>JAKOOJ010000008.1:17500000-18700000 GCA_022577455.1 Arizona elegans | reverse complement strand
TAAAATTTGGGAAAGAACTCGGAGAAGAGTGCAATTTTGGTAACGTTATTTTTATTGTGTTTCATCTTATAAAAGTAATAAAACTTGGACTGGATTACATCAGTCAGGTCTCAGGTACAAGAAGGCTAACTGGAATATTCATTTCCCTGCTTTGGTATGCCAGAAGTTTCTCTTGTTTGCCATCCAGCGCATTGGGATTAAAGCACGCTTCTAAACATAAATTGAATTGGGAGTACCCAATTCAAAGGGGAATGATTCTATTTGCTTGTCATTTAGATTCCAAGGTTGGCCATGTCCAGTAGCTTTTGGGGAATTTAAAGTTATGTTTTTTAAAATTAAGTCTTCACAAGAGGCATGTGCAGAATTTATCAACTAAGAATGGAATGTTCTGGAAAACTCAGGAATATTCTAATGTGCTTTCAGACCATGCTAAATCTCCTCCTGTCTTAGGGACAGTTCATCAGTTTTAGAAGTAAATTTTCTGAATTAGAAGATGCTCAAGGTGTTTCAAACATGGCATTCTAGGTGAAACAGACCAATCCCAGAACATTCAGTTCATTGATCAGCCAAATTTTAGCACATTTCTAATTCACTACTGAGGTCTTGGAAAATAGTTTGGAGCAAATGTAAGCTCTAAATATGAGGCAAGTAATATTTTATTGGGGGGGGGGCATTATTCTATTTATTAAGCTATATTCAGTGGTCTGATGATATCACTGAGGACCGGAATGAATTTTTCAGGCAGATTTCTTTTTTTGGGTGGGGGGAAGATGTGGGTAGTAGGCATTTAAGAAGCAAAAGGGAAAAAAATATTCTTGGATCAATTTAAATTAAAATAAAAGCATTTCTGGGTTGTTGTTTTTTCTTTTTAGGCCCAGCTTTAGGTGATGTTGGAGAAGCAATGAGGGAGTTATCTGAGGTGAAGGATGCTTTGGATATTAATGTGAAGCAGAATTTCATTGATCCATTGCAAAATCTCCATGACAAAGATCTGAGGGAAATACAGGTATTGTCACAAATAGGATTTTGTTATGGAATTAGCTGGACGTTACAACATTGTGAGAGCAGAGATGTATGCTTTCTGAACTGGCAGGCCCCAAAACCCAGAACCTCAGTCTTGCCAGGGTTTAGTTGAAACCTGTTGTTCTCCATCCAGGCCCTCATAGCCTCCAGGCACTGGGAAAAAGCATCAACAGCATTGCTTAATTTGCCAGCAACAGAAAAGTATAATTGGATATCATCAGCATAGTGATGACATCTCATGCCATAGTGACAGATGAGCTCACCCAGCAGCTTCATGTAGATGTTAAGGAGAAGTAGAAAGATCAACTCCCTGCCTATAATGATTTCTTAATTGATCATGTCTACTCCATTAAAAAAATGAAATCACAATGCATGCCTAGCAATAAAGCTGAAACTTGGGAACTTGGGAAATGGAAACTGTCATTATTATATCTTTATTGTAGTGTTTATTTTTTTAAAAAAACTTTATTTAAAAGAAAACTTTAAAAAGTAGAGGCTTGTACTTTCCATTAAAAAAAATATTAAAATAAAAATATTAGCATGGGATACCTCTAAGTGAATATGTCAGTCAACATATATTAATTATATATATATATATATATATATATATATATATATATATATATATATATATATATATATATAATATATATATATTATTACTATGAATAACGGTGGTATAGTGGTTAGCAGACTACTTCTGCTGAAAGCAGGCTGACTGCAATTTGGCAATTCAAATCTCATTGGCTCAAGATTGATTCAGCCTTCCATCCTTCCGAAGTCGGTAAACCGAGGACCCAGATTGTTGGGGGCAATATGCTGACTCTGTAAACCGCTTAGAGAGAGCTGTAAAGCACTGTGAAGCGGTATATAAGTCTAAGTGCTATTGCTGTTAAGTTGTTGGTGAAATCATGAACTCTTTTGTTCATGTTTTTCACTATTTCAGTAATACAAGTAGTATATAACAAGTAGTAGCTTGTTATTCATTTGAACAGCACTTTAACGTAATATATTTTCCTTTGTCTGGAGAGAGTTCATCCTGTCTTATGAGCTAGGCTTAATTTAAGTCACTCAACAAATTTGTTTGTGTCTTACCTTAAAGTAAAGTACTATCTTCTACATTTTTCTCAATTATAAACACTTGGCAATTTTCACTTGTTCACAACTTCTCTTTGAAAAGATAAGTTCGTTCTTGCTTAGAAATAAATAGCACCATTCTTAATTATCATTATTATCAAGCTTAGTTAAACTTGGTTTCATAAAAGCATCAACCTGGGGTAGTAGTTAAAGGCACTGGGAAAGTATGAATTCTAATCCTTGTCAAACCTGACTCGACTCCATAGTTGCCTGTACCTGCTTTCGCTCGCAGCGTTGCCAAACAGTGACAGGATAGGTGGGTGAATTCCTAAGGGTGGAGGGACACTATGGAATGCAAGAGAACCATCTGTTGCCGGAGACACATTATCTAACAAGGTCAAGTGATGAAGAATGTTTTGACCGAATTTTCCCAAAGCAAAAGAACTAACTCAGTTGGTGAACTATGAACTGTGGATGGGCCAGAGGGGAATGTTGTGGTCCGCCAGTAGCCTGCTGAGCTGGCAGCGGAATCAGACAATGATGAGGCTGAGGAAGAACATGGGCCAGTCCTGGAGGGTGGGGAAGTCCCAGATGAGGGCTCTGCATCGGAGGCAGAGTTGGGGTCAGGGCCATTGGGGAGTGATGCACGGACTTCGGAGCCTCCAGAGGCTGACAGTAAAGAGACAGAGGAACAGGAAGAGCCTGTTCCTAGTGCACATATGAGAAGAGCTGCCAGAAGGCAGGAGCAGCTAAAGCAGAGAGGACAACTCAGGAGTAGGGCCAAGAGATGATTGGCCCCTTCCATAAGGCTTAAAAGACCAGCAACGGCTCTTGGCCTCTTTGCCGGAAAACACGGTTGAGAGATTTGCTTCGTGTTTGGCTTTCTTGTCAGCGTCTTCTGTTCCTGAACTGTTGCCAAGAAAAGTTTTTGGCAGTTCTTCTCATACGTGCGCTAGGAACAGGCTCCTCCTGTTCCTCTGCCTCTCTACTGTCAGCCTCTGGAGACTCCAACGTCCACGCATCACTCCCTGATGGCCCTGACCCCATCTCTGCCTCCGATGCAGAGCCTTCATCCAGAACTTCCCCAGCCTCCAGGACTGGCCCATATTCTTCCTCAGCCTCATCGCTGTCGGATTCCGCTGCCAGCTCCGCAGGCTGCTGGCAGACTACAACAGGGAAAAGGAGAGTTACCTATGTGGGTTTTTGTGGGCAAAACCCCAGAACTGACTTTGCCTCTGCCGTACCTAGATGGATTTTTCAATAAATCTCCGTGGAGGCCCCCTCTCTCTGGAACATCATCGCCCCAGAGATTAAAATGGCTCCCACTCTAGCACTTTTCCAGAAGGTGCGAAGATCTGTTTCTGCCAGCGAGCCTGGGGAACCCAGAGCAGGATGAAGCCCATTAAATGGCTCATGTGAGGTGCTGTTGCCGGAGGTGGGGGGGTGCTTTTATTATATGAATTTATTATATGACTATTCTTTTATTAATTTTATTATTTTTATATGAGGTTTTATATTCTGTAAGCTTCCTTGAGTTGCCATGTGTGAATAGGCGGCAATATGAATGAATGAATGAATGAATGAATGAGAGAAAGAGAGAGAGAGAGAAAGAAAGAAAGAAAGAAAGAAAGAAAGAAAGAAAGAAAGAAAGAAAGAAAAAGTTACTCTCTTAGTTAATCTAAAGAGTGGGGACTTCCTTTTGTTGAATGTACCAAATGGGATGGTTGACATTCCTGCTTTAGGCACAAAGACAGGTGGGTAAACTTGATATAGTCACTTTTTCTCAGGCCTAGGAGGAAGACAACAATCAACTATTTCAGAGAAGTCATGGTTGCTTTAAAGGGGTTAAAAAAAGAGGATTGTTAAAGCTGTTGTTCTTTCTCCACCCTTTTTCAGCACCATCTTAAAAAAATGGAGGGCAGACGCCTAGACTTTGATTACAAGAAGAAAAGACAAGGCAAGGTCCCAGATGATGAGGTCCGCCAAGCTCTGGAGAAGTTTGATGAGTCCAAAGAGATTGCTGAATCCAGCATGTTTAATCTGCTGGAGATGGATGTGAGCAAATCTCCCCCTATCCTTTTTTATTTTTTGTATTTTGGACAGGGTTTTTTTTTAATTAATAGAAATTCAAAACTTGGTTAAAAAACTGATTTTTCTGGTCTTGTTTCCCTAGACTCTGTTCCATAACTGTGTAGATCTGGCTTTCAAAGGCAAAATATTACACTGGTGTTTTTCAACCCTGGCAGCTTTAAGAAATGTTGGATTTCAACTCCCAGAATTCCCCAACCAGCAAAGCTTTGCTGGCTGGGGAATTCTGGGAGTTGAAGTCCACACGTCTTAAAGCTGCCAGGGTCGAAAAACACTGTATTATTACATAATGATATGAAATGTGGTTTCCCTAATAGAAAAGCATTTTGCATTTTGGAATTCCAAGGGCAAGATTTTGCAAACATGTTTTTAGGTGAAATTGGCACTGTCAGTAAATTATTCTACTTGCTATCAGTTTTCATGTGAATGGCATTTTGGAGGAAGACTTAGTAATAATCTTAGACACTGTTTGGACTGAAGCATAACCCCATGGATCACAACATAAATTCTAACTCCCCTATGAATTATTTGAATAGTCTTGAATATTCCACAATGACTTGGTTTCAGGTGTAAAAATACCTGCGGTGAAAATAATGGTGACGTGCCTCAAAAATTCCTCAAGATGGATAAAATGTCATATTGTTCTACCCCCTTCAGCTTTGCGTGTGCAAATAAGTCAAGCTTTAAATAAATTGAATTATATATAATATCTGAGCATGCTGAAACAAAATTCAATTAATTATATAGCAGGATCACAGTATTTCTTGTTCTCCATTGAAACTGGATATATAGAATTCAATCAAGCTAACAAATTCCAGTCTGGTCAGGCTAAATCCACGCCAATGTGAAGTTTCACGTGTTTTCTGGAAAAAGAATGACAACTATTCCCATGAGACGCTTCCAATTTTGTCTCCGCTGAAACCCAGAACAATGAAAACTTTCTGGGCATTGATTCAGCCAGACCATAAATTCTATACTTTACTAGTGTGGAAAAAGAAATCCTTTTTAAAGGTAGTCCTCAACTTACAACTACAGTTGAGACCAGAATTTCCATTGTTAAGCAAGCTGGTTGTTAAGTGAGTTGTGCCCATTTTTTTTTGCCATGGTTGTTAACTGAATCACTGCAGTTGTTAAACAAATCTGGTTTCCCTCCTTGACTTTGCATGTTGGAAGGTGGCTGGGAAGGTCATAGATCACATGATCACATGACCTTGGGAGGCTGTAACCATTGTAAGTACCGTATTTTTCAGAGTATAAGACACACTTTTCCACCCCCTACAAGAGGGTGAAAATTTGGGTGCGTCTTATACACCAAATGTAGCCCCACCCACCCGCCGACCCCCACCCTTCGGCCTCCCTCTGAGGCTGCCTTTGCAAAGAGAAGCTCCTTTGCAATTGGAGCTTTTGGAGGCTGCAAATGCAGCCTCTCAAACGGAGAGCCTCTCAAGAAGCCTTCAAAAGCTCCATTTGCAAAGGAGCTTCTCTTTGCAAAGGCAGCCTCTCAAATGAAGCTTTCGGAGGGTGATAAAGCAAGGCACAGAGGCAAAAATAGCAACCCGGAACAGCTGCTGCCTTGTCGGACCAGTTCCGCGCTTCCCCTGCTCTACTCACTGGAGCGCCCTGCGACGATCAGCTGCATTTTTGAAGCTGCGTATCTGTTCCAATGAGGCGTGTGCGCAAGCAGCGAACCTGTTGCTAAAGTTCACCTCTGGGAACAGATGATTTGGGGTATTCTGGGAGGCCAATCCACCCACCAATCAGCTGCTCGTGCTGAATCAGGCTAATGTGCTGAAGCTGACCAGGCTGTTTGCTGCAAGGATGCTAGCCAGATGAATACCAATGGGTGCTGGTAGGCAAAGGCAGATTTTTTTTTCTTATTCCCCCCTCCCCCCCTCAAAAAAAGTTGTGATTTATGCTCCGGAGTGTCTTATACTCTGAAAAATACGGTACTTGCTGGTTGCCAAGCACCAGAATTTTGATCACGTGACCATGGGGATGCTGCTACATTCACAAGTGTGAGGACTGGTTGTAAGTAATTTTTTTTCAGTACTGTTGTAACTTTGATTGATCGCTAAGTGAATGGCTGTTAAATTGAGGACTGCCTGTACTCTGAAATGAAAACATGTTTTTTCCCCCCTCAAGGCTTTGCTTGTAAATGAGCAGGTTTTCACCACCATTGTGTCAAGTACAGGTGGTCCTCAACTTACAACAGTTCATTTAGTGACTGTCCAAAGTTACAACATCAGTGAAAAAAGTGATTTATGGCCATTTTTCACAGTTAAGACCTTTGCAGCATCCCCATGATCCTGTGATCAAAATTCAGATGCTTGGCAACTGTGTCATACTTACAACCATTGCAACCTTCTGACAAGCAGAGTCAATGAGGAAGCCAGATTCACTTAACAACCAGGTTACTAACTTATCAACTGCAGTGATTCACTTAACAGCTGTGGCAAAAAACGGTTGTAAAATGAGGCAAAACTCACTTAACAAATGTCTCACTTAACAACATAAATTTTGGGCTCAATTGTGGTCGTAAGTTGAGGATTACCTGTACCATACCTTTAGCAAGAATGTATTACCCTGAAGAAATAGTATTGCTTTAATGATAATAGTGTTATAGCATTCTGAGATGCAACTTCAGACAAGGACTTTTTCAGGAGTAATCTAAAGCAGGGTTGTCCAATTTTGCCAACTTTTAAGACCTATGGATTTATATTTCCTGAATTCATGCTGGTTGGAGAATTCCTCAAGTCTTAAAGTTGCCAAGGTTGGACATCCCAGATCTAAAGACTTCTTCAGCTGGTTTGGAGAACTATTCTGGGTGAGGACTCCAACATGCCAAGTATATAACGCCTCTGAATTGGTAAGCTAAATTGAATAGGTCACCCATTAAGAAAGTTTTCTTTGTTAATGTTGGTGACTTTGATTAAATGTATGAATTGTTTTTATTTGCATGTGAACAGCAATAGGTGTGAGTCTTGCATAGTCAGGCTTCTTTTTTTAAAAAAATAATAACCATACTTGCCACAGTGTATGCATGCATATCAAGATTCTTTTATAAATAAGGCATAATTAATCTGCATTAAGTGTTTTTGTGTATGCATACTTGCTTAGGAACATAAGTGGCTTGTTGGTTAAGACGAAGTTCACCCTATATCATACCTTTTAGGTAGCCCTCCAGAAAATGCCCAGTAAGAAGTGATCTGAACATTAGCTGTCCTTTTTGATAGTCCTAGTGAAAAGAGTTTTTCTCCAGTTCTAATATTCAGTTCTTTCCCTTATTCATTGTTTTTCAGAGAACTGATTCACTACAGAACAGAGTTGTAATAAGGTTGCTCTCACTCGCTCTCCTCCTCCCTCCCTCTTTCTCTCCTTCTCTCCCTCCCTCCCTCTTTCTCTTTCTCTCTCTCCCTCTGTCCCTCTTTCTCTCTCTCCCTCCCTCTCTCTCTCTCCTTCCTTCCCTCCCTCCCTCTCTCTTTCTCTCTCTCTACCTCCCTCTCCTTCCTTCCTTCCTCCCTCACTTTCTTTCTCTCTACCTCCCTTTCTTCCCTTCCTTCCCTCCCTCTTTTTCTCTCTCCCCCTCCCTCTCTTTCCTTCCTTCCCTCTCTCTCTCCCCCTACTTCTCCTTAATTCCTTCCTTCCTTCCCTCTCTTTCTCTCTTTCCCCCTCCCTCTCCTTCGTTCCTTCCTTCCCTCTCTCTCTTTCCCTCTCCTTCCTTCCTTCCCTCCCTCTTTCTCTCTCTTCTCCTTCCTTCCCTCTCTCTTTCTCTCTCTCCTTCCTTCCTTCCCTCCCTCTTTCTCTCTCTTCTCCTTCCTTCCCTCTCTCTTTCTCTCTCTCCCCCCTCTCCTTCCTTCCTTCCTTCCCTCTCTTTCTCTCTCTTTCCCCTCCCTCTCCTTCTTTCCTTCCTTCCTTCCTTCCTTCCTTCTCTCTCTCTCTCCCTTTTTCCCCTTCCTTCCTTCCCTCCCTCTTTCTCTCTCTCCCCCCTTCCCTTTTCTTCCTTCCTTTCTTCCTTCCTTCCTTCCTTCCCTCCCTCCCTCTCTCTTTCTTTCTCTCTCTCAGTTGAGGGTGCTCCATGGCTGGAGTTTTTTTCCGAAATAGACTGGACAGCCATTTGACTAGGGTAGTATAAGGTCTTTTGCCTTGAACAGAGGGTTGGACTAGAAGACCTCCAAAGTCCCTTCCAGCCCTGTGATTTTATGTTCTGTGTTCTTTGCAGGTTGAACAAGTGAGCCAGCTTTGTGCACTAGTACAAGCCCAGCTGGAATACCACAGGCAAGCCTCAGAGATTCTCCAACAAGTTAGTCTCAAGCTGGAAGAAAGGTAGCCAAAATTGAACAGAAGTATTTGGGCACATGTTTCAGCTCAGGCTGAAAACCTGAGATGAAATTACACTGAATTTGTTGGCTGTGTTGCCTTTTCAATGGGAGAGCAACTTTCCATGGGTTATAGAGCAAAATATATAGATACATTTAATTCCATTTTAGGGCTGGGAGACGATACATTTTGCCATAGCTATTCCAGTGAAAATACCTTCCCACATTGTTCCAACCCACAATTTGGCTGCCTATTAAATATGCATTTTCTAGAGTGATGGATAAAGTGATTGCTTTTAGAGATATACAAAACATTCCATGCATGGAACTATGGACATATACATTATCCCTGTGCATAGACTCCCCTACCCCCAAAAATGTGTTTGCCCCATATATTCCATGCAGGAATCCCATACTGGAAAGGCCTATTTTTGCCTAGGATTAGTATTGACTATAGAGACTTCTTTCACTATTATTTTACGAAAATGAGAGAATGCCATCAATGCCTTATTTTCCATCAAGAAGTAGAATTTTTTTTAAGCTGTATTGTTTGGCATCCCTTAAGAGATAATACAATACTATAAAATACTCATTTACTATAAAATGAGCTCTGGTGGCGCAGTGGTTAGAATGCAGTATTCTCCACAGCCTGGAGTTCAATCCTGATGAGATTCAAATTTGACTCGGCCTTCTGCCAAGGTCAGTAAAATTGGGACCCAGATTGTTGGGGGCAATATGCTGACATTGTAACTCATCCAAAGAGTGCTGTAAAGCACTGTGGGGCATTATATAACTCTAAGTGCTATTGCTATTAAAGATTACCATTTACAAGAATAAAAAAATAATACAAACTAGAAAAAGGAAAAGAGTAAAAGGAAAAACTTTCTAGGGCAAAAAAGAGAGAGAGAAAATGGAAAAGAAAGAAAAATAAGAATATAATAAAAGAAAAAAGAGAACTATATAAGGAAATGACTTCCCCTTTCATTATAACAAGCATAAGCAATTTTACTAATTTACAATAAATCACAGATATCCTTCTCCTATCTATAAACATATACACAAAATCTTGTGATTTCAGTCCTTATGTCAGTAAAAGTCCATGAAGAGTTACCAGAGATATTAACAAATATATATTTTAACCTTGATAAAATACACCCAGTTTATATTCTTTCCTCTTACTTCTAACAATTTTGTTCTTTCAAATAGCATCTTAGAACTTGATTTATTTTCATTTTTTCTTTGTATTTCTTACACAATTGTTTGAAACTTTTAACAAATCTCATTTTTTTAAAAATTTGATTTATATGCCGCCCTTCTCCGGAGACTCAGGGTGGCTTACAATGCATTAAGCAATAGCCTTCACACTTTTGTATATTTTTTTATACAAAGTCAGCTTATTGCCCCCACAAACTGGGTCCTCAATTTACCTACCTTAGAAAGGATGGAAGGCTGAGTCAATCTTGAGCCTGGCAAGATTCGAACTTACTTTAATTGCAGACAGTTTTGTGAACCCAATAAAGGAAAATAATCCAAGTCTTGTTCTTGGTTTGATTGATATATCCTATCATATTTTAAAAGAATTTTTAATCAAACCAAAAGCATTTCCTCATGGGAAGGATTCTGTATCATTAATTCCAAAATCTTTTTTAGAATTTATCTTGATCCTTAAATCCATTTATAACTTTTTAAAATCAAAACAGTAATCACCCTTTTGCTATTTATTCCAGAAAGTTAAATCCTTATACTTATATTTAAAATATCTTTCATTAAGGATTGAAGAAAACTCACCCAGTGTTTTCAGACTTGTCAGCCTAAAGGTTCTCATAGCTGAACGTCAGTTAAGCAATTTCTGAAAGCGATTAGAAAATAAAATATGCAAATTCAGTGTCCTTTTAAAGGGGGCCAATCATGGTTTGAGCAAGATGGCCATTCTCCATTCTCCTAGTTCTGTAAATCCAACAGAAACTGCTATCTTGTGTTCTTGCAAGGAGCAATTATATGGGACACTTGTGGGCTATTGGAAGTCTTCTCCTCATCCAGAGAGCTATCACTAAAAGTTCATCAACTCACTTGAAGTTACAACAGCACTGAAAAACATGATTTATGATCACTGTTCACACTTATGACCTTTGCAGCATCCCCATGATCACGTGATTTGCATTCAGATGCTTGACAACTGACTCACATTTGTGATGGTTGCAGGTCATGGGATCTCCTTTAGTGACCTTCTGACAAGCAAAGTCAATGGGAAGCCAGATTCAGTTAACAACCATGTTACTAATTTAAGAACTTGCAGTGATTCACTTAAGACATGTGGCGAGAAAAGTCGTAAAATGGGATGAAACTCCCTTAACAAATGTTTTGGGTGTGTGGTCATAAATTGAGGACTACCTGTATTTTCTATCTAGAATCGATATCTCAGAACTAATGATGCCTCAGAAGATCTTAGGGACTCCATTTTTTTTCCCAGGCTGATTAAATATTCTCAACAAAGGTTGTTTACCAGCACTTTTTGGTTTTTTTCTTGCTCACTGATTGTGCCCAATCTTTTTGGATTTATTCTTCTGCTCCTTTTCTTACAGTTGGACTCAAGTGATTTAATGCAATTAGCCCTTCAAAGCTCCATTTTCCAAGTTCTACTTGGGCATTAAAGAAAAGGAAATGATTCATTCCAATATGAACCGAATAGAGTTCACCTGTCTTTTTTCACTGTCTAGCGAGCTTGCTTACTTGGTTATTTTTTGGATGGATTTTAAATCCTACTTCAATTCCATATAGTCATGGTGTTACATTTCCCTTTAGTCCTGATCGTAATGATTTGTATTGAAGTCTCTCTTTTTTTATGAATTATTTTCTGCAAATTTCTTCAGGACTTTTGTTAATTGTTCCAGACAATTTTGAAGAATCTTGTCCGGCATGGTGGAGGGGGTTCAAGAATTTATAGGCAGGTTAAGTGGTCGTTCAGGGCATATACAGGAATTTATAGACATCATCTTGAAATAATTATAAAAAAATAACTTTGTAACTTGATTTTGCAGGGTTTTACATAGATAAAACCATAGCGTTTTTCAACTTAAAATCTTACGTTCCTATCCTAAGCCTACCTAGACTTTAACTATCATCTACCACAGTTTAAAGACATGGATTTTGACAAGGCTTCAACAGTATATATTTGCCTATGTGCTTCGAATCAGCCTGATATAGACTTTCTATATCAGAAAAAGCTACTCTTGACATTAACCACAATGGACAAGTCCACTTTTTTGGATTCCATCAAAAGAAATGTCAGGAAATTCAGTGTGCTTAGGAAGCTGTGTAGCCTCTGCCCTCATGAAAATGGGAAACGGAAACACAGATTTCTGTTTAAAGAAAACAGGTTTGTAATAATCAGACCTTCAATAGACAGTAAATCCTATAGCTATAAAACTTCAAATATAAGTACCATGTTCTTTGACAAAAAAAGACCAGGTCTCTTGAAACATTTCCTGCATGCAACGCCTTGGAGTCAGGGCCAAAAAACTGATGTTAGGGATAGATTTTTAGAGGTCCCCTAAGGAAAGCAATTAGGACAATTTTCATTCAGACTTCTTTCTGTTCCAGAGGAAAAAAAAAGAAAAACATGGGAAAATCCCTTTGCCAAAGAACATTAAAATAGGGTTAGGGATAGGAATAGAGTTAGGATTAGGATTAAGTTTCCTTGGAATCAGGGCTGAAAACTGATGTTACGGATAGATTCATATAGACCAGTGATGGCTAACCTTTTTGCCATCGTGTGCCAGGAGAGGGAAGGTCACGCGCACGTGTGCCCACACTGATAATTCTATGCGCCCTACCCTGCACATGTGCATGCAACCCCCCTCCCCCCCGCTCTTGGCACGCGATGGCCCAGTAGGCCCGTTTTTCTTTCTTACCTGGTTCCAGATCCTCTCTATTTATCTGGGAAGGGCAAAAACAGCCTTTCTCACTCCCTCAGAGGCCCTTCAAAGGCCTGAAACGGCCCTTTTCCCAATTCCCGGTGGGACAAGAAGTGACTTTTTTGCTGTTCCCAGCCTCCAGAGCCTCTCTAGGAGTCTCTGGAGGCTGGGGAGAGCAAAAAACGTCACTTCCTGACCCACTGGGAGTTGGGAAATGGGCCGTTTCAGGCCTTTGGAGGGCCTCCGAGGGAGTGGGAAAGGCTGTTTCGCCCTCCGCAGATGCACAGAGAGGATCTAGAGCTAGGTGAAAAAGAAAAACGGCCTTCCCCACGCCCCCTCCCCCAGGCCCTCTGGAGGCAGGAAACAGCTTGTTTTCCTACTTCTGGTGAGCCCAGAAGACCCGAATATCAGCTAGCCGATGCAGGCATACACGCCAGAGCTGAGCTGGCGTGCCCACTGATATGGCTACACGTGCCACAGGTTCGCCATCCTGGATATAGGCTCTCAAAGATAAAGTGACTCTGACAGCTTTTTGTTAGGACTTCTTTCTGGGCCAGAGTAACGTGTATGGGAAAATTCCGTTGACTATGAGAATGAAACTAGGCTTAGGGTTATGGTTTTAGTTAGGTCTCTTTGGAGTCAGGCCCAATAACTGATATTAGGGATAGAGTCTTCAAGGTTCTCTAAAGAAAGAGAACCTGGCAACTTTTCATTCGGACTTCTTTGTGGACCACAATAAAATACATGGGAAAATCCCATTGCCAGTGAAAATGAAACTAGAGCTAAGAATGTCACTTTCTTTAGAAAACCTCTAAGAATCTATCCCTAACATCACTTTTTGACCCTGACTTCCAAAAGAGCTAATTGTAACCATAACCTGATCCTTAACCCTAACCCTAGTTTTAATTTTCATTGTCAATGGGATTTTCCCATGTATTACTGTGCTCTACAAATATGTCTGAACGAAAAGTAATCGCATTCCCCTTCCTTAGAGAATTTCTAAGAATCTATTCCTAACATGAGTTTTCGGTCGTGACTCCAATGACAGCCAATACTAAATCTATCCATAACCCTAACTCTAATTTCATTTTCATTGGTAAAGGCATTTTCCCATGTACACTGCTCAAAAAAATAAAGGAAACAGAAGACATCCGAGATCTGAATGAATGAAATAGCCTTATTAAATACTTTGTTCATTACATACAGTAGTTTTGTGTTCCCTTTAGTTGTTTGAGCAGCGTATAAACTACTGTATGTAAAGAACAAAGTATTTAATAAGGCTATTTCATTCATTCAGATCTCGGATGTCTTCTGCTTGTGTTCTCTTTATTTTTTTGAGCAGTATATTTTTCTGTGCTCCACAAACAAGTGTGAACGAAAAGCTGTCACATTCTCTTTCCTTAGAGAATCTCTAGGAATCTATCCCGAACATCATTTTGTGGCACTGACTCCAAAGATCCCTAACCCTATCCTTAACCCTAACCCTAATTTATTTTTCATTGGCAATGGATTTTCCCATGTATTTTACTGTGCTCCACAAACAAGTCCAAAAGAAAATCTGTCACATTCTCTTTCCTTACTTAGAGAACCTCTAAAAATCTATTCCTAACATCAAGTTTCAGGGCTGACCCCATTGGGAGCTAACCCAACCCTACCCCTACCCTTAAACTGAATCCTAGAAAATTAAACTAGGGTTTGGGTTAAGGATACAGTTAGGGTCAGCTCTCAATGGAGTCAGGGCAGAAAACAGATGTTAGGGATAGATTCCTAAAGGAAAGAGTACATGACAGCTTTTTGTTCGGACTTCTATGTGGAGCACAACAAAAGACATGGGAAAATACCGTTGCCAATGAAAATGAAACTAGAGTTATGGTTAAGGATAGGGTTAGAGTCAGTGGTGGGTTGCTACCGGTTCGCCCTGGATTGCGCGAACTGGTAGCGGTGGTGACAGGAGGTTCCGCCCACTCACCCGGATGCTTCTGTGCATGTGCAGAAGCCTCATAAGTGTGAGCGCAGCCACGCCCACAAGTGAACCGGTAGTGATGGGTTTTGAAACCCGCCCCTGGTTAGAGTTAATTCTCTTCGGAGTCAGGGCCGAAAACTGATATTAAGGATAGATTCTTAGAGGTTCTTAAGGAAAGAGAACGTGACAGATTTTCGTTTGGACTTGTTTTTTGATCACAGTAAAATACATGGGAAAATCCCATTGACAATTAAAATGAAAGTAGAGTTAGGGTTAGATATCCTTGGAGTCAGGGACAAAAACTGATCTTAGTGATAGATTCATTTTCTAAGGAAAGAGAACATGACAGCTTTTCTTTTTAAGGACCATAGTAAAATTCATGGGAAAATCCCATTGTCAAAGAATATACCTGAAGGAATTGCAGTCAGGAACTGCTGCTATCTTAAAATTTAACTATCTATGTTATTTTACAAGTAAGGGAGCTGAAGTGCAGCCTAAGGTTCTCTGAAGCAATGAATCGGCTGAACAGTACACACAAATAAGAATGTTTTACTGAAAACCCTTGTAACTCAGATACCAGCTTTCTGGGTAGTGGGAGATAAATACATTTGTAGGACTGAGAATAAAGTCCAACCTGATTCTTTACAGGAAATGTTTATGACCTGGCATCTTGTTTTCCAGCACATAATGGTCTCAACAAACAGCTGCAATCAACTCCAGTTCCAGCTTATAATTATTGTCTTTTAATGACCCCGTTATCCTTTGCAGGGTAGATTCTGGGCAACTGAATGGAGCTGGCCGGATGCCCTTCCTGTCTTCAGTGCGGAGTTATATTCAGCAGATATAAACTCAACGTGCCCATAGAGAGAAATATCTGCCTCTACCTAGGATCAGAACTCACTCCTGATTGTGAGATGAGAGCTCCACCTCTAGGCCACCATACCATTCCCAGTCCCAGCCTACAATACATACCATAGTATAATACCTCAATGATGTATTCATTCATTCTTCATTGTTAAGGAGAACCTGTAAGCTAATCTTCCATACCCATTGAAATAAATTGAATGTATGACACTGGCATTCGTATCAAATTCAAGGTATATATCAACCTGGTGAAAATATAGTTCAAGATAGAAGCCTAAACTAAACTTGTCCTCTGTCAAGATGTCCAGGAGAATCCTTTGAATATGAATCAAATGTTGACTTGTAACATTTGTATAATTGTACAATTTATGCATTCTTTTTTTTGTGGCAGATCATTGTGTTAGGGCCAAAAGAATGAAGATGATTGTGTTCGATAATCAGGCAAAGCTTTACACGATGTACTATAGTAGAGGTATACTTAATGGCTTGCTTGTAGACTTGCTAATTATGAAAATGCAAAAAACAATGTTTTCCTTGATTAGTCTTAGTGGTTTAGAATTGGATTAGTTCAAATTAGTAACTGCTCATTTTCCAACAGAATAAAAGAAACATCGATTCAGGCCAGAAGAGAATATCAGCCGAAGCCCCGTATGACCTTGGAATTAAGTGACAATAATCAGCACAATGGAGGGCTCTCTAATGCTACCACTCCTAAGCCTTCAGGTAAGAATGGGAAAAGAGGAGATGAAAAAGAAATGTAAAAGAAAATTTCTGTACCTGTCATAGCTTCGTTGGATCCCAGTTTGGAGGAGGAGAAATTGGAACTGGGACTGTCTGATAGGGATGGCACGATCCCGTTTGAATGAGTAGAGAGTCCAGGGGATAAGGACAAGGCACTCCCAAAGCTGACTGGAAGAGGGGCAGAACCGACTGGATAGGGATCTACTTGTAGGAGGGTCAGTGGAGATGAAAGGCTTCAGACCACCTCTGGCAAGGAACAGCTGCCTCCCTTGCCCAATCCATGGATGAGAAGAGCAGAGTGGAGGGAGGCATAGAGGAGGTCAGTGAGGCTGTTTGCGAGGAAGCAATCCTGTCCCTCCTCACAATGAATACTTGGGGAAGGTGTATTTGTCGGGAACACCTGTTTGCTTTGATGTGCACCTTCCCAGCTTTCGTGAATACTTCCTAGTGACACTTGGACTGTGTTTCTTGGCTCTTTGCTTGTCGACTCTAATTTTGGACTGTTGGACCGTGATTTGGTTTTTGGAACTCTGGACTTGTGTTGCGGACTTGGTACTTGTGGGTAGTGTTACTTCCCTCTTTGCCTCATGAGTCGGCTAGGACTTAGTTCATGGAACCAGGAAATTCAGACCCAGGGAAAACTGAGGAATGGGGCGGAGCTTCACCAGCACAATTGGTGGGTCATTTGGTGCTGAATTAAGTGTGCAATAAATGGACTCTACTTAACCTCTGCCATGCCAGCGTGACTTGGGTCAGAACAGAATTCTTCCGTTCTCTGGAGGCATGCCTCTGATCCTGGGATCCTTGAGATACTGGGGCGGGATTAAATGATTTTGAAATATTAGATAAGATTCATGAGATTCACAAAACCTTCTGAGGATAGGTGATCAGTTATACAGAGATCCATTTCCTTTGTTCCTTTCTTTCATAGAATGTATTTTATCAAAGGAAAACCATCTAGGTGGCAGGTCCTTGACTGATATCAAAAAGCTAAGCAAGATTGGACTAGTTAATATTGAGATGGTATTACCTGGCCAAATGGCCAGTAATAACGTGTAAGAAAGGAGAGAGTTGTAGGTTTTTTCACGTTGTAGAGAAGAGAAATAACAAGTACAAACAAAGCACAAAATGGAAACACAAAATGGAGAAGGCAAAATGGAGGAGAGAGAAGCTAGTCCCCTCAAGATTATATACAAAACAGTTAAGCCACACCCAGGCTCCAAACTGTCTCTTATGGCCCCATACAACAAATACTATGTTTCAGTTACTAAACAGCCCTCATTGGCTGACTTGTTACCATGTCTATCCAAACAGGCCCCATTGGCTGATCTGTTGCCTATTCCAGTCTATGAATATTCTTACTCTGACAGGATTATAGAATTTTAAAGTCTGGATGGCTATTAGACACTAGTAACATCTCTACTTGGGGTTGCCCTTGAAGACCACTCGGAGGCTTCAGCTGGTGCAAAATGCAGCCGCGCGGGTTGTGATGGGAGGATCCCGATACGCCCATGTTACACCTCTCCTGCGCGACTTGCATTGGCTGCCGGTTGCCCTCCGGGTGAGATTCAAGGTGCTGGTGATGACTTATAAAGCCCTACATGGCTTAGGCCCAGGATATCTGTCGGACCATCTGTAACCAGCAACAGCTCCCCATCATCTGGTGCGTTCTCACAGGGACGGCCTACTCAGGGTACCGTCGGTTAGACAATGTCGGCTGGTGACCCCCAGAGGTAGAGCTTTCTCTGTGGGCGCACCCACCCTTTGGAATCAACTCCCCCAGGGGCTCCGGTTGGCCCCTGACCTTTGCACTTTCCGCTGCAAACTAAAAACATGGCTGCTTAAATTGCCCAGCCTGGACTGATGGGGTTTTGATTTTTAATGTATTTAATATGCGTTTAATATGTATTTTAACATGTTTCTTACTTGGATTGAGATTGTATATCTTAATTGTTGTGAGCCACCCTGAGTCCTATGGAGATAGGGCGGCATATAAATCTAATTAAAATAAATAAATAAACATTTCATTCTTGCATAAATAGCATTTGTCATAGCGGTATCTCATTTTCAATTCCATCCAATCATTTGTAAAGGTTTACAAATTGCATTGTGATCCACAAGGGCTGAGAGAATACAGTTAGTCGCTAAAGGATAACCCACAGGCAGGACAAGGCATCATAGACCGGTATTGTGATGTTCTTTTAATAATATTACAACATAATGTAACATAATAATAATATAACACAACATAATATAAAATATATCATTTTAAGGTAAGTATTGTAATAACTTACAACTAAGTGAGGTGTAAACCAGTCCAAAAAGAAATTTTTTTTTTAAATAGCCAGCATATATTCAGGGCTTAAAATTATTTTAATAAGAGATTCATAAAATAACTGGAAGAATGAAGTCTTCCCCTGGTCCTGATGTTAGCATAAACCAGGCATTTATACACCAAAGACAAATTCCTTGTGTGTCCAATCACACTTGGCCAATAAAGAATTATCTATCTATCTATCTATCTATCTATCTATCTATCTATCTATCTATCATCTATCTATCTATCTATTTATCTATCTTCTATCATTCAACAATCATAGGAACCTAATCATGACAACTCTGTTCCCTGTTGTATTTAATGCCCGTTCACTACGGAGTGCTGTGTCTTGTAGCTGCCTTTAGTAAGCCCCACATTTCTCTCTTATCCTTTTTTCTTTCCACCCAGGTGGTGTGCCTATGGATCAGCCGTGTTGTCGAGCTCTGTATGACTTTGACCCTGAAAATGAAGGGGAGCTCGGTTTTAAAGAAGGCGATATCATCACCCTCACTAACCAGATTGATGATAACTGGTACGAAGGCATGATTCATGGGCAGTCTGGCTTCTTCCCCATCAATTATGTGGAAATTCTTGTTCCTTTGCCTCATTAGGGTAGCCCATCCATCCTATCAAAATTACTGTTTCTCCTAAATAATATTTTAAAAAAATAATTTGTTGGTACCACTGCTTTTGAAAAAAAAAAAAGAAATCAATAAATGAAATGGCTGCTTATTCCACATCACAACTACAAACTGAATCGGCCCCACAGATAATATTTGATTTTTGTGTCACCCTGCTGCAGAGTGGTGATGTGTGATATTTTATTAAGGCATTGCAGCTGGACACATGGGATGTCCAGGTTATTCCTTTGGTTGCTACAGAGATTTCTATGCAGTGTTGGGGGTGAGAGAGTGTGGCAATTAATGGTGCAACTCGATCTTAATATTGTGGAAAGAAAGCAGCTGAGCGATTGGGGAAGATAAAGCATATCGCCATTCTATCATTATTTTCTTCTCTTTCTACAAAGAAGAGGAGGGGGAAAAACATATCCTTGGGCATTCCATTTTTCCCTAGCCAAACAGTGTGGTTCATGCAGGCCTAATTATTGCTAACAGGCTTTTTCGTGTTGTCTTATCTCAGAAATGATTGAGTGCTGGAGAAACTGCGAAATGTATATTCCAGTTGCTTTACACATAAGCCACCACTGCTCTGTATTTGCTATATTCCAGCTGTGGCGGAAGGTATCTGGGAATCTATTAGTAGATATTTTTTGGTGCATGTGGACAATTGTGTTTTAATTCACAATTGTTTAACACTAGCAACAACAACAACAAAAATCCTGCCTAAAAGTTGCTGACGTGAGGAGAATTGAGGGTACCCAGCTGTCATTTTAAAGTGAAAGGGACCTACCGATTGCTAGTGTTCAGAACAAATTCTTTTGCTTAGTGTGCTCAGAGGCTCCTTGTTTTTTTGTTTTTTGTTTTAATTCTAAATGTATTAGCTCTTACCTGGCTCTGGTTGGTGAATCTGGGGTTCTAGTTAAAATAATAATAATACTAAACTTTTTAGTCTGCCAGCCCCATTTTAAATTTTTAATTCAAGAGCTGTTCAATATCCAGGTTACTTAAAGGCTTTTTAATAGCATCCAAAAATTAAAGCAGGAAATATTAACTTTGGAGGGTAGCCTATGTGCTTGCTTAGAAAGCTTAAATATTAAAAGCACAATGCCAGCAGAAGTCAATCATACTTGGAGAAAACATTTTAAAACAACATTCAACTGTTTTACTTTGTGTAAAATTTAGGCACAAGAAGTATAATTTTAAAACGTCATGAGCCCTTTATTCTATATATTTACTAATAATAATAAGCAATGTACACCATGTAGTTTTATTTTCATCTACTTTGTGTTCTTTGAACATCATTTGTGTATATTCTGCCCTCAGTGAGGACTAAATAATAACAGATTTTTTTTTGTGTGTGTGTGTGCTTAGGCATTACAGTGACACATAGTTACATACTCAAACACATTTCAATTATTTTTTTCTCCATGCTCTCCTCTATGCATTTATGTGCCACTTCCTCCAGTTGGGGTGTAAAATGTTGTCTAGCTGGTTCATTGTTGTTTCATTTGAATTACCCAGAATTCTGTTTCTCTATATAAATCTGTATATAAACCTTCTTGTGCTGCTTCAGATGTGCCACTTCAGTATTGGACCATGTGAAATGAAGGCAGTCCTTTTGCTTTTCATGTATAAACTATACCATGAACAGTGTTGTTCTTTCAAATAAAAATGCTGATTGACAAGCCACAATGGTTATGTTTGCATTTTCTTCATTAATATTTATGTTTAATAATACCACACGGCCACAGTTTCCTATCCAAGATACTGTAAGTAGTCTTTGGATTAAGACAGCAATTGGGACCAGGACTGCCATTGTTAAGTGATGGGATCATAAAAGGTGAAGTCATGTGACTACATCACTTAGCAATGACGATCCTGGCAGGCTTCACTGCCATTGTAATCCCAAAAGGCAGCAACAATTAATCAGTGAAATGACTTGTGTCCAGAAGTTGTGGCTGCTCCAAAACTGGAAGTTCTTAAGAAGTTACTGGACAACCATTTGTCTGAAATATATAGGGTCTCCTACCTAAGCAGATGGTTGGACTAGAAGACCTCCAAGGTCCCTTCCAACTCTGTTATTCATTCTGTGAACAAGCCTGATGGAAAATCCCAAATGCCAGATAGTGTAATCTCAGCTTTCCACTTGTCTTCCCCAGGAATAGATACTGAAAGGCAGTGGCAATTAGCTGTTGATATGGAAGTTAATATAGCAGTTATGTCTACTATCCACTGTTTGTCTTTTGTGAACTTTTTAAATTTCATTTCAATCTTTCCAAGTTGGTGGTCCACACCAGGGATTCCCAAACTGTGGACCACCGGGCTGCATGAATGGCTGGCCAGTACGTGCGCATACACCCCCCCCCCACTCATGTTAGCATCATCAGAAGTGCTGTGCGGGCGCTACTGGCCACCAACCTAGAAAGGTTGGGGAACTCTGGTCTACGCCTTGGGTTTCTGATGCCTACAGCTTATTTGCTGACTCTAAAAGTATATACTTAATGTCTGTCTTGACTCTTCCGCCACTGAGTTTTTTGGAATGGCCCTAATATTTTGAAAGAGGAAGATAACAGTAGTCTAGTGTTTAAGGCACCAGACTAGAAACCTGGACATTGAAACCCAGAGTTTAGCCATGAAAGCTAGCTGGATGATCTTGAGCTAGTCACTCTCGCTCAGCCCAACTCAACTGATAGGGTTGTTGCTGGGGGGACAAAGGAGGATGGAAATGTCCGATATGCTCACCACTTTGAGTTATTTGTAAAGATAATAAAAGCCGGATATAAATAAGCAAATACAGATAGGTTGCAAATTACTGCAAATTTGAATAATGAAATACTCATTTTAGTACAAATTGTACATTGATACCAGATCGCCTTTAATGCAACCCAAAATTCATTTAATTGTCCAGGAAATCTCTAAGTATCAACACTGACTTGAAGGAATCAAATAAATAAAAATAATTTTCTGTCAAGCTTGAACCTTTTATCGCATTTTCCATATATAGAAATATCATTTTGAATAGTGCAAATTCAAATAATGCAACCATTTCATGGGATTTGTTAACTACACTAATCGAGACCTAGCTATAATCTTTTCTATTTTAATTCTGTCGCTTACCCGTAAATAGAATGACAGTGTGTGAACCATGAGATTGCAGGAATGAATGAGGAAAATGGTTCTCAAAATATATTCAACATGCTAAAATGTAGAATAGCAATTGTTTCATGAAATCATATATACCTATAATAGGTAATAATTCTAGTCTGGACTGGTGGTTAAAGTGTGGAGAAGAACTGGTGAAACTTGGGTTCAAATCCTCCCTCTGTCCTAGAAATTCACTGGGTGACTTAGAGATTTTCTTTGTCAGGCTCATCTACTTTAGTGGGCCATTGTAGCAAAACAAACTGAGAGGTGGAAGCACAATATATACCACCTTGGGTTCCTGGATGAAAGATGAAATATAAATGAAACATTCAGGAATTATTGAAAATGTACAAAGAAAATGCTTTACCGGTAATCCCTGACTTACAGCAGTTCACTTAGTGACCATTTGAAGTTACAATGGTGCTGAAAAAATGGTTTATGGCTGTTTTTCACACTTATGACCATTGCAGCATCCCCATGATCAAATTTTGGATGCTTGGTAACTGATCCATATTTATGATGATTGTAGTGACCTGGGGTCATGTGATCATCTTCTGCAACCTTCTGACAAAGGGAAAGCCAGATTCACTTAAATCACCATGTTACTAACTTAACAACTGCAGTGATTCACTTAACAACCATGGCAAGAAAAATCATAAAATGAAGCAAAATTCACAACTTGTATGGCTTACTAATAGAAATTTGGGGTTCAATTGTGGTTGCAAGTTGAGGACTAGCTGTAGTAATTTTATGGCCAATAGTATCAAATTTCAATTCTTTCAAGACACTCTGCTGATGGGACTCTGTCACCGCTCACTGACATAAGCATGTATTTCACCTTTTGTTGAAGGAAGGAATATGCTTTGTGCTATCAAATGACAAGGTCTCAACCGTCAATCTTTCAGACTCAAAGGATTCATTCAGTTTTCCAAAATGCTTCTTAAAGTGTTATATCCAGTGGTGGGATTCAAATAATTTAACAACCAGTTCCCTGCTCTAATGATTTTTTCCAACAACCAGTTCACCAAACTGCTCAGAAAGTTAACAACCGGTTTTCCCGAAGTGGTGCGAATTGGCTGAATCCCACCACTGGTTATATCCATACCTACCTAGAGCAGCAGTTGGCATAAGTTTGATGTGGTCATTCCAATGTATGTCGCTACCCACCTCAAGTTCATGACTCTGCTAAATATGTTTTCTAAAACAGAATACATGCCTGATCCCCTCAAAAATGGAAATATCCACAGAGAATATATAGTAAACATTGCACTGCAACGTGTTTACCCAAGAGAAGGACAGATGTTACAGGGACACTGTAATCTGCTTGAAACAATTGAAGGACAAATTTGCATTCTGTTTGGAGAGCCACGCTGCACAAATTACACAAGACATTTGTAAAGGGAGCAGATACATAAAAATAGGAGAATAGGGGAAGCACAGGATTGTGTTCAAGCAGGGGTGTCAAACTCACATCGTCACAGCAGTGTCACATGATGTATTGCGACGTTCCTGTCATAAGTAAATGCCTTATTCTATAACAAGAAATATGTATATATGTACAGGATATAAAGGGTTAATTTATTCATCCTCCTTTAATGTATTCATGTGTAATCACCCCCCTTTCTTGACTCCTCCCCTTTGATATAAATAGAGAGTGCTTTTACCTCATGCTCGCTTCTCACTGTAAATCTGACAAGAATAAGTAGAATGCCTATTATGAATAAACTCTTCTTTAACTGAAGAAATTGCTTCTGAATTCATCATTGAGTCTGATCCTCAAAATATTGTAACAATCTGGTAGCAGAGGATGGTTTAACTGACTCAATAAAATCCAACATGCCTAAGAAAGAAAACCTCAAGAATAAACAAGAAAGACCCAATACCAGGGCAAATGATAAAGAAACAAAAACAGATCAAGAAATGATCGACGAACCAATAAATACAACAATCAAAGAATCTGAAGATAACACCACAGACATCAAAGAAACAGCAGATGAAACCGACAACCAAGAAGAGAACAAAATAAAAGACAAAGACCTCAGATCGGAGATACTGAGGCTAATAAAAAGTCAAAAAGATGACCACAAACTCATCGTGGAACTCCGAGGCTTCTTGGAAGAAAACGGAGCAGCGAGAGAAAAAGACATTGAAAAAGCCAAACCCGAAAATACAAAAATGGTGAGCGAACATACAACTAAAGAAAAAATAACCAGAAGCAAGACCAGAGGTCCCGCTCAAAATTTTGAAAGGCAGCCATCTTTTCTTCAACCGGCCACAGAAATGAACACGGCTGAACCAATCAGAATGCACCATTCAAAAACTCTGGCGCGAAAAAACACAAAAAATAGCAAGAAATATATTTATTCTTCTGAAGAGTCAGAAACAGATACAGAAGAATCATCCACCGAACAAGAAATCGAAACACCCATGAGAAAACTATTTAAAACGTTTGGCACAAGTCTAACAATTTCAAAAGAATCGATAAAAGCCAATAATGCAAAAATACAAAAGAAACGAAGAAACAAACAGACACCTCAAAGCCTGCACGACTCAATCCGGACAACGATGATGACGACGCCTGAACCCAGAGGGCCCTGCGAAATTTCCCCCATACCACAAACGATCCAAAGAACAAAATACTCCAAGCAAGAAAGCTTCAAAGAAAAGAGATGAACCACAGCTGCCAGCAGAATACCCAAGATCGAGCCGGAGACCGAATCATCAGAAGGAGAGCACTACGAGGGAGCTACAGCAAAGAGAACCTCTCCCAGCGGCTTCAGCAGAGAAATGATCAACGCGCATGCGCAGATGAACACAGAGAACTACAATGAACTTTATGAAGAAGGAGAACCTTTCAAGCTCATCAGCAGAATACCCACACCATTCTGCAATTTTCAACATCTACAGGACCATGGACTACCCACAATTGTAAGTAGTGGGAATAATAATATTGGGAATCTACCTAGTGATTTCCCAAAACTTAGAATTGATGGCATCAATTTACAGGAATGGTGTCAACAAATTCAGGTTGTCTTTATGAAAGAAAATTTATTATTTTTTATAACCAATCCTCCCAAAAGACCTTGGACTCTAAAAATGGACTGCCTGCATCACAGAGCATTCTATTTAATAATTTCTAGCATATCACCTGCCATGTACTACAGTATTAAGCATAATCTTACTGTTTCAGAAATAATTCAATGCATGTTTAAATTGTTTCATAGTGAAAGTGTAGCAACAACCACTAGAATGTCTAAAGATTTCTTTTCAGCCAAATTAAGATCTGGAACCACCATAAGTGAACATTTAATATCCTTAAACAAAACCAGAGCAGAATTACATCTAAGAGGAGAAATAATATCAGAACAGACAATGAAAAGCGTTATCCTTAACTCATTAGATTCATCATGGGATAACTACATATCACACTTAGACTCAATCAATCTAGGATACTTATCCATAGAAAGTCTGTCAAATAAGTTAATAGCTGAAGATAATTTGAGGAGAAGTAGATACAATGCATACACAGAACACAGACAGGAAAAAGGGGTAACCTTCCAAGAAAATCACCAAAAAACAATTGAATGTTACAATTGTGGATCCAGAAAACACTCTAAGGGAGATTGCCCCATGTTTCATAGGGAAAGACAAAACCGTGATTATAGGGGTAGATATCAAGACAGGCAATCATCTATTGATAGATACAGATATAGAGACTCCACAAACTACAGAGAACGCAGAAAGGATAGAGATAATTCAAGGGACAGAAAATCAGGATCATTAAATGGATTAGATAAACATAACGATGTCATCACACAAAAATCAAAAAACAATACTTGGCTCATAGATTCAGGGACGACTAATCATACAACAAATAACAAGAAAATACTGTCTTCATTCACAAATGATAAATTTATGATAAGAGTAGCCAAGCAAGAAAATGTTCAAGTCATAGGGAAAGGAGATGTAAATATACCTGGTTTAGGTAAAGTAGAGGGGGTATTGTTGATACCAGAAATATCACATAACATACTTAGTGCAGTGAAATTAAGCCAAGATTTCAACATAAATATAATCTTCTCTGGGGGAAAAGCAATACTAGAAAAGGATGGGACTAAATTGAATAGTGTAGTTATCGAAGGGGGCCTACCCTTCCTTGTAACAGAAGATAAATGGTTGCATAACATTAATACAAACACTGATGACGACACCAACATAGACAGTGAACATAATAACAACAATGACAATGAAGAACCCAATACACACTGTAATCACAAAGACACACCCACTAGTGATACACACAATAACAAAAGACCCAATATAGGCAAACCAATTCATGATGAATGTGCACACATGTTGCATAGGAAATTGGGACATGCAAGTTTCCCTGTAATACAAAAAATGATTGAACATGCTGATGGCGTTAAAATAAAGGATTGTAAAAACTATTTGGAATGCTCAGTATGTAAATCCTCAAAACTCAGAACAAACCCAAAACCAAAGAGGGCAACAAGGACCTCTAACCAAATTTTTGATCTGGTACATATGGATCTAGTTGGTCCATTAACACCATCCATCACATACAAAAAAAGATATTTCCTAACTATTGTAGACGACTATAGCTGTTATGGATTTGTTTATACTTTAAAACACAAAGATGAAACTTTCCAAAAATTCAAAGAATTTTACAAACGTGTAGAAACACAACACAATATCAAAATAAAACAAATCATGACAGATAGGGGATCCGAATTCATGTCAAAAGAATTCTCACAATGGATAAAAGACAAAGGAATGATACACTTCACGACTAGCCCATTTTCTGCTTTTCAGAATGGTACAGCAGAACGAAAGAACTCGACACTGCAAACCATGATTAGATGTACATTAGAAGATGCTGGTTTAGGAAAACAATTCTGGTCAGAAGCATTACTATATTCAAACTATACCCAAAATAGGACCTGGTCTAGCATCCTAAATAAAACACCATACGAAGTGATGTACAATAGGAAACCAAAAATATCACACATGCACATATTTGGAGTTACAGCAGACATACACATACCAAAACAATTAAGACGTAAGGGAGATAACGTATCCAGAAGGCTCAGATTCATGGGATATGAAACAGGCACAAAAGGATATAGATTCATTGACAATAATAACAAATTCATAGTCTCAAGAACAGCAGTATTTCATGAACAGCCAACTGGTCTAAGATACATCTTAACAAGATAATCCAAAATACAGAACCAAATATTGAACAACAAGACAGAATAGAAAGAGAGAAACATGAACATAACACACATGATGACAAAAACAAAACATGGACAGGTAACCATACCAGGATAAAAACAGATTCATTAACCAAAAAGGAAGCAAGGTATCTACACGATAATGAAAGCATTCCAATAAGAACAATCAGGTGTAACAGAAAACAATTACCCAATAAGTATAAGGATTATATAATGTGTGTGAATGACGAGACACCAACACCTAACACATACGAGGAAGTGTTGAAACTTCCCATGGAAGAAAGAGAAAAATGGGAATTAGCCATAACAAAAGAAATGAACAGCTTGCGTGAATTAGGTGTATTTACACCAGTCCCTGCCCCTAAGAACAAGACAATTATAGGCACCAGATGGATATTCAAAATCAAAGATTTAGAAGAGGGTAATAAATTATATAAAGCTAGATTAGTCGCACAAGGTTACGCTCAAAAATATCCTGAGGATTACACTGACACATACTCTCCCACTGTAAGAACCGAAAGTGTTAAGACAGCTTTAGTCATAGCTGCTATACTCAATCTTGATGTCTTTCAATATGATGTGCAGACTGCATACTTACATGCAAAGCTCGACAGAGATATATGTAAGGGCACCTCATAGCCAATGTACAAATAGAAATGAGACCTGGTTACTTAACAAAAGCTTGTACGGATTAAAACAATCCGGCAAGCGTTGGTATGAATGTTTAGTCAGCGTGCTTAAAAATATGGAATTCAAAGCCACAACTGCAGACAATTGCTTTTTTGTTAGAAAGGAAGGTGAATCATTAGAATTTATGTTAATCTATGTGGATGATATTTTGTATATAGGCAAACATAAAGAAAAGAAAGACTTATTTGTATCCAAGCTAAGTGAACATTTCTCTTTAAAGTCGCTAGGAAGGGTAAACAAATACCTTGGAGTTCAAATCAATAAAACAAGAAAGGGATTCAAATTATCCCAGAGAGATAAAATTATAGAACTTCTGGAAAAATGCAATTTAAGAGATGCCAAACCTTGCGATACTCCTATGCAGACTGATTTTCTAAGGAATATGGATGAATCTTCACCTGAGTTCGAGAACAATACATTATATAGATCAATTATTGGTTCTCTCTTGTATATATCTAATTGGACCAGGCCTGATATAGCTCTGCCACTTAATTTATTATCTAGACATGTAAGTAAACCACTTATGTATCATTGGGAAGCAGTTAAACGAATACTAAGATATCTAAAACACAGCATAGATTTCTGTCTATTCTTAGAACCCAATAATATTAAAGAACCTATTATCACCAGTTACGCTGATGCAGACTGGGCAGGTGACATCAAATGTAGAAAGAGCACCTCAGGTTATGTATTATTTTTAAATGATTGCCCAATATTCTGGTATACTGGGAAGCAAGATTTAGTAGCGACTTCCACAACAGAGGCAGAATATGTCTGTTTATCTAAAGCCTCAAATAATTTAGTGTGGTTTAATGATTTATTATCTGATATTTGGAAGAATCCAATACTACCATTTGTCATACATGAAGATAATAAGGCGGCTATAGAAATATCAAGATCTGACGCCATTGGTCAAAGGTCCAGACATATAGATATCAAATTTAAACACGTGAGACAATTATCTCAGGATGGATTCATTAAAGCAATCCTCAGAACAAATAGCTGATATATTAACTAAACCTTTACCTTCTAAACAACACAAATACTTGACATCAAAATTACAAGTACTATATAATTCTGAATCCGAATGCAATCATTGTTATATGTCGAATCGGCATTTAGAGGGGGATTTGTCATAAGTAAATGCCTTATTCTATAACAAGAAATATGTATATATGTACAGGATATAAAGGGTTAATTTATTCATCCTCCTTTAATGTATTCATGTGTAATCACCCCCCTTTCTTGACTCCTCCCCTTTGATATAAATAGAGAGTGCTTTTACCTCATGCTCGCTTCTCACTGTAAATCTGACAAGAATAAGTAGAATGCCTATTATGAATAAACTCTTCTTTAACTGAAGAAATTGCTTCTGAATTCATCATTGAGTCTGATCCTCAAAATATTGTAACAGTTCCCCTCTTCGCTAAACCGGGGGTGGGCATGGCCAGTGCGTGATGTATCCGGCCTGCAAGTCGCAAGTTTGACAGCCCTGTGTTAAAATAACATTCTAGACCTTTCCCCACAATAAATCAGATCACCTCATGAGAGTATAGCATGCTGTGGGAACACCAAAAAGATCAATTAACCCAATCAACAGACTCTAAGTGATGGCTAACCTTTTCTGGACCAAGTGTCCAAAACGCACAAGTGTGTGTGTGTGTGTACCTGAACCCCCAAAATGCAATGTGCAAGCATGCCCCCCATGCGTGCACAGCTCCCTGCATGCCCCCCATCCCTGCACATGTGCTCATTGCCCCCTGCATGCGTCTTGCCCCCCGCCTGCGCATGTGTGGCAGAGACCCAATGACCAGCTAGCTAGTGGGAGGTGTGCACATGCATGGCGGAGCTGAACTGGGGCAACAGCTTGCATGCCCACAAAGAGGACACTGAGTGCCACCTGTGGCACACATGACATAGGTTCGCCATCACGGGTCTATGGGCATTACAGCTTAGTCCCAAGCAAGCCTGGTTGTGGTTCAACTAAGCTAACTTCAGCCATGTTTGAGGAACATGAAAGTTCAATTGCTTTGTGTTGCAGTCTGGTCCTCCAAGAAACAGAGCTGGAGAGGCTAGAGCAGCCAAACACATGACTCCATCCTAAATCCTCATGGACCAATCAGGCCAATAGGCTAGAGATCTTAATGAAGCCCAGACAGGCCTTATTATGTGGAATGAGTGGATTTCTATGACCCCAAATTGTGATTTTAAATCCCATTTAGTCTGACCTCACTGTGATCTACACCAAAACTGCCGCTAAGAAGATTTAGCTGAATGAGTGGCTTCAGTGGAATAAGCATTTTGTGAGAAGAAGGGTAAAATATTTTTGGACCACATAATACTGCAGTCAAGATTTGAGATGTCCGTTCCTGTGTTATAGATAGAGCATATCTCTTTTTCTTCATTTAGCAGTTGATCTACTCAGCATGAAGACACCCAAACTTAGATGCCCATCTACAAACTCCACCAATAGAGTTCTTCATATCAGACCATCCTAAGCCAATTTTCAGGTTCCTCTATAGTATAGTGAACATATTTATTTGGGGTGGGGGTACTGGAAAGGGAAAACAATTTAATTCCTATGTTGATAACTTTGCTTTGCAAAGGACAATTCCAGAGCAAAACCACAAAAAAAGTCTTATTTGAATGAAAATATCTAACATTAAACTGCACCAAGAAGCCTTGGTGGCGCAGCTGACTAAAGTGCTGATAAGTAGCACTTACCTGCCATCTGCCTGCAATTACTGCAAGTTCAAACTCACCAAGCTCAAGGTTGACTCAGCCTTCTATCCTTCCAAGGTAGGTAAAATGAGGCCCCGGATTGTGGGGGCAATAAGATGACTTTGTATAAAAAGAACACCGCTTAGGAGGGGCCAAAAGCCCTACTAAGCAGGTATATACAAAAGTATGAAGGCTATTGCTTAACACATTGTAAGCCGCCTTGAGTCTCCGGAGAAGGGCGGCATATAAATCGAACCAATAAATAAATAAATAAATATGTAAATTTAGGTTAAAAAGACAATTTCATGTCCGTATTTTCCTCATGAATAAGAAAGACTGTGCATTAAGTTATATGACCAGAATAAAGGACAAAAGTGATTTTCTGAAACCTAAAAGCAGCTTTCTGAAATAAAGAACTATCCTTTGTCATAAAGATTTATGGTCCTGTAGGCACAGGATAATTTAGAATGCCAACAACATAATACTATCTTTGTAACTCCCAAAAACAGCTATAACCATGCCTTGATTGTCTTTGTGTCATTCACATCAAACAAGTAAAACAGCTATTGGTTGTTTTATAAATTTCACTAACAAAGTGTAACTTATTCCAAGTTGAAACAAGAGGCAGTTTTCTATTTTTAAAAAAATGAACATGTGAGGTAAGATCTATAATATGCTTTCTTATTTCTTATATCCTTAGAGCAGTGATTCTCAACCTTCCTAATGCCGCGACCCTTTAATACAGTTCCTCATGTTGTGGTGACCCCCAACCAGAGGTGGGTTCTAAATTTTTTTACTACCGGTTCTGTGGGCGTGGCTTGTTTTGTGGGTGTGGCTTGGGGGGGTCATGTGATTGGGTGGGCGTGGCTAGCTGGTCATGTGACCGGTTGGCCATGGCTATGTGTATAGGGACTACTCAGAGGGCTGAAAAAAGTCATTTCTGACAGGTCCTCGCACTTTTGACTGGTCCTCACACTTATGACCATCCTCACATTTATGCCCGTGCAGCATTCTTAACAACCATGTTACTCATTTCATAACTGCTTCTTTTCACCATGGTGATAAGATAGGGCAAAAAACATAAAATGTGAGGACAGTCGTAAATTCGAGAACTGGTCAAAAGTGCAAGGACCAGTCAAAAATAACTTTTTCAGCCCTCTGAGTAGTCCATATGCACAAAAGGACTACCCAGAGGGCTGAAAAAAGTAATTTCTGACAGGTCCTCGCACTTTTGACCGGTCTTCACACTTATGACTGGTCATCATTTATGCCCATTGTAGCATTCTTAACAACCGTGTCACTCATTTCACAACTGCTTTTCTTCACCATGGTGACAAGATAGGGCAAAAACATAAAATGTGAGTACAGTTGTAAGTTCGAGGACTGGTCAAAAGTGCGAGGACCAGTCAAAAATAACTTTTTCAGCCCTCTGAGTAGTCCATATGCATAAAAGGATACAGCAATAGAGAGGGATGAAGGAAGGGAAGGGAAATTAGAGGAGAAGTGAAGGTAAGAGAGGGAGGAAGAGAGGAGGAGAAGGAGAAAGAAAGAGGAAGTAGGGAGAAGAAGAAGAGGGGGGAAAGAGAAAGTAAGAAAAGACAGAGGTGGTAGGTTTGAGGAGAAAGATTGCTGTACAATAAAAAAGATGAAAGGGAAGAAAGCCAACCCCAAACAAGTATAAAGATATTAAGATAAAGAATGAATTGTTAAACTTTAAAGAATAAAAGAGAACAAATATGAATAAATAGCAATAATTAGAAACACACATACAAACATACAATGTATTTTCTTTGAACAGAGTATTTGGCCGGTTCACAAATTTAACCAGTGTTTAGTCATTTCAATTAAATTTAAATTTCTATATTTTCTTTTTGCCATATTTATTCCTCATCTATTTTTGTAAAAAACCAATATTACCCTTCATCCTCATCTCTAATCTTAATCAAATTCAATTTTTCCCTTCTATTCTATATTATACCCCTTTCCATTATCATCTATTTTTATATCCATCCTCACTTTGGTTAATTATGTAATTATGTAATACAGTTGTTTAATATGAATTCAACATTTTAATATAAATCAATTAGTTATATAACTACCTTTTTTGTATATCAATCAATATGAACATGAATATTCCAATTATTTCCAGGCAATCCAATTTCTTACAAATCAATTAATTATATTTACCAATAATAATAAACCAAATAATTTCCCCCATATATTCCTCCAAACCACAACTTAACCATTTCTGCTTTCAACACAATATACAATTAATAGTATCTCAATTATTACAATTCCCTAGTTAAATAGAGCTTTTTTTCTTTTGTGTTTTAAAATCTTGAACTCTCCTCTTTTGCCCTAAATTTCCCATTGTTTGCACCTACCTTTTTTGGTGAGGAGAAAGAAAAAGAAATCTCTCTCCCTGCCTCATTTTGTCACATTGCAGCAGAGCCTGGTTTACTTTGTTTCCTTTTAGCTAGGGGAAAAAAAAAATCTGCTCCAGCACTCTTTGCAGCAAGCAAAGAGCTTGCAAAACAAGAGCTTGCAAACGAGCCTGCAAAAAATCTGAGAGCGAATCAGCTGAGAGCCGGAGGCCAATCTAATCATGCTAATTAACCTATGCTGAAACTGAAAGAGACTGTTTTTTTCTTGCTGTTTGCTTGCAAGGAGGTAAGTGCTGCGAGGCACAGGTCAAAGGGGGGGGGCCACCCTCCTTGCCACTTAGCCCCCCTGTCGCCCCCCTTTGCCTCTAGCGTCCCTCTGCCGCCTCCCTTGCCGCTTACCACCCCCCTAAGACATCCCACCGCCCCCCAGGGGGCGGTACTGCCCACTTTGGCAACCACTGGCTTAACTACTTAAAACCGGTTCTACCAAAGTAGAATCCTACCACTGGGTCTACCCATTTATATTTGCAGGCACAGATCTACTCATTTGTTTTCTTTTAACACTGATCAGCTGTAGGACGCCCCTTTGAAGCCCCGTGGCAAGAGTTTAAACAGTTTTTTTCCCTCTAGCCATCAGAGGGACTCCGGAGGCAGCAATAGATTGGGAGTGGGCGGGGCAAGCGAACGGCCGGCGATCCAACAGAGCAGAGAGTGAGGGTGAGTGAAGGCGTTGGGGGGGCAAGAGAGGGCTTTGGCGACCCCTGTGAAATGGCCGTTTGACCCCCAAAGGGGTCGCGACCCCCAGGTTGAGAACCGCTGCCTTAGAGGATGTGTAAAAATAACAGTATTTGGGTAACAGGCCAAAATTAGGTTTACAGGTAATCCTCGTTTTATGACCACAATTGAGCCCAAAACTTTGGTTGCTAAGTGAGACTTCTGTTAAGTGAATTTTGCCCCATTGTATGATCTTTCTTACCACAGATGTGGAGTGAATCACTGCTGTTGTTTAGTAACACCGCTGTTAAGTGAATCTGGCCTCCCTGATGACTTTGCTTGTCAGAATTGCGCAAAAGGGGATCACATAACCCCAAGATACTGCAACCGTCATAAATATGAGTCACTTGCCAAGCATCAGAATTTTGATCACATGACCATGGGGAGGCTGCAATGGTTGCAAAATCATCACTTTTTTCAGTGCCATTGTTAACTTTGAATGGTCACGAAACAAACTGTTGTAAGCCAAGGACTACCTGTACTCAATCCAATTTGGGACATTTGTATATCCCCTTTTAATGTAACCTAACCAGGGGTAGGTTCTAAATTTTTTTACTACTGGTTCTGTGGGCATGGCTAATTTTGTGGGCGTGGTTTGATGGTCATGTGACAAACAATTTTTAGGATTTAGCAGAGGTACTGGTCTATCAGGCTTTTAACTGCTTGCAGAGCTGTACCGGTCTACCTATTTGTTTTTGGAGCGCACTGGTCTACCACCACACTGCCTTTTACCGCTGATCAGCTGTAGGACGGCCTTTTGAAGCACCGTGGCACCACCAACAGCATCGGAAACTGCTTTCAGGCAGCTTGGCCTCAATTGCCAATCTACCACCACCGAGCGGTTTACAAGGAGCGGATCGGTTCTAGCCGGTCAGTTGGGAGGCTTCTTGGCTTCTCAATTTAAAGTTAAGGTGTATTGTGTTTTTTTTGTCCTCTTCTTTGTCAAGTGAGCCTTGATTTTTTCCTTCTAGCTAATCAGCTGGGACTCGTGAGGCAGCAAATAGATTGGGGACGGGGCCAGGCAGAGGTGGTATTTACAGGTTCTCTGAACTACTCAAAATTTACACTACCAATTCGCAAGAACCAGGGAGAACTGGTAGCGACCCACCACTGAACCTAACCATGTAAGTTAGGTTTGCCTAACTCTGTAAAGTTAGGGGTCGCGATGGGTCGGACACAACTTCGCAACTAACAACAAAAACAATAACAACAAACTGTAGATTTTTTTTAAAAAAATCACTAAATGTTTTGTGCAAATGTAGCTAGATATCTGTGGAGGAAAAACTAATATTCTCTATTTTTTAATTCTCCATTTGTTCTTGTTGGCTTTGAACTATAGAGTGAAAGTACAGACAAACAATGTGGTCATAGACCTCACTGTGGTCTGTAAAGGTAAATTACTTATACTAGGAGTAACTGCATGAAGGCTGTCTAACTTTATACAACCTGGGAAGCTGCAGGGCAATCAAAACAGCAGATTTTATTCCTACATCCTTCAAGTCTGGGAATAGCTATAAATTGTAAAGTGATTATTTGTATGAAAGGCACATCCAGCTGTTCCTTGTTTGCAATGGTGGGCAAGCCAGCTACGCTTCAGTCAAGAAAAGAACTGACAGAAGCTTGGCAATGGCCTGTGCCTACGTAAGGGAAAGTCCAGAAGTTTATTGTGGTGTTACTGTCTGCCACATGCAGGAATTCTGAAAACTTCCATACATTAGTCTAGGGCTGTCCCAAAGGTGCTTTTTCAGGAGGCAACTGGACTTTCTTGTTTTTTCTTTTGAAGACGTTTCGCTTTTCATGCAAGAAGCTTCTTCAGCTCTGACAGGATAGTGGGGAATGGAAGGATTTAGATCCCTTGAGACAGCTGGTAATCCTGTCCATGACCTGGGTGATTGAGAATCTCTACAGCAGGGATGTCAAACTCATGTCATCACGGCAGTGTCATGTGATGTATCGGGACTTTTTCCCCCTTCACTAAACGGGGTGTGGACGTGCCAGCACGTGACGCATCCAGCCCACAGCCCGGAAGTTTGACAGCCCTGCTCTATAGACTATTAGTCTAGGGCTGTATTGAGACGGCCAACTGATTGGCTGGTGGGCCTTCCTTTGACTTTGTCATTTATGCTACGCCTATGATTTGCTGACTTTTATTTTCGGGTTTCTGGGTTGTTGTGCAAATCATGTTCACTCCACTGAGGACATTAAAACAAGGGAGAAGCTTTTTTTGGGTGGGGGGATAAGTTCAACATGAAGCTTAATCAAGAATTCTCTCAGCTTTGAATGACAGAATTCTGAAAATCCAATGAGAACAGTTTTTCAAATTGGGCTAATGGTTCACTGCTTTTGTAAAACACGGTTAATTTTTTCTAGAGATGATTTCGCATACAATGCATAGGAACACACAGGCCACTATGCAAAAATCTTTTAAAACATGGTTTATTGACTGTGTCACATTTGTTTCTCGCATTACACTCAGCCAAAATGAGTCAACCACAATAATTGGGTTATACCACATACTTAACAAAAAACACACCATTAATGCGATATATGAGCTCAGTGAATGAGTAAGCTTATTTTTAAAATCAATACTTTGATTTTTTTTCCCCCTATCCTTTTATAATTACATTTTCTCTTTTTGGGTGACTGGAGATAGAGTACACAGAGTGTGTGGAGGAAATTTCTAATTGGTTTGTGCCAGCTAGGGTAGAAATAGAGAAGTGATTTGTTCTGACTTTTTCTTAGGTCCCCTATTTACAGGCTGTGGATTCGTTGTGCCCACATATAATAAAATACTTTCTGTGCCTTTGAAATAATTCAATTTTTTCTCCTTATTCATCACATCACAGTACTGCCTACAGAACTGAAATCTTCTCTCCTATATTCATAATATAAATCTTATCTTCCTATTCAGTTTATGACTGTCGTGTTTGCTTAATAATGACTGCTGGAAAAAAAAAGTCATAAAATTGGATCTTGGTGCACGTTAACCACTTAACAAAAGTCATTGTGGGCTCAATTACAATCATAAATCCAGAACTACTTGCACCTGTGATATAATGCATACTGTGAACCAAAGCTCTTGTGTTATTAATTAACAATATTTCTAGCTCATCCACATGAATTTCTGCTCACACTTTTTCTTGGCCAGGAAACCTGCTGCAGCTTTCAAGTAAAACTGATCTCTGCAGGAGCTTATTAGATGCATTACCAGATAATGTGAAGCCTTGTCACTAAACGTGACACAGAGCTATTTCATAAGCGATTGAAAATCTTCTATTGCTTTTATGCTCTTAACTGTTATATAATATGTGTGCCTTATATATTGCTTATTATTCAGACTTTTTAATGCATGCTGGTTATTCAAAATTAGCAGTCCTAGGCTTTAATAAGGTATTCATTTATTCAAAAACCAGCCCAATGTTACAAAACAGTTAGCAAGTTTTTAAGTCCACGCATACCTTAAAAATAACAGTGATTTCCTAATTGATATGCTCATATTCCTTTCATCCCATTTACTGGAGAGATGTGTTTTAACTGCATTCATAAAAAGTGAACTAAACCCTGAGTGCTAGAGTGCCAGCCTGATCTTAACTTACGACCATAACTGAGCCCAAAATATATGTTGTTAACTGAGAAGTTCGTTAAGTGAGTTTTGCCCCATTTTACCACTTTTCTTGCCACATTTGTTAAGTGAATCACTGCCGTTCTTAAATTAGTAACACTGTTGTTAAGTGAATCTGGTTTCCCCATTGACTTTGCTTGTCAGAAGGTTGCAGAAGGTAATCACATGACCTGAGGATGCTGCAACGGTCATAAGTGTGAAAAATTGTCATAAGTAACTTTTTTTCAGTGCTGTTGTAACTTTGAATGGTCTTTAAGTGAACTGTTGTAAGTTGAGGACTACCTATATTATCATTCAGGACTTGGATCACTTTTCTTCCCACATTCTTCACTCGAACTGTGTGCAAGTGCTATATTATTAAGCAGTAGGGGGCCCTCTGACATTTTAAGATAGTTAACAGTTTCCAAAACCAGAGGTTTATTTTTTTGCAGCTTTATGCTGTCGATTACTAACCAAAGAACAGGTTTTGCTGACATTTGTGCTTGAGACAGCTGAATAATATCAAAAGTAAACTAACCGAATCTGTTTGTTACATTCTGTCAGCTGAAAATTAAGACTGAAGTCACAAAGGAAACGTTAAACAGGTAACAAAATGTAACGTATTAGTTTAACCCTCATGGCATATAGGGCAGTCAAGTCACCCTGGGTTAGATCTTTGCAAAAGGCACCTGAAAAAGGAACTGGAGCTGTATTGCTACAATGCTCATATAGGCACCCCAAATTCATAGACAAAATGCATTTATTAAACCAACAGTAATTTTACAAAATTGCTGCAATCTAGCCTTTTAGCTGTGCTTGGGATATATCGATCAAAAGGTGTCTAAACTGATTAGTGTCGCCTTCTTACCGTTACAGTAATAGGAACGCTGCAAGTCGTATGGGTAACTTATTCTACACTTTTCCTATTGTCTTAAAAAGCATCATAGGAAAACTTTGATTCGACTAAAGCCACAAATCAATCAATCAATCATTTATATTAGGTTAAATTAAATTAAAATCCAGAACAATATGTTGTGTGTTTGAAACTGAGACACAGGGAGAAATTTGGAAGTGGTATGAACGAAGGGGGTTGTTATTGTGGAATGGAGTTGATGCATGCATTCATGGAGTCCACTAGGAGAAGGGCGGTATACAAATTGAAATAAATAAACAAATAAACAAACAAACAAACAAACAAACAAACAAACAAATAAATAAATGGAAGTGAAGGTATAGGTTGAATTGAAAAGACTTTAAAAAAAGTTAGCATGCACAGGTAATCCTTGGGCTACAACCGCTCATTCAGCAACCATTCAAAGTTACAATTGTTGTTGAACAAATAATGGTTATAATCAGTCCTTAAGAGTTCTGGCCATCTCAGCCACCAATTAAATTGCTTGGGCAACCAACGCTTACGACCAGTTGAAGTGCCCCGTGGTCACCATTTGCAACCTTCCCTGCTTTTCCCATGAACTGTTGTTATTAGATGATGTTGTTATTAGACCTTGGGAATGAGAATTTGGCCTTTTCAAAACTTACTTGTTGAAGCTGAGCCATATCAAGAGCTTGTGTTCCAAAGCTGTGACCTCTAGCAGCAGATTCTGTGAATCACACCTCCCTTTCGTTTCCTGTCGGGGAAACTAAAATGAGAACAAAATCTGTGAAAACAGCTTTTTTTTTCTGGCTCTCACCTTTCTCTTGAAATGACAACTTGGAGTGAGGAACATCAACAAGAGGAGCAATTTCTAGTCCAAAGCTTCGAGCAGAATGGGTCAGAGGGTCAGGCGATATTTAGACTACAGTCTGTCAGTTCCCAACGGAGCTGGAGATATGAGACGCCCCGAAATAGCACATTTGACTGTGAAGCGATGCCGTGACATATAAGAACCCTTGATTTATCAGCAAACATGTCTTATCACTTGCTTGTGGCTCATTTATTGAGCAGAGCTATGTGGTGCTTTGGATTGGATCTCAAAAAAAGTACTGCTGGATCATGAATATAAACCTGTTACCCACCTGTTACCCAGCTAGCGTCTATCTTTTCCTAGATAAAGCACCGCAGCTGTCTTAAAGATGCGGTGTCTCCATATGCTCCAAAGGATCTATTTGGAGGTGCTGTGAGAACAGTGAGTGGAAGGTGAGAAGCACTGAAGGGAAAGGGATTTGCAGCCACCCTGTTGCAGTGTTAACCGCTGACAAAGTGAAACATCTGAATTGTTGTCCCAAAGGTGCTTTTTTCAAGAGGCAACTGGACTTTCAGATTTTTCTTTGAAGATGTTTCGCGTCTCATCCAAGAAGCTTCTTCAGCTCTGACTGGATGGTGGGGAATGGAAGGATTTATACTCCTTTCAGACAGCTGGACATTTGCATTCTTTTACTGGGTTGTTAAGGTCACCTGGAGGTTTATCTGTGTCGTCAGGGTCATCTGAGTGGTGCGAATTGGTGTGGAGCATTCTTGAAACTGTTGAAAGGACTTTGTTGTAGATTGGAGATAGATGATGTCATACCCCTTCCCCATCTGTTGAGAGAGAGCTGCTCAATTTTGACATAGATGGCCTCTTTATCACTGGTTTAAAAGAGGGGTCAAAGAGGCCATCTATGTCAAAATTGAGCAGCCCTCTCTCAACAGAGGGGGAGGGATATGACATCATCTATCTCCAATCTACAACACAGTCCTTTCAGAAGTTCCAAGAAGGCTCCATACCAGTGGTGGGTTGCCCCCGGTTCGGACCAGTTCACAAGAACCGGTAGTAAAACCGGCGGGAGGCTCCGTCCACTGACCCAGATGTCATCATAAGTGATCTGTGCATGCACGAGCGAAGCAAGAGAGCGCACATGGACGCGATGCAAAGCGGTAGTAAAGGTAAGTAGAACCCACTCCTGCTCCATACCCGTTTGTACCACTCAGGTGACCCTGATAAACCTTCAGGTGACCTTAACAACCTGCTAAAGGAATGCAAATGACCAGCTGTCTGCAAGGAGTATAAATCCTTCCATTCCCCACCATCCAGTCAGAGCTGAAGAAGTTTCTTGGATGAGAAGCGAAACGTCTTCAAAGAAAAACCAGAAAGTTCAGTTGCCTCTTGAAAAAAGCACCTTTGGGATAACCATGACCTGGATGACTGAGAATCTCCATAAACGTCTGAATTGTTCGTAAGTATGATTTATGAAAGCATTACAAGCAGCTTCCACTTTTGTTCTTCACATTATAAATGGGCAATAACTTTGACAAGGAGGATTTATTGCAAGACGATACCTTATGCAGCCTCACTCATTCATGTATCCCAGTTATATCCTGCCTTTCCTCCCAGAACTCAAGCCCGGGAACATGGGTTCTCCTCTTCATTTTATCCTTGCAACCATCCTATGAGGTAAGCAGAGCAGAGAGATGGTGCTTGCTCAAGAACCACCCAGAAGCATCGTGGCTAAATCAAGATTTGAACTTGACCCTCCCAGCTTCTAATTCAGATTCCCAACTATAATGCTTTCTGGCATTATAGCTGGGTTTGCTCTCTGTGTAGAAAATGTTACACAGAAGACCTACTACAATGCACGAAGGCAGGAATTCTGAGAAACGTGTTTTATCCATTCGGTTCAATGATAGGTCAATTAAGAAGTGCTTTTCACTGGAAGTGCTGTTTAGGTTCAGCAGAGGGGAAGAGAAAGAGGGAGAGGGAGAGAGGGAAGCCCCAGGGAACCAAAATATGCTCTCACAGTTAACATATTGGCTGACTGATCTTTCCTGGCAGGCAAACAGACATCTCCCCAAAGGTGTGGCTCATTCGTAGACCTGAAAGCTCAGAAAGTGACTCTGGCAGGAAGTTTGGGTGTGTCTTCCTGCCTCAGGAAGAAAATACAGTTTTTCTGCACTGTTTGCCAGGATCAGCCTGGGAGTTTCTCCGTGAAGGCTGTTTTTTCTTTTCTTTTTTGAAAAATTGTAATTCCCAATTCCCAAAATGTCACAGTATACCTGAGCCTTAAAGGCACAACAGCACACTAAGAAATATATATATATATACTCCTGTGAGCAGGCTGGTTAGTCCTTCGTTCCTTTTGAAGTCATTCAACCCTACCAGGTGTGTGTGAACATCTTACTCTTTGGTTGACATTATAATGAAGGTTGCAGGGCTTTGCCAAATAACTGTTGTCACTTGCACTCTGTAGTAATATAGATATACGCACAGATTAGAATTTTTTTCCCTACAAGCACCAGCAACAAATTTATACTGAGAGGAAGATGACTAGAGTTCAATTAGACGACTAGAGCCTCAAAAGTAAAAGTAGGCCTCAAATCAAATGCTATAGCAGCTAAGCTGGAATGATTACACAAGAATAAAGTAATATTTGTAATTTGCTGTGCTAATGCAATTTGTAACATGTATTTGCAAAGCAAGCAGTTTTAGGAGCTATTTAGGATTAAGGACATGAAGATATTGAGAAATAGGGGACTGAAAGTAGCAGATGGAAGGAGATTTCACATGTACAAGCAAGAATGTGCTAACTGCTGTGTTGGCTGACCATCAGTATGAAAGTACAAGGAAGGAAATTATAAAAATGCATGTAGAAAGAGTATAAAAAGGGTGTCTTGAAATATGTTTGAGGCCATTGGCATAGCTGTTCCATGCTGGACCCAGCTATCATCTCTGGACCTCATTGCAATGGGTTATTCATATAAGTAATGTTGTGATAGCTGTTCATGTTCTAAATTGCTCATGAAAATAAACCTCTGAATCTTAAAGTAAGAATGTTTGTTTGTGTTGTTGTCTTCTATTTCTTTTATTGGTATCTTTTGATAACAATCCTGTACATTTAGTTAAGAAAATGAATATGCTGTCTAGGCCTCTAGCAGATCTAAAGGCAGCTTGCAAAACCAGAATGCTAAAAATCATCAGGATGCAATTAAATCTAAGAAATATAATCACTGGCATAAAAAACAAAATTATTGTTAAAACTATTTTTAAAAGCCCTACTGAATGCATGTTTTAGTCTCTTGCTAAACCTTAGCCTAGTAGCATTTTTTCCATAGTTGGAGTGCTCAATGAGAAAAAGCCAAAGTAGGTGTTCATGTTAAGTTTAGCTATGATAGTAGTCACAAAAGTCATTTTGGGGATGACTATCAGAGAGTGAATGCTGCATAGTTTTAAAATTGGTGGTCTTGTAAATAGCTTGGTGCTAAATAGAATAAGAATTTGCTGGGCAAACACCTTGAATGAATTGAACGAATCCTCCGGGATTAAGTAGAAACCTTCAAGTGATACCAGTCTCCATCTATGGTGCCATCCATTAAGCAAAACTATCCTCAAGGACCATTCAGTGAAGAGTGTATTATAATAATCCAATTTGAGCTACCAGCATTCATGTCTTCAGAGCTTTATTTATTTAGGTAGGGGTTTATTTATTTATTTTTATTCTTTTATTTATCAAATTTCGACACCGTCCATCTCACCTGAGTGGCTTTCTGAGTGATATACTTGCATATAACAGCCAAAACTGATAAAAGATAGTCTTGTTACTGATATTATATGCAGTGGTGGGATCCTCCCAGTTTAACAACCGGTTCGGTGATCGTGCAATTTGCGCGCACATGTGCAGTTTCAATAAATCTTCACTTCCTAGTTTCTTCGGAGGAGTAACACAGCTGATTTGCACGGCAATCTGCTCTACTCTGCGAATCAGCTGAGAAGATAAAGGTCGGAAAATAGCACGGGTGGACAGTTGGGCCCATCTGAACGTCGGGACGAACCGGTTTGCTCCCAGCTGATTGTCTGAGCTACTGATTCTCCTGAACCAGTCCGAACCGGTAGAATCCCACCCCTGATTATATGGCTGTCTCGTGGGAAAGCTGAATCTAGTACAAGGTCCACACCCTGGTTTGTATGAATTCCAAATCCTGAAATCTACCCCAGAATTTAAAAAAACCAAAACCCTTTCCTCTTATCCCCATATAGCTTGTACTCCTTCATTTATTTTTTTTATATGCCAGAGATTTAGGTGATGTTCAAGATGTACTTTGCTCCTCAGAGTATAATTGTTGCTTTGTTTTAGTTCTGTCTTTGGTTATAAACATGCCCAGGTGTGAAACACACAAAATAACTCTACAGCATTACAACTATATACATGTTTATTGAAAAAACACACATCTGCTCACCTAATTTTTCCTTCTCATTGTTCTCTCCCTGGACAGCTTGGATCATATATTACAGTTTCCTGAGAAATAAGTTGTCTTTTAGATGTTTAACACCTTACCACCTCTGAGTGTAAAAGAAAAAGGGGGTTTTGGTCTGTCTTTCTATGTGTATATATATCTGTGTAAAATGCACACACGTCAGAAGCCAGCCCTACTCTTCCGCCTATTCATAAAATTATTCAATTAATTTAAGGGAGAAATGGAAAATAATATTGATTCTTTTGGCAATGTTAGTCATGTAGCATATAAGATGCCTCTTGGCAAAGTTACTTTAAGCCAGATATCAGAGTGATGGAATCAAATGCATTTGTACAATGGCTGTCAATCTTGAGGCTGATGAAAGTCAAAAGCCCCGATATATTTGCTTTCAGGCTGCTGTTATGGCTGAGCTGATGAAGGTCAGATGTGGCAAGAGAGAAGCACCACATCTTCTCCCTAGGGAAGAGAGCTTTGTTTCTTTCCCCTCACCCCTAGTTATAACGTCAGCCTTTGGCTCAAGAAGATTAAACATATTTGAAGTTAGCAGAATCTAGCCTTTCTCAGCTGGAAGCCACCCTGTTTTTAATAGCTGGAATAATTTTCAAATGATTTTTCAAAGAATCATTTGAAAATCTACCTAAGAGCAACGAAGTTCAGGGGTTCAGCTCCTACAGCAACATGATAGTACAATTTAGCAGCTCTGAATCATCTGAGGAAGAGAATTTCAGGGGAGAATATAAAAGGAATGGTAGGAAGCAAGCAGAAATTGGAGATCACGGTTGCAGGAATTGGGTATGGCCAGTCTAGGGAAAAGAAGGACCAGGGGGTGACATGATAGCAGTAATTCCAATATTTGAGGGGCTGCTACAAAGAAGAAGGGGTCAACTTATTTTTCAAAGCACCAGAAGGCAAGACAAGAAACAATGGATGGAAATGAATCAAGGAGAGAAGCAGCCTGTAATTAAGGAGAAACTTATTAACAGTGAGGACAATTTACCAGTGGAAAAGCTTGCCTTTAGAAGTTGTAGGTGCTTCAGCAGAGGTGGTATTCAGCAAGTTCTGACTAGTTCTGGAGAACCGGGAGCGGAAATTTTGAATAGTTCGGAGAACCAGTAAATACCAACTCTGACTGGCCCCGCCCCCATCTATTCTCTGCCTCCCGAGTTCCAGCTGATCAGGAGGAAAAGGGGATTTTGCAGTAACGTTCCCCTGGAATGGGGAGGGATGGAGATTTTACACTATCCTTCCCCTGCCACGCCCACCAAGCCATACCCACCAAACCATGCCATGCCACAACCACCAAGCCACGCCCACAAAACCGGTAGTGAAAAAATTTGAACCCCACCACTGGTGTTTCATCACTGAAGAGACTGGACAGCCACCAATCTGAAATGGTATAAGGCAGTGTTGGCAAACCTTTTTGGCACCAGATGCTGAAACAGGAGCATGCACATGCGCAGGGGAGTGCCTCTCGCCGGCATACATATACGTCAGTGGTGGGTTGCTACGGGCGAACCAGTAGCAGCAGCACTGGGAGGCTCCGCCTACCCACCCAGATGTTTCTGTGCATCTGCAGACGCTTATGCATAGAAGCATCGTGAGTGTGAGCATGTCCACGAGGGAACCAGTATTGACAGGTTTTGAAACCTGCCCCAGATGTACGCGCCAGGAAGCTGAGCTTCTGGTTTCCGGCATGCACATGCGCACCGGTCACCTGGTCTTCCGGTTTCTGATGTGCATGCATGCACGAAGACCAGCTGGCCAGTGCACATGTGCGCGCCGGAACCCAGAAGAGCAACGGGCAATGGCTGGCATGCCCGGAGAGATGGCTCCTGCATGTGTGCCATAGGTTCGCCATCACAGGTATAGGCAGTGGTGGGTTCCTCCCGGTTTGGTCCGGTTCGGCCGAGCCGGTAACAGTGACGATATGATATCATCGAACCGGTTCTCCTCCCCTGCCCTCCCACCCCCCCACCCACGTTATTCTTACCTTTTATTTGGTCCCACCCCCAATCTATTGCTGCCTCCTGAGTCCCAGCTGATGACTAGAGGGAAAAAAACTGTTTAAACTCTTGCCGCGGGGCTTCAAAGGGCCGTCCTACAGCTGATCAGTGTTAAAAGCGAATAAATGAGTCGGGTCGTAAGTGCGAGGACTGGTCGTAAGTACGAGGACCTTCCAGAAATGACTGACCAGCTAGCCATGCCCACCTTGTCACATGACCTCCAAGCCACACCCACAAAATAAGCCACGCCCACAGAACCAGTAGTAAAAAAATTTAGAACCCACCCCTGGGTATAGGGTCTCCTGGTTAAACAGGGGGTTGGACTAGAAGACCTCCAAGGTCCCTTCCAGTTCTATTATGATTGATTGAACATCATTAAGTAGGAAGCAGAAGATGAAGTTCTCTAACAGGAAACGGTGACATCCAAAGAGAATAGCAGCATGAAGTTTTGTAATGTTTTAAAATCATATTTAGCTAAGCATCCTAGGAAGTAAAAGTCTTCTCATCTTATACCCAAAAGATAAGGTATGAGCTCAAATGAAATGAACAAATAGGCTGTATCTGTAAAAAAAAAAAAGAAAGAAAAGAAACTCTGGCATTATCACCTTTCATATCTCAGGTGAGCTTGCCGAGTCTCCTAGCTCAGAAAGCAAAGCAAACTTTCCAAATTCCTTGCATACTTTCCTTGTTAGTAAAGAAGCTTCTTCGGCCTCATTAGGCCAAGAGAAGTGGGTGAGCTGAAAGGGAAGGGAAAATCACCAACCTTATGTAGCATCTTGTATTTTGAAGGAATGAAAATACATTTACATATAATCTAAGAGAATTTAAACCGAAATCAAGTTTCAGAAAGGAGCAAGATAAAGGAGGAACAGTAAACAAATTGGCTATTTGTATGCAAAGCCGCCTTTTCTGTTGTCATCCGGTGGCTTCTTGATAGTCATGAACTCTTGGCACAAGACTGAAGATTGTGAAACTGGAAAATATCATATATTCTGAAATGTCATTCATGTAAACTGTCTAAGGAATGTCACTTAGGAAAGGAGAAATGGAAGAAAAAGTTGAAATACCTAGTAGGCAGAACTTCTTATTTGCCGTCTACCTTTGTTTTTTTAGACAACCTATTGCAACTGATCAAAATCCTTAGCTTAACAAACAATAACAATGTAATAGAGAATGTTGCTTAGAGGCTTCTCCTACGATTCCTGTAAGGAGAGGAGCATCCACTATATAGGTAATCTTTAACTTACAACTACAATTGAGTCCAAAATTTCCATTGCTAAGCAAGACAGTTGTTAAGTGAGTTTTGCCCCATTTTAAGAACTTTCCCGTCACATTTAAGTGAATCGCTGCAATTGTTAAGTTGGAAACAGCGCTGTTAAGTGAATCTGGCTTCCCAGTGACGTTGCTGATCAGAAGATTGGAAAAAGTGATCACATGACCTTAGGATGCTTCAACCATCATAAATATGAGCCAGTTGTGAAGCATCCAAATTTTGATCACATGAACATGAGCACTCTACAATGGTTGTGTGAAAAATAGTCACAAGTCAGTTTTTCAGTACTGTTGTAACTTCGAACAGTCACTAAACAAATAGCTGTAACTCAAGGACTAGCTGTATCAACTTTACAAGCATAATTAATAATACTGTCGGTTCAAGGCATTTTGCAAATCCCAACAGCTTCATAAATTATGTGTGTCTTCAGATACAGGGAAAGAGATATCTCCAGAATTGCTTTTATTATGATTTGTATGTATAGAACAGCAATTATTTAGTAGCTGAGAAGTTAAGACTATTCAGAAATGAACACAACATGACTGAAAGCTGATATTTGGCCCAAAGAAAACATGCAACATTCAGATGAGATGTACCCAGTGGTGGGTTCCTCCCGGTTCGGCCCGGTTCGCTGGAGCCGGTAGCTGTGAAAATATGATGTCACCGAACCGGTTCTGTCCACCCCTGCGCCCCCCACCCACCCCCACGTTATTCTTACCTTTTATTTGGCCCCACCCCCAATCTATTGCTGCCTCCTGAGTCCCAGCTGATGGCTAGAGGGAAAAAAACTGTTTAAACTCTTGCCGCGGGGCTTCAAAGGGTCGCCCTACAGCTGATCAGTGTTAAAAGAAAACAAATGAGTAGACTGGTACCTGCAAAAATTCATGAGTAGATCAGTGCCTGCAAAAATACATGAGTAGATCAGTGCCTGCAAATGGGTAGGATAGGTCGGTACAGCTCTGCAAGCAGTTAAAAGCCTGGTAGACCAGTACCTCTGCTAAATCCTAAATAATTATCACATGACCATTAAGCCACACCCACAAAATAAGCCACGCCCACAGAACCGGTAGTAAAAAGTTTTAGAACCCACCCCTGGATGTATCACTTCAGGCTGAAGGTGAATGACAACGCTTTTGAATCTGTCACCATGTTTCATAGAGACTTACCGCAAAGGGTAGAAAAGGCCAATGAAGATGGACCTGGGATTAGAAACAAAGTACATGACAAAACAACTGTGCGACCATTCACTAGAATAGAGAAAAAAACCTGCAAGTAGATACACAACTTGAATAGAAAAACTGTACAGAAAATTCCTCATCTGAGAATACTGCATTTCTGAATATTAGCTCTGTCCCTGAGATGGCCTATGAAGTAAGTCCAACTCACGTTAAACGGTTATCTGTTTGTTTTGTTTAGCATAGTGAAAATATTTAACCACCTGCAGCAATAATATAAAACCACCAGAGTTACATAAGTTATATTCAGAATTCTGCCTCTGTTTATTACACTATTGTCTATGCTTGTTCCTGTACTGATAAAAGAGAGAAACTGAAGCTGACTAGTCAACATAACCATCAAATTCATGTTCTTGGACCAATTCTTAAACAAGAGTGTTACATTATCTATGCATCCTTCACAGATATCGTCAGCATTGTTCAGCGAGTCTCTCTGGAGCACTGCGCATTTTTGCTGATTTGCACAGGGTGACTTCATTCTTCATCTGCATTAGGAATGTGTTCCTCTGTAGTCATGAGGTCAATTTATGATTTCCCCAGTGACTTCCATAATCCTTCCTGAAGGCTCTTCATTAAGAATCTCCTTTTCTTCTCTCATTCCTGTCCCAATGGAAGGGATAAACCACAGATGCCATTAAAAAGACTTTTGGCATCACCATTCCATATGAGCGGAGAGCTACTTTATGGACCACACAGGATAGCATCCTGCATGCTATGCCATTAAAAATTTAAAAATTAGGTTTAGAATTCAAAAGTGGTAAACTTCTGGGACATTAAACATAACAGAATTTTTGAATTTGCTTATGCAAAAGATGTCCCTTCTTGTGGTTTACATTTCCAACGTAAGTTTGAAATAGCAATTACATGTTCGTCATTAGTACACAATTTGCCTCAAACTCAGTCTCATACTCTTCAAAACCACAAACCCTTCTGTCTACACGAATTCTTTCTGATAATTGTAAAAAAGAGAACCATTGACCATTATATCCCTGTGCGAGATACAAAAAGGAACTAGGATGCCCACTGTCTCCCCTTTTGTTTATTTTGGTTCTTGAAGTACTGAATAGAGATATAAGACAAAATGAGAAGATTGTGGAGCAAAGATTGAAAAAGCAAAGACTGAAAAAATCTTACAAATTAAGGGCTTTTGCAGATGAAGATACTAATTAAAATTTGAAAATAGAAGATGAAACAAAAATAAAAAGGTTTTTAAGATTGAGATGAAATATCTGGGTATCGCTGTGATAAATATGAATTGTTTGTTATTTCAAAATAACTGTTGAGACATGGAATGAAGTAAAAAAATGAACTTTTACTCTTTAAAGATGGCAGTATAATTTACAGAAACATTTACAAATATTTAAAGTATAGAGTCAAAATGTGAAGAGCAGTTCAACTATTATTAAGAGCTTTTGATGGCATCTTGAATTATATATAGTCGGGCAAAGGTATTCCATAGCTACTAAGGAAGTTGGGTAACTGATAACTGGCAAACCTCAATGACATGGACAATACGCCAAGCTAGGTGATTCTCATCCACAGATTTATCAACCATCTGGGATAGCAACACCAATTATTAGATTCTTGCTAGGCTTATAGGCCAGCTTGAATCTTAAAACCGCAACTGGAAGAAAAGTCACTGAAAACTACAGAGTATCTCAGAAAGTTTCTACCAGTGGTAGTAAGTTAGCTATATAAGACATATATTAGCTAGTAAGCGCCAGAGATAGACGTATAACAAGTCCTACAGAAGAATTCTGAAAGTCGATTTGGAAGCATCAGTAGATATTTTAACTTTTAACTGAGGTTTCAATTAAATGCATTAATGTTCTAAATGTTTGGTTTATGTTGGCTTTCCGATTCCATTATTCTGCTTCATAAAGAGCATGAAGGTGAATGGTACATTTGTCAGATACTTAATATGCTTACACACATGAGTAATCAATTCCCAAACCCTTTGAACTTGTTTATTGAACTCCTTCCTTTGAACGCCTTCCTTGAGGAAGAGGCATGTTTGAAACAACGCACATTTGTTTCAGATGGATCTGGTATTGGAATTTACATAATTATTTATTGACTTTCAGGGTAGCTATTATAGTCCTCTAAATAGCTCACATGTTCTGCCTTAGTACAGCCAAACACCAGGATGCTATTAATAAACACCTTAACACCAGAGACCTCATCAAGCGTTTGCTGGATTCTCTTATAAAAAATTCCTAAGGTGGATTCAGGCAGAAGAAGATCTTGCCAAAGCAGCATTTTCCCAAAGATATATATTAGATATAAAGATATATATTAACTTACCTAATCTTGAACTCTTCTGACCTAATGGAACCTACAAAAATCCAGAAGAGACATGCAAAATAGTTTGCACCAAGTCTTTTAATTAAAGATATACTCCTAAATTGATAATGGAAATTACTTCTTTTTTGCTTATTCCTTTGGGTGCAAGCATTGCTCTCCTTTTAAAAAAAAGCACTCAAAAGGATACATATTCAGGAAATTCTTCTACCACTTCTATAATTAAAATCGGTAAGTTGTCCAGTTCATTCTTCAAATCTTCTCCCATAGTACTTTTCTAAGGAGGGTTTATATTTGGAAAACATTTAGCTATCTAGTTTTATATTCAGTTCCCAGTTTGCCCAAATCCTTCAGCACTTCTCAATCAGGGTATCCTCCACGTTAGAAACCAAGGTGATTAATTGCTGATAGTTTTCAAACCCAAAATAAGGAAGTAGGCCCCATGACTACAGCATTACTGGCTGATCTCTTGCCTTCAATTGGAAAAGAGCTATAGTGGGAATTATCTTTCCATGATACTCTTTCAACCTAACCTGTTTGGATAGCGCCTGACATAATTGTTCTACCGACTAAGTACCTTTTGGGGGATCCATCATAACTTCAAACAGTTACTAAGTGACCTATCAAGAGTTCTGAAACAGGTATCTAGCTCTGGTATCCCTTTAAATTGGCAGCAGTTCGACTATAGGCAGATCCGAAATTGGATTGCACAGAGATTTAAGGACGTAAGTGTCCAAGCGGATATTGCACAAGTGACAGCAGTAAAAGTTTGCCCCTGGTTATCAGCCAATAAACAAATTTTCAAAATAGAAAAATATTTAGTTGTGCCCTTGTTTCCCGTCCTGAGAAGATTCTTTACAAAATTGAGGTTGGACCAACTTGGAACAAATATGCTCTGGGGTAGATATAAGGGTATTCCTGTAAGGGAAAGGGTCTGTCTATGTGGGACGGGGGAAGTCGAAACAACGTCCCATGTAATTTTTGATTGCCCCCTATATTCAGACCTGAGGAAACACCAACTGGGCAGGATCTTTTATACCAGCACCCCTAAGTCTAAAGAGCACTTTTTGCGATATTGTTTGTTAGGTTCCAACTTGCAGTTGGTAAAATGGATTGCTAAATTTGTGGTAAAGTTGATGGGAAGGAGGACAAAGTTGGTGCAGCAAAATGCGGTAGATTGTAAGAATGACCACTTGATCTAACAATGTAATTTTAATAGCAGTTAACACTGATTGGGTAGACACAGGGGCGACATTATAATATAATTTTAATTATATGTAAATGGTATTTTAAATGATAGTATTTTATCCCGATTTTATTTTAGATCATATTTTATTTTAATTGTATTTTAATTGCGAGTTATTCCAATCTCACTTAATTTGTTTTACCAAACCTTTGTAATGATTTGTCTTTGGAATTCTGCACTTGATATGGCCCAATGGGATAATCAATAAATAAAATTGAATTGACTGACCTGTCATAAATCAAGGACTACATGTAGCCTAAAATAACTTCATAACTTCTTCCCAAAGGTACTTCTGCTGGCTCTCTAAGGTTGGAGGTAGAATTACCTTCGGTCATTGTTACATCTTTCATTGTTGGGGCACTTTAAGAAACTAGACAGCCTTCAAGAATCCTACCTTACTAGACTTCGTTTTCTCCATTGCACAGCTGGGAATCAATGGATCAAATTTTTGTTGCTTACTTAATGTATTCCCAACCCTCTTTGGGGAATTAAGCTCCTAGATCAGAGGAAAAATTAAAGACAGGGATTTATTTTGAAAAGGATGTCAGTAAAGGTGCTACTATAATGGAAACATCCAATTTTTCATCTTAAATCGATCGCTTTTTTAAAAAAAAATGATTTAAACCTCTGTAAGTATCTGGTTAATATTTCCAACACCTCGCTGAGAAAGGGTTTTATAACCCTTCAGTATATCTGGAAGGGGGAATTTGTAAGTGTCCTGTTGAACAGCATCTCTCTCCCTGTAAATGTCAATCAAGTAGAGGATATTATCCACTGTGTCCTTCAATGCTTCATTTAAAATGAAATCAGGTCCAAATGATCAGTGGATTCAAGGTTTCAGACCTCAAATAGTTGAATATTCTTCCTGCAGATGTTGTTTCCAGTTGTTAGCAGACAGTTTGTTACTTTTGCTTTGTTGTCATTTTTTAATAATTTTAAAATAATTTTTAAAATATTTTTTTAACTTTTTACTCGTAGCTCTGGCTTTATTTTGTTTTGGCCTCTTTTTAATGAACGCTCCTTTTATTACCGTATTTTATTTTATCGTTATTTTGTTTTATTGTATGTTATGTGATGCTGCATTGTCATGAACCATGATTACAATAATAAAAATTATTTACTGCAAAATATGAGCCTCTGCCAGACGAAGCTAGAAAACAAAACAATATTTGAATTTTATTTATTACTGACTTTATTCTTTGGCTTTTTCCAGAGAAATAAAACCTGAGATCCATATCCCCACATAATGCTAGGCTTGGCTGATGAAGCCATCCTGTAGTGGGTGATGATGCTATGTTTACTGCTAAGCCAGTTTTATGGTACAGAATGATGTGTTAACTGATCCAGTGTATACAGTGTAAAAAGGCATCATATGAAAGCATTCTACATGCGGCTCTCTTCGTATGGGAAGGAGGGCCAATAACTTAAGTCACTTTTCTGCATAAACTATAATCGTTAACTTTCATTCTCTCCGGTTTATTTATTAGTACAGATGGAACATAAAGGAACCAAAGAGATGGCCCAGCTGATTATTCTTGATAATAAAGGCATGGTGTCCAAAACCGCAAAGTGATTTTGACAACACTCCTTTAAATCTTATGCATGAACACAAAATATGTGATTTTTCTTTAGTGGCTTTTAACTAAAAGGGCACTTTTTAACACTTTCCCCTATTGGTTGGCAACTGCCGAAAAAAAGCTTTGCAGAAGATGAAGGCCCTTGAAAGCTCAGCTTTTCCTTGTCCTAAACCATTACCTATCAGAAGCAGTGCTTATTATTATTGTCTACATATCTTCATGGCACACCCAGTCTTCTGTGCAAGGAAGCTGTCAGCTGGTAAAGCTTAAAGCTGTTTAGTCTGCTTACAGCAATTCTTATTGACTGGATATGACCACAATACATGAAGCAGCATGTTGCAGCCCTAAAAGCACCTTTTTAAACACAATGCAGTATATGTTTTACATCCTCCCTTTAATGCCGTCGGTGTGTAACAAAATTTGGGTGTAACTTCATTCCGTCGTAGGATCCATAAAAGTGCCCTTTGTTCGTTTAACCTTTATTTTCCAGCTTTATGTTTTGTCCATAGGGATCGGAGATCAGTCCTAAATATTGGATGAGAAGCATCTGGAAGAGATCATAGATATGTGTTTGTGGATTACCATATGGATTTATTATATCTGTTTCCATCCATTATTTCCAAGGAGTTCAGCCAGTATAGCAGATAGTCTTATCCACCTGTTACTAGGAAGGAAGGAAGGAAGGAAGGAAGGAAGGAAGGAAGGAAGGAAGGAAGGAGGAAGGGAGAGAGGGAAGAGAGGGAGGGAGGGAGGAAGAAAGGAAGGAAGGACCAAAATTTCCATTTTTATTTTTTTTTTAATTTTTATTATAACACAATAAAACAATACAAGACATACAACATTTATATACAAAAACTCTTTTTACAGCTCTTTCATAGTGGTCCTTCATTATTATTTACTATTTGTACAAATTTTACTTTATCTTATTTCATATTACTATCTATCCCCATCATTTCATTTGCAGTCTAATTCTCCTTTACATTTCAGTCGCTATGTTGTATTTTATCAATTTTTCCCATTATTTTAAACATTTCTTTCTCTCCCCTTTATTCTTCTTCATCATTTTTCCTTTCCTCCAACCACTCATACCATCTATACCAAATTTTATAGTACTCTGTATCCTCTTTTTCCTTGAGTTCTTTTGTCAGTTTGTCCATCTTGGCGCGTTCTAAAAATTTTTTAATCAACTCCTCCTCTGTTGGTATATTTTCTTTTTTCCAATTTTGGGCATAGACTATATGGGCAGCTGTTAAAATGTGTAGCATTAAATATTTTATTTCCTTTGTATAGTTTTCTGTGACGATCCCTAGCAAGAATGTCTCTGGTTCTCCCTTTATTGATTGTTGTGTTATTTTCTCTAGCCACATTTTGACTTTGGCCCAGAATTTCTTTGCCACCGGACAAGTCCACCAGAGATGGTAATATGTTCTATAATTGTTTTTACATTTCCAGCATACTGGTGAATTGCTCAAAAACATCTTAGCTATTCTGGCTGGTGGTAAATGCCATCTATGGAACATCTTCAACTGGCTTTCCTTGTATGCCGTGGACGTGTTAATTTCATATTTATTCGCCACAAGATTTCCATTTTTAAATCTATAATGATTCATAATGAATTGGCTCCCTATAATGGAGCAACCGGAAATAACAGGAACCAAACTCTTAGCGAAGATAGAGGAATACGGAAAAGTCGCAGGGTTTAAAATTAACAAACAAAAAACTAAAGTATTAACAAAGAATTTGACAAAGGCACAGGAGACAAAACTCGAAGACAAATTAGGAATACAAATTGTAAAGAGAGTGAAGTATCTAGGAATCTGGCTTACTGCAAAAGCAATAACAATTAGAGAAGACAATTATAACAAATTAATGAAACAAATTAGAAAAGATCTGGAAACGTGGAACAAATTACAACTGTCATTTTTGGGGAAAATTGCATCTATAAAAATGAATATATTGCCTAGATTACTCTACCTCTTTCAAGTAACCCCAATCTGGCCAGGAAAGAACTTTTTTAAGGACCTTAATAAAATAATAACAAAATTTATTTGGAATGGGAAAAGGGCCAGAATCAAAATAAAGTGTATGCAAGACATTCGGGAAAAAGGAGGTTTAGGCCTACCAGACTGGGAGTTATATTATAAAGCAGCATCGCTAAACTGGATAAGGGACTGAATAGACCTTAAGAATAAAAGAATGTTATCACTAGAGGGCTTTGAATTACAACGCGGATGGCACGCCTTTTTGTGGGAGGGAAAGGACAAGCTCCACGGATATTTCCAGCAACATATTATCAGAGAATCATTGTACAAAACATGGCAAGAGATTCGAAAACATTATACCAAAATTCCACGATGGCTATCGACAATGGAAGCACTAATATATCCTAATGCCATGGATATAGAGAAAATGAGGACCTATAAAGAACTACTGAACAGTGAAGGAGAATTACAAACAAGACAAGAATTACAAAATCAGGGTATAGACATTGATTGGTGGCCATACATGCAAATAGAATCAAGATACAAAACTGATCGGGCACAATTTGGATTCCAAAATGAACCAAATGAACTGGATAAAATACTACAAAGTACAGATGAGAAAATGATTACCAAAATTTATAAATACCTACTAAAATACAAATTAGAAGAGGAAGTTGTCAAAGAGAATATGATAACATGGGCCAAAAATATAGGATATACTATAGAATTGGATAAGTGGGAGAATTTGTGGAAGATAAATTATAAGATGACACTGTCCATACCCTACAAGGAAAACCTTTACAAGATGTTCTACCGATGGCACCTTCCACCGGCGCGCCTAGCCAAGATGTTCCCAAATACATCTCCGTTGTGCTGGAAATGTAAATCACAGAAAGGGACTTATTATCATCTCTGGTGGTCATGCCGTAAGGCAAAACAATACTGGCAGCAAATTAAAACAATGATTGAAGAAATCACGAAACAAAAACTTGAAATGAGGCCGGAAACCTTTTTATTGGGAATAATTACAGCAAAATATACCAAAGAAATAAAATATCTGATCATCCATATCCTCACAGCAGCACGTATACTCTTTGCCCAACATTGGAAATCCGAACAGTTACCTACTGAAGATAAAATAATAGCTAAAATTACAGAATGTGCAGAATTAGACAAGCTCACAAAAGAAATACAAGAGAAAGACGATACTGATTACTATTTAGTATGGCAAAGATGGTACAGCTGGCTGGAGGCAAAAATAGGAATATAAAGATAATTTTCGACTATTTAATAGAAAGGCATAGAAGTAAATATGGAGTCAAATATATATATACATATTTAACCATGTAAACAGGTGACTGTAGATATTGATACAAATAGAAAGACAAAAAATAACCCACCGTGGTAGTAACTTCTAAGAGTCAGTCATTGGACTGAATTGATGTTTGTTTGTATTGTATGTTGTTTTAATGTATTGTTTTTTCTTTAATAAAAAATTATATAAAAAAAAAAAGAATTGGCTCCCTAGTTTTTAACTGGTATTTAGGGAAATATCATAAATATAATTGTTTTTGCCAGTGAAATTTTAAATTGTTTTAAATTGTACATTTTTATCCAGTCCATTTGAAAATTAATTTACTTTCCAACAACCAAAGCTTTTATGTTGTGTATTTTGTATCAACCTTCACAGCCTCTCCCTGTGTCTGCATTTTTTTCCCTTGAAAAATGAAACTCTCTCGATTTTGTATTTAAGGGATTCTAATATGGTAAAAAGTCATTAAAATATGTGATGATGTTGCTTGAATATTGTAATGCAGTATTGTTTTTCACTACTTTAGACTGGAAGGGAGGGAATTGGATATGCACGCTCTTTTCTTTTCACATCAGAAACTTACTAGCCTACCAGTTCTGCTAATTTTATATTTATGGGATCGGTCTTGTTGTTTTTGGCATGGAAGAACATTCAAACGTTCTGTTTCCCATCTGCTTTCTAAAAGAATTCAGTTTAAACAAGGTTGGACAATATGTTCCTCAATATATACATTCACTGCTAAATCTTATTAATTTTTTTTCGGAAGCAGAATGGGCATTCTGTTGCTATCATCTCTGATAGCAACAGAAACACTCACCCCAAACACTCTGAAACTGTGTTGCTGAATTTCAATGAAATTGGCTGGGAGAAAGAAAACGTGACTTTGGTTGATTTTCAGGGACTCTGGGATGTGAAGGATGGATAGGATAGTGCTCTAGCTTTGACCCTTCTAGAAGATGTTAGCTCTCACCCTTAAAACCCTGAAAATCTGCTACTGAAGAAAAGGGCCTGAAATGTCAGCGTTTCCTTTTCTCATATGAGATCGGTTTAAAACTGATTCTAGAACAAAAACTAAACTTTCAAAACTTAGTCAGATTTGAAGAAAGAGAGGTCCTGTATGATTCTATCTAAGAGCCGAGGTGGCGCAGTGGTTAGGGTGCAGTACTGCAGCTACTTCAGCTGACTGCTAGTTCAGCAGATCAGCGGATCAAATCTCACCGACTCAAGGTTGACTCAGCCTTCCATCCTTCCGAGGTGGGTAAAATGAGGAACCCAGATTGTTAGGGGACAATATGCTATTTAGTATACTGTCTTTGGTGTAAGCCGCCCAGAGTCCTCAGAGAGTGGGCGGCATAGAAATATGACTAATAAATAAATAAATAATGATTCAGCCCATAAGAAGGCTGAAAGATATAAAATGCTAAAACACAAACACATGCACACAGACAAACATTTACACACACACAGAGTACATAATGAAACACATATGGTAATTTTTAAAATCAACATGGTGCCTTCTCTGTTTCAGTTCTAATGAAAATCACCTATAATTATTTTTAGAGAGTGAAAAATCTTCTATTGGGTTATACCAGTGGTGGGTTGCTCCCGGTTCGCACTGGTTCTATAGAACTGGTAGGAAAACTGGCGGGAGGCCCCGCCGACTGACTCTAACATCATGAAAACGCTTCTGTGCTTGCACGCGCACGCGGCCCCATTGTGAACCGGTAGTAAAGGTAAGTAGAACCCACCCCTGGGTTATACCAAGTAATTTTTTCCAAATGCAAAAGGATTTTTTAAAAAAACAACAACCTGAGTTAAATTGCCATATTCACCTTTTTCTAAGTGGTTGTGATGGGCATTTCATAGATGAATGGATTAATTTAAAAGAGTCCTCGACTTACAAACCACAATTGAGCCCAAAATTTCTGTTGCTAAGTGAGACCATTGTTAAGTGAGTTTTGCCCCATTTTATGACTTTTCTTGCCACAATTGTTCAACGAATCACAGCAATTTTTAAGTTAGTAACACGGTTGTTAAGCGAATCTTGCTTCCCCATTGACTTTGTCTGTTGGAAGGTTACAAAAGGTGATCACAGAACCCTGGAACACTGCGGTTGTGATAAAAATTAGTCTGTTGCCAAGCATCTGAATTTTGATCACATGACCATGAGGATGCTGCAATGGTTGTAAGTATGAAAAACAGTCTGCTTTTTGAACGGTCACTAAAAGAACTGTCAAGGAATGTATGTATTTCATGCCCCATCTCTTCTTGTTTCTTATCACTCCAAATATATAATTTAACAATGATTCTCTGCACATGGATGAAGGCATTTCAGCTTTGGTATTTTTTTTTTAAGCTATGACTGACTAAATTGTTGAAAGTGCATTATATCTCCCAATAAAATCTGTGAAAAACCAACCAAAGTATCAAATAAAAAAGAGTTATTCTACAATATGGCATAGGTGCCAGTCTGTTTTGTGTTCTGGCAGTATTTTGAGCAAGCCTAAAGCTGACACCAATCTATACACATAATCATCATTATAATCAAAATAAATGGAGTCCCTAAATGTAGAAATTATGATTTAGCCATATTAGCTGTGATGACTAGGATCAAATCTTTTTTTCAGATTTTCTGAAGGCTGTAAACAGAACCTTTAATTCAATGCCACAGAATCTGGATTCCTCCAATTATTCTGAAGTAAAAGTCCCAGCAGTCAATTCCCAATCAGCATAGTCAGTAATGAGGAATGCTGGAAGTCATAGTTCAAGAATCTTTGGAGAGTCACGTGTTTGATATTTTTGATTTAGTGCTTCAATCACAAATTCCCTAACAATACTTGATATTTCATTTCCTTCTATTATATGACAGTTCTAGCTTTGGTTGCTGATATTTGACTTTCAAATGGCCCTTTGCCTTTGACTTTATGCTAGCAGGTTCTTCAAACCAAACCTGAGCTGTAAAAATGCTAGTTTTCTGACATTATGTTCATTTCTATAGCAACAAAAAGGACTGTCGCAAATACAGGATTATAACTGTCAGGTAATAAGTTATTATCCACATGAACATACGTCCAATAATAAAGAGCAAAGGGAATATAGAATGTGATGGGCCAACTGAAATGGGATTGTTGGGGGTTTTTTTGCATATAAACACAAAGAAACCAGTCTCAAGTCAAGACTCAGGAGACTAGCAAAACATGGGTTGCTTAGTGGTAGATTCTTTAATCCAAAGGCCAGTCCAAATTGCATTTGAAATGTAGAGCCATTAAATGTAGAGCAAGGCTCTGGGAAAGGGATAGTAATTGCAGAGACAGGCAGCATCAATTCCTTCTTCTAGCTCCTTATTAAACAAATGGTTCCTGAGTAAAAAGTGTTTCTTTAAAGGGAATGTATGTAAGTATTTTCTTTTACTCAGAAAAGGGGTACAGGTAGTTCTCAACTTACAACAGTTCATTTAGTGACCACTCAAAGTTACAACGGCACTGAAAAAAGTGACTTATGACCATTTTTCACATTTACAACCATCACAGTATTGAATTGAGATGCTTGGCAACTGGTCCATACTTATGACCGTTGCTGTGTCCCGGGGTCATGGGATCCCCTTTTGCGACCTTCTGACAAGCAAAGTCAATGGCGAAGTCAGAATTCAGATAACAACCGTGTTACTAATTTATCAACTGCAGTGATTCACTTAACAACTGTGGCAAGAAAGGTCGTAAAAGGGGGCAAAACTCACTTAGCAAATGTTTCGCTTAACAACAGAACTTTTGGGCTCAATTGTGGTCCTAAGTCAAGGACTACTTGTATTGTGGAGCTTCCTAAAGGAGTCCACCGAATAGCCTGCAAACATTCAGGCTTCCGACATTGGGAGCAAGTAATAGCAGCTTTGCAGATGTTGGCATTGGCTGCCAATTGGGTTTGATCAATTTTAAGGTGTGATTTTGATCTGTAAAAATCCTCTGTGGCTTGGCATCCAGATATCTTCAGGCAGTGGTGGAATGCTGCCGGTTTAACAACTGGTTCGGTGAGCACACGCTTTATGCGCGCATGCGCTTAAGGTGCTTGTGCACTGTCCTGAAAATGGAGCATTTAGAAGCTCAGCTGCTTACCTTTCAAGTCAGCAACGGTAAGTAGAACAAGGAAGGGGAGAAAATCAGATGTGCCGTGCGATTGAGATGAGCTACAAAGTGGCACGGATAGCCTTTGCGCAGAAGTTGAAAGAGAAAGACACCCCAACTGAAGAGGAAATACTACTATAAATTTTCAACTGCGCAGAAATGGATAGACTCACCTTGGAACTCAAGGATAAAGCGAAACATTGTACTATAAAATCTGGGCAAAATTCTATGAATGGTTAGATAAAAGGAGGATAGCCGAGACAAATGTGTTGTGTCAGACTAGAATCATATACGTTATTATAGATAAATATGTATGTGAATTGTATAGATATGTATAATTGTATATGAATAAAGTATAAATTATTATTATTATTATATTATGTTTAAATAATGTATAAGATCTAAGAATATATTATTATATTATCATTAGTATATTATGTATTAGTTTAAAGTGTTGGAAGATGCTTGGGACCAGTGATGTCATATCTATGTCCAATGTTTTTAATTTTGAACTTCTAATAAAAAACTTTTTTTAAAAAAGAGAGATGAGCTACAAAGCAGGAAATAAAGGACAGGATAGAGTGGGGGCGGGGGGGGGCAATTGATTGTCGGAGCTACCAGTTTGCCCGAATCGGTCTGAAATGGCTGAATATCACCTCTGTCTTCAGGACTATCTTCTCAGGCCTACTTTGACCCCACTGATGAGACCTAGCAGGAAACAACTGCTGCAAATAGCACATATTTTGGAAGTCTGGGCTGCTGAGACAAGGCAGCACAGCTTTTCTGTTACAGCACCAAATCTCAGGAAGAGCCTCCAGGTGGAATCAGGTGGGCTTCCTGTTTTCTGGTTCCCCACAAACTCTTAAAGACACGAGTTTTTCAGAGAGCTTTCCTCTGAGTCAATGTTACAGGTAGTTCTCAACTTATGACCTCAATGGAGCCCCAAATTTCTGTTACTAAGCGAGACACTTGTTAAGTGAGTTTTGTCCCATTTTATGACCTTTCTTGCCACAGTTGCTAAGTGAATTAATGCAGGTGTTAAGTTAGAAACACAGTTGTTAAGTGAATCTAGTTTCCCCACTGACTTTGCTTGTCAGAAGGTTGCAAAAGGTCATATGACCCCTGGATCCTGCAACGGCCGTAATTATGAACCAGTTATCAAGCATCCGATTTTAGATCATATGACCATGAGGATGCTGCAATGGTCATAGGGTAGAAATGGTCCAAAGTCACTTTTTTTTTTTTTATTGAAAAAGTTTTCAAATACAAGTTTTTCCCCCTTTTCCCCCCCCCTCTTCCCTAACCCACCCTTTCCACCCAACCCCCCCTGTGACTTCTTCACAACAGTAGGCTATTTCATAACTAGTTACATACATAATATCTTTCCTTTCCCTTAATCCCTTCTCGAAGTACTGACCCTTAACATGTTAAGCTTATTAAGTATTATTACAATTTAACCTTTAATCTTTTATATATATTAATATAACATTTTAAATCGACCTTCTCCCTGCATCCAAATTTAACATTTATTCAATTCTGTCCAATTCCTCCACTCCTCTAAATATATGACTTAAAATCATACAGTACAATTCTAGATATAATCCACTACCCACTTTACTAAAATATACACATATCTATATATGCATCCCATTTTATAAAAAGAAGAAAAAAAAAAAGAAGAGAAAAAAATATATCTTCTTTAGTATCTTTCCACTGAATTGTTAAGTCCTCCACTCCCCTAAATATATGACTTAAGAATCCTTTTCTTAAACTAATCAATCAGTAAACTAACCTATTTCAACCCTTCAATTCCTACAAAATCATGCAGTACAATTCTAGATATAATCCACTGCCCACATTACTAAGATATACACATATCTATATATGCATTCCATTTTGTAAAAAAGGAAAAAACAATAACTTTAAATTTATAATCCATATAGTATCTTCTTTGATGTCTTTCCTCTGGATTGTTAAATCCATCACCCATAATAGGGTAAAATAACATGCTGGTGCAACAGTTTGTACAAAATCTCCAGTCATCTTCTGCCCCCATCAGTAGTAGATATCCTCGCATCTGTATAAAAGCAAAAACAACCACCCGAGTGACATTATAATTATAATTATATCCATATGGTTATAGTTGTGGTATTCATCAGGATTATTAATTCCCATCATCCTACTGAGTAACATCCAGATCACAAAGTCACTTTTTTAAGGGTTGTTGTAACTTTGAACGGTCACTAAACAAATGGTTGTAAGTTAAGACTACCTGAAGCAGCTTTTATTTTCTTTCAAATCTTGTAGTATTGTTGTGTTTTTCTTCCTGTATTTGATTGTTTTATATACATGGGCATATATGTCTGTAGAGAGAGCTGCTGAAAGTTGTTTTGGATTGTGGCACCATGTTTAAGAAATTAAACTAAATACATAGTTTATGTATATACACCACGATAAATGGTGACTTAGCACTGGACATGATTACTTATAGCTATATGTTTTTGCTGAACACATCCAACTCGGGATTCTGGAAGAGAATTTGGAGTATCAGGAATCTACAGGATGTGTAGCTGACACAAATATCTATTTCAAGGGAATTCTAATTCCAAAGTAATATGTAATAAGATTAGCAAGAATTTGTATTAATAATTATTTTTTTACTGCATGGTATTAGCCTCCCATTTTTATTGCTGTATAAAAGTTATCAAACTGGGGGTTTAAAGCTCAGTCTTTATTCATTCTTCAAATAGCATCAAGTTAATAATCTTCCTGTAATCTATAATGATTTTCTGAACCTTTTCTAATCTTGTGTTTACAAAGTTTTTTGGCAAGAGGAAGCTTTTTTTGTAGAAGACCAGTAATATCTTGTACTTGATGTGGAGCAGTCCAATTGTTTCTTGTATTATTATTTTTTAATACTTTTCCACCTGATTTGTAAGCTACAGTATATCACTGTGACTTGAACGGGCCTGATAATTTGTTCCTGTTCTATTGAATGTCTGCCTGGTTAGTATTTAAAGTCTGAAAAATATTTTTTATCTTTTCTTCTTCTTTTTTTTTCTAACAAAGTTTGATTGTATTTATTGCTCATTGATTTATATTTATTTATTGAGAGTTTAGTTTACCTTACAAAGAGGGAAGGAACAACTGGATTCTCTAGCCTAATATTCCTAAACTCCATAGTCAGTAATTTAGTAGTGATAGCAGTGTTCCAATATCTAAGGCTACCACAAAGAAGAGAGGGTTAACCTATTCTCCAAAGCACCTGAAGGCAGAACAAGAAGCAATGGATGGAAACTAATCAAGGACCTAGAACTAAGGAGACATTTCCTGACAGTTAGAACAATTAATCTGTGGAACGACTTGTCTCCAGAACTTGTGGGTGCTCCAACACTGGAAGTTTTTAAGAAGAGATTGGTGTCAGGTTTTCAGGCTTCTTCAAATAAATTGCATCGCAAACAAAGTCTTTTACAAAACATTCATTTTATTAAGCACAGCACTTTTTACGTCGACTCGTTGCAGCCGGCACTGACGTGCTCCCCAAAAACCCCTCCTCTTTCTTCCCCCACTCCTCTGCATTCATTGGCCATCTTCCCAATCATTTATCCCTAATCTACTGCTCCAATTCAAGGAAATTCCCCCCACCCATCCATCTCCTAGGGGACATTATCTCCAGAGGAAATAAGTAGGTGAAAGGCAACCATCCCGTTGCAGACGCCTGCGTTCTCCTTCTATGTCAGCACTAGGATAAATGCATCTTGATGTGCTGACATCTGGTCAATCATTTGTCTGAAATGATAAAGCAGCGGCCCGCAACCTTTTGGGACTGGTTCCTTGGAGACAGGTTTTTCCGCAAAAAGCGGGAACATGGTTTCGCATGCTGCCTGCATCCCACAGATGGAGCTTTACTTGTTTGCATGGCCCAGTTTCTGGTGTGCCACAGCCCAGTGCGGGTCCATGGATCAACGTTTGGGTACCCCTGGTATAGGGTTTCCAGCTTGAGGAGGAGATTGGATTAGAAGACCGCCAAGGTCCCTTGCGGTCTGTTACTCTGCGGTCTGTTATTCTGTTCTGTTCTGTTCTCTTGTGTACGTTTTCTAGGGAACCACTGCATCCTTCTTCCAACTTGGCACCTTTCATTGTTGTTGCCATGGTGAATAAGTGAAAGTATGTCAGCTACTATGATAAAAGTAAAAGCAAGCTGTTCCTTACCTTTTTTTTTTGCTTCTCTCTATTTTTAACACTTTACTCTTGATTATCTCTCTATAGTTATACTCCATAGTTATTAGCTCATATTATCTTTCTGCTTATGTAAAAATCTATCAATTACTACTGTTGTTAAAAATAAACAAATCAACATTCCCACAATGTCAAATCTGTTAGTCTAATTAATGTTAATGTTTTCAAAGGCATATTCATCAGAAAGAATATTTTTCCTATTTTATAAAATTACTATTACTGTCCTTCGTCTGTTTAAAACTTTCACAGATCACGATTTTTGTTTACTTTTAAATTGAAATCCTTTAAATAGCTGTTTTTCCCTCTTCTTAATTTCAAAAAGAAGCCATTCACCAAAAATCTTTGTTCTTCAGTGCCATTTGGAATGTCTCTCTTAGGTTGTAACCTAATTAAACTGTAATGGGTGTAAGAAGGTGAGACTTTTGCCAGACCATGAAGTCTGCATAACAATTAAGGGCATTTTGTAAATCTCTCAGCTCCCAAGCCTCTTGACCCATGATCAACCACAAGAAACAAATTTCCTGTGGCCTACTTGTGAGAAACAGCTCTTCTGCAGCACAGGTGGGTGATCCCTAATTTCTCCTTCCTCCAGAGAAATTTCTATCAGCCAGAACTGTCTCTTAGCTGGCGGTTCCATCATTGTGCTGTCTCTGCTTCCGAAGCTGCTCACAGAGATGTCTAACCAACCATAAAAGCTCAACTGGAAGCGTTGCAGTCTTCCTCGATCAGTTGTTCATATCTTCCCTAGCCATATGGATAAGCCAAGACTGCAGTGGGTCAAGGGAGCAAGGGCAGAATCCATCCACTTTATCTGAAACAAGATCCAGAAGAAGCTCAGATGGCAATTTAAGATGAAGCATCACAACAAAATGTGACCAAATAACACCCAAACCAGAGCGGTATGAGTAATTTTAATCACCAAGAGATCTGCAAAGTTATCTGGCATGCCTGCAAAAATTTTGTTCCAGAATTTTTCCCTAAAAGATACTGGATACGCTTTGAACAGGATGCTAGGCAGGAATCAGCAAATATAATCAGTGCAGAGAAGAATGAGTGCTTTGCTATTCCTATTGACACTGATTAGACTTTTACTAATGTTTAGTCACACCTCCTTTTCTGCCATACTGATATTATATACTAGACACAATAAGCACTTCAGGAAATGTTAGACGCTACAAAAAATGTTTAAAGTAAAAAAAAAAAAAACCACCCTCCTGAAAATATGAAAAATAGCAAAATAATCATAATATGTATATCTTAAAATTAAATGCATTTGAGATACAGTAGGATTACTATTTTATTATGCATATACTTACTGCAGCTTATCATCTGGGACTTGTTGAGGAATATTCCATAATTGTAATTATCCAGACTAGGATAATTGGGACAAGGGTCCTTGAACATAAATATACCTAAGCCTTATTGTTGTTAGTTGCAAAGTCGTGTCCGACCCATCGCGACCCCATGGACAACATTCCTCCAGGCCTTCCTGTCCTCTACCATCCAATGGAGTCCATTTAAGATCATACCTACTGCTTCAGTGACTCCATCCAGCCACCTCATTCTCTGTCATCCCCTTCTTCTTTTGCCATCTAAGGCCTACAAGGGTCTTAATGTTGCAGGAATCTTTTTAGCTGCTTTATTTTGTTCAGCTCCATATCTAGGAATGGGGATTGGGACAGAGACCTCAGCAAAATAATCTCATCTTGCATTCTGGCTATCTCTGTATTCCAGAAAAGATAAAATAACATGGCAAATGACCAGGACATTCTTCAAGTGCTCTCTGGAAACCCAATGGATCCATTTAACAACTGGAGTAGGAAACCAATTTAAATTGTCTTATGGAGGTCTAGGCTAACATGATCCACGGTCTTCCATTTTCATCTGCTCTGAAATAAAGACCAGGTCAAGTCTATGTCTACTATGCATGCCAATGGCCACAGTTATTTCATTTTTAATCTTGTAATTGTTGAAAAGGCAGCATAGGCGGTGAGAGTTGTATCTCATACATCTGGTGAAGCTTAACTAAGAAATGAAAAAGATAAAATAGTTTAGAAAAAAAATCAGTAGGTGGGAGACAAAATTATTTAGTAAGAACAAAGGCTATTTTTATACATGGATATTTCTACATCAGCCAACCCTTAAGTCTGTATATAGCAAATGCAGAGTTTCCTCTGGAAGGAAAACCCTTATGTTCTCTAACAGATTGCCAAGTAGCAAAGATTGAAAGTGATTCCTCTCTGCCCCAAGCAATTTATTTCTAACTGTACTTATTTTATTGGAACCTGCTTCAGGGCTAGTTATGATTAGACAGCTGTGCACGTGTTAAAATAAAGATGTGATAATTCTGTGGGTGACACCTCCAACAAACAGAACTGATCCGTGTACTTTCATTCTTAGGTAAGATTTGATGTCTTGTCTTCTGGAAATACCACATTTATGGTGGAGGTTCATGCCTCTTTTATTTGTTTATTTACAGTACATTTTTGCCTGCTCCTAGTCAAGTAAAAAAGACATAATCCCCACATACTTGCTCTCAGTCCCAGCAAATACTGCATTATAGTTAGGTAGTAGCAGTTTAAGGAGAGAAGGTTGGAATTTTAATTTAAAATCTGGTTGTGCATATTTGTATGCTCAAAAGTATTTAGAAGAACATGCTACCTTTGATATTGATCCAAACACGATTAAATAATATTATAGTGCAAGCTTCTATATGTTTATTCAGGAATCCTTTCACCCCAAGATAAGTGGAAATAGAGTTGCAATATTAAGATAGGAAATACAATACATAATTTAAATTCTACGACTTTGATGGTATCTTTTTTCCAAATAAAAAACAGATTATAAATAAAAGATATATAAAACAAATTGTAGTTGGATTTTATATAAGAAGGTTTCTTTTTTCTGGTTGGCTCATAAGTGAAGTTTTATTTGGCTCCTCTGCGAAGTCAAAAATGCAGGACACATGTAGAAGATTCCTCTTTGTATACTGGTATGCCACAACAAAATTGCTTATAAAGCAGTCTTTAGTAAATACTTAGGAAGAGTATTTCACTGGGGGGGAAAGTGGTTTTGTCACCCGTATGCCATTGCAAAATTATCAGTTCTTTATTTAAAGCTGCCATTAAAAAAAAAAAAGAGTATTCCTCTCAGCTTGTGTATGATTTATCAAGTTTCAAAGATGAGGGGAAAAAACCAGAAGGATCTAGCCCACATAACAGTAATTCTATCTCTTCTTCAATGCCATCTTTGACAAAAGAAAAGCCACTGCCAGTTTCTGGTAGTAGGCCATTCATGTTAATCTGTTTTTTATAAAGTCATGATCACAGAATGAGAAAATTTAACTCTACTATTTTCCTGCCTTAAGGCAACCTTCTTGGCCCTTTTTCTTTTTACCCCACCAATCCTAATTCTAATATCTTTCTTCTACAATGCTAGTAACCAAGTAAGGGAACTGTGGAAGAGAGAACACATTGTACATGATGCATTCTATCCAGTGGTGTGATTTAGCCAGTTTGGGCTGGTTTCCGGTATTTAAATTGTTGAGTGGCTCCGCGCCTTCCAGGAATCCCCACGCGCCCTATTTTGGCTCTCAGGTAAGTACAGGAAGGCCTACTAGGCCCAAAATGGGCCGCACAGGGTGTATGTGTGGTGCACTTCCTGTAGCCCTTTTCACTCCCAGGAGGCTTCAGGGGGGCCTCCTAGCCCAAAACGGCATGTGTGGGGTGTGGCATGCCCCCCCATGGCCCATTTTTGCTCCCAGGAGGCTGCAAGGAGACCTACTAGGCCCAAAATGGGGCACGGGGGGGGAACACCACATCCTCCTGCCACTGCCCATTTTTGCTCCCAGGAGGGTGCAGGAGGCCGAGTGACACCCCTGGCCATGGCCACCATGGCCACGCCCACCCAGCTGGTCATTAGGGCAGAGAACCGGTTGTTAAATTATTTGAATCCCACCACTGTTTCTATCCATTTGACTTTTAAATAATAATTAGATGGGGATATGTGGATGTAGTTTTAGAGTCCAACAGATTCCCTTGGCAACTAATAATACCATAATTTGATCCTGATATACTGAAATCAGATCCGGGTGTCCCCTTATCTTTAGAATGAAATAGCAGAACTACTATTAAAATAAAGCAGAAAGTACATTATTAAACATAACACAGTTATGGAAAGCATAACTAAAAGAATGTTTGTGGTTTCTCTTCAGGCTTAAAATCTTCAATCATTTGAGAACCAAGATTGAGTTCAGTGGAAGATACAACAAACACAAAGTCTTATATGCAGGTATGTGACTGCAGAGAAGATTTCAAGGAAGTATTTATTAGAACAAGGCCATCCAGGAGAGGTGGTAAAAAAAAATGCATGATGGAAACCTTGCTCCTATTATGTATGTTGCAGAGGACATACGTAAAAAAGGACCAAGGATCTGAGTGTGTAGTTGTGTCTGACAGGTTGTCTTTGGTTAAAAGTAATTCTTCTCCTGGGAATTTCTTTAAAATCTTGATATCTTGCCTAGGAGAAAAGAATATGCAAGACAATACTGCTATGTTGCTGTCTGCCGGCTGTGCTTTTAAAAAAGAACTTAATCTAAAACAATGTAACTCATTATGTTACCTTAGGCAGGAAATCTAAATGATGCTCTTCCATTATAGTAAAAGATATAATTGTAAGATAATTGTAAGATAAATAATTGGCAGGCAATTGTCACTTAATGATAGATTTGACCTTGTTCCCATTAACAATAACAAAGACAAAGTAATGAATTTCAAATTTGATGACAATTGTAAATTATTTATTGATATTTAATTTTTCATCTACAATATTCTTTCTCAGTTTCTTCTTTTTTATTTCATGTAGTCATTTATTTTGTTCCTTAAATGTTTAAAAATCCATTTTAAAATGTTAAAAAAAGATTAATTACAAATAATAACTCTAGTTTCATGATTAACATTATCTGTTATTAATACTCAAATTTTGTCAGAAAAAAAAATGCCAGGCCAAATTCATAAAAACCCTTGGATTATTTTTTTCATGCAAATAAAACAAAACTTCCAAAAAGAATTGGAAGCAGAAAATAATGCACATGTGTTTCTGTATTAACCCATCAAGGTGAATTTAAACCATAAATATATTTATAACAGAGTCACGGTGGCGTAGTGGTTAGAATGCAGTATTGCAGGCTACTTCTACTAACTGCCGACTGCCTGCAATTCGGCAGATTGAATCTCACCAGGCTCAAGGTTGACTCAGCCTTCCATTCTTCCGAGGACGGTAAAATGAGGACCCAAATTGTTGGGGGCAATAGGCTGACTCTATAAACCACTTAGAGAGAGCTGTAAAAGCACTGTGAAGTGGTATATAAGTCTAAGTGCTATTGCTATAACAGTTAATAAATGCTTAATAGAGTGCAGTTTGAAAAACAGATTGTGGAATTCCTTTGGGATAAGAAAGACTGTGAACTGAGAAAAAATAAATGAACAGCCTTGTTCATTTATAAGAGAAGCTGCTCTTCTTTGACCCACCAGCATTTTCAGCTGAATACAGAGCAGGTGGCAGGGAAAAAGAGAAAAGCAGATGCTTACCACGGGCCATACCTTCTGCATTTGTTTTAATTGATACAATTTCATTAAGAAATTATGTTTGCTTGCATATCTGAAATTTGGTGGAGGTTCTTTAGCCAAACTACAATAGTCTAAGTGCTTTTTTTTTTCTTCAGGAAGTTCCTGATTTTATATTAAAGTACTCAAGTGTCATTAGGCTGATTTAATCTGTTAATTAGTAACCACTTTTATTTGTCCTGAACACTAAAGGAGGTATTGATCTCTGGCAATAAATCTAAATCTAAATCTAAATCTAAATCTAAATCTAAATCTAAATCTAAATCTAAATCTAAATCTAAATCTAAATCTAAATCTAAATCTAAATCTAAATCTAAATCTAAATCTAAATCTAAATCTAAATCTAAATCTCTAATCCAAAATCTTTTAACAGTCTATAGAAGTCCTCATTGTTTCAAGGCTGATACCTCAAATAGCACAAAACTCCGGTGATTAATATTTCAGACACCGAGTTGTGCATTAGATCTATTGAGTGTGACAACTTTCTCAAGTGTGGAACCCTTTGCATGAGCTGGATCTGCAATTCCTAGAATTTCAAGGACCATAAGACAGAGTTCTCGAGAAGGCTGGTATAACTGATAATATTTTTATACTTTTAAAAATCTGTCTAGAAGTATTTAGAAATTTGGGGAGTTTACCTTCATTTGCTATGGGATTATTTCTTAATTAAAACAGGATTGGAAAACCTATGATCCTCTAGATGGTGCTAGTAGACCCATCCAACACGGACATTGATGAAGGAGCTAGGATTTACATTGCCACATTCCTAAATGAAAATATTTATATGCAGCCTTTTGCGGGAAAGAACTTTAAAAGCGCTAGTATAAAAAAAATTAAGTACAATTATTACAAACATAAAATTTAACAACTCGTTATACTAAGCAGCCTGTGGCATTATTATAAAAAATAGCTAGAGTTATGTAGGCAAGGACCGTAATTATATTGTGCACATAAAATTTAATACAAAAAGCACTTGTAGCAAGAAAAAGAATAGTCCTTATAAACAACCCCCAATTAAATGTAACTTTCATTTGTACTAGAAGTCAGTAGCAAAATTACAAATCTGTCATTCAACAGGGTATGCATACACTGATGAGTTAGTAGATCATCATTCTTTAAAAAAAGAAATAAGTTTTATTTTACGAGTTCCATTTTTTAAAAATAATCATCATCTGTTGGTAGTGGTGCTTCTCCAAATTTTGTTACCATGAAAATTTTATACAATACATTCCTAATGTATGCGGTTTTTAACATACTTTTCCCAACATTTTAAAAACATAATTATTACTAATACTGTTTTTTAAAATGCCAATTCTTGTAGTACATGCCATTTCTTGTGCAGTTTTCTTGGTAACATATTTTGCCAGTAAAAACCCATTGTTTTTCACCAGAGTAAGATGGACACGGGGGACTTCATTCAATATTGAATGTTATGGAAGATATCTTTTGTTAATCGATATCACATGCAAGTTGCTATATGAATAGTGACATTTTTAATATTTTTTGGAAAAGACGTAATAGCTAGGTTCCCACACAATTGCTCTTCTGCTATTGGGTTCACAAAGCACTTTGTTTCATAAACCAGTCAATCATATTTTAGCTTAGTGTGTTGTACTAAATGAGTAAATGGAACATTTGTATTTTTTAATGCCATGACATGTTTCTTGATATACTGTATCAGCTATTTATAAAAATATTTTCTGTATACCAGGGGTGGCCAGTTAGGAAACAGGCCATACAGATGGAGATGAGCAGCAGGTGAGCGAGTGGCAATGAAACTTTCCCCCCCCCTTCACCCCCTCAGTTCATGGAAAAATGGTCATCCACGAAACTGATCCCTGGTGCCAAAAAGGTTTGGGACCGCTGTTCTAGTGGACCACACCAAAGTATGAGCCAAGTAGTATGCTGTAGCTGCCAAAAACAGCCAATGCAGTTCTAGAATGCATCAACAGAGAGATAGCATCAAGATCACGAGAAGCGATAGTACTGCTCTGTATTACATTAGTAAGACCACAATTGGAACACTGCTTCCAATTCTGGTCTCCATGATACAAAAAAGATGGTGAGGCTCTAGAAAGAATAAAGAAAAGAGCAACAAAGATGATAAGGACTCTGGAGTCTAAACCGTATAACGAACAGTTAAGGAAACTAGGTATGTCTAACCTATCAAAGAGAAGGATTCGGAGTGACATGATCAGAGGGGGTAGTCAGCCGGTTTGGACCCAGTTTGCCCGAACTGGTAGTAGAAATCGCGGGTGGGCCCCCCCAGTAGCAGAAATTGCAGGTGGGCCCGCCACCCGCCCCGGCTCTATGCCATCCTATTTAGGCACATTTTTGAGGCCGGGCGCATGTGCGGAACCGGGTGCACACACACATTTGCGAACCGGTAGGGAAAGTAAGCGAATACCATCCCTGGACATGATAGCTGTCTTCCAGTACTTGAGGGACTGTCACAGAGAACAGGAGGTCAAACTATTCTCCAGAGCACCTGAGGGCAGGACAAAAATAAATAGAGGAAAGATAATTAAAGAGTGATCCAACCTAAAACTAAGGATAAATTTCCTGACAGTGAGAACAATTAATTTGTAGAACGAATTGCCTCCAGCAGTTCTGGATGCTCCATCACTGGAGGTTTTCAAGAAGAGACTGGACAATCACTTGTCTGCAATAGTATAGGATCTCCTGCACAAGCAGGGGATTGGACTAGAAGACATCCAAGATTCCTTCCAATCCTTTTTACTCTATGTTCTAAGTAATAACTTAGAATTAACACTACCTTGAAATATTTGGTGGAACAATACAGTAGTACTAATTTGAAAAATAAATAACCAGAATCACCATATAACAATGACTGTAGCAACCACAGTATGTGGTTCCAATCTTGGTGTTATGGATTTTTGGTTTTCAAAAGTTTACAGTCTGGAGTAAGGGAACAGAGAAGATTTGGAAAATGAGGACTTGTACAGTGTAAATGAAAATAATTCAGCATGCGTTTAGCAGTCTTTGCAGCTGTTAAATTATGCTATTTTAGTGCTAACGTTTCTTGGGATTCAGGATTAAGGTCAGACACACATGTAGAACTGAGAGATCCATGGATCTCTGACCTAATAAGCAAGTTGTTTTTTTCCCCAAATTCTCCAAAATTGGGTGCATAACTTGAAACTGCCTCCAGGCAACTTGACTTCTCAAAACTGGCACTTAACACAGCTGATCATATTAGAACTAACTTATTTTGGCAGCAAAATAGTAGTTATATATCTTGGATGAACTGTTCTTGGACAATTTCTCTAATGTATTAAGAAGCACAATCGGGCTTTTCTTCTGCATTTGGGGTGCAGATATTTCCTTTCTGCTTGCTTTACAACTACAGATAGAATGACTACAGTGCTTCTGATAAAATAGACACACTGCAGCAATGTTTTTCAAACCTGTCAACTTTAAGGTGTGTGGACTTCAACTCCCAGAATTCCCCAGCCACCATCTTAAAATTGGCAAGTTTGAAAAACATTGCCCTATGGCACAGGTGTCAAACTCACAGTGTCACGTTGCCATCAAGTGATGTTTCGTTACTTTTTCCCCTTCGCGGAGCAAGGGTGGTTGTGGCCTGCGCATGACGCATCTGCCCCATAGGCTTCCAGTGACACCCCTGACTATGGTCTCAATCTCATATAAGTAATCAAGGAAGTAGAAATGAAAAGTTGTATCATTACTCTGGATTGTACTGTGCTTTCAGAAATGGGGAAAAAATGGGAAGCAATAAAAGAAGAAATGCATTTCCTTTTTTTTTTTTTTTTGTCCTTTCTTCTTGCATTCGGTATGTAATGGAACAGACTGTTATGTTGCACTCAGGGGCGATAAGGATTGTTCCATAGTTTGCATTGGTTGGTACAAGAAGTGGACATGAGGATATCAGATGCAATTTCAGGACAATTCTTTCCTTTCACTATACCAAAAAGAAAACAGACATTATTACAATTTGAAGAATTCTCAGGCTATTCTCCTTAACTCCCAGGGATGAATTTGTGTATTGTGTACTGTAACAAGTGAAAAGTAGAAATTACTGATGTGTTGTCTTTCTTGGTTATCTGGGGTATTCTTACATGGTTAAATTTAAAATCAATCCCTTTTTTTCAGTATTGGATGTCATGTTTCATATGGAGTTGCCTGCAAAAATAGCAATGTTATGATTTCTCTCCCCACACCCAGCATTGTTTTGGTTCAGTTGTTTGCACTGTTACTTTGCATTATGTGGCAACATTACAACATGGATAGGGTGATGCTATGCTTTAAATGAATTCTGAAATGTTGCTTCAAGTGCCTTACCTGTTTCCAGATGCAGAAGTCTGGAAAAAAACCCAACAATAATTGCGTTAATGAATTAGAGGGCTCTGAGTGCCATCTCTGGCACGCGTGCCATAGGTTCGCCACCAGATTTATGTACAGTCCATCTTCCTTTTCGTAAGCTGTCTGAGAAGTACAGCTATTATAAGCTCTGAGAGAGAGAGATTTGAAAGAAAGGGCTGCAGTGTGTTCACGTAGAGCTGCCCTCCTCCGGGTGCCGTCGGCCAGACAATGTCAGCTGGCAACCCCCTGGATGACGACGTTCTCTGTGGCTGCACTGACCCTCTGAAATGGGTTACCCACTGAGCTCTCGACGGCTCCTGATCTCCGCACTTTCTGTGCTGGCCTGAAGACATGGCTGTTCCAGCAAACTCCCTGATCAATTACGAGGTTTTAATCTTGGGGATTTTAATTTTTATATTGGTTTTAGGTGTTATTGTTGTTGTTTTATTTGTGTGAGTCACCCCGAGTCCTTCGGGAGAAGGGCGGCATATAAATTTTAATAATAAAATAAAATAAAATAAATAATAAATGTACCATGAGGAGGAAGGGGAAGAGGAGAAGGAAAAGGAGAAAAGACTGAATGTCTTCTACTTCTTCCAAAGCAAATTGTGCTGAATGAACGATTTGTGAAACCATTGGTAATGTTGGTGATAATGTGATCCGGAACTGAGAATCTTCTTCCTAGATTAGGCACTAGCCTCTGTTATGATATTCTTTTGGGTTTCCAGAGAGATCAGTCATGTGGATTCCATACCTGCCTATGTAATATCTAACTGGGCCTTATATATTTGATTTTGGCAATCTCGTAGAACAGGGGTGGGCAATTGATTTTCCCAAGGGGGCACATGAGAAACTGGGACTCTTGTGGAGGGCGGCTGCTGCTGCCCCACCCCCTCACTACTCTGCCCCCTGCCGCTACCATGCCTGCACCCCCTGCTCCCATTGCTGCTGCCCTATACCACCACCACCACCACCCATTTCTCTGACATCACCCTGCCCCCTGCCAATGTCCCCTGCCCCTACTGATGCCCCGCCTCCTGCTGCCAATGTCGCCAATGCCATGGACTGGACAGCAGTAGCCAAAGGGTCCATTGGCTGTAAAATGTTCTAGAAGAGTGCTAGATTTCTTTTTAAAAGTTTATTGTCTTTAAAAAAAATTATAGACCCGTCTTCAAAGAAAAAGATTGATACATTCATTGATTTAAATCAAGAAAGAAAGCCAGGTTCCACCAGCTTTGTGTTCCTGGTTCTGCCCCCAAGTTGTGTAATGCAATTTTTCTGCTACTCAATGCCACTTTTTTTACTTTTATGGGGGCAGGGTGACATTTCAGTATCTCCAGTGCTACTTTGGCTACTCCAAGGTTATTTCTGGCTGCTGTTGATCTTGACCACTTGCTTCCATCTCTCCACATCCTGGTGTAGTAAAACTGAAAATAGTTCCTTTGACTTTTAGTTCAAAGGACAAATCACAGGTGCAGCTCAGTGGTTTGATATGAAGTGAGTAGGAAGACCAATCCATCTCATAAACCTTCCAGAATGCTGGTGAGCTGTCACGTAGGTTAATACGCAAGATAGAACTTTTTCCTTTTGCCCAAATTTTAAAAACAGCCAATGTTGCAGGAAAAGAAGAAGAAAAATGATTGGTGAATTTTCATCATTCATGTGAAATGTGATTTAATTTTGTTCTCCAGCAAAGATCTCTAGTTCTACACTGTACAGCATCACATTGTCTAACCTGTCTCCTGTGGGAAGTAGCTTATTTCGCCCCCTGTCAAATGTATACAATGTGTTGAAGCATAGGAAGCTTATATTAGATCACACCGCTTATTCATGTACCCCTTGACTTTGACAGCTGTTCTCCAGAGACATCAAGATAGATGTTATTATGGTATACACAATCCTTTTAACAATATGACAGGAATTGAAACTCCTGCCTCTCCATATGAAATATTTGGACTACTGCTTCCACGTTCTTCTTCTCTGTTGTGATTGGGGAGAAGTACAATGTTCTCTCCTTTCAGTTCTTCAGCTACCACAACAGGGAGAAGCACAGTGGTCCAACATATGTTTTGCATGGAAACAAGCCTAGATTTTATCTGATTCCCACTGTAGAATGGATAGCTGATGTAATGAAGCCACACCTCTTTTGAGTTAGCTTGTGACTTAAACTTGGGACAAGTATATGCTGCGATTCATTGTTCTGAATTTCATTTGAATCTCCCATCGTATGGAGGATAGTAGATGACCCTTGCTACTGCTTCAGAGTTCTGCTTCAACTCATTGTGTGAATGGCTCTCCTTGCATGACAAGTACTATGGATTTCACCCCTGAGTACGGGGGAAAGAGCAGGAGGAAACAGCCGATGTTTCATAACCGATTATCTTCTTGGATTGCATGTCAGGGATGTTCTACATATGTACGATCCTGGAAACTGCCTTGCCACAAAGTTTAGTAATGCAGTCATTCACATTGTGTTCCAAGAGGTATGCAATGGGTGTGAATTTTGGGCTCCACTGTTTCTCTTGAAAAGAAATTTACAGGAAAAAGCCAAATAGTTCTCATGGGCAAGATAAATTTTTGCTGCAGACAGGTTATACAATAACATCTGCTGTTGCAAGATTTGTGCTGGACCGTGAGGGACAACAGAAAGCCATAATGAATTGGACTAAAATAAGCAAGGCCTCTGAGAAGATATATCTTCTCTGGAATAAGACAGCTTCTCTCTCAGACTGTTCCAGCGTCAGGCCCAACAGTGCAGGCATCTTGATAGAAATCAGTCACAATTAATACACAAATATAAAGTGGCAGTTTATGAATTACACAGTTTACTGTGGTTCAATTATTCTTTTCGCTCGACTCACCCTCTTGCTTTTAAACAAATGCACTAAATATTTGTGTGATTCTCAGGCCATATCCATCGTTAAAGCTCTGTGGGCAGGATTTTTTTAGTGGTTCTATAAATACCCACATTCGCTGGCTGGGAGTAATGATTGTCGGTTGTGGTTGCAAGTCATTCTGATTGCAGATTAATAAATAACATTCTTTGTATTTGTTTTCTTTTCCCATCATTTTCACTCCATCAGTAATTTATACTTTTATTAAAAATTGCTTACGAGTCATCCAGTGGTGGTTTGCCCCTGGTTTGGACCGGTTCGCAAGAACCAGTAGTAAAACCGGCAGGAGGCTCCGCCCACTGACCCAGATGACATCATAGGTGATTTGTGCGTGCACAGAAGAGTGCGCGCAGGCGCAATATGAACCAGTAGTAAAGGTAAGTAGAACCCACCCCTGGAGTAGTTGTGTTTTTCTCCTCAGTAAGTTCCTACTTAGATGTTTGAGGTATGTTGATCCATTTTTCTCATTACCAGTGTTGAAATACTCATATCTCTTTTCCTAAGTCTGTGATCTATACAAGCAGTCCTGATCTTATGACCACAATTGAGTCCAAACTTTCTGTTGCTTTTTGGGCTCAAATAAGTCAAGAATTACATGTATCTGTTTAGTTCAAGAGTCCTTCAGATATCAATGGTAAAGAGGACATACGTTTAAGAATACTTCCACTTATGTACATATGTAATTAATTAATTTTTATGCCACCCAACTCACTGTTACAGAAATTATGGGTGTACATAATAATAAGTTAAAGAAAACGGTAATATAAGGCAATTAAAATTAGGAGCAACTAGGAAAGTTAAAAACCATAACCTAGGGATAGAGAACTCCATGATCCACCCCCAACCTAGCACAGGCCTCAGGCCAGGAAGCAAGGCAGCAGAGCCCGGTTTTCAGGCATTTCTAGAAGACCAGGAATTATGAGAATGACTTCACCTCCAGTGGGAGAATATCCCAGCAAATAGTATTTAAAGGTATTATATCAGTGTAACTGCAGAAAGTATGTAGTCATTATTCCCAGTTGCCAAATCTAAGCCTTTTAAAAATTTGTCCAAATAGGTATCTATCGCTACCGTGTTTTCCCAAAAATAAGACCAGTTCTTATATTATTTTTTGTTCCAAAAGTCACATTAGGATTTATTTTCTAGTTAGGTCTTATTTTGGGGAAAATACAGTACTAAATACACCCACCTGGCTGACAATCTTAACTGGGCTTATTTTAGGGTTAGGGCTTATATTACGAGCATCCTGAAAAATTATGCTAGGATTTATATTCTGGTTGGGTCTTATTTTCGGAGAAACAGGGTATATAATTGCTAGTGATTTTAACGTTTTCTGCTATTAGGTCTGTCCTGGATTTCCTGCTTTCTATTGGATATCTCCTTGGTGGAAATTGTACAAAAGAGGTCAGAACTCATTTCCCCCCCCCTTCTCTGTTATATTTTTCTCTGAAATATGAAGAAAAAGGGACTAAATGACATGGTCAGGAGAAACTGGAAAAAATAAAGCTTGCATTCAAAATTGGTCTGGGTCTGGCGGAAGGCTGTGGAAACTTTTTTAGAATTCTATATTAAAAAATATATATTTCAGAACATCCCTGTGAGAGAAGTATGTGGGCAGCTCAAAATATTGCCAATACTTTCATTCTATGCTCCTTCTCTTGTTTCTGGTCATGAGACATAGAGCTAAGCTACAGTATTTATAAGAGATTAAAAAGATTTCCGGAACCCATGCTCTTCTTTCCTGAACTTGTTTCTGAGCTAAAAGAATAAGCATACACTCCTCTCATTTTGGAATAGATCCAGTCCTTTTGGGTTTTTTTTCTGTGTTTTTTTCAAGGTCTAATGAAGAAATCCAATCAAGATTACCACATAGTAAAAGTAAATAGCAATAGCACTTAGACTTATATACCGCTTTACAGTGCTTTATAGTCATCTCTAAGTGGTTTACAGAGTCAGCATATTGCCCCCAACAATTTGGGTCCTCATTTTACCCACCTCGGAAGAATGGAAGGCTGAGTCAACCTTGAGCCTGATGAGATTGAACTGACAAATTGCAGGCAGCCAGTAGTTAGCAGAAGTACCGTATTTTCCGGCGTATAAGACGACTGGGCGTATAAAACGACCCCCAAATTTTCCTGTTAAAATATAGGGTTTGGGCTATACTCGCCATATAAGACTACCCCTCTTCCAACGCACACCAAATAAAAATTAAAAAACATCAACTGGCTCACTCACAATATAAAAGCAGCTGTGCTAGACCCAAAATGGCCCCTGCAACAAGCAGGAACCTCACACAGCCACAAAAAGCCCAAAAAAACAACTTTCACACTTTACACACACACAACACAACACAACTGGCTCACCCACAATGTAAAAGCAGCTGTGCTAGATCCAAAATGGCCCCTGAAACAAGCAGGAACCTTGCACAGCCACAAAAAGCCCCAAAAAACAACTTTCACACTTTACACACACACAACACAACACAACTGGCTCACCCACAATGTAAAAGCAGCTGTGCTAGACCCAAAATGGCCCCTGCAGCAAGCAGGATCCTCACACAGCCACAAAAAGCCCAAAAAAACAACTTTCACACTTTACACACACACAACACAACACAACACAACAAAACTGGCTCACCCACAATGTAAAAGCAGCTGTGCTAGACCCAAAATGGCCCCTGCAACAAGCAGGAACCTCACACAGCCACAAAAAGCCCCAAAACCCAACTTTCACACTTTACACACACAAAATTCCACATACGGCTTTGTGAGATTTTGTGTGTTTGTGTAGTTAGAGTGAAACACTACAAAAATATACTAAATCTCAGAAAGCTGCACAAATAATATTTTTTTTAATTTTTTTTAATTTTTATTTTTATATGAAAGCTAAATTTAAAACTTCCTAAACTTTAAATGGCTAGGTCTAAAAAAGAACAACTAAAAAAAACCCCAATTAACTATTTTTTTTAAAGCTCCCAAAGGGGAAAAAACTTACCCAATAGAACAGGGGTCTCCAACCTTGGCAACTTTAAGACTTGTAGACTTCAACTGCCAGAATTCCTCAGCCAGCTTTGTTTTGCTGGCTGAGGAATTCTGGGAGTTGAAGTCCACAACTCCTGCCTGCTTGATTGCAGGCAGGGAGTTGCTTGCTGATGGAATGGATTCAGGCAAGCGAAGCAAGGCAAGGCAAGCAGCTAAGGCAAGCAAGCTGGAGGGGGAAAATTTTTTCCTTCTCCATGGCTCTGGCGGTCCCAGCTGAGTTGCCTGATTAGCAGATCGTCAGAGCTTGGATTGCCAGAGCCATTTAAGGCTCGTCAGAGCCTTTCGGGCTGGTCTGCCTGGTTACAGGAGAACGACACCCGGCGTATAAGACGACCCCGACTTTTGAGAAGATTTTCATGTGTTAAAAAGTTGTCTTATACGCCGGAAAATACGGTAGCCTGCAGTACTGCACTCTAACCACTGTGCCATTGCGGCTCATGCTCCCTCAAGTTAAGTTTGATACTCATAACTTCATGGAATTTTCTTGACAGCTATACATTACCTGTTTCTATTTCCTTCTTCCATGATATTTGTTCTTCAGCTTTCCAATCTAGCATTTCCTAGTGGTGTTACATCCACTTATCAAACGCTTACCTTTTTTTGCAGGAAAACCAGCCAGGGTCAGTTTGCTGCCATCATCTACCATGATGGTGAAAAAGCATTTTAATGTATTTATTTCTGAACCTTTTTCTGCACATCCTCAGTATTAAATACTTCTTTTCTCAACAGCTGCACGCGGCTGTGTTGGCTTCATCTTTAAATTATTCACTAACGTCTTTGCTTGAACTCAAATCAGAATGCATCTGTATCTCTATCTCTACATCTATTCATATTTATCTGTATGTCAGATATTTCACTCTCATGAAAGACATTATATGTTTGCTTCCACATTTGCCATTTTATTGACTGCTTAGCCAGTTGAACTGCAGAGATCTGCTTTGAATTTCATTCAAAGTTTATTTTTTAAAAAAAGTTCCAAGGGCAGCCTTGCTCATAAAGTAGGTACTACAAACGCTTGGGCTATCCCTCTTACTTTTAATTAGCCTAAATAATCTCCTGTTATTTCTATTCAGAGGCTGATTTGGCTTATCCTTGGCTCATCCTTAACTCAAGAAACAAGTTATAATACAGTGTTCCCATCATAGCATCTTTGAGGCATTTATTTAATTATTTGTATTGTATTGTATTGTATTGTATTGTATTGTATTGTATTGTATTGTATTATTTTATTTTATTTATTTTATATTTTATTTTATTTTATTTTATTATTTTATTTTATTTTATTTTATTTTATTTTTATTTATTTATTTATTCATTCATTTATTCATTCAATCATTCATTCAATTTCTATAGGCTGCCCAACTCAACCAAGTGAATCTGGGCAGCATGTTTTAACTGCATCCACTGCAAGCATTGCCTTTGGTTGATGGATCTGTAATTAGATAATTAATATACACTAGTTTATGTTTACCAATTATTTGATTGATAACATTTCCTCTATAAGACATCTGTCAATCGAATCAACACCTTTATATCCATGCCCTCTCATACCATGCAATGTCAGCACCCTGACGCTCTTGTCTCTCTCACACAATGCTTGCGTCTTTCCATGAAACGAACGCAGGGCAAAAGTTCCCTCAGAAATCTTGCAAATTTTAAACAAAACCATTCCTTGCTGAACAGCACTGAGCATTCCCCCTGGTGCATTCTACTTGGATGATGTAAAGTGCTCTGGGTGTGGGAGGCCATGCCATGAAGCACAGGAAATAGCTTAAATCTTCTCAAATGTTTATAAAGTTAAGTAAATGGGAAACGGTTACAGCTGACACTGCCAACCACTTCAGAGCTATTTTAGTGAGAAATACTATCATTGCTATTATTTTTATAATAAATAATCCCTCTGTCTTAGAAACCGGTGCTGAATTAAAAGGTATGGGGGAAGAAGGCTATCCTAATATTGTGGGAGTAGTGACCCTTTTGGACATATTTTGAATGCCTTTTTATTTATTAATTCAGTACTATCCATCTCTAGCTCTGTACTCAAATATATAAATAGAACAGGGCATTGTACTCAGAATTAAATGCAAGACTAAAGTTTAACATTCCATTCTAACCAATTAATTGGCCAGGAAAGATAACATCTTTCCATCATCTCTCCACACACATACTGTCCATGTCAAGATCTAGAAGGTAGAGAGGATCAAAAATAATAGGATAAATGTTGCTGAAGTTATACCCCTACATGAAGCTCTGAAAGGCCTGAAGAAGAATCACTTGGCACTCTATAAATGTATTTATTGCTGGTAAGTTAATGTAATGTTCAGAATCCTGAAAGAATTGCCAATAGTATAATCAAGGCAGGCTAATCTTGATTCTTATCTTTTCATGCTTCCCACCCAATCATGAGCTCAAGAATCTCTGTTTCTTCTCTTTAGTATCTTACAGTCCTCATTGTTTTCTCTAGATCCGTGATGGCGAACCTATGGCACGCGTGCCCAAAGTGGTACACGAAGCCATATCACCTGGCATGGCCGGCCTTGCCTGTTTGTCTTCCAGGTTTCTGGCCCACATGTGCACACGACGATCAGCTGTCCTTCATGCACACGGCAGTGCCAAAAACCAGTGCATGCATGCGCACCGGCCAGCTGATTGTTGGGTGTGCATGCGCGCTAGAACCCAGAAGTTCGGCTTTTCTGGAGCGTGTCCCCGATGAGCGTGCATACACGTGTGCAATGTTCCGTGGAACCTTTTTGGCACTTGGTGCCGAAAAGGTTCGCTGTCACTGCTCTAGACTATCACACCATATGAACCTCAACACAAGAGCTCAAGTTGAGATGGAGTTAATCACTCATTATCCATAAACAACAATGTAAAATGCTTACAAGCCATACTGGCCAATCTTGGTTGAAGGCAACAGAGGCAGAGAAATAAGTTTCTGCTGTAGTGGTGTAAGAATCCAAATGAGTTTTTAAATGGGCTTTACCTCAAATAGAATACGATCAGTCATAAGAATTTCTTCACATGTTCTTCAGTTTAGAGCCCACTAATTTCACTATTCCAAGCTGCCTAAGGCTAATTTGGCTTTGTAAGAAGAAAGCTGGGACTTAAAAGCTTTCCCAGATCATCTCTACTTCTTCCACAATTGTTCCCACTGACAGTATCTGGAATTCCACAAGAGTATTCAAAATACCATCTGGATCTATCAGTGTCAAAACAGTTTCCTGCAGTAACCAGCCATTAGTCTAAAACAGATAAGGAACTTCTTTATTCATGATAATGGAGTTATATGAAGCTTCTTCATCTTTTGATCATTAGGATCACTGACAAGACTAGCAAATCCAAAGTTTACCTTTCTATTACAGGATATTGGCTGTGAATAATTCCATGATTGTCACAGATGATCTGAAATCCTGAGCCACTTAGTTAAATTAGCAACCTCAGTATGAACATTGAAATTCCTCTGGTGAAGAAGCCTAGGACAATTCAATACCATACTTCATATCACCTGGCTGATCTCATGAAGAAAAAAATGTTATATGGTATTCCTTTAGTGTCACAGCCGTCCAAATGCAGCAGTATGCATTTATTGGTTCAATTTATTGGTTCGATTTATATGCCGCCCTTTTCCGGAGACTTACAATGCGTTAAGCAATAGCCTTCATACTTTTGTATATACCTGCTTAGTAGGGCTTTCGGGGGCCCCCTAAGCAGTGTTCTTTTTTATACAAAGTCAGCTTATTGCCCCCACAAACCGGGTCCTCATTTTACTTACCTCGAAAGGATGGAAGGCTGAGTCAACCTTGAGCCTGGTGAGATTTGAACTTGCAGTAATTGCAGGCAGCTGGTGTTACTTAACAGTGCTTTAGTCTGCTGCACCACCAAGGCTCTTCCATGTTAATGTGCATTCAAAATTAACATTCAGTTAACAAGAATATGCCCACCCCACTTTCCTGCCCTCTGATAATAGACTATAAAATAGCCTAATTCACACAACTAGGGAGTGAGATAAAGTCTCACTTGCTCTGTCAGATAATCTCTGGGCAACATGCATGATTGCCACATCTAGCCACTTTTATCCAGCATTGAACTGCAAGAATTTGAGTCGAGTGAGGGGAGTAGCTATCATATTGACTTTCATTGGGCCATTACTTTCCTTTATACTTGGAAGGACTTAATTTAAACCTAGCAAGGCATCTAAATTTAAAATGGAATTCAAAGTCCATCTTGTCTTTCTCTTTTGTCCTTTCCATATTATTGTCATTGGGTTATGATCTGCCCAAATGTTTGAACCAATATTTACTTCTTGTATATTATCTATCAGTTCTGTTGACATCCATAACGTATCTATCTTTGACCACGATAAATGTCTATTTGAATAGAAAGGACTTCCAGCAGTTTATGGAAAAAGAATTAGAGTTTTTCTTCAAAACAAATAAAAATGGAGATACATCACTTCAGAATGTATGGGACATGATGAAAGCCTATATCAGGGGTCTGGCAATAACATATTTGGGAAAAAAGAATAAAAGGAAAAGACAAAAACAGAAAGAATTGGAAGAGGACTATAAAAATCTAGAGAAAGAGTTCCAAAAAAATAAGGCAGTTGTTCCTCATGGGTAATTATGAAACAGCTTAGGAAGAAAAAAGAATATAAACTTATCCTAGAGCAAAAAAAGACATTATATCAAACAAATACTGTGTTTCCCCAAAAATAAGACCCTGTCTTATATTTTTTTGAACCCTGAAATAAGTGCTTGGCCTTATTGCCATGCGCTCAAAAGCCCGACTAGGCTTATTATCAGGGATGTCTTATTTCCCTCCTACCCTCCATAGATTCTAAAGACACATTATTGATAAATATGATGAAACTGATAAATGAATGATAATACGGATAAAGATACAAACATCTTAGAGGTTAGACTGTCTAAAGAGAACTGGGAGAACCCTTATGTTAAATGTTTTGTTCCCCATCCTACTCCAGGTAATCTGAAATTTTACGATGCTACCAAAAGAACAATAAAATTCTGGAGTACAAATGGTAGTCAACCATTCCTTCCTCTTGTAAAAACCAAGATGTTTCCTTACTTTTCAGGTGCAGTAGTGTTATCCAGAATTTCTACCCTTATGATATGGAATTATTTCAAAACAAGCTCCTCTGAACTATTTTAGTCGTAGCTATCCCACTTTTCTACGCAGAAACTGTATGTCCCCAATTAAAGTTTGAATAATTGTAAGGACATCTAATTATTGGGCTAGATTCCTTTCAGTGTCTGATCCCTGATTTCTCAAGCAACGCCTCCTGGAGCAAATTAATTTCTCTGCTTCTTGCACCAATTGATTTACATTTTTAACCAATTCTACGTATTCCTTTGGTTTTTAAATTCTTTTCTAAATTCAAATAATGCAAACAATAAGCTATTATTTTAAAACAGGGTGCTGGATGTCTTTGCCCAAAGAAATGTGTTTAACTTATGAGAAAATAAAATTACCCCTTCGTGTACCCTTAATGAAATCAAAATTGAATGTGAACATCATCTGAATTAAGTTACAGTGACATCCCTTCAAGAGGTACCACAAGACTATGGTTCCAACAAATGATATTAGAGGGACAATTTCTCAATAGCTCATATAGAATTCACTTCTACCCTTGTTCCAAGGAAATTATAGATTTTACCCATTATTTATTATATTGCCTATTTCCACTTCAGCAAGTGGAAGATTTCTGGAGAACTACTTGATAAGAAAAACATTTTGGCCTGATTCATATAAAATTGAATATCTAATGAATTTGGACAAGAAGACAATGCTATGGAAATTATCAAGTTTTGCATGAGGTACTGCTAAAAATTTTTTTTCAAAAGTTTCTAATGTGTTCTAATATTTTACTTGCTGTTGTAACACAAGAGAATAGAATAGAATAGAATAGAATAGAATAGAATAGAATAGAATAGAATAGAATAGAATAACAGAGTTCTAGTCCAATCCCCTGCTTAGGCAGGAAACCCTACACTACTTCAGACAAATGGTTATCCAACATCTTAAAAACTTCCAGTGTTGTAGCATTCACAACTTCTGGAGGCAAGTTGTTCCACTGATTAATTGTTCTAACTGTCAGGAAATTTCTCCTTAGTTCTAAGTTGCTTCTCTCCTTGATTAGTTTCCACCCATTGCTTCTTGTTCTACCCTCGGGTGGAGAATAGCTTGACTCCCTCTTCTTTGTGGAAGCCCCTGAGATATTGGAACACTGCTACCATGTCTCTCCTGGTCCTTCTTTTCATTAAACTAGATATACCCAGTTCCTGCAACCGTTCTTCATATGTTTTAGCCTCCAGTCCCCTAATCATCTTTGTTGCTCTTCTCTGCACTCTTTCTAGAGTCTCAATAACTTTTTTACATCATGGCGACCAAAACTGAATGCAGTATTCCAAGTGTGGCCTTACCAAGGCATTATAAAGTGGTATTAACACTTCACATGATCTTGATTATATCCCTCTGTTTATGCAGCCTAGAACTGTGTTGGCTTTTTTTGAGCAGCTGCTGCACACTGCTGGTTCATATTTAAATGGTTGTCCACTAGGACTCTAAGATCCCTCTCACAGTTACTACTATTGTGCAAGGTACCACATATACTGTACTTGTGTATTTTGTTTTTCTGGCCTAAAATTACTTTTTTCACCATTGAATTTCATTTTCAACACTGTTTTACTGTTTTTATTGATTTTTGTACATTGTAATGAAACTGCTTTTGAACAAATTGGAAATAAATTAGACAAACAAATTAGACTTTTGCGGAAATATTTTTGATTTACTATTAAAGAGTGTACATATTTGGTGGATTTTACAAAACAAAAGATAAAGATAATATGAGCCTCACTGTGATGCAGACTTTAACTACAAAATGCAAATTGAGACAAAAATATTAAGGGCATAGAAAAACAAGAGAGAAAAAAAAATAACTTTGAGATTGTATCACTATAATGGCAATCACCAGAAAAACAACTAGCATAGAGGGGAAAGGAGGACTAGTAGGGTAGAATTGTTCAAAAAAAGTTTGAGCACCAGGCCAATAAATGTGCTGAATCATTTGATCCTAAATTTGAAAAAAGAATGGATTTCCCCATTGGCTTTGCTTGTGGGAAACTGGCAGGGAACATTGGAAATCAGGATTACATGATTGTGTAGATGCTGCAACAGCCACAACTTGGGCGGGGGGAGGGAGACAGGGACTGATCTAAAAATCCTGGAAATTTTACTTCTACTGGAATAATGGGTCCCAGATTTTTTTAATGCCTTCTTTAAATTAGCAGATTTTTGCACCTTGATTCAAAAACTGTTGCAGGAAAATAAACTGTTTGGGCTAACTTGAGTGTTCAAACAGTCTAAATGAGGATTTTAGTAGTATATAGTTAGACGTTGTATTACACTAAAGATTTTTTATCTCTTCTGATGAAACACTGCATTAAACAGCTTGTCATGGTGCCCCAAAATGATTATAAATTTGTCAGTCCTCCATATCAGTTCATTGCAGAGCTAGCTGACTTGACGATGGAGTTCTGTCCAAGGTAAACCCAACTCTAATCTCAGTGGGTCAAATAATAGACATGAATTGCATATTTCACATGAACTTTTTCTCACATAAAGTTATCAGCACAACGTCTCATAAAAATCCATCTGTTTTCCCCAATTCACATTTTTATTTTAGCTTCCCAAGCTGATGCCCTCCAGATGTGTTGTAACTACAACTCCCAGAATCACCAGCCAGCATTTGGGAAATCCAGCCCACGTGGCATTATAAACAAGCAGATGTTTTATTTGAACCGGCTGTTACATTCATATGACAGGGGTCTATGGGGCAAATAATATTTCCAATGTATGCGTTCTAGATGTCTATGCAGGACCTCATCCCAACAGTTCTTCAAAACCATATCTGTACCACAAAAGCTAATATTTGAGCATTGCTAGACCATTAAACAACTGAAAGAACAGCAGCAATGACACCAACTAAATAAAAATTAAATGACAGAATCATAGTAGCATTCTCTAGAAATGTTTTATTTATTTATTTATTTATTTGAAATTATTAGCTGGTCAATTCTAGTGACCTCTTGTTAGCGCTTTTATTTTAATATTATTTTTTACTTTACTATATGGGGTAACTATATCGCTATCCTTTATAAACTGTATGACAATATGACTATAATATGCATTTTAATATTAATACCATAATCATAATAGCCCAGAAAATTGTTATATTTCATTGTTGGGAGATGTATCTCATCAGGCAACTTCTCCATTGAGCCAGAAGTAATTCAGACATGATAATTGCTGGCAGACTTTCGGCCAATCACTTCCTCCGTAGGATATTACTTAATTAGGAGGATATTACTTCAAGCTCCTGGAGGACAGGGATAAGAGAAATTTACTAAAATCAATACTGCCCCTCAATTTGGCAAAGTATCAAGATGTCAACAAGGAACATAAATAGTAAGTGCAGTTGTTCAATGCAAAATGAATGTTTCATAATAATAATAAAAAAACTGGAGATATATTCCTCATTGAGATCATTGGTATGTAAAATAAACATGCACACTTATTAGGGAGAGCCAGAAGTAAACAAGAAGCCATTCTATTTAACACTGCATGGACATGTTTCTTTGAGACACGTGGCACACATTGTTACCATGGGGACTTGCATCAATATAATGAAAGACTGAATTTGGTCTACTAGTTAGCTAGAGGATCTTTCAATAGTTGAAGAAGCATAGAGTTTTTAAATTCATAAATCTGGTTTATACAACATGCTGAGCCACATTATGGGTGGATTTTGGAAAGTGGGGTGGAAATGGAGATTTTGCAGTATCCTTCCCCTGCCACGCCCACCAAGCAGTGGTGGGATTTAGCCAGTTCGCACCACTTCGGGAGAACCGCTTGTTAACTTTCTGAGCAGTTTGGTAAACTGGTTGTTGGAAGAAATCATTAGGGCAGAGAACTGGTTATTAAATTACTTGAATCCCACCACTGCCACCAAGCCACACCCACCACGCCACGCCGACAGAACCGGTAGTAAAAAATAATTCAATTTCACCACTGGTGTATATGTATAGTAAACAAATTAATTAGCGCCATCATTGGTTTTTATAAAACAGTATACCGAGCGGAATATTTTTAAAAAGTGCAAATTGTCATGTATTTGAATGCATTGAAGAATTATTGAGGAGAAGGTTTTTTGGTTGTTTTGTTCCACTAAGCTAACAATTTAATTGTTTCTGGCATGCCAAAATTATGCTGTAAGTGGTTAAGATCATAAAGAAAGGAACAACTGAGGCTTATTATCCATCTTTGTTTAGACGGATGAGCTGCAGTCATTTTAATATATTTTGAAATTAATATTGTTTGGCATTATAATTAAATGTGTCTTTCGTTGTTCATTCACTCTTGAGTACTGATGTGGACTTAGCCCTAAAGGGATTACAGAGCACAGAGCTTTCCTCGCTGTTGAAGTTAGTTTCCTGCACAGAGAATGGAATGCTACAGAAATCAACTATTAAAAAAAACTATCTATCCCTAAGCTAATTACAGGGGAAAAAAAAACAGTAAAGGATTTGGTAGTTCCACTTGCAGTGAAGCTTGTGATAAGGTTATTTGAAAGCTTTCATAATCTAGGCAAGGGTGACCTTTGACAGGAAAAATAAACTTAAAACAGAGTTGAACTTTATTTACAATCAAATAACATTTATTTTTGAGCAGACATGCATAGGATTAGCCTGAAAGGCTCATTGCTATGGACAATTTGTATTAACAATCAGTAAAGGAATTAATGAGTAAAACAGGAATACACATGTATTTTATCCTAAACAGGATTATCTGAAAATAAAGCCCATTAAGTATTTGGAATTTTGAATAATATACGATTATTAATTATTATCTGAGTATATCAAGAGCCTTTCACTATTTCTAATGATACAAAAGCAACAAATACTAACCAATAAGCAGCAAAATTGTAATCTTAATAATTAACCCTACATAATTTATCTCTATACTGTTGTTTTACAGAGTTTCTGGTTATGATCAATCTATATTTATTCACTTATATACCACTTCAAATAAATTACATTCCATAGACAACTGGATATTATTTTACAAATAGCCAGCAATAAATTGTTATTTTTTTTTATAGTGAGCAGAAATGTTTGATAATCTACTTAAATGGAAGAAAACTAGCTATCTGCTAAGTAACAACGATAAGCAAAATACATATATACAGAGCAGAGGAACTGGCAAAGGGAATGTAGTGTTCCAAAGAGTATTTTTAAATCAAAAGTTGAAATGTTGCTTTTGCCTCTTAATTGTGAAACTTGATTGCTTTCTGATCCTTGGGACAATCTAAATTTTGCAGAATTCTTAGCATTATTTACATGAATATTTATATGTCACCCTCTCCCTCCCTTTCTGTTTAGATTATGTTTTGAGGTCAGGAATTTGTTTTCCTTTGGAAAGTCAAGTGAGCAAATAAATGCTTTGGTTTTGTATGATGTGATCCTAACACGTGGCTTGTAAACTCGTTTATTGTAAAGCAATAACTCAATTTCACACTCAATTTCATTGAGGGCCACATCAGAGTTGTGTTTGACCTTGGAGGGCCAGGTGGTAGTGGTCAACAATGTGGTGTAGAACAATGTGAGAATCCAATTAATTACATTCTATCCAAATTCTATCCAAATTTAGCAGAGCTTATTTTTCAAAACTTGGTAAGACTTCCTTTAGCATATAAATATCCAGGTTGCCATTTGAAGCAATCATATACCGTATATGCACATTTTATTTATTTAAGGTAAATTGTTGTTATTTTAACCACTTAGTTGAGTCCTGCTCTTTGCGACTTTATAGGCAAGTACTCTCTATGTTACCATATCAAACAGAGCTTCTTTCAATTGTTGGATATTCAACTTTGTATCAGATTTGATATTATCAAGCCAGTGTGTTCTGTAAAGATAAAGGTAAAGGTTCCCCTTGCACATATGTGCTAGTCGTTCCTGACTCTAGGGGGTAGTGCTCATCTCTGTTTCAAATCTGAAGAGCCAGTGCTGTCCGAAGATGTCTCCATGGTCATGTGGCCGGCATGACTAAACGCCAAAGGCGCACAGAACGCTGTTACCTTCCCACCAAAGGTGGTCCCTATTTTTCTACTTGCATTTTTTGCATACTTTTGAATTGTTAGGTTGGCAGAAGCTGGGACAAGTAACAGGAGCTCACCCCGTTACACGGCACTAGGGATTCAAACCGCTGAACTGCCGACCTTTTGATCGACAAGCCCAGCATCTTAGCCATTGAGCCATCACGTCCCTAGTGTGTTCTGTGCTTGCCCCTTATTCTTGCTCTACTAACCATTCCTAGCAGCACTGCCTTCTCCAATGAATTTGCACACTTGACGTGGCCAAAGTAAATCAGATGTAGTCTTGTGATTTTAACTTCTAGTGATGTGTCTGGTTTTATATGATTTAACATCTCTCTGTTAGTTACAATGGCTGTACACAGTTCAAAGGCATCAGTTCTTAATTCGATCAGCCATTGCTGATATCTGCTGCTGTTGTCATTATCTTTGTTTTTCTGATATTAAGACAGGGTTGAAATGCTCCCAGTTCGGACCGGATCGCCCGATTGGGTAGCGATGGAGGCGGGTGGTTTGGAGAACCGGTAGCAAAAATCCCTGCCCCCCCCATGCCCAGCTGAGCCGTGCGATCATCAGAGGCTTTTTTTCTTTTAAATGGCTCTGACGATCCAAGCTCTGACGATCCCAGCTGAGTTGCCTGATCGGCAATCAGGCAACTCAGCTTGCATCCTCAGAGCCATTTAAAAGAAAAAAAGTTTTTTTCTTTTAAATGCCTCTGATGATCCAAGCTCTGACAATCCCAGCTGAGTTGCCTGATCAGCAGAGGGTTTTTAAAAAACCCTCTGCCGATCAGGCAACTCAGCTGGGATCATCAGAGCCTTTTGAAAGCATTTTTAACAACCTCTTCGCCGAAGAGGTTGTAGAAAAAATGGTTTTAAAAGTTTTTAAAAAATGGCCACGCCCACCCAGTCACATTAACCCCCCCCCCACCAAGCCATGCCCACAGAACTGGTAGTAATAAATTTTAGATTTCACCACTGTATTAAGAATCTATCCTACTTTTTCACTTTTCTCCTTGATCTTCTAGATCATTTTTTCCAGGTCTTCCTTATTTTCAATCAATAATGTTATATCATCTATGTACTTTCTATTTTTTATTATTAATAAATTTTATTAATAAAATTAATAATAATTAATAATTATTATTATTATTTATGGTTCTTCCCCCAATCTTCACTCCAACATCAGGCAGTTTCAGATCTAATTTCTGCATGATCATTTCAGCATATATATTGAGAAAAAAAGGTGATTAAATACATTCCTGTCTAACTCCCTTACTGATCCTGAACCGATCTGTGTCACCATAAAGTGTTCTCACTGTTGCTCCTGATCAGTGTACAGTGATCTGATGATCAGGTGGATTGGGACACCAAGATCATAAAAAGCCACCCATAACTTATTGTGTTCTACACATTCAAAAGTTTTTCTGTAATCCATAAAACACATATAAAGATCCATCTGTAAATTTTGATTTTCCATAATGCGTTTAATATTGGCAAGTGCCATGCCCCTTTCTAAAGCCACCTTATACATCGGGTAACTCTTGATCAATGACATTCTGTAGCCTCTGTTTAATGATTTTTAACAGACTCTTGCTTGCATGAGAAATCAATGTAATCATACAATAGTTGGAGCAGTCTCTGGCATCACCTTTCTTTACTAATAGGATAAAAACCGATCTTTTCCAGTCCTGAGACCATTGACATGTATCTCTTGACATAGGTCAGTGATTATGTTAATTGGTCTTGGTAATTCTGCAGGTATTCCATTAAAACCTGCAGCAATTTCCCCATGGTCCATTGTACTTCTACTTCTTTTTTTCAAGATGTTGGTTCTTTATTAATTAGGCTGTCATCTTTGTCATCTTGCTAGTAAGTTAAACTGCTGTAAAGTCCTTCTGTATTCTAAATTCTGTATCTATTCTCAAACTTCTGCTGGCCATTTTGTACATTCCCATTGCGGTCTTCAGTAATGCTATGCTAAAAACCTGGATCGCTTCATTTTCACTATGGCAAACATGATCTTAGTAGGTCCCTTCCTATTAGCGTCTTCCAGATGTTGACACTGCTCCTCATACTACTTATTTTTATCTTTCCTGGCTTCAGATTGGAAAATTGCCAGCTTTTTAACTTCACCCTTATTATCTTTGGCTTTGACCACCCTTTGCTGATCAGTTATTTGGATAGTGTCATCAGATAGCCGCGTGTTTGTTCTGTTTGGTTTTGCCACATACTATTCAGCAATTTCCATGAGGTTATCTTGGATCTCTCACCACTGTTCATTTGGATCTTTCCCTTCTACATTCAGTAGCACTTGGAGGTTTATCTATGTCCTCAGGGTCATCTGAGTAATGCTCCTGGTTGCCGTAGTCTGCAATTTTTTTCTGGAAATCCATTCCTACTCCCACACCATTCAAAGGGGGTTCATCCCAAATTGTATAGTTAAAAGTCTGTAGAGATTCTCAAATATCCAGGTCACAGTTGTCACAAAGGTGCATTTTCAGGAGGCAACTGGACTTTCTTGTTTTTTTCTTTGAAGACATTTCGCTTCTTCAGCTCTGCCAGGTTAGTGGGGAATGGAAAGATTTATATTCCTTGCAGACAGCTGGTCATTTTAATCTTTTAGAGGGTTGTTGAAGCTCTTGGGAGGTTTATCTGTGTCCTCAGGGTCACCTGTGTAGTGCTCCTGGTTATTGGGAAAATCAGGCATGGTTTAGACAACTACAACTATTTATTTACTTACCATGCTTGTAGACCAGCCCACTCATCAGCCTTGTAAAGGTAAACGTAAAGGTTTCCCTTGTCCAGCCATGTCCAACTTAGGCATTGGTGCTCATTTCTGTTTCTTAGCCAAAGGAGCCAGTGTTGTCTGAAAACACTGCTATATCATGTGGTCAGCATGACTATACACCGACATGCACAGAACCCGGTTACCTTCCCACCAAAGTGGTACCTATTTATCTACTTGCATTGCATGTTTTTGAATTGCTAGGTGGACAGGAGCTGGGGCAAGTAATGGGAGCTCATCTGGTCAGCAATATTTGGGTCTTAAATATGAGCTGTCAGCTTTCCATCTGACAAGCACAGCATCTTTCTTTATACTGAGCCCCTTATCAACCTTGTAGACCAGTGAACCGGTAGTGGAAATTTTGAGTAGTTCGGAGAACCGGTAAATACCACCTCTGCCTGGCCCTGCCCCCAATCTATTCGCTGCCTCCCAAGTCCCAGCTGATTGGCTAGAAGGAAAAAAACTGTTTAAACTCTTGCCACTGGGCTTCAAAGGGCCACCCTACAGCTGATCAGCAGTAAAAGGCAGTGTGGTGGTAGACCGGAATGCTCCAAAAACAAATGGGTAGACCGGTGCCTCCAAAAACAAATTGATAGACTGATACAGCCCTGCAAGCAGTTAAAAGCCTGGTAGACCAGTACCTCTGCTAAATCCTAAAGAATTGTTTGTCACATGACCATCAAACCATGTCCACAAAATAAGCCACGCCCACAGAACCGGTAGTAAAAATTTTTAGAACCCACCCCTGTTGTAGACCAGCACATTCCAACAGGTTCCTGTCATTCTACACATTAAAAACAATAATACATAAACCACAGTCAATAAAACACCCTTTCCAGCATCCAGTAATCTAACAGCAACCATCTAAGAATCAATGCCATATGAAACAACTTGGTATTCACAGCCTCCCCAAATAAGAGAAGAGGGGGTACCATATATATTTCCAAGGATAAAGGATTTCAAGAAGATGGAGCCATTATGAAAAACATGAACCCTTACTCCCCCGAACCTCTTGTGGGGGAGGGAACCTCAAGATCCCAATCTGGACCAGGGAGGATACCTAGGCACCAAGCCATGAAACCAGCTACTTGATTGTGTGGTTAATTTATGGTTTAACTTATTATGTAAAATTAAGTTAGCTGTAGCTAAACATGTCATGTGAACACAGCCAAACTGTCATCACAGCTGGGTTTATATGACAACTGAACCACAAACAAGTTAGCCACATATTAACCTATCATACCTATGTTATGTTATCATCCAGCAAATGGTTTAGTGTGTCATGCATGCCCAGAAAATTGGGCTGAATCTACCGCAATAAAGTTTGCCATGAGAATATGACCCACGAGTCTCCATGGAGATTGTAACTCCACCCAATTCAGTTTGCGTTTCTATTCCCTAATCTGCCTTTTTATTAACTAGGAGCACCTCTGTTTAAATTAAACTGCAATACTACTCAACTTGTGGCATTAACGTATTCCAATACATTTCTCTATCCCTGCAAAATCTTTATAACATACTGCCTTAGTCAATATTTTTCCTACTTGAAGACTAGGATATACAAACATACTGAAAGGGTTTTGACAATTTCATCTACATAATATTTATAGTATTAAACTCTGGGAAAGCACTTGAATCTCTCACAAAAAACCTAATGCAAAAGGAGTTTATAGAAATGTTTACAGGTCTTTTGGGATCTTACTAACTTTTGATTTTGCTAGTTTATGTATAAAAAAAGAAAATATTAATTCATTTTAAAGCCTCAAAGCACTATTCTAACTTCATAAAAAGGCTGTGAGATCATTTTAAACTTTGAAAAAAAAAGGGCAGTACATTTTCAGTGTGAAATTTGGCATGCCTTCTTAGAGTTTAAGAGTATGATCTCTCTACACATTGACATTTGGTCTAATTATTAATGAATGCCAGTAATTTCTTCTAGCATATTTCTGTAGCTTTTCAGTTACATGAAAAGGTAACTAAAATGCATTATTCTATCAATGTCCACTTTGCACATGGAAAAAGAATGCCTTAGAAATACATTACTTATAGTTTTTGTTTTCTGTATAGAAAATGTTCAGATGTTTATATCCAAAATATATATTTCAGCTACAGTACTTTTGTACTATTTTAGTACCAATCCTGCACATTTCATTATTCACCAGAAAATGGATCCAATACCTACTGAAGCAAATGGAAGCCTTCCAATTTCATTTTCAGTTTGACTCTAGTGACTGTAAGAAGAGGAGGAAAATAGCATATGAAATTGTATGCATATTCAAATACTTCCAAGGGATGAGAATATGCCCAATAAATATGTGGTTGGATGAAGTTATAAACATTGTTCCTTCAAACATCATTGGCTCATAATTCTAAAGATTTAAACCCTTATAGTGCCAGAATAGATATGGTTAAGCGAGTTCTATAACAAGAATGCATTTTAGGCAACAAAGCACACATTCTCCAATGGAAGAGTTAAAATCCAATCCCAACACATTGTGCTAAACCACAAAATTGTTATGATCACTACTATTATTGTAGTAAGGCATTAATTATAGCTAAAAGAGTTGTGCAAAGCTACCATATTAATTATGTTTTGGGGGATGTGTAAAATAAAAATGTAATGCAGAATCTTTATGTTTACAGTTAACCCTGGTTTGCATGTTCTCGGAGAAAGGGAGAAATGTAGTACTGTATTAGCTAAATGAATATTTGTTAGACACAATTTTTAAAATACTTTGAGTTCACCATGTGCACATCAGGCTGAAGATTCATTAGAGCAAATGAGTATAAATCTCACATACCCCCTTATCTTTGAGTCAGAAAAGTTCATATGAAAGTTTAAAAAATTAATAAAGTTTAATTAAATTTTTCTATGAGGAAGATGTGCAAAATATCTCAGCAGCGGTTTATATAATGCACAAAATATGAAGACAGCTATGTCTATTTTCAAGCTGTGTACAAGCTGCTTAAACACCAGCTAGTTTTATTTAGAATCCCAATACAATGCATTTGGCTTTTCAGTTAGGCGTGTCCTTTCTCAATGATCCAAGTACACAAGGTTGCCACAAAGAAGAGGCAGTCAAGCTATTCTCCAAAGCACCTGAGGGCAGGACAAGAAGCAATGGGTGGAAACTAATCAAGGAGAAAAGCAACCTAGAACCAAGAAGAAATTTCCTGACAGTTAGAATAATTAGTCAGTGGAACAACTTGCCACCAGAAGTTGTGAATGCTCCATCATTGGAAGTTTTTAAGAAGATATTAGAAAACCATTTGTCTGAAATGGTATAGGGTTTCCTGCCTGAGCAAGGGTTGGACTAGAAAACCTCCAAGTTCCCTTCCAACTCTGTTATTCTATTTCTATTCTATTTCTACAGTATTCAGACACTACTTTCTAAGGGAATATTCACATATAGTACTCAAGATGAAAGCTGAGAAATAATGTAACAGTTGTTGCTGTTACTTTGCAAGAGCTTGGGGAATTGAAGTTGTATTTTTCATAATTCCAGGATGACAGTGTTCTATTTTGCTTGTGTCTTATGATTTTCTTACTAGAAGGCTTTATATGCAGGACAAAATACTTAAATCTGAGAATTGTTTTTTTTTTTTAATCAGGTATTTTAAGAAGGGTACCTGAGGTATCCTAAAGAGCTCTGATAATAGTTTGTAGACTTTTCAGAGAGTTAAAACTTTATACACACACACACACACACACACATACTTGTAACAATTACTGTATGAATTGAACTGAAGCAGGAACAGCAGGGGTTGGACTAGATGACCTAGGTACCTTCCAACTCTGTTGCTGTCACATTTTCCTCATCTTTCTATGTGAAGGAACCTTACACCCACACCCCTACTGCTATAAATAGTTACATTGATCTAATTAGCACTTTTCAATATATCAAAGACAGACAACTAGAGTAGGTTTTCTTCTAAGTAAGCATCTGTGGGATGCAAATTAGTTTGTATCTATCTATCTATCTATCTATCTATCTATCTATCTATCTATCTATCTATCTATCTTAATTTGATTTATATGCCGCCCTTCTCCAGAGACTCAGGGCAGTTTACAATGCATTAAGCAATAGCCTTCATACTTTTGTATATTTATACAAAGTCAGTTTATTGCCCCCACAATCTGGGTCCTCATTTTATCTACCTTAGAAAGGATGGAAGGCTGAGTCAGCCTTGAGCCTGGTAAGATTCGAACTTGCAGTAATTGCAGGCAGCTGATATTAATAACAGTGCTTTAGTCTGCTGCGCCACCAGGGCTCCTTCTATATAATTTTGGGTTAAATGATTTAGGAATAAGTTCTGTGGTTTCCATGTTAAACTACTAATTGTTACTGTATGCAGTTATCAGTACAGTTGGAGTTGGGTTTCACAACCTTTTTTTTGCCATTTGTTAAGCAACTCATTGCAATTATTAAATGAATCATGTCATTATGACATCCGGCTTCTTCAATTGATTTTGCTTGCCAGATGACAGCTGAGAAGGTCATAAATGGTGATAAAATAATCCTGGGATATTGCAATCATTTTAAATACATGTTGGTTGCCAAGCACCTGAATTTGGATCATGTGTCCAGGGAAATGTGGCAATGGTTGTAATGTGAAAACCAGTTGTAAGTAACTTTTTTCAGTGCCATTGTAGCTTTAAATGAATAGTTGTAAATTGAGGATTACCTATATATTCCTAGAGCCTATATTTTATTTGAAATTCAAATTATCGGAATTTGCATGTGACCCCTATTTTTTTTATTATTATTATTGTTATGAATTCATAGCATTCTACATTACAATCCTGCCAGGCCCTCCTGGCATGGTTGCATATGTGGTGCTCAACCTTAAATGTGGTGCTCCAGATACCATATGTTGGCTTCCAAGCTAACATAGGGTACTCTTCCTGCAGCCATGCTTTGTCAAAGCTGGGCCCACCCAATATTAACATCTTGCAGTGACTGGAAAGTTTTATACTCTGGCAAGAAGGGTTCTACAGAGAGATGGCTAAGAGATTGGCTTACAGTCCAGCCAATTTTGTATGTAATGGTGGCCATGACTGACGCTTCTGAGGCAGCTGGCCAGATACTCTAGGTATAGCACTACAGGCTTGTTCCTTGGTGCCAACACTTTTATGCACATGAAACTATGCATGTCTTCATTCCACACTTGCACAGAGAAAAAAACCCTGCTTCCTGCCTCTTATAAGAAGATGAGGCTTTCAAGAAGAGATTGGACGGCCATTTGTGTCTGAAATGGAATCTCCTGCTCGAGCAGGGAATTGGACTAGAAGACTTCCAAGCAGGGGTGAAATCCAGCAGGTTCTGACAGGTTCTGGAGAACCGGTAGTGAAAATTTTGAGTAGTTCGGAGAACCGGGAAATACCACCTCTGGCTGGCCCCAGAGTGAGGTGGGAAATGGGGATTTTGCAGTATCCTTCCCCTGAAGTGGGGTGGGAATGGATATTTTGCAGTATCCTTCCCCTGCCACGCCCACCAAGCCACACCACGCCCACCAAGCCATGCCCACAGAACTGGTAGTAAAAAAAATGTGGATTTCACCACTGCCTCCAAGGTACCTTCGAACTCTGTTGTTCTATGTCTATGATACGACACTATACTAGTAAGTCTCTATGCTGGTTTTTTTTTTTTCATCTTGTCTGCGAAGGTTAAGTTTAAGGCGTATCAGCAAGAAATGGAGTACTGTTACTTACAAGAAGGCTGCTGACATTTAGAGAATCTTTAGCTTCTCCAAAAGTTGGATCTGCTGGAAAGAAGCATATGTTAGAAAGAAGGATATATACATCACATCAAAAGATGACATATCTTTGGTGGGTTTTATATGCAATATATTCTTCCATATGTCCAGCAGCTCCCTGCCTGTGCACAGTGCTATGCATCAGAGGATATTGTATTGTTGTGCTGCCTGCCCTACTGTCAAGAGGCTGACTGCATTTCTCTGCAAGACAGTCAACATGGATTCCCTTGGTGAAGAAAGCATGGATGTGCTGTGGGGAAGTTATCAGCGCTGGAAGTTGAACCAGCGCTAGCATGAAACATAAGACGTACAATGAGCAGATGAGGTCTCATTGAGGTGCAGTTTGCACATATGAAAATGTTTTTTGTTTGGTGCAGCTCTTTTGCTTGGACTGGTGGGTTCCAGAAGTGGATGAAGAACATTGAGGAATGCCTGTGGGTAGAATGCAGGCATTGCTTAAATGCTGGCACAAGCACTGGGAATGTGAGTATGTTGGCAGGAAACATATTAGGCCACCATACCAGGGGTGAAATCCAGAATTTTCCCCTACTGGTTCTGTCGGTGTGGCTTGGTGGGCATGGCAGGGAAAGGATATTGCAAAATCTCCATTCCCTCCCCCCTCCAGGGGAAGGACACCATTCCCTCCCCTCCTGGGGGAAGGATATTGCAGAATCTCCATTCCCACCCCACTCGGGGGCCAGCCAGAGGTAGTATTTGCCAGTTCTCCGAACTACTCAAAATTTCCACTACCGGTTCTCCAGAACCTATTAGAATCTGCTGGATTTCACCCTTGCAGCATACCATGGAGGCGGTGTGGATGGTACTTTAAGTGATCCTCTTTTCCTTCTCTGCAGCTTAAGGAGGACCTTCTATGAGTAGGCATGTATCTGGTACTGTGGAATGAATGAATGAATGAATGAATGAATGTTAGCAACTATGCTGCAGGTAAAAATCACAGGCACAGTCTGGAGCACTAATTTATAATGAAATCCACTTGTATGTAATAAGTTTTGTGAGAAATCCCCCTGTGGCAATGATAGTCTTTTTAAAAAATAGATTCTGTATTTGAGTAATCTCTCTGGTATTCAGATAGCCGTCGACTTACAGCAGTTCATTTAGTGACCATTCAAAGCTATAATGGCATGGAAAAGTGACTTTCGACTGTTTTTCCCACTTACCATCAGTGCAGCACGGTCACGTGATTAAACATTCAGACGCTTGGCAACTGACTCATATTGATGACATTTGCAGTGTCCCAGGGTCCCGCGATCCTGTTTTGCGACCTTCTGACAAGCAAAGTCAATGGGGAAGCCAGATTCTCTTAACAACCAGGTTACTACGTTAACAATCTGCAGTGATTCACTTTTAACAACGGTGGCAAGAAAGCTCGTATAATGGGGGCAACGTTCACTTTTTTTAAAAAATTTGATTTATATGCCACCCTTCTCCGGAGACTCAGGGCGGCTTACAATGCGTTAAGCAATAGCCTTCATTCTTTTGTATATTTATACAGTCAGCTTATTGCTCCCACAAACTGGGTCCTCATTTCACCTACCTTAGAAAGGATGGCAGGCTGAGTCAACCTTGAGCCTGGTGAGATTTGAACTTGCAGTAATTGTAGGCAGCTGATGTTAATAACAGTGCTTTAGTCTGCTGAGCCACCAGGGCTCCTTAACATCCGTCTCGCTTAAGAATGTAAATGTTGGGCTCAATTGTGATCGTAAGTCGAGGGCTACCTGTACTCCACAAAGTACAGGCCATACAGACAATACTGTGTAGCAGCTTTCAATGTAGGCTTACAAGGTCACGGGCAGGTGAAGGAGCTCTAAATACGCCTCCTGTAAACCATGCTTGGGTGTTTCCCCCCCCCCTCAATCTGTAGTATGTCGTACACCCAGTTAAAGGCGGGAGGGCAGCGGCCACACGCCTTCCGCATGTATGAAATCGGGACTCGGAGAAAGGAGCTGCCCGGGGGTCCAGCGGCGCGCGTCAAAATTCCGATCCAACGAGGCTATTCCTCGGGGGAAATCAGCGGTATCTCTTTAAGGCAAGTTAGACGGGCGACGCCCATTTCCACTCGCCCGCCCTGCAAGACTTCTTTTTAAACGTGCTTTTTTTTCCTCCACGCGTAGCGCCTCGAGTGAACTCCGCCGCTACGGCTTAAAAAGCGAGGAAAGCCCAAGTCAGAGGAAAACAGCCTCCCCACGGCGAAGCGCTGCTGGGTCGCCGTTCACCCTTGCGCCCCCTTCGCCCAACCAGACAAACCGGCGGGGGGGAACCGAGAAGCCGGCAGCAGCAGCAGCACCCGTCCCGTCTCCCCCAGCCCACTCCGGTGTCGCTCCGACCGTGCGCGTGTCCCCGTCCCCGCCTCGACCGTCAGGGAGTCAGAGACGGCGAAGAACCCGCGAGGTGTTTTCGGGAGGTGACTGATTCGAGCAGGAGGTGTTGGAGAGGATCGGGGCAGGATTTGCGTGCCTCCCTCTTTTCCCGCCCTTGGAACCGAGAGGGGTGGATTAAAACCATGGCAGCGCCAGGACGGCAGTCACACTGTGGCCGGAGAGTTGCCTCCCTCTTTGCAGTCACCTTGTGGGTCCTTTCCTCGGCTCCACAGGTAAGGGGCGTTGCGTCCCCGCACTTCTCCCCCTTGGTTATTTAGGGTAGATAAAGTGACAGGTGGACTCGCAGGTGTGTGTGTATGTGTGTTTGTGTAGTGTGTTTATTTGAGACCAGCGTGAGTGGATTCGAGGTGTCCATCTGAGATAAACACTTGTATGTTTCTTCTCACCTTCCTTTGTTTGGTGAACTGCTAACTGTTGGTCCTTGGATGCCCTCCACATCATTAGCTTCTGGCAACTGTAATCCGGGAATTTCCTAACAAATTGAGATTTGAGCTCCCTGGCAATCTCCTCTTAACAAACTGAGATTTGAGCACCCTGGGAACTTCCTTTAACAAACTGAGATTTGAGCTCACTGGGATTTTCTTCTAATAAACTGAGATTTGAACTCACTTGAAATTTCCTAAGAAACTGAGATTTTGGGAATTTGGGAATTCCTCTAACAAACTGGGAATTTCCTTTAACAAACTGAGATTTGAGCTCCCTGGGAACTTCCTTTAACAAACTGAGATTTGAGCACCCTGGGAACTTCCTTTAACAAACTGAGATTTGAGCTCACTGGGATTTTCCTCTAATAAACTGAGATTTGAACTCACTGGGAATTTCCTAAGAAACTGAGATTTTGGGAATTTGGGAATTCCTCTAACAAACTGGGAATTTCTTCTAACAAACTGAGATTTGAGCTCACTGCTTATTTCTTCCCGCCTCCCCACTCCCAAAATGGCAGATTCCATGGCTGGGGTTGACAGGTGTCACTTGCTCTAAGAAATGGTGTTTAAGCTATTTTAAATACTTGATCTTTGATCTGTTACATGGCAACTGCAGAGAACTTTGAACTTTCAGGATATGACATATGAACATCAAAAATGTCTTTGGCTTGTAGAGTTGGGCACCTTTTCTGCTTCTACTACAGATAACCTCAGGAGAGGTTAATTTCTGCCATTGCTCTCCTCCCTTCAGAAACGGCAAAGGGGGGGGGGGAAATCTGTCCAGTTCCAGAAATTTGATTTCTCCTTCATTGCATGTAAGTGGCAGGACGAGAAAAGAAAACCTAAAAATGGCTTTGGGTGATGAGTTTTAGTTTTAATCCATGAATATGGGATAGGTTCTCATCGGTAAACTGTTTTCTGAAACTTGTGAGGAGATTTGTCAGTTTGTGGTAAACTGTCAACTTGAGGGAGGGAAGGGAGAACATGAACCTGGGAGCTCGCCTCAGAAGGAGAAAAAGATAGAAAAAGGTAGAAATCCCTTAACACCGTTTTTGAAGGACATATTTCAGAGTTGAAATTTTAACTTGAGTTGGAATGCATGTTGCCACATTGGCTGGTTTCCCCCGAAAATGATGACATCTTTGAGATACTCTTTTGTCTAAACCTGCTCTTTTCTTCCCTAGTGATGTAAATAATGAAGGCTTTTTTCAAATGCTGAAAAAAACCAATAGATATTGTGTGGATTGTGCCAAGATACATCCTCTTAACTTTTTACTTGTACAGGCCATTATATAAACCAAGATTTTCTTTTTCATGTGCTGAAGAAGCATGAACTTGGCATATATCAGACGCCGTGGTTTCAGAACAAAACCTATTGTGTGAATCCTACTGCATTCATTTTAAAATTATTTCATTTTCAGAGACCATGTCCTCCCCATAAGTGTACACAATTTGCTGAGTCTCTCATATTAACCTATAGGATACCAATTTTTGATTAAATGGCATTGATTATTTGCATTACTTAATGAAATATGTGGTCCCTTTAAACTCCAATCACTTCTCTAATTTAACATCATCAACCATAGCATCTGATTGCATTTTGGAACATAAGTTAATAAACTGAAATAGGTCTGCTGTGGAGAACTTTTTTCAGACTTAATAGGAAAGCTGTGTTTTGTGATTGCATAGCACATTGTATTCTCTTTCTCATCAATATTAGATTTTCAAGGTTTTTACAAGAATGTTCAAACTTGGACTGAAATTTGCGATCCTCTTGTATTGCATTGATCTAGATTTAATCTTGCCACCTGGAGTCTCTATTTGTAAGTGGGGCAGCTATAAAAATGTATAATAATTTCATTAAAACATTTTAATAGGGCACAATGCATCTGCTGTCTTGGTTTTAAAATTGCAATCCACACAATAATTAAAATGTATTTATGATATCTGTCCTAGCCATCTAGCTATCTAGCTATCATCTACAGTGCATTCAGAAAGTATTCAGACCCCCTTCACTTTTGTCAATTTTGTTATGCTGCAGCCTGATTCTACAGTTGTTGAAATTCTGGTGCCTCCCATTTCTCTTGATCATTGTTCACATATTTCTACACCTTGAATGGAGTCCACATATGGTAAATTAAATTGATTGGACATGATTTGGAAAGAACACACCCCTCTGTAGAAAGCATCACAGCTGACAATGCATACTGTCGCAGAGCAAAAGCCATGAGGTCAAAGAAACTGCCTGCAAAGCTCAGAGACAGGATTATTGCAAGGTACAGATCTGGGAAAAGCTACAATAACATTTCTGCTGCACTGAAGGTTCCTAAGAGCACAGTGGCCTACACAATTGTCAAATGGAAGACGTTTGGCGCAACCAGGACTCTTCCAAGAGCTGGTTGCCCAGTCAAATTGAGCAATCAGGGGAGAAGGGCCTTAGTAAGAGAAGTGACCAAGAATCAGATGGTCACTCTGGCTGAACTCCAGAGATGGGGCAGAGTTCCAGAAGGACAACCATCACTGCAGCCCTCCACCAATCTGGGATTTATGGAAGAGTGGCTAGATGGAAGCCTCTCCTCAGTGCAAAACATATGAAAGCCCATTTGGAGTTTGCAAAAAAGCACCTGAAGGATTCAGACTGTGAGGAACAATCTCTCTTTCTCCCTGCCCCTCCCACTTTCTCCCCCTCTGCCCCTCTCATCTCTCTCTATATGTATATTTATTTTTTATTTATTTTATTTTATATCCAATTTATATACCGCCCTTCTCCCTGAGGACTCAGGGCGGTGTACAGCCGAATAAAAACATAAATTTCAAACATTAAAATAGTATTAAAAGAATATATATAAATTTGGCCCCGTAATTTAAGAACAATAACAAACCCATTTAAAACATTTAAAAAATTAAGAAAAAAAGTTAAGCCAGCCCGGCTTGCTGAAAAAAGAGGGTTTTAAGGGCACGGCGGAAGGCACCGAGGTCTTGGATTCTCCTAATCTCTGGGGGCAGTTGGTTCCAGAGGGTGGGTGCCCCCACAGAGAAGGCCCTCCCCCTGGGGGTCACCAGCCTACATTGTTTGGCTGATGGAACTCCGAGGAGGCCCTCTCTGTGGGAGCACACAGGTCGATGGGAGGCCGTCGGTAGCAGCAGGTGGTCTCGAAGATATCTAGGTCCTATGCCATGGAGCGCTTTAAAGATGATAACCAACACCTTGAAGCGCATCCAGAAGACCACTGGGAGCCAGTGCAGCTCACGCAGGAGAGGTGTTGTATGGGAGCGCCATGCAGCTCCCGTAACTACCCGCACGGCCACATTCTGGACCAGTTGGAGCCTCCGGGTGCCCCTCAAGGGGAGCCCCATGTAGAGAGCGTTGCAGTAGTCCAGGCGAGAGGTGACGAGGGCATGAGTGACTGTGCGCATATACATATGTATATGTATATGTATACATATAAATCAGTATACTACTGATCAAATTTAACAACTTTAGATGCCCAATAATTTATTAAAAATAATGTAAATCAGTATAATTGTTTCAGTTATAAAGCTGTGCTATCTAAAGGCACTATTAACTCTCCAAGACTACTACAAAGAGAATGGATTGCCTGAAAAGCAAGACAGATAAAGAAGTTTTTACTTAAATACTTTTAGAGCCACTTATGTGATGAAGTTTGGATTACTTCTCTCTAGAGAATTAATGCCAGTTACGGAGTAGTACTTTCTCTCCAATGACACAACGTGATAACATACAATAGCTAGGTTTCCTGAGAAAATGTCTTTTACAGTTTTATAAGTCGTAGAGATGTGGATTGAGTACGGAAGCCAAGAAATAGTTTGTCCAGCTCTATTAGGTAGGGCCCACGTTTTCTGTTGAAAATCTAGTATTTATTACAGAAGAGATAAAATATGCTGGCTTTCTGTATGCTTGAGTAATTGTGGGTTTTGTTTTGCTTCTCTTGGTTGTTGTTAAAGTTACCCTGATCTGTTGGCCCAAGAATTTGTTTTGTTCCAGAGAAGGCAACAGAATCAGAGGCTTGGAATGCTGCCAGAAGCAAAGAAGAATGCCCAAGCAGCTGCAAAGGGGACATAAAGTAATCATTTAGAATCTTCCTTCATTGATTTCATTAAAGAGAGTTGCTCTCATGGAACTGTGGATTTGTGCAAATACTCCCTGGACTATCCGGCCGGCTAGCTCACGATTGCCCTGGCTAGAAACATCCCCATTCCTCTCGGAGATTACTTTTCCAAAATATCATTTCAGTATGGTTTTAACATTGTTCTATCAATTGGCTTTAGTTAAGCAGCTAGTCATTTATCCAAGGCTTCTTTTATTGCCCAGGATAAAGGGATGGTCCTGTGTCATCCCAAACACAGCATTAAAGATGTTTTTTTGTGTTCTGAAATCTATAATTGAGCTTAAATTGGCACAATATATCTGTTCTTTTGTCTGCCAATTAGAATATTCATGATTTTTACTTGGTGAGTGAAAAGTGTAGGGTTCCTTTGGACTTTAGTTCATGTCATCACCACACATCTGGATTAATGCAATATGCTCTATATGGGGATATTTGTTTGTATATGTAATGTACCATTGCATTAGATATAAATAAGGTTCCAGATGCAATTCAAAATGCTCTTTTCTATCATTAAGCAAGATGCAGAACCAGCTCTTCATAGAGATGAACTACATAACTCATCCAGTGTGGACCTCCCAACAATATCTTTTAATGGTCTTCCATGTAGGGGAGTCGAAGGGAACTAAGGTTCACAAGCAATGTTTTTCTGCAACAGTCTCCCATGTTATGAAACAGTTTCCCTCCTCGAGATGTGATTGGCACCCTTCAATTATTGGCCTTTTGGAAACTGCTAAAGACAGACTTGTTCCACACATAGAACCTTTGGGGAATGAATGGCCACATTTCAGCTGCTCCATGGTTATTTAATTTTTTAGTAGCTTCTATGTGTTTACTTTGTTATTGTGCTGTAAACTACCAAGAGTCATTTTTGTTGAAAAAGGAAAGGAGGATATGGAGAAAAAGAAAGAAATTGTACCTTGGAATACTTTCTTAACACTGATCTTGATTCCAAGAGATGAAGTTCAAGGACAGAATCCAATAATTACTTTCTTGGATTGTGTTCTCTCATTTTCCCAGTGTGAATGATCTATACCCAACAACTAATAATAATTTATTAAATTTATGTGCTGCCCAGAGTTGCTGGTAGTTGGGAAGCATATAAAATTACTTATTGTTATAATTGTTTACACAGCCAGATGTTTAGACTTGATTTCGCATTTTTATCCACCAATCAAATTCTTCCCACGGACCTGGGATAAGCAAATGTTGTTATTTGATGGTGTATTGTTACAGATTGTAAACTGTTTCAAGTAAAGCTACCTTTTGATGTTGATTTTGTCAATGCCAATAATGATCAAGTCGTATTCCAGTTGCTTTGGGATTACACCCAAAGCACCTGTTTCTATTAGTATTGTTTTTGCTTTCATCACAATCATTCCACTGTTGTTTGATGGTCTTTGCATTTGTTGCTTTGCAAAAGGCTACATATTACATTTTAAAATACTCTTATGAAGCCACTGGAGGAAATCCAGAAAGGCTGGGGTCTTAATGTTTCATGATTATATGAATAGCCCACAAACATCTCTTGTTTTCTTCAACAATTTTTGGGAAAGCTTTGGAAAATCTGTACAGATATCTGAATACATATTGTAGATGGATTAGAACAGTAAAACTAAGGCTGAATCAAATAATCTGATTTCACAAATCTAAGCCACAAGGTGTGGGGTTTTTTTTATTTAAAGGAAATAGACCTTTCTACAAAATTTCATGTTGTAATTAGGGAATGGGGAATTTGTAACTACCCAGTATCCCTAAGCATCCTTCCTCACTGCCCTTTCTGTCCAGATTTCCTATATACTGGAAGATAATGACACCTGACAGGCCACATATTCTCCAAGTCTACTTCATCACACTTACTCAGTACTATGTATATGGGGAGGCTCTTAAAGACTCTTTGAAATTTTGCATTGATACAGTTGTTTATGGTGGTTTATCAATTAAGATGAATTATGCCGGTTGCATTGATTGCTGATAGTGTATTTTGAAGTTCAGTTGACAGTGCTGCTGCTGATCATCCTTAAAAACAGACTTGAAATTAAATTATTTAAATAAATGTCTTACCTTTATAAATACGCCTGAGCCCGCAAATTGAATTTTTTTCATAGTGCCACTGTATTTATGGTTTTTTTCTTATAGTTCTTTAAAGGTTCTAATGTTCCAATCATTTTTTTAAATAGAATCAAATCTTCATTGTAGGAAACAGAATGGTTCTATTGAATTAGATGTTTAATATTTGTATGTATCATGTCTTTGAGAACCGTCTTTAAAAATTATATTTCAAGACTTTGACTTGAAAGTATAAATAAAATAGTTGAATTAAAGCATCACTAAAATATGTTATAACAAAAAAAGACAGAACTAAACTAAATGAGGCCAGACCCATAGAAATCACTAGGAAATTAATTACAATTAGGAAAGAGATCATCCCCCACAAGATGTGACTGATGTCTATCAGCATAACTATCTGTATTAAATGGATAGGACAAATTCATGGGGGATGAATTTAACAGTAGCTACTGTATGGATTTCTTATAAAAATGTCCATAAAATATGCTATGTGATTTCTGTACTGGAGTCTTTCACCTTTGGTCTTTCCACTTTAATACAAAACATAGGTGCAGGTATGGTATTTATTTGAGCATCCTCTTGGCATAGAATTACAATATTTATTCACTATGGTATTTCCATGTAGAAGAAAAGAAGCATAAGCTTTTTATCCGTTGTGCATGGGAAACATTATTAAAGATGTTAGCATTCAGTAAAAGTGGATTTATTATTAATATTTGTACCTAAAAAATGTTGTAATTGATTGGCAGAAATTTGTTTGGGGAAAATGTGTTGCTTTTGTTGAAGAAATGGAAATTTCCAGTAAGTACTTATCACTGCACTTTAAACAATAATCTGTGATTGAATTTTTGACCATCAAAAGAATCTCTACAATTGAAATTCACCACTGAATACAAGTTATTAGTGGTGATTATTATGGTTTGCATGAGTGCTATCCATTGCTGCTCCCCCCCCCCCCCAAAAAAAGTGAACTGGTTAAGGACAATTGCTAGTGCATTGAAAAGAAAATTGCAATCAGGTTTGGAATTTCACAGGAACGTGTAAATCACATTATTGATCTTCAGTACTGGAAGATTGCAAGGTGGGTTCCTTGGAAAGGATGGCAAAGTTAAAAGTTTCAAGAGCTGAAATTTTCCAGCAATTGTCACTCCGCAAGAATGAAAGTAAGGCATTTCTTCACTGTATCTTGATAGCTGACAGAATATGGCTTCATCATTATAAGGCAGAAATGAAGTATTAGTTGAAGAAATGTCATTGCAGGATTTGATCAATGAAAAAAAATCAAAATCCAAGGCTTGTAGGGAGAATTTATGGTTGTAGTTCTTTGGGTACAGGTTGTGTTGCAAAAGAACATTAGGTATACTAGTTTGCATTGTATAAAATAAAGATGGGATATAAATCTAATAGTAATAATTCACAGAGATTTTCTTGACCTGGACACTACTATCAGCGCAATACTCAAAACTTTGAGAAATTAAGCAGAGATTGGAAGCCCAACAAGAAAATGTTGCTGCAATATAATAACCTTAGGCCTCACATATCACAAGCCACTGAAGAATTAATTGTGAAATTGGATATCATCCATCACATAATCCAAACTTAGTGATATCTGACTTTTTTCCCCCCTCCAAATTGAAGGAATACCTTTGTGGGCATCTGTGTGACTCAAGTGATGAGATGGAAAGAACGGTCAGAATCTGGTTAAAGGGAATCTGGTTCACTTCTTTGGTGGCAGTTTTAAAAAGCTTGTCCATCATTGAAGTGTCTTTTGTTAGAATATTCATCACAGGGAAGACATGGTAACAAGGTCAGCCGATGAATAGGCATAGCAACTAAGTCAGCCAATTGGGAGCTGAGACAGACTGAAGCCAGGTCGTGTCTTAGTCTGCAGCTTCTGGGTCTGTGCAGAGAAATGAAACTAAAACCAGTGTGTGGACTTGTCTGCTCTGCTGATCTTCTCTGCTGAAATAAAACTGATTTCTCTACTTGTTACCATGTTGAAAGAACTCTGCTGTTGGCATATATATATTTGTATATAAAGAAGTTAATGAATCCTGCTGAATCAGTTTGTCCGTGTGTGCTTCTGGATTTGATTTTTGCAAGGAACTCTGACATCTTTGACTTATGACCATTTGTTTAATGACTGTTTGAAATATGAAAAAGTGACTTGTGTCTGGTCCTCAATTGCCCGACCACAATTGAGACTGCATTTTGGTTGCTAAATAACATGATAACTGATAAAACATGGCTGAGTCATTATGTGGTTGGACCTGATTTTTATGACCATTTTTACTGCGATCAAGTGACTCACCATGGTCATTAAGTAAATAATGTAATTGTTAAGTGAATCATGCGGTCATTAAGCAAATCCAGCTTCCTCAATTGACTTTGCTTTTCAGAAGCTGGCTGGGAAGAGTGCATATTATGATCACGTGACTGCAAGACGTGCAATGCTCATAAATGTGAGCCAGTTGCCAAATGCCTGAATTGCAATCGTGTGATTGCAGGAGTGGTGCAACAATCATAGTTTCGAGGATGGATCATTACGGTGATCACTTTTTCTGTGGCTGTCATAACTTTGAACCATTGTTAAATGTACAGCTGAAATTTGAGGACTAAACTACCTGTAACTGAGGTACCTGTAATTTACTAATTGAGTAAAATTGCTGTTTAACTTATGAAGAAAGGAGCTACTTCAAGGTTGAGTAATGTCAAGTTTTATCAGAATATTGAAAATACCAGTGCACTTTTTCTATATGATCTTAAGAAGCTTCCATTCAAATTAAACTGAAAGTAATAAAATCTCCAGGATTCAAACACTCTTTACACACACTGTTCTAGCACATAATTGTTTATTTTAAACAATTTTTCTGAAAATAAGTAGATTGACTGTAGAGATCTTTTCCTAGATGTTAATGATAGCAGTTTGGCAAAAGGGAATAAAACAGGCATATTGGCGAAGTTGTGTAGTCCCATGTTAATAAATAACCCTGGGCAAAGTGAAAGTCACCTTGCATTTTTATTCTCCTTACTACCTAATTTGAATTAAAACAAATCTGTAAAATGACTTGTGTTATTTAAACTATTTTAATAAATGCATTTGCATTTTGCTAACAATATAATTATAAGGTAAAAGTAAAGGTTCCCCTTGCACATATGTGCTAGTCGTTTCCGATTCTAGGGGGCAGTGCTCATCTCTGTTTCAAGGCCGAAGAGCCAGCCATGTCCGAAGAACTCTTCATGGTCATGTGGCCGGCATGACTAAACACCAAAAGCGCACGGAACGCTGTTACCTTCCCACCAAATATGGTCCCTATTTTTCTACTTGCCTTTTTTACGTTGCCTGCTAGGTTGGCAGAAGCTGGGACAAGTAACGGGAGTTTACCCCGTTATGTGGCACTAGGGATTCGAACCGCTGAACTGCTGACCTTTCGATCAACAAGCTCAGTGTCTTAGCCACTGAGCCACCATGTCCCATTATACTATATATAACTATAAAAGCATGTAATGTGTGGATTGTAAAGCAAACATACTCAGTTTTTATGCTTGCATCTGCTATTCAAGTACAGAGTGGTCTGATATATAAATACTATTTGTCGATGGGAATAAGAGAGGTATGAATACATTATGATCAAATGCCTAACATACTAGTAAATGTGTATGATTCCTTGCCTGCACGGCCCACTGCTTGCCTCTCTGTCTATGAATACTTTTAGAAGAAATCATTAATGGATCGTATTGCAAACATTACTTGTATCAAAAGGTACACATTTATATGTTGGTTTATACCTACAATGGCATTTATGCAGACCTCCAGCATACTTCTGTCTACATTTTTACACAAGATGATTATAGTGAGTACAAGAAGAAATACTTTGCATTAATTATGAAAACCCCATTTGTGCATTATGCTAATTTGTCTTCTACTCTTTGAGATGACTTCTATTTTTTCAAATATTTTGTTCATGTTTATATATAGGTAGTTCATACTTTGCCTCCCAACTTACTGTTTCATTCCAATGAAGAAGTAATTGTCTAGGATGATGTTTATCTGAATAATATTTAAAAATACTGTCTTTGGGGATGGTAAAAACTTTCTCCTGCATAAAGAAGTCTAAAACATTGCAGAAAATCTAGGGCAATATACAATAATATACTGTACCTTGGCCATTCTGTGAAAGAGGAAAGCATATAGGTTGTGTACGTTTGTTTGTTTGTTTATGGTCTTACAATTCCTCATAGTTTGAATAAATTATTTTCTCCAACTAATTCAGTCAATAAATTTCTGGTCAAAAATAGTATGGAACACCAATTTCTCTGATAACCAACTAAGGAATAAGGACTGATATAAGCAGATATCTGCACAAGTATTTGTAATGAATAGTTTACTTTTTTAAAAAAGGGGTGCTGGTTGTTTAATTCCAAAGAATGAACTTTTCACATGTGGTGGCAGTTGAAAGAGTTCTTATTGATCCTTCAAAGAGTTGAAACAGAGCTCAGTATGACAGATATGATGAATGCCAGAGAAACTGTTGGCCCAGAAAGAACATATGGTGCTTGTGTTTGGATTTTAAAGGTTGAAGTAATGGAGAGCAAGTCACAGATGGAGACTATCTAGACAGTTCCCCAGGGAAAAACATGTGAAGAAGGTTTGGGAGTGATAGAGTACTGTCAATAGCCCTGTAAATGAATATTGATGTACATTCCTTTCCAGTATTTGTTGAGGGTGGAATGGAACTGAACCATGGTGCTGCCTGACGAGAAAAGCCATCAGCCAATCATGGGATGATGGGTAATTTGCTATTTTAACATTTAAACTTGGAGCAGATGTTGGATTTTTGACAAAGACAAATTGAATACCTTCAGTTGATGTATCTGCTGTTTTCCTCCCCTCACTATTCTAATAAATGCAGACTAGAATTTTTATTCCTAATATGACCCTGAAGAAGAAAGATACAATAGGTTTGCAATGTCAAGTATGAGGTGAGAAAAATTGCCCCATTATTTAACTTGTCTATTTGATAGATGTATCCAGGAAAGACCACACAGAATTCACGTGATTCGATGCTGCTATGGTTGAGAAGACCCAAAATAAAATGTGAACTCTTAGAAGAGGAGTATTATTGCAAAGTATCTAACAAAAGAAACTTAGTTCAAACTTTATCACACTGTATAGAAGAAGTCTTTAACTTCTACTTTGTAGGTAGGTACACTGGTCATTTTGAGAGCATGGTATAGATAGTGTAGCTTCTATGTGTGATTTTTCCCCGTTTATAAAATAGCTGCCATTGAGACATAGCCAGGCACTTACATATCAAAAGATTAAAAAAATTACAATACAGATAATCCTAAACATATTTTCCCCGCATTCAATCATGTCTGATTCTCATAAACTGCCTGGACAAGTCCCTGCAGTTTTCTTAGCAATGTTTTTTCAGAAGTTGTTTGCCATTACTTCCTTTTTAGGGCTGAGAGAAAGTGACTGGGCCAAGGTCATCCAGCTTGATTTGTGCCCATGATGGGACTAGAATTCAGGGTCTCCCAGTTTCTGACCTGGTGCCTTATTCACTACACCAAACTGACATTATGTACCGTCTGTATGTTTAGAGTTATCTCAACTTGTAATTTTTTTATCTACTAAGTTAAATTATCATTTGCTTATAAGGTGTTTTTATAACAATGACTCATACTTTTTGTAAATTTGTATATTGAAGTAATTGATGTCACATGCTTTACATGCTTGTAATGTTTTGACTAATAAAAATGGTTAAAGTTGCAAAACAATATTTCAGCAGACAAATGTTTTGTACGTATATCTGGGATTTTGAAACCATACTGTGGACACTGTCACAAAGGATTTACTCTCAGAGGGATTTACACTTTCAAGTCTTAAAAAGAGAATTCTCAGTAACAAAGCACCATTTTTTGAATGAAGTTGCTTCCATCCATTCTTTTAGTTCTTGTTGATCCTCCCTATTCTCACTCTTACAAAACATAAAATAGCCCACAAAGAAAAAAAACACCATTGTATTCATATTTTATTACTGATCTTATTTAAAGACTATTGAATTGTCCTGTTGGACTAGCAATATATATGAGTGAAATACATTTTCAAATTACAAGTAATTTTTCCTTTATATAAAGCTGAAAATAGCTACTGAGACTATTTAAAAGTGTATTGATCAGCAGCAACAGAATTGACTTTATAAACTAAAAAATGACAAATCGTAAGCAAGAGTAATTTATAAATTATAAAAAATTACTGACTTTCTGAATTTACCTAATCACTACTGCATATGTCCCTGCAGTCATTTTTTCCTTTTTATAAGATGTCTCAGCTCTTAAGAATATGGAATTAATGTTTGGATTAATCTTGGATTAATGTTTTTGGAGTGCTTAACTATATTCCTACACCAGCAAATGTCAAAGGGTAATCCTACCATTATAGAGAATGAAACTGCCAAATCAAGAAACAGTAGAAAAGCTTGGATGTTTGCAGATGTCTGCATTTCTTTGATGTGTTTATATCAATACAAAAGTTCAGTTGTCCTTCCAATATATTTCTATACAAATGTATTTTGTAATACATTTTTGCAAGAATCTTTTTGCCATTTCCTTAGGCAACAAACATGATAATATGTAGCATCTAAACCAGCGGTTCTCAACCTGGGGGTCGCGACCCCTTTGGGGGTCGAATGGCCATTTCACAGGGGTCGCCAAAGCCCTCTCTTGCCCCCCCATGCCTTCACTCACCTTCACTCTTTGCTCTGTTGGATCGCCGGCCGTTCGTTTACCCCACCCACTCCCAATCTATTGCTGCCTCCGATGGCTAGAGGAAAAAAAACTGTTTAAATTCTTGCCGCGGGGCTTCAAATGGCCGCCCTAGAGCCAGTGGTGCAGCCGAACCGTTTGTTAAATTGCTGGCTTGCCCCACCCCTCCGCACCACTATTTATTGCCAATAAATAGTGGTGGGGGAGGGGCGAGGGAGCCAGTAATTTAACAAATAGTTCGGTGTTTTTTTGTAATTTTATTGGCCCACGGAGCTTCAGCATAGGCTAATTAGCCCTTGCTTAGATTGGCTCCCGACCCCCAGCTGATTTGCTCTCAGCTGTTTTGCTCAGGGCTTTTTGCTTGCTTGGAAAGAGTGCAGATTTTTTTCCCCCTAGCTATACTGAAAAACGAAAGAGAAAGTAAAGCAGGCTGTTGGCTTTACACGTTGGAAAATTAGGCAGGCAGATTTCTTTTTCCTCACCAAAAAAGGTAGGTGCAAACAACGGGAAATTTAGGGAAAAAGAGGAGATTTTAAAACACAAAAGAAAAAAAGCTCTATTTAACTAGGGAATTGTAATAATTGAGATACTATTAATTGTACATTGTGTTGAAAGCAGAAATGGTTAAGTTGTGGTTTGGAGGAATATATGGGGGAAATTATTTGGTTTATTATTATTGGTAAATATAATTAATTGATTTGTAAGAAATTGGATTGCATGGAAATAATTGGAATATTCATGTTCATATTGATTAATATACAAAAAAGGTAGTTATATAACTAATTGATTTATATTAAAATGTTGAATTCATATTAAACAACTAATATTACATAATTAACCAATGTGAGGATGGATATAAAAATAGATGACAATGGGAAGGGGTATAATATAGAATAGAAGGGAAAAATTGAATTTGATTAAGATTAGAGATGAGGATGAAGGGTAATATTGGTTTTTTACAAAAATAGACGAGGAATAAATATGGCAAAAAGGAAATATAGAAATTATAAATTTAATTGAAATGACTAAACACTGTTTAAATTTATGAACCGGCCAAATACTCTGTTCAAAGAAAATATATTGTATGTTTGTATGTGTCTTTCTAATTATTGTTATTTATTCACATTTGTTCTCTTTTATTCTTTAAAGTTTAACAATTCATTCTTTATCTTGATATCTTTATATTTGTTTGGGGTTGGCTTTCTTCCCTTTCATCTTTTTTATTGTACAGCAATCTTTCTCCTCAAACCTACCACCTCTCTCTTTTCTTTTCTTTCCTTCTTACTTTCTCTTCCTCACCCTCTTCTTCTCCCTACTTCCTCTTCCTTTCTCCTTCTCCTCCTCTCTTCCTCCCCTCTTACCCTCACTCCTACTCTAATTTCCCTTCCCTTCCTTCATCCCTCTCTATTGCTGTATCCTTTTGTGCATATGGACTACTCAGAGGGCTGAAAAAGTTATTTCTGACTGGTCCTCGCACTTTTGACCAGTCTTCGAACTTACGACTGTCCTCACATTTTACGTTTTTGCCCTATCTTGTCACTATGGTGAAGAGAAGCAGTTGTGAAATGAGTGACATGGTTGTTAAGAATGCTGCAAGGGCATAAATGTGAGGATGGTCATAAGTGTGAGGACCAGTCAAAAGTGTCAGAAATGACTTTTTCAGCCCTCTGAGTAGTCCCTATACACATAGCCATGGCCACCCGGTCACATGACCAGCTAGCCACACCCACCCAGTCAATAACCTCCAAGCCATGCCCACAAAATAAGCCACGCCCACAGAACCGGTAGTAAAAAAATTTAGAACCCACCCCTGGTTGGGGGTCACCACAATATGAGGAACTGTATTAAAGGGTCGCGGCATTAGGAAGGTTGAGAACCACTGATCTAAACAATCACATCTCCAACATTTTGGCTGAACATTAGGGTACATACATGACAATTTCTTAGGATCTAAATGCCATCTATAAAACATTTTATAAAAATTCAGAAACTGAATTAGTTAAAGATTGTATGATTAAGTGGGCACAAAATTTTGCAGAACCAGTGATGCTGGAAACATGGGAAAAAATATGGATTCAGAATGTTAAATTTACACAATCGCAGAATTTTAGGCAGACTAGATCTTATTGATCATGGTAGCTACTTCAAGCTACAACCCTTGAAGTTGGGACATTGGCAAGTAAAACCATTAACATTCATTTATAGAATCACATTTACATATATTTATGGGATGCAATTGTGGTTAACTATACAATAATTGAATGTCCGCACAAATATGGCCTCAAAATCTTGATTTTCCTAATTGTTTCATTTTATTTTCAGAAATTGGACACAATTTTATCCAAGCAGAATTCTTCTATTAACAGATCGCCAGTAGCACAATATGAAACCCATTAATTATCACTGTAGTGTAAACAGAAGCAAATAGCTTTAAATGGCAAAAGTCATGCTGCTGTTGGTTCTTTTCACATTAATTTGTTAAATATATGACATTCTGTACTTGGCTTTGTAAGAATCTAATGGGAATATTGTTGTAAGAGCCATCCAACTGGCTCATAGAAACAGCAGAACCATAAAGCAGGATAGCTGTTCTTGAAAAATGCCGCAAATCAGCCTTACTTTATTAATTATCTCGCAGACTTTATTATTTTTCTTCATTCATTATAATTTATTGTGTAGAACTTTCCCAGTGGTTCCTAACATTATTAATTCTCAATGTGTGCCAGCAATAATTTTAAAACAATAAGATACCCTAATATGACTATTAAAATGTTATTTTATTGCTGATAATAACCAGAAGTAGCACTGGCCAAATAATAGTGTGCTTTGTGAGAACAATAACATTATGTGAATAAAGAAAGCCAATATCATATGTATTGCAACTGAGCAAACAGAACAGTTTAAAGATTGCCTTAGGCTTTCTAGAGGGTTGTTTTAGGCTTTCTTACTGCCTCCCAAAAATTAGTGTAACTTGACTGGCAACAATAACAAAGGCATTGCCAAAAAAGAGCCCTTCTTGCCCACTAGTTTAATATGGATTTCATACTGTAGGCCAGGGGTGTCAAACTCAATTTCATTGAGGGTCACATCAGACCTCAGGCTGGGGTGGGCATGGCTAGCTGAATGTCACTCGTGTCGAGGGTGCCTGTGGTGGCCCATGTGTTCTGCCAGCGAAAACGGGATCCCAAACTCTGCTTTCACCTGCAATGGCCTCCTGCAACCCACTACCAGCGGAAACAGAGCTGAGCTTCATTTTCACTGGCAGAGGCACCGCGGGCTGGTCCTTCGCTGTTTCCAGGGAGGTCCCGCATGCCAGATCTAGGCATCCCGCGGGCTGGAACTGGCCCCCGGGGCCTTGAGTTTGACACACCTGCTGTAGGCAGTTGATTAAGTGACAGAAATTTATGCCATCCACCCAGGAGGCTAGAAAATTGGGATTTGTGGTGATATGCAAATAAATAAATGACTATTGTTTGTTAGCACTACTGGACTGCTATGTGAATTTGTTCAGTTGCATTCTTCATAGGAATTGAGTAAGTAATGATGGCATTTGTTTGGGTTGAACAAGGCATTAACTTAAAAACAGCTTGTTATGTTTAAATCCTGGAAACTGTAAATCTGTCTGAATGTTCTGTAACAGTCTTTTTCCCCTCAAAGATTAGGAATTTTCAAAACCTCTGGATAAACTCTAGTGTTATTTTCCAAGGCATCTAATATTTCTTATGTAGATCTGAACATATAATGCTTCTTTAACAGACACATTTTAGTATAAATTAAATTACATTCCATTGAGATTCATATTGTGGTGAATGTGCTATATTGTTAGTCTAATACGGCATATGCTTATTACAATAATGAGTTTGTTTTGGTTCCATATGGAATATTCCTTGCATTGTATCATCAAGCACTGTTCTGATTTGGATTTCAAGTTCATACTTAAATTTTAAAAAATGAACTAAGACTTAAAAGATCAGGGGAAAAGTGCATGCAATAGCTCTATGAGCCAGTCATTCTCTCTTATCCCTAGGAGGCAGGCAATGGCAAACTACTTTTGTAAAAAATCTTGCCAAGAAAACTGCAGTGACTAGGCAGTTATCAGGAATGAACATTGATTTGAAAGCACAAACAAACTAACAATGGATTGTCTGTGACAGACAACAGATTGTCTGTGATAGACAAATAATGAAAGGCACAATAGAGCATATATAGGATAATAGTCGGTTTATGATAAATTGGAACTACAAAAGGATTCTACTCTGTTGAGAAGGAAGCATGGTGATTACACATTGGTTGTTACCCACAAATGAGAGAAAACCATAATTTTATTTATTTATTGAAATGTTTCATAAATGAATGAATATAAGTGGGTCACAGTTCATTTTATTCTTTTTAAGTGGAATTTGTATTACAAAAATCTAGTTCTTTTAGTCTGTAAATCATTCTTGACTATTTCTATTTTGGCATGGCACTATGGTCACTCCACTTTTGCCCCAGAAAAAAATTGCCGCTATATCATTTCATATGAGTCATGGTGGCACAGTGGTTAGAGTGCAGTACTGCAGGCTACTTCTGCTGCCTGCCGGCTGCCTGCAATTTGGCAGTTAAAATCTTACCAGGCTCAAGGTTGACTCAGCCTTCCATCCTTCTCAGGTGGGTAAAATGAGGACCCAAATTGTTGGGGGCAATATGCTGACCCAGTAAACCGCTTAGAGAGGGCTGTAAAGCACTGTAAAGTGGTATATAACTCTTAAGTGCTATTGCTATTTCCCTAGTATATATCCTTGTCCCAGTGCTTATGTCTTACCGTCAGCCACCGCTGAAGAATCCAAAAAAGTTGCTTTAGTTATCTGAAGTAGTGTTTTCTCCCTTATCATGCTTCAAGACCTTTCATTGGTTATGTTGTGGACTTCATCAGTTAAAGAATTTAGATTGGTAGAATTCAGGAAGAGAGCCTTCAGTTGCTCCTGCCCTATTAGGCAGATGGGCAGTTTCTAAATCTGATATATAAATAAATATAAATAATCTATGGTGCATGAAGAAAGCAGCTTGAAACAAAGTAGTTGACAGCAGAATCTGCTCTTCCCATTGATTCTATTGGGATTTTATTTTTTCTTCCAGGTCTAGATCAAAATTCAGACTGCCAGAATGAAGCTACCTTCTTGGTTTTTTCATTGGCCAAAAATAAGTCATTATTAGTACTTGTTATTGGTAGTAGCCAACATGCCAGCAGATAGGCCAGGCTCTGCATCTCTCTGCATTCACACAGTGTCTTGTTATCTGCTAAAAGTCTCCATTTGAGCATATTATTGGAATGCCCTCTATTATTATTATTATTATTATTATTATTATTATTATTATTATTATTATTATTATTATTATTATTCACATTTCTATGCTGCCCACTCTCCGAAGATTCTGGGCGGCTTACACCAAAGACAGTATACTAAATAGCATATTGCCCCCAACAATCTGGGTCCTCATTTTACCCACCTCGGAAGGATGGAAGCTGAGTCAACCTTGAGCCTGGTGAGATTTGATCTGCTGATCTGCTGAAGTAGCAGTCAGCTGAAGTAGCTGCAGTACTGCACTCTAACCACTGCGCCACCTCGGCTCTTCAGTCCAGCTCCCAGGCTTAGCTTTTGATCTGAAACTGGTTTGGCTGCAAGACAAACTGGATCAAGTTCTAGTTGACTAGAACTCTGGCTTTTTTTAAAGTGGATAGACCTGTACAGTGGTGATCCTAAATGTATATAGCCAAAGTATAATTGAAAGGATTAATTTCTTACAAATCTATAGCTTGTGTGGTGAGGGATTCCCTTCCAGATTACTGTTGCTGTGCGAAGCCCTAGGACCTGAATTTCTCTCCTCATGTATGCTTTTTTTTTAGGTAGTTTGCAGCTGGAAGTGATTTTTCCCTTATAACCCATCTCAAGAAGCCGTGTCCTCACTATACTTTTAGAATATAGTGTATACATATATTCTATACGTAGAATATACCTTCCCATCAGACTCCACAACAAAAGTTCTATCTCATACTCTTCAAGAACACTGGCTGCACTGATCCAATTGATACAGGATACATATAGAAGAGATGCAAAAATGCTGGCACTTGTTTGGTAGTTTAAATAATTGAGTAACCAACCCTTAGTTAGAAGTGGGGGTGGGGGGACAGTTCAATTAATTGACATCGTGATGGGAAAGAAGAAAGAAAAAATAAGGCATTGTACATGACAAATCAAGACTTTTTAGACAATGAATTACATTTAGCAAACTGGAATTGCAGTTGAGAATACCTCCAGTCATGTCCCTTAAATGTGCACATTAAAGCTTTATGGACTGCAATGCAGTATGGATTCATTCCAAGCATGTGGTAAGGATACAATGCGGATACAGCAATTGTAATCTGTAATCTGGCTATTGCTAAATGGAGTGCCTGTATTCTCAAAATGCACATTTTTCCTTTCAAAAAAGCTGTAGTCCTCATTGTACTTTATGTTCAACATTTGATTTGTACGGAATTAGAACTTACTCCTCCTGAATTTGTATCCAACTTTCTGGTACATATTCTGTTGCATATAAAATTTCCTAAATTTGAGTTATAAACAGATTATATGGGTTCCCTATTTTAAGCAACTGTATTTGGAAGCAACCATTACTGAGTTCAGTTTTTTACTAGTGTTGAATTACTATATACTGAACAATTGCTAGAAGGTTTGCTTTATTAGATATAGTGGTGAATCTAGGAATTGGTCTAGTGGTTAGGGCACAAGGCTAGAAGCCAGGAGATTGAATTCCTGTCCCACTTTAGGCATGAAAGCCAGCTGGTGACTTTATTGTTTCCAAGATTGAAACAGCAAAAGGGTGGTGATACAACACGTTGCTTAAAATATAAGTAAAATTGGTAATAAAGGTTTCCAGGGCATTGCTGCATTCTGCCGATAGTATTAGACTTCAGACTTTTAATAGATAGCATGTAGAACTGGATTTATCCCAATCAGTTTAAACTTGTCAGAGCTGAAAGTCAAATAGAGGACCATGCAAGAATAGGAGAAAAGAAAATCCATTCTAGGAGTCTGCCAAAAAAACATTTCTAATTACTGTGAGCTCCTTATGTTGTTTTTTCTTTTTTAAACAGAAGGCTGACCTTTCTTGTCATCTCTAATCTGGCTATTGCTAAATGGAGGGCCTGTATTCTCATTCTCAGTATGCTATATGAATGAATATATTGACTGAAATGTATAGATCTTCCTCAAGATAAATGAGTGGGTGGATTATTTAAAATATCTCTCTCCCACCCTTTATGCATATATTGTACATGACAAACTTAATTTTGTTCCTAGTACTTTCAGAGAGGTATATTCAACACCATGGATGACATTCATTACATAAAATCTATGGTTGCAGCTAACTTTTCAAAGTCATATTACACTTTTCAAAGTCATACTACACTTTACATGAATTGGGGTCTAGTGTTTAAGGTACTAGGCTAGAAACCAGGAGACCGTGAATTCTAGTCCCACTGTAAGCATGAAAATCAACTGGGTGATTTTAGGCCAGCTACCCTTGGTGAGCCCAACTCACAGAGTTGTTGTTATGGGGCAAATAGGAGAAGGATGAAGTATTAGGTATGTTGCCTTGAGTTGTTTATAAAAATAGTAAAGGCGGGATAGAAATAAAAACGTATTTATATCTGCTGGATGTGTGCCTGTATATTGGTCATACTAGTATTTGAAAATAGAAATCTTTAGCCTATTTTATGAGAATGAAAAGTTGTATTAAAATGGTTTGTGTGTACTTTTTTATGTGTTTGAATTCCAGAATTCATTCACCACATTGCCCTTCTTTTCAACGTGTGTATATGTGTGTGTGTGTAGTATATGTGTTTTGAATATGATTTGGATCAAGTGATTCTGACTTTTTGTAACCACAACACTTCTCTGCTTCTTTAGGACGTCTTCCTTTTTTTGGATTTCTGTGCAAGTCTGGAAGAAGATAATTTCTCTCATGATAGTCATTGAGAGGAATAGGAAGAGGGAATGTTGGGTATTCTGCTCTGAGCTCCTAAATCATAATCAATTTCAACTATCTCTATATAAATATGCTAATCAAACTATTTCCAATGTGTCTAAATTGGCACTGTCAATGTAATCTCTGCAAGCATAGTGTTCCTTGGCACCCACCAACATTTCATTCCAACCTGACTTTAATTAAGGATCAGTTAAGTTAGAAAAGGGAAGCAAGCCTGCTGTATTTATTTACAAGAATGTGAGAATGATGACTGTGTGTTTGGACCTACAATATGATCCATTTAATTGGGGAAAGCAAAGAAAAGCTGAGAGATGTTGGAAGGATCTAGTGGGATTAATTGCAATAATAGAAACATCTCTAGTTTTCCTTCTCACAAAGAGACATTTTGTACCTGGAAGACCTAATTGTTTGTAGCCGCTGGATGTTAATGCAAGAGATGCCTTTGAAATTTCAGGTGTGTCCTATCTAAAACTTAAAGACCTGTGATATAAATCATATATTTTAATGAATGTCTATGGAGATTCTCAGTCATCCAGGTCATGGTTGTCCCAAAGGTGCTTTTTCAAGAGGTAACTGGACTTTTTGGTTTTTCTTTGAAGACTTTTCTTTGAAGATTTTTAATGAAGCAACTAGCAATCATTATCTCCACTGGTTAAAGCTATCTGGGAATTCTGGCATTGAAGTCCATACATATTAAAGTTGCCAAGGTTGGGAGTAACACACATATGATATAACACACATATGATATATATCAGCCAGTTTGATTTTAGTAATTGAGTCACCAAGTTAGAAACTGGGAGACTGTGAATTCTAGTTCTGCCCAGCCATGAAAGCCAGCTGGGTGACTTTGAGCCAGTCACACGCCACCTCAGAGGGTTGTTGTGGGGGAAATAGGAGGTGTGTTGGATATGTTCGCCTCTGAGTTATATGTAAAAATATTAAAGATGGGATATAAATAAATATGATTTCGTTTCTGCAGTTGTAGTGGGAGGAAATGGTTAATATGTTTTTAAACAATGCATATAAACATTCAAATATTCTAATGATTAATAAAGTATCAGTTTGACAAGAGGATTAGCATTTCAAAATGAACAGCTAATCTTTATGAGTCAGTTTCAAAGATATGTGTTTTAAAGACCTCTTAATCAGTTAACCACCCATATTGGGAAGTTGAGGAGCACAGTTAAAAGAAAGTTTCACGCTGGGTGGCGGTGACATTGGCCAAATATCATTGGATATGGATCTCCTCAGAAGATTTTTATCAGCAGTGAGATTCTATAGGAAGAGATCTTCTCCAAGATAGCCTAGAATAGGGGTGTCAAACTCGATTTCATTGAGGGTCGCATCAGGGTTGTATTTGACCTCAGGGGGCCCGGGTGGGCATTACTAGCTCAACATCACTCATGTCAGGGGCTCCTGTGGTGGCCGGAGGGCTCTGCCAGCGAAAACGGGCTCCCGAATGCTGTTTTCAGCTGCGATCCTCCTGCAACCCTCTGCCAGCGAAAACGGAGCCGAGGTCCATTTTCCTGGCAGAGGCACCGCTGGCTGATTCTTTGCTGTTTCCAGGGTGGCCCTGTGGGCCAGATCTAGACAGCCCACAGGCCAGATCCGCCCCCCTGACCTTGAGTTTGATACCCCTGTCCTAGAACAAACATTTTAAGGCTATAAAAATAATAACTTTATTTATTGTTCCCTGAACAAATTGGCATGAAAGTATAAAGATTTAAAACTTGGTATAATAAACAAGTTTCTTACTCTATGGCCTTCACACCATAAATCAAACAAGTATTACTATCTATAAGAATGCATGGGAATATATCTAGCAATATTCTGGAATTCATGGAAGACGATAGCAAGCTTGTATATATTTACTTTGTTTTTATTTATTAGATTTTCCTATCCCACCTCTATTACTTTATAAGCAACTCAAGGTGGTGAGATTTTTATTAGCCAAATACTCATTCTTCTCCAACTTTCCCTGTAACAACAATCCTGCGAGATGAGTTTGGTTGAGTGTCTGGGCCATAGTCGCATGGCTTATATCCATCTCAGACATCTTGTGTGATAAAAAACTGCATTTGCAGCCAGGTGGATAAAAATTGATGATTTAAAAAAAAAAATCGGATTTTTAAAATTTAAATCAGCTTTTTAAAAATTTAAATCGGATTGTTTTTATTTTTATCAAATTTATTTTAATAAAATGCTTTTGGAGTAAAAATCTAAAGATAGTTTCTTATTTAAGATACATTAATAATTTAGTTTATTCAGCATGAAATGGAGCTTAGTTATGTAACATGAGGCTGTATATTCTACAATATTTGCAATATTTACACTTTTGGTAAACTCATTCAATGAATCCAAGCTCTGCAAGCTAAATAGGAAACCCATTTAGCAGTGCTGGGTTGCTCCCGGTTCGGACCGGTTCACAAGAACCGGTAGTAAAACCAGCGGGAGGCTCCGCCCACTGACCTGGACGTCATCATAAGCAATCTGCGCATGCGCAGAACAGCGCGCATGGGCACATTGCAAACTAGTAGTAAAGGTGAGTAGAACCCACCCCTGAACTGTAGCAAGAAAGGTTGTAAAATGGAGCAAAATTCACCTAATAATCTGTCTTGTTATTAAAATAATTTTTGGGCTCTATTGTGGTCGTAAGTCAAGGATTTCCTGTAATTCTACTTTATTGTAAGACTACATTAACAGAATCTTGGAAGTTTGAAAGTATAAACTTTCCACCACCATTTTTCATTGCTTGATACATTACTGCAGATGTTTCCTAAATTTGTGCCTCTGATCCTTGGAGCGGGTGGGTGGGGGTTCTTGCCTCTCTTGTCTGATGGTTTCCTAGGCAGCATCTCTTCTCCTGGTTTTCTAAGGTCTTCCATTACAGGTGAGTTTTGTGCTAATCTTTCTTACCTAATATCGTTTCTGTCCTGCTCAGAAGAGATTTTCATTAGCCAAATCCATTACCTTGCTGACAGTAGCCTTAGAGGGAATGTGCAACAATACATTAAATTACCTAAACCCTTGCTCAGACAGTGCAATCAAGATAATTTCACTTTGTCCTCTGGCTTGTCTTTTTAATCAGTTTTGGTGCTCTGAATTATTAGCTTTCCTTTTAACTTCCTAATTGTGGGTTGGCCTGATGAGAATGCTCTGTTTGTTAGCAAACATAAACTTCCAAGAGGGTTGCCAAATCTTGTCTGATTATGGCAGCAATGAGAAAGTTTTTGTTTTAATATTGACTATGTCTGATGGGTGATTTATTTCTGCCTGAATAGGACTGGAATTCAAATAATTTCCTGGTATCTCTCCACACACACACACACACACACTCTCTTTGTTTTTTCTGACTGCATTGCATTTGATATTTTGGTCTTTGACCAAATAAATTTAATTAAGGGATAATATGGTCCCTGCATAATGCAGTGGAGACCAATCTGGCTGCGGTTTTGTGTACCGGTTGAAGTTTTTGATTGACACACACAGCAGTCCTTTGTAGAGTGCATTACAGAAATCAAACCTGGAGGTAACCAGTAGCATATGGCAGGTTTAGGTCATTATTATCTAGGAAAGAATGCAGCTGGAGTATCAGGTAAAGCTGATAAAAAGCACTCTTGGCCATGGCCTGCACCTGAGGCATGTGGAATGACAACTGGGCTAAGCATGCAAACCTAGGGAAAGATAAAATAACAATATATGCTGCTCAATTATGTGTGTACAGTAAAGTCAGTAGATATAAAACTGCCAAAACAATATAGATCATTCACTTATAAAATGGTTATACTGTAATCAGGAAAGCTAGATAATGTAATATGTACCCATACATTCGGGTCATATTCCCTGATTTCATATTTCAAAGCTTGACAGAATGGTATGTATAAATCCAGGCTTCCTTTAAAACAAATGTGAATATACTGTTTCTTAATGTATATGTTTAATGTTCAGTTGAGAATGTGTTGAGATCAAACATAACACAGTAATTCCACTACTGTGGAACTAGTTCATAAAAGTAGTCCTAGACTAGGGGTCTCAAACTGGCGGCCCGTGGGCTGGATGCGTCATGCGCAGGCCACGCCCACCCCAGCTCCACGAAGGAAAAAAATGTTGTGATATGTCACGTGACGGCACTGTGACACGGCAAGTTTGACACCCGTGTCCTAGACTTTTAACCACAATTGAGCCCAAAATTTCTGTTGCTAAATGAGACATTTGTTAATTGAGTTAGTAACACAGTGAAGTGTATCTAGCTTCTCCATTGACTTTGCTTATTAGAAAAATACAAAAGGTAAATTACATGATTTCAGGACACTGTGACCATCATAAATACGAGTCGGTTCCCAGGTATCTGAATTTTGATCTCATGACCACGGGGATGCTGCAACAGTTATAAGTGTGCAAAACGGTCATAGGTCACTTTTTTTAGTGTTGTTGGTCAATAAATGAGTTGTAAAGACTAGGACTATCTGTATTGCAATGGTACTTTGAATTAAGATTCATCAGTCAGTTGATTCAATGAACAAGCTGCATGCTTCAAAAGAGGAAAATAATTTTCAACTAATTCTCTTACTGCATCTGAAAATCTCTACTTTTTCCTCTTTTCAGTATCTGGAATCCTATGTTAGTAAAGGCAAATGAAAATATTGCCATGGGTTATTTGGGTATTCTGAGAGAAGCTGGGATTCTGCAAGTTCCACAGAATGGGGGAGGAATTACATTAGCCCTAGAGTTGGTTTATTGACATTGTGATTGAAGAAAATAGAGAAATAAAGTCATGGAAATGGTGTGGGTGAGGTAGAGGAATCCAAAACAAGTCAGACAAGGGATTATATTCTTTAGAGGGTACAGTATTAGAGATCCATATCTGAACACAACTCAAAGAATAGTTCTGTTGTTCAAAATGCAGCCCACTGATTCAGTCATGGATGGAATGATGATTGAAATCAAACTTGCCAGAAATATTTACTTTGTATCACAATGTTTTCAGCAAATTAATTTATATTGCAATATCTTTTAAAAATTGAGTTATGTTGTATTGCAATTGCTTTCAAAGTTTCACTTTCATAATTACTTTTCATGAAATTAACAGTGGGGTTAATTTAATAGAAGAATTATTTTTAGTCAGGAATTACCGTGTTTCCCTGAAAATAAGACTCTGTCTTATATTTTTTTGAACCCTGAAATAAGCGCTTGGCCTTATTGCCATGCCCTCAAAAGCTCAATTGGGCTTATTATCAGGGGATGTCTTATTTTGGGGAAAACAGGTAATATTTTGTTATTCATAAGGAAAAAACTAACAGTAAACTGAATTTCTATGGAGCTTCTCAGACATCCAGTTCATGGTTGTCCCAAAGGTGCTTTTTTCAAGAGGCAACTGGACTTTCTGGTTTTTCTTTGAAGATGTTTCATTTCATTTTTTAGAAATGAAGAGCAAATGTATGCATACATAATTAACAAAGGTAATTAAAATATTATCTAGGTTCCAAAGAATATATGTGGGCAAATCAGTTTTTGGAATTAATCTATTTTCAGCGTGCAGTCGTCCTTTCTCCATTGAACTGTATGGTTCCCTAAGAATATATATTGTACTATAAAATATCCCAATTATAGTATAAAATTTACCTAGGGTGAAATTGAGATAACACATCCTAGTGGACAAGAAAATAGAGCTTGCTTCTATCAAGTTCTGTGTTGAGTAGTGAGGCAAGTTTAGTCAGATTCAAAGTGTTCATGGGAAGGTTGTCGGTCATTGTGGGGTCAGAATGACAATTCTCTGGATATACAAGTTTCAAGACTTTAGGACACAGTCCTGGTTGGATGAATTCTTCCCAACAGAGAGGTGATGACTGGCATTTGCCCTGATACAGGTGATGTAGGGTCACTGCAGGGATGAAATCCAGCAGGTTCTGACAAGTTCTGGAGAACTAGTAGCGGAAATTTTGAGTAGTTTGGAGAACCGGCAAATACCACTTCTGGCTGGCCCCAGAGTGGGATGGGAATGGAGATTCTGCAATATCCTTTCCCCAGGAGTGGGGAGGGAATGGGGATTTTGCAGTATCCTTCCCCTGCCACACCCACCAAGCCACGTCCACCAAGCCACACCACGCCCACCAAGCCACGTCCACAGAACTGGTGGTAAAAAATTTGGATTTCACCACTGGGTCGCTGCCAGGTAAGAACCAGTTAAGACTAATGCCACTCTTGCCTCTGTTCTGCTTTCCAGAGTTTGAGACTGGATGCTTGCTTGGGATTGGGACCCTTGTTATCTGTTGTTGGTGAAAGTGTTCTGGATTATTGTCTGCTGAGTCAGTTCTTGTTCGTGAGGTTGACATTTATTGATCCAAAGCATCTAGAACAGGCTTTTTTGATGTCAGAATTCCATGAGTCTGAACATTTATTATAGAATGCACAATGAATATTAAATGGTATTATTATGATTGCTGCAGAATTAAGCCCCATTAATAAGAGTGAAAGACATTTAGCATATGTTATGTGTTGCCTTTTTTAAAGTTTCATTTTCCCTCACTGCTAAATTGTAAGTCCACATTATGGAACCCATAAAATACTCTAAAAGATTTGTCAAGTCTCTAATGGGCCTTTGTTGTGAAATATTATATGACATCATGACCTTTCTTTGATGTACGTGCCATGGACTACAGATATTCTTTGGAACTGGTGCTAAGAACTCTTCAAGCTAATTATGTTCATTGTAATATGACTTACTGTTCAATACTTATTGTATGATTCAAATTAATAGAAGAGCAGAGAAAGAAAACAAAGATTGCAATTGTCCTTTGGCACATTAATATCGAAGGGTTTTTGAAAAATATGCTGCAGATACAATGCATTTTCCATATGCATAGAAAGCTGTTTTTTTCTTCATGCTGCCTTTTGTCCATTCTCAGAGAAGAAATAGTAAAATATGTGCTAGATTTTACTGGTGAAGAATTATTTATTTATTAATTAAATTTTTATGCCATCCATTTCCCAGAATTTGACTCTGGACATTGGTCAGGTCTTTGCAACTTTTCAGTCTTCAAAATGAATAGACAATGACAAAAAATACACTGAACTTTTTTCCCCTCGTTATTTAGAAAGTAGATTATGAATTGATTAATGATAACATAATTTATTAATATCAACCTATTCCTTTCAGTATTGACTTCTTCTAGAAGCACAAATACCTAGAATAAAAGTGATAGCTATAATTTCACAATATATTTTTTTTCAAGCTTCGTGCAATTTTGTATAACCTTGAATCATTATTTTTATCAAATTGACTAATTGGAATATTTTGCATTTTGTTCCAAGGCAAAATAAATAAGTTGAACTGACTGCTTTATTTCTTCCTTAAAATTAATGCTTCTAATTTGTTTTACCATATATGCTATGTTCCAAGAGTCATTTTTCCCATGAGGTTGGATTAACATTTTAAATATTTAAAACATCCCCATTATAGCATCTTTATGTAAGTTTTATAAGTCGTTGTTGTGTCTCAACAATGTTCCTTATAGGCTATGCTGCCATTTTCCTTTTTGTGCATCCCCGTTTAACAGTGCTATTTAATTTGTAGGTTTACGTTCTACCTTTCTCTTACCATGCAGCAAAGAAGAGTTTGAGGGGTTTTTTAAGTGGGTTTTTTAGTGGGTTTTTAACAAAAATTTTAAGGGGTTCGGGGGGGATTAAGGTGGGTTCTGGGGGAAATCCACCGGGTTCAAGACCAGCCTTAGCGAAGGGCCATGACATTAGGGACATAGAACCAGAGGTCGGGGAGGGGGGTGGAGTTCGATTTGAAGAGGGCTGTTCCATCAGCATAGTGAGTGGGAGGGGCAGATATGGCGGAAGCTGGGGACCATATCATGTTCGGGGAATGCGCACTCGTTATCTCAGAGCGATTGCGCACTCCGGTCCCCAATGCTTTTCTTGTTCCCCAGGTTGTCCAGATTCTCAGGGCCAGAGCCTTCGGCTGATGTTATGCAACGCCAGGTCCGTTGTTAATAAAGCCCCCCTCATCCACGATCTTATTCAGGAGGGGGAGGCGGACCTGGCGGGTATTACGGAGACCTGGTTGGGCCAGGAGGGGGGAGTCCCCCTCGTGGATATGTGCCCACCAGGTTTCCGCGCATTTCATCAGCCGAGGGCTCAGGGCAGGGGCGGGGGGGGTGGCGGTTATTATAAAGGAAGGTCTGGATCCAAGGGAGACCACTGTTCCACAGATAGCCGGATGTGAGTCCCTCTTTGTGAAGTGGGGTCGTGGAGTACAGATGGGCTTGTTGGTCACGTACCTGGCTCCCTGCCACGTGGCGACGGCCCTGCCTGAGCTGCTTAACGTTATAGCCGAGGTGGCAGTGGACACCCCCAGACTTGTCATCATGGGGGATTTCAACCTCCCATCTATCGGTGAAACGTCTGAGGTGGCTCGGGAGTTCATGGCTTCCATGACGGCCATGGACCTTACTCAGTTAATTCATGACTCCACTCACACGGGGGGACACACTCTGGACTTAGTTTTTGTCTCTGGTCAGTGGTTGAGTGGCCTTGATATAGGGGATATAGCCATCGAACCCTTGTCATGGTCTGACCACTCGCTCCTTCGACTGGACTTTCTGACCGCTGCATCCCGCCGCAGGGAGGCGGGACCGACCAGGTGGTTCCGCCCCAGGCGCCTGATGGACCCTGATAGGTTCCAGACGGAGCTTGGGCCATTTCCTGAGACTCTGGCTCATGACTCGGCTGAAGACCTGGTGGCCGCCTGGGATAGTGCGGCTGCCAGGGCCTTGGACCGAGTCGTGCCTTTGCGGCCTCTGACCCGGCACCAAACTCACCTAGCTCCTTGGTTCTCCGAGGAGCTTAGGGAGATGAAGCGCCGGAAAAGACGCCTGGAGAGTAGTTGGAGGACCAGCCGCTCCGAATCTGACCGAACACTGGTGAGGTCTCATATTAAGACCTACCTACTGGCGATAAAAGCGGCGAAAACGAGTTATTTTGCCGCTCTTATCGCGTCATCAGATAATCGCCCAGCCGCCCTGTTTAGGGTGACCCGCTCCCTCCTTCATCTGGAGGTGCGGGATGACCCCTTGCAGGGCCGTGCTGAGGATTTTGTGCAGTATCTGTATGACAAAATCGCTCAGATTCGGGAAGGGCTGGCCTCTGACTGGGTATGTCCGGACGGGATGACTGAGGCAGGTCTTGAGAGTGTTACCTGGGGGAAGTTCGATCCTGTGGCTCCCGAGGACATGGACAGGGTCCTGGGACGGCTGAACGCGACCACATGTTTATTGGACCCGTGTCCCTCCTGGTTAGTACTGGCTTCCCAGGAGGTGACACGAGGCTGGCTCCAGAAGATTGTTAACGCTTCTTTGAGTGAGGGGGTCCTGCCGGCCGCTTTGAAAGAAGCGGTTATGAGGCCCCTCCTCAAGAAGCCCTCTCTGGATCCGGCTGTTTTGGCTAACTATCATCCAGTCTCCAACCTTCGCTTCATTGTGAAGGTTGTTGAGAGTGTGGTGGCGCAACAGCTTGCCCGGTACCTGGATGAAGCTGTCTATCTAGACCCGCTCCAGTCCGGCTTCCGGCCTGGGCACAGCACTGAAACGGCATTGGTCGCATTGGTGGATGATCTCTGGAGGGCCCGGGATAGGGGTTGTTCCTCTATCCTGGTCCTGTTAGACCTCTCAGCGGCTTTTGATACCATCGACCATGGTATCATGTTGCACCGGTTGGCGGGGTTGGGGGTGGGAGGCACCGTGCTGCGGTGGTTCTCCTCCTACCTCTCTGACCGGTTGCAAACTGTGTTGACAGGGGGGCAACGGTCGACCCCGAGGTACCTTGCTTGTGGGGTGCCACAAGGGTCGGTCCTTTCGCCCCTTCTGTTCAACATTTATGTAAAGCCGCTGGGTGAGATCATCCATGGCTTTGGGGTGGAGTTCCATCAGTACGCTGATGACACCCAGCTGTACATCTCCACCCCAGGCCACCCCAATGATGCCCTTGAAGTGATGTCCCAGTGTCTGGAGGCCGTGCGGGCCTGGATGGGGAGAAACAGGCTCCGACTCAACCCCTCCAACACCGAGTGGCTGTGGCTTCCGGCGTCCCGATATAGCCAGCTGATGCCATCGCTGGCTATTGGGGGTGAATCACTTGCCCCCACGGAGAGGGCTCGTAACTTGGGCATCCTCCTGGACGCACGGCTGTCTTTGGAAGATCATTTGACGGCCGTGGCCAGGGGGGCTTTTTATCAGGTTCGCCTGATACGCCAGTTACACCCCTTTCTAGATCGGGACTCCCTACGCACAGTCACTCAAGCACTCGTCACTTCCCGCCTGGACTACTGTAACGCTCTCTACATGGGGCTCCCCCTGGGGTGCACCCGGAGGCTCCAGCTGGTCCAGAATGCGGCCGCGCGGGGGATTATGGGGGCGACGAGGCGCTCCCATGTGACACCTCTCCTGCGCGAGCTGCACTGGCTCCCGGTGGTCTTCCAGGTGCGCTTCAAGGTGTTGGTGACCACCTTTAAAGCGCTCCATGGCTTAGGGCCGGGGTATTTACGAGACCGCCTTCTGCCACCAATAGCCTCCCACCGGCCAGTACGCTCGCACAGAGTGGGCCTCCTCAGGGTGCCGTCTGCCAGACAATGTCGGCTGGCGACCCCCAGGGGGAGAGCCTTCTCTGTGGCGGCGCCCACCCTTTGGAACAACCTCCCCCCAGAGTTACGTACAATAACAGACCTCCGGATTTTTCGTCGGGCCCTGAAAACCCATTTATTCCAACTAGCTGGGCTGGCTTGAGTCAAATTTTTAAACTATTTTAAATTGGAATTGTTTTTAATTATGGCCAAATTATCTAATTATTTTAATCAGTTTTTAATTTTTCTATGTCTGGTTTTTACTTTGGCTATGCACCGCCCTGAGTCCTATATTGGAGAAGGGTGGTATAGAAATTAAAACAAATAAATAAATAAATAAATAAATAAATAAATAAATAAATAAATAAATAAATAAATAAATAAATAAAACCTAAAAGTAAATAATAAATTCCCAGATATCTACATCTATGATCAAGCTACCTTAGTCTTGGCAGGAGCTGTGACTTGTTTTGGCTTTACATATTTTGTATTCTCTTATTTACCTGTTCATTGCAAAATGCAGCTTCTGAGCAGCTGCTTTAATGACCTTTGCTTTGAAAGATTTTTTTAAGGTTATATGTGAAAAGTCCAGTGTTTCTCAGCCTCAGAAACTTTAAGATCTGTGGAGTTCAGCTCCCAGAATTCCTCAGCCAACCTAAATGGGGAATGATTGACTATGCTATTCAGTTAATGGGCATGTGGGTTTCAAAACATAGAATCAAAGGAACAGATATGTATTGATAAAAAAAAAAATACAATCCAAGATGCTTCATACATTTTTTCCTGAAGTGCTACATTTCTCAATACTTTCGTGTCATTCTATAGTGGAATTTAGGCACTGAGCTAGCTCCAGATCTAAGTATTAAATCTGAGTATTCAGCAATGCTGTTTAAGATGAAAGGCATCCTGTCAGCTAATTCCTTCTTTCATACTAACTGATTCTAAAAATAGCAGTTACATGGAGTACATGACAAATGAAAAGAATTAAACTGTCATTTATTTAAGCATTAGCAGTCTATTTATTTAAGCCCTTCATGGTAGGGTGAATAGTAAATAATCGTGGTTGATATATTTGTAACCAATGTATTTGCACATTTCATCCACTACATTTCTGGTTCCTTATTTTAAATACCCTATTACTTTGGCCATGTTTAACTGAGATGGCTTAATAACAACACTTTTCCCTGAATGTTTTAACGTCTTACTTATCAGAGAAAAGAAAAGAGAAATCTACATTACTGACAGCTGTCACTGTAGTTTTATAACATGAGATTAAGAACACCTATTAGTTGGCAACCTGTTCAAGTGAGTTTATTAGGAACAGATGTTGATTGACAGTGAATGTTTCCTTTGACTCATGTCACTGCTAAGATTCTTGGTTCTGTTATCTTCCACGGGTGAAGCAGGTACTTTAAGTCACAAGGGAGAACGACTGATAATTCTGTTAATTATTTAGGTAATAGGATTAATACATGTAAGCTTAGCCTACCTTCAATCATTTATTTACATTTTTTGCATACCTTCCCCCCTTTCTTAAATAAATGTTTCCTGTTTAATAGTTTTGTTATTGTTGTCTTTTTAGTCATTATATTTCAACACTCAAATAGGAACACTTAAAAATTGTCGAACACTTTTATTTTTCTTAAGAGGCAATAGAAAACAGACACAGCAAGGTTATTCCTTCCATAGTAGTAAAACAGCCCCTGAAATTATATTTGTTTTAAACCAAAATAACATGTGCCCTTTGTTAAATCAGTAACAACTGCCCTCATGCCCTTACATGACTTTGGGTGGCTCACAAAATTAAAATTACAACAAAACTTAATGACAAAATACAAATAACTATCCTATTAAAGCCATTTTTTTAAAAAAATCATAAAAACCTAATTAGCAATTACAATCTATTCAAACATACATATATTACAAGCAGTACTGCCATTGTGTAGGTTCCATGTACATGCATACATATGAACTAGACTGTTGTTTCTGTGTATCATTTATGTGGATATATGCATAATTTTGTATTTAATGTACTGTATATTGGAGGTTTGGGAGCTGTATGAAACAAAATTTCATTTTAATGTATGCCAATTACTGTACATTCAAAGTGGCAATAACATTATTCTAAGTCTAAAAAAAATAGCACAGCCATAATCTATGGCACCATGATAAATGTGTCTCCAGTGCTTTCTGAAAGGTAAATAGGGTAGGGGCCTATTTTATTTCCATGGGGATGATGTTCCAAAGGATGGGACTCATCAAACGACACTTTAATAGACAGGACCTGTAATATGCCCCTTGTCCCAGACCTGATGGGGTGAATAGATGTAAATGAGAAGAGTACCTCAATCCAGATCCTTTATAGGTCATGTCCAACACCATGAATTGGACCCAGAATCAGACTGGCAACCAATTCAGCTCATGAAGCAGAGTTATAATATGCACTTCACAAGAAATGCACGTAACTGACTGTGCCATTTTGCACCAGTTGCAGCTCCCGGATCCTTTTTAATGGCAACTTCATGAAGAGCGTGTTAAAGTAACACATGGTAATAAAAAAGACAATGATTTATTAATAAAACATTATAATAAAAAATAAAATAATTTAATTAAAAAAGACAGAATGGTTTATTTTCCTAAAATTCCTTGAACAATCTTGTGTTGGTTTCTTCTAAGTTTGTTAACCTTTGTTAACCATACCCATATTAGTCTAGCACACAGTTATTAAAAAAAACCTTCATAGCAGGGGTGAAATCCAGCAGGTTATGACAGGTTTTGGAGAACCGGTAGCGGAAATTTTGAGTAGTTTGGAGAACCAGAAAATACCACCTCTGGCTGGCCCCAGAGTGCGGTGGAAATGGAGATTTTGCAATATCCTTCCCCCTGGAGTGGGGTGGGAATGGGGATTTTGCAATATCCTTCCCCTGCCACACCCACCAAGCCACACCCACAGAACCGGTAGTAAAAAATTTGAATTCCACCACTGCTTCACAGACTATATATGTGCTGTAAAATCCTCTGAGGGGGGATTTATGGGAGATAATAGATGCTTTCGGTCTAATAGATGCTTTAGGTGTCTGGAAGGCTTTAAAGCATCCCTTTCAAAAAGCCTGAAACATGCAAGAGAAAACACTGGTTCTCCAGCCCAGGTTACTCTGATGACTTCCCTCTTCTACTTGATCTTGTATGTTCAAGGAAAAAGAACACTGCAACTTTTTTTTAAAAAAGCCTAATTAAACACTGAAAGGGGTCTATGTTCCATTGTGCCATCTACTGATGAATAAAATATTACTGGTAATGTATGGACTCTTGCTATTACAGTACTTTAAACCTTACAATATAGCAATTAATAAATAGAATATTGCTCCTGCTTATTCTATATTCATCTGCATACCTCACGCTAATACTCCAAATGAGTTGAGCTAGAACTGTATCCTTTCGCACAATAATGGAGTTTGGAGGAGACTATTTAGTTCAAATGCCAGCTAAATACAGGAATCCACATTAGGGCATACTTGATAAAGGCAAAAGAAGAATGGGACGACAGAGAATGAGATGGTTGGATGGAGACACTGAAGCAGTAGGCCTGAGTTTAAATGGACTCCAGAGGATAGTAGAGGACAGGAAAGCCCGGAGAACGTTGTCCATGGGGTCGCGATGGGTTGGACACGACTTCGCAACTAACAACAACAACAGATAAAGGAGTATCTACCTTCTGCTTAACATCATACCTCTCTTCTGCTACCAAACCACCATAATTTGTAATATTTTATCTTGTTTTGTTTATACTTTATTTTTTCTGAGCTTTTGTTTGCAATTCTTGTCAGTTATTGTAAGAAAAATGTTCACATTTAAATCATTATAATTATAATAAATTATAAGCTCATTATAAATATTGTTTTCCATTCACAATTATCCATTAAATATAAAGGCCAAACTTTGTCTTATGTAACATTAAATTTATGGACTAGTTGCTGTACTGCCCATCAAGATAAATATAAATCAGACCAAGTAAAATCTGTATCATGAAAGTTACCGGAAATTCATTGGATGGTTTTAACTGTTTTTTTTAAAAGTTTTGCATTTTCATACAGTTGTTTTAATCTGTATTTTTAATATTGTGTATGTTTTAATTGAGCTATACATTGGTTGTCTCTAGGACAGGACACTACATTAAGCTTTAAGTGGGGTTGTGCTTGAACAATACTTGAATATTTCACATATAATAGCAACATTTACTATAACCCTTTGAGCAATCTTGCTTCAATTCAACCTCTTGTGTGCTGATTAGCCTTTCATCCCATTTAAGATGTTAATTCACTTTATAATTGCCATGGTGGGGGTAACAAACACATACAAATCCATAGTAATTTCTGACTTTCAAAATCAGCTATTGCTAACATTCACAATTAATGCATCGCAGACTCTTGTATTTAACAATATAACTGTCAGTTGAATGATCAAGACCTGATGTTTGCTGTTAATTTGTTCCATCTTTGCTTGTGGGTAGTAAAGCAAAGCAAAAATGGGAAGTTTGTGTTCAAGCTTTACAATAAATGGTAGAACTTTTCCACATCATATAAGATCTAGGCTAGTAGATATTATCATCTTAAATTGTAACATACACTGTTTGGTTTTTCACTTATATATTGTATAAACCCAGTCAGGAGTGAAAGCAGTCAATTGTGGTTTATGCAATAAACTGGTTAAGCATACTGTAGTCCATCTGATTTCATACATGGAGGGAGAACCATCTGCTTGGTTTTATAGGCTAAATATAGTTTTTCAGGAGTCTACTTGGCCAAAATTTGCTCATTGGAGTATTCATGATATTTGCATATGTGAATTTTAGAAAATATTTTATAATATCTTATGAATCTGTTCTTGTAATGGACTGCAGATGGAAGTCTCTCTAAAAAGTAACCATGATTATTAGCCAATCTCTTTATTACTGGGATACAGTTATTTTACAGATTTTACATTTTTACTACAGAATATTTTTTTGTGTTTTCTGTTCTCAGAAACCAATAAAAATATAGTACATTGTGTCCTATACAGTAAAACCTATTTCTTACGCCCTGGATTTTTTTAGAACTGACATCTTGTAACTGACATGCTCTGGTAGAGCATTAAAAATTAAATGCAAGTCAGAAGCTCACTAATTTGCAAAGGGATAGTAATTCTGTGAGAGAAAATGCAGTCAAACTTTAGGTTTGCTGGAACAAACATCTCTGGAAACAAAAGCCAAAAGTGATTTTTCAAATATGTTACCTGAAGCCATGTTTAAAACCGCAAAAATCCTGTTGTAGAATAAGAAGACATATAATCTTACTGCTGAAATAGATTTTTTCTCCAAGAAAATAGCTAAAATAATCTACTTGTTTGCATAATGTGTTTCTACAGTTTGACTTGTCAGTCACCAGAAGGAACAGGGGAAGAAAAAAGTTTCTGTGTGGCATCTTATTTCTTTATTTCTTCTTATTTTTTGCTTATTTGGGGCAGCTAAGATTTTGACAAGCATAACAAGAAATGTCATATGAATTGTAACATTCTTTCCTCCCTGTCCGTGAACAGAAAGCATTATTTGTACTGATTTGAGAATAGATATTTGGTATTTTATCCTGAAGCATGTCGGTTGATTTAGAAACTAGATCTAATTTCTAACTAGATCTAATTTCTAACTAGATCTAATTTCTAGATCTAAGAAACAGTGAAAAAAACAAAATACATGTATAATCCTATTTCATCTATTGTTCCTTTTTGTTGCTGGGAATTATGTGATCTACTTTATCCTGTAATGAAATGGAAAAGCAAGAAATTTCAAGATTTTAATGTAGCACATTGTTCCTATGACCTACACAATTCCCTGTCCCCTAAAATAAAGAAACCAGTGAGAAACATTCTGGCCGCATTCACACATTTCACTCAGCCATGGTGTTATTTGTTTAGCTTTGATTAATGTATTGTATGAACCCCTGGTATCCTTTTGGTCCGGCTGTTGGAACTGGGCTTAGCCAGCACAGACTTACACTGGTTCAGCTCCTTTCTTCAAGGCATGTCCCAGTTGTTGTTGATAGGGAGTGAGAGATCCAGTCCACGGCTGTTTCTTTGTGGCATGCTACAGGTCTTGGGGCTCTCTCTACTCCTTTTTAACATCTACAGGAAACAATTGGGTAAAATAATCCAACACCATGGGATGAAGTATCATCAATATGCTAAGAAAGCTTTTGTACAACTTTGTGCCAAAGGGCCAGTTGTGCCTTTCCTGAATTGTGAGGCGCTGCACACAGTCATTCATAGCAATAGCAATAGCACTTAGACTTATATATCACTTCATAGTGCTTTACAGTGCCACCAATCGGGCTCCTCATTTTATCAATCTCTGAAGGATGGAAGGCTGAGTCAACCTTGAGCCGATGAGATTCGAACTGCCAAATTGCTGGCAGTCAGCAGAAGTAGCCTGCAGTACTGTATTCTAACCACTGTGCCACCACAGCTTTGTATTCATGCCCTGGTTATCTCCCAATTGAATTACTGCAACTCTGGAAGGCTGGAAATGTGGGCATGGACCTCACCTCCAATGGGAGAATATTCTAGAGCAGTGATGGCTAACCTTTTTGTCGTCGCGTGCCAAAAGCGGGGGGAGTGCGGGGAGTCGCAAGCGTGCATGCCCACACCCATAATTTAATACGCCCCACCCCCATGCATGCGCATGTGACCCCCCTGTGCTCCCCCCGCTTTTGGCACATGATGGCATGGTGGGTCCAGTAGGCACATTTTTTGCCCTCCCCAGGCTCCAGAGGCTTTCTTGGAGCATTGGGAGGACGAAAATGGCTTTCCTCACCCCCCTGGAGGCCCTCCGGAGGCCAGAAACAGCCTGTTTCCCAACTTCTGGTGGGGCCAGAAGGCCCGAAAATCAGCTGGCCAACGCACGCAGGCACCCTGGAGCTGAGGTAGGGCAATGCTCGCGTGTCCACAGATATGGCTCTGCGTGCCACCTGTGGCACGCGTGCCACAGGTTTGCCATCATGGTTCTAGACTGTCAGGATCAAAGCAGTAAGGCTCTTCTTCTCAACCCTTCCAGCCAGTCTGGGTCTAGTAGCTTAGGTGCTGGGCTAGAAACTAGGAGACTTAATTCTTTGGGCCAATTGCTTTCTCTCAGCCCAATCGACTTATAATCTTATGGTTGGGGATAGTGAAATAGGAGGTAGGAGCATGAGCTATATTCACTGCCTTCAGTTTACCCAAAAATAAAAAGGTGGGATAAAAGTCTGATGGATTGCTAGCTATATCCGTCTTCAATACTTTCTGATTTGTTAAGACCTATCGTTTCCAAAGTAACTAAAAATTCTTGGAGTTTTCTATCTCATATTTTGTTGGTTTCCACTTGGTTTTGAAAAATATTACGGAGGGAACTCATGGTTTTTATGTGACTGGAAATCCCAGAGCCATAGGCTAGGCTTAAAATTTGAGAAATATCATAGAAGAAAGCAGTAGGAAAATCATTGCTTTGGCATTTATGAGGTTACCAGGAGTTGAGCTTCACTTGAAGGAAGCCTTTTAAAAACAGTTCCTGCCATAGTCTATTCCTCTTTTAAATTCACTTTGATCCAGGATGTAATTTATTCACTTTCATTTAATAAGCTTTAAATTTTCTGGTTAGGTACATATAAACAAGGGCTTTGGCGATATTTCTACTTGCTGTTTTCTTGCCAAATAGTTACAGATAGAAAAACTGTATCAGTCAATGTGAATTATGAGTTTGCATGCTTAGATTATTAAACAGATGTCTTCATATCCAAGCCTGCTGTTTCTTGTGTTGCATATTCTATTCTTACTATCTTACATTTTACAGAGGTAACCTAATACTACATTGAATCCATTGTTGAAAATAAATACATCAAATGTACATGTCTGTAAGAAAGACATTCTTACTTTTGTTGTCCACAAACACAATATCTTATGGGTTATTGTAAATCAGTAAGCAACAATAACATTTCCATATATTAATATGAGCTTGCATGGCTTTCAGCGTAACTACATTCTGTAAAATTAGGCAGACTTTGGCTGCCCATCCAATAATTTCACCATTAACTATAATGGGTCACCAACCTTTCGGACCTCAGGGACCACTAAATTCATAATTTAAAATCCTGCGGACCACTAATACGATCTGCCTAATGATCAGGTGGGTGGGAGTGGCTAGGTGGTCATGTGACTGGGTGGGCATGGCCAACTTGATGTCACTCGCATCAAGGGGCACCAGCCTCTACTTGCCCCTCCCCTCCCAGCCACTCCTCGCCTGCTGCCTGGGCTCCTTAGGGCCCTAATAGGAAGCAGTTGTTGGAGCTAAGCAACCACCATGAGAAAGAGTTGGCAAAAAAGCTGACTCAGTTCAAATTGGATCTGACTGAGGAGGAGGCTCAGCAGAAGCATCTCACTCAGGACTACGAGCCTAGGCTTTCCAAGCAGAGGGAAGATCTGTGGGAATGCAAGGCCAGGTACCGGCGCCTGGAGGCTTAGTGGGTTGAGATGGTCAGCCAGTTCCAGGCCATGAGGCAGTTCCACTGGAACAAGGCCCTCCGGCTCTTCACCACCAGCAGTGCTTCCCTCCAGCCTTCGCCCAAAGCCCCACACCAAGAGTCTGAAGCAGATCCCGAGTCGGAATTTCTGCCCGACACACACAAAAAGACCCTGAAGGGGGAGACTCTCTGCAGTAACAGAAACATTTATTGCATGTATCCAGCCCAGGGACCATAGTTTGAGGACCCCTAATTTAGTGCAGTATAAAAAATGCAAATAATTTTTCTGTGGACCACCAAAATTTTCTTGCGGACCACCAGTGATCCACGGACCAACAGTTGGTGACTGCTGAACTATAATATACTAGAATGTCTTGTTTTGTTTTATTTTAATGTTTTAATTTTTAAATCTGGTTTCAGGTTTATTATGGCTTGTGACCATAATAAAAGATTATGCATGAAGAGCCACACAGTTAGGATGCTATCAGTGTAAGAATTAGTGCCAAGTATACTAGAAGTATTGTTAATTTTTTTTTTTAAATTTGATTTATATGCCGCCCTTCTCCGGAGACTCGGGGCCATCACTATTGTACTACTTATAGTATAATATAGTATATTAAAATATTATATAGTAAAATAAGAATCGTGGTGACACAGTGGTTAGAATACAGTACTGCAGGGCTAATTCACTGCTCACAGGAATTTGATTCTGAATGGCTCAAGTTTGATTCAGCCTTCCATCCTTCCGAGTTTGGTAAAATGAGAGCCCAGATTGTTGGGGACAGTATGCTGACTCTGTAAACAGCATAGAGAGGGTTGTAAAGCACTATGAAGTGGTATATAAGTGTTATTGCTATTGCTACTTATATGTTTATGTGTTTATTCACATGGCCATCGATGTAAGAATATTTGAACTTTTCAGATCGAATTAAACCCCTACTAAAATCCCAGCCACTACTGATATTAACATTTAATAAATGTGTTTGTATTTTAACTCCCAGGCTTATAGAAGTGGACAGCAGGGTAATACTGATCGATTTTTCTATTTGCTTTAATGGGAAGAGTTTTGCTTCCATTTAGATTTTGAAGTCCAGTTAGTTGCTCCTCAACTATAATTGGAAACTATACTATATTTTAAAACATTTAATTGAAAAATAATAAATTGTTTTGGCTATGTGTCTGCCTGCAAAATTCTTCTCAAGGTGATTTGTTTTTTTATGGATTGGAAATACTTTGTCACAGCCATAATACGTTAGAATGATTATGAGATTAGATCCTTATTTGACATAATTATATTGTAATACCAGCATAGAGTGATGTATGATTCAATAATAGTTGTACGACAGGAGTGATTCAGTTGCTAATATGTACTCTTTATATCTAAAATTTATTAATTCTACTAATTACGTGTTAGTAGCTTTTAAACTGAATGAAATCTTACTGTCAAAATTAAAAAAGAGATCAGATTGATGTTAAAGGAAATAAACAAGACATATAAAGACAATCACCAATGTGTGTATGCCTGGATATGCATAGCAAATTTGTCTTACGAGAGAGATGTCAGTTCAGAGGTATTGGAATATAAGCACATCTCTGTTATTCATATCTTGTGTTAATTCTGGTTGAAATCTTCACTTACATACTGTACTTTTTCACCCTCCCGCCCTAGCTAAAAGATATCTTGTTGAACTTGTACATGTAAATGGTCTTGCAACTTTAGTTAGTGTGAGAAAAGGTTTATGTAATCTTATGCATACTTCTAAATCATATTAGAAGTGAATACAATGTAATAATTTATTTCAAAGCCAAAGCCAAGTTAGTAAAGATGAACTGATTTGGAGAGATGGTGTGTTTGTGTATGTGTGGGATACATGCAGAGGTGGGTTTCAGCAGGTTCTGATCAGTTCTGGAGAACCTGTAGCAGAAATTTTGAGTAGTTCGGAGAACCGGTAAATACCACCTCTGACTGGCCCTGTCGCCATCTATTCTCTGCCTCCCAAGTCCCAGCTGATCGGGAGGAAATGGGGATTTTGCAATAACCTTCCCCTGGAGTGGGGTGGGAATGGAGATTTTACAGTATCCTTCCCCTGCCATGCCCACCAAGCCACGCCCACCAAGCCATGCCATGCCCACCAAGCCACACCCACAGAACCCGTAGTAAAAAATTTTGAAACCCACCACTCGATACATGTCACTAGAAGGCAAAATCACAAAACTGTGTCTCACTTTGACCATGTCATGCGGGGGAATTCACTGGAGAAAGCAATTGTGTTTGGAAGGGTTAGCGGTAAAAGGAAACCAGGTCACCAAAGGACATGGTGGTTGGGACACTATCAATGCTGTCAACAGACAGAGCATAGAGAAACTCAAAGAAATAGTGCAAGATCAAAAATGTGGAGAGAATAGAATTGCCAATATTTAATTGAATGGATAACATAATCATCATCATCACTGATAAACTATACATATGATATAAAAGGAAAACAGAATATGAAAATTGTAATTTATCTTTCAAAGGTTTAATATCTAGCATAAATTTAATCTGTGTGTATGTGTAAACTTGAAGAAATGCTTTTAAAGAGCAAAATATTTTAAAATGATGTGGAACTAGAATTAGCACTTTTTTGGTTTCTTAACAATATGATATTGATATGAAGTGTTATCTTATTACAAAAATATCAATAGTTAATTATATTAAGACTTCTAGCTGATTTTATCACAATTCACCTGTGTACTATATCTTTAAATTCTGGAATTTTGGAAGCACCATGAGCTAATTTTAGAGTTTATTTTCCTGTGGAAACATTGACTGTTAAGACAGCAGGAAATCATATGTTAAGAGCCAATGGTCAGGAGATGGAGAAACAGATATACAGTCTTTACATAAATAGTGAGAAAGTTGCATATAAATGGTAATGTCTGCCATGCAAATACCATATCTTAGATAAACAATTTATTCCATGTTGACTTTGGTATAACTGCTTTTCACAGTTAAATAATTCTATACAGATCAGTTATAGTATATACAAAACTGAGAAATTAATCTTTGACTACAACTAATATTTTTATATATTTTCTGATGTGGCTTTGGCATTGTATTATGGTATAGGAATTAACAGTCATGAGTAAAACACTCTTGCAAACATCAGCTTGCTAATCTTAGCAAAATTTATCAATTTCTCTTTTACTCACTAATAATTATTATTTGTATTGTGTTTAGCCTACTTGTAGCACTGTGAAGCTTCTGTGTAATCTGAAAATGTTGAGGATTTTCAGAAAAGACAAACAACTATTGTACTTAATTAATTTCAGAGCTGTGGTCCTTCACTCAAATACAATAGCTCAAAAGTTCTTCTTTATGGTGAGAATAACTTAATCTCCACAAATTCCTTCATATAGCACATCTCTTGGTGCTTCCATACTGTATAATGTTTTTTTCCAAAAGATTCTATGATTGCTTCCTTAAAAAAACCCACCACTTTAAGGTACTGAGGAATCCTTGAGATGTAGGACAAGAGTTTGAGAACATCCATATTTAAAGAAATTTTATAAAATGTATATATACATTTTCCAAGTAATTTTTTTCCAAGAAAAGTAAAAGTGTGACCCAGTTTCCTGCCTTAGATTTTTTTCTTCAAGCTCACACTTCGATAAGGAAAAAAATGAGGGAAAGATTGGCTGACAAAATAGAGGAAAGAATCACATTCTGTATTTTTGTTTCCTGTTGTTTTCCTTGTTTGATTAAGTGAAACAAAAAATTCAGTCAGCAAACTAATGACTGTTATAAACTGAAGATACCCTTTGGAGCTTTGACTTACCGTATTTTGCGGAGTATAAGACACACCTTTTTCCCCCAAAAAGGAGGGTAAAAATCTGGGTGCGTCTTATACTCTGAATGTAGCCCCGCCAGGCTTTTCAAATGGAGGTTTCAGAGACTGAAAAAAGCATCAGTAACGAAGCTTCAGAAAAGAAGCCCCCAAAAAAGCTTCAGAGGCTTTTTTTCTGAAGCTCTGTTTTGGAGGCTTTCAGAGGCAGGAAAAAAAGTTTTTTCTACAACAATTTCAGAAGTTTCAGAGGCAGAAAAAAAACGAAAAAAAAGCAAGGCACAGAGCTCACAACCAAGGAACCTGTTGCTAAAATTCACCTCTGGGAACAGCTGATTGGGGGTATTCCGGGAGGCTGATCCACCTGCCAATCAGCTTTTTTCTTATTTTCCTCCCCAAAAACTAAGGTGCATCTTATACTCTGAAAAATACAGTAATTATTTGGAAGTTTAACATATCAGAGAAGTTTCATCATTTCAGATAATGGATACTGACAAAGAAAGTGATTGTTCATATTTGTCCTGTCCAAGATGCTGGAAGCAAAAAGGCCTCATTTAATAAGCCAAGTTTGGGAGCGTAAAAAACACTTGTAGCAGAAGGAAGCCAGCGAAGGAGAATCAACATTCAGTAGGTGTTCAAAGTAGCAGAGGTAGTACCATAAACTTGCTGGAGCAGAAAAATGGTATAATTAAGTAATAGCTCAAATTTCAGAAGTTCAGTTAAAGTTTCGCACATTAAAGAGACACTGAAGTCGAGTGTGTGATTTCTCAATCCAAGTTAATAAACCCTTAGTTCTACCTTTATTTCTTTAGTAGAAAATCTGGGTTCTTGAAGAAACCCAGCTTTGAAGGATTGAATTTCTGTTACTTTACCACCCAGGGATAATCCCATTCTATAAACATGACATTGTGCATTATCATTCAAATCTGCAAAAGGATTCTATCAACGGAGGCATGACATCATTTCTGGTGATTTCCCATCTAGGATTTAGTTATACTCCAGAAACCATCAGCCTCTTGCTTGGTCCTTAATCTAATATCACATGAACATTTATTTGAACACTTTTAGTCTCTTTTTACTAGAACATAGACACCATATTCCCTTGGGGAGGAGGGGTATAACAGTGACTAAGGAGGTTTTTTCTTTATTTATATTACAGTGATAAGGGGTTCTTTAGTAAGATCATTTATTTATTGTCCAAGAATTTGTGTCAAAAGAATTCATTTTTCTCCTTTGGTCTGCATCCAAAATATTCATAGAGAATGTTTGAGCCTCTCAGTGTTTAGAACAACATTCCTTTATTGAGTGCTCTCAAACTCACTGAATTATTGGATAAAATAGTCAGAAACAGATCTGGGGAGGGCACTAAGATAGAGAAGGCTGGTGTATAATATAAAGAGATGGTAAAGTGTAGCTGTTCCAAAGAAAAGTCCATAACACTGATCAACTCTTCGATAGATCATAGATTCCAGGATGGTGCAGGAATGTTTTCTGCCTTAATCTTTTAGATAGGTTCCTGAATGTTTCTGGAGGACCAATTCCTGGAAATATATTTGGAAGACAGATAGATGGCCATATATGCATTTTATTACCAGTTGGTACCATTAGTACCCACAGAAACAGACTTTGGTGAAGAATTCTTCAGAAAGTAGCAGATATTTTAAAGCCCTTTTTAAAAAAATCATCACTTTATTAATATAGCCCATGTAACCAGTCAGGTAGGATATTGAGGAAAAATTCAGATGTTGGCTTTTGTATATATTGTCCCTGGAACAGGAAGAAATATTGTTGCTATATATTGCCTGGCTCTAAAAGGCAATATAGGGCAGCAATAAAGTTTCTTATTGGAATTGTTCTAGAAAACCAGTGTCATTTTTTTCTTCCTTTATGCCACCATGGCAAGCTACCGTATTTTTAGGAGTATAAGACGCTCTGGACTATAAGACGCACCTACCTTTTTTGGTGAGGAAAACAAGAACAAGAAATCTGCCTCTGCCTCCCAGCAATTTTGCCTCATTGCAACAAACAGCAAATAGCCTGCTTTACTTTCATTTTTATTTTCAGCATAGCTTGATTAGTACAAGAAAAAAAAAATCTGCTCCCAGCAATTTACCTCCTTGCAGCAAGCAGCAGAGGCTGGCACAAAACAGCTGAGAGCGAAACAGCTGAGAGTCGGGAGGCCAATCCAATCAACTTGTTTTAATTAGGCTGTCCTGAAACTAAAACGAGCTGATCTTCTTCTTGCTGCTTGCTGCAAGGAGGTAAACTGCTGGGAGGCAGAGGCCAGAGGGTGTGGGCCAGTGGGTGGTCAGGGCTACATTTGGTATATAAGACGCACCTAAATTTTCACCCCCTTTTGGGGGGGGGAAGGTATGTCTTATACTCTGAAAAATACGGTAATTAAAGTTAAAGAATTCTTAGTTTCTTGACTTATTTATTTCACTGTCCAATGTCTCTCTGTTATTCAAATAATTGTTCTTTTTGCAGACTTTTCACCATTTTCAAGAAAGCCGCTTCTGGAGGGAAATTTTTAATCTTGATTTTACAATGTTATTCCAGCAAGGATAACTGTGTATGGGACCAAGTTATTTTATTTTTATTTATTTATTAATTCCCCCCCCCCATTTTTATTATTTTTAAAAGTAACTCAAGGTAGCAAACATACCTAATATTCTTTCCCCCTATTTTTCTCACAAAAACAGCTCTGTAAAGTGGATTGGGCTGATTTGGCTTTTATGCCTAAGGCAGGACTAGAACTCACAGCCCCCCTGCACTTCAATTATTACACCAAACTGGCTCTGATTTCAGAATAACAGAAGTTATTCTGTTTTTCAGGAAAATGAAGGTTTATAGGTTAGATAATAGTAACATTTCTAACCTTTAAAACATACATATAAGCTTATCATATTAAAGCATGAAAGAAAACGGTCTGGCCTTTTAATAGATTCTTGTTTAAAATCAGTTTTGCAGAGTAGTGGATTATTGTAACAGGTTTTTTTTCTTCATTTACAACACACCTCTGTTAAGACTCTTTTTCTAGCCATTGAAAGTCACTTCTGATGAGTGAATGTTCTGCTTAAGAGCCAGATTCCACTCCAATTTCCATTTATACTTTACAAATAAGAACAGTTATTCCCATTTGCCTCTCCTCGATTACTGTTGTGCGATTTCCCCCCCTTAATGACTCTAAGAAGTAAAAGGACCTAAGTATTATACACAAATGCTGCTTTCTTTGACACCATCTGGAAAACTACTCCTGTACAACTTAAACATGGGTAGGCGAGGATGTCTGCTTGACACAATTCTAGGCCCAAAGCTGTTTTAGAAATACAGAATATTGATAGGAAATTTAAGAATGAAGATAAGGGCTAAACTGGGTTTAATGGGATATTCTTATTTAAAGCAGTATTTAGTGTTTGGAATCTGTTATGTATCACTAACCTATCATATACTAGTCATCTAGGATTCTACTGGCTTTGAACTGTTGATAATTCCCTACTGAATTCTGAAATCATTTTTTGTTGTCGTTTAAAAGTCTTTTTATAATTGTTTTCAAAGTTGCCAACTAGAATTTTCCCACTTTTTATCTTCTTCCATAAAGAAGCTTCTTGTGATTTCCTATTTTCAAGAAGCCCAGAGATGTTTCTCAAAAAAAAAAAAATGCTTATATTGCTAGGAATTACTCTGAAATTATGGTGGTATAAATACTTACTAAATAAAAAAAGAGCTAAATTGATGGTTTATTAAGAAATAACAATAAATAGATTTATTCAGTGCCTGTGACCACCAAGGCCAAAATCCATCAATATATGTTCCAACGAACAACTAACTATTAGTTTTACTATCGGTTCAGGCGAACCGGTAGTAAAAAATGCTTTTAAAAGTAAAAAAAAAAAAGGTTCTGACGATCACAGCTGTGCCGCTGGATTGTCGGAAACTTTTTTTAAAAACTTTTTAAAAGCATTTTTTACTACCTATTCGCCCGAACTGGTAGTAAAAAAATGCTTTAAAAAAGTTTTTAAAAATGGTTCCGAAGATCGCGCAGCACATCTGTGATCGTCAGAACCTATTTTTTTACTTTTTTAAAGCATTTTTTTACTACCAGTTCGGGCTAATAGATAGTAAAAAATGCTTTAAAAGTTTTTTTAAAAAGTTGGCCATGCCCACCCAGTCACATGACCTCCACCAAGCCACGCCCACCAAGCCACGCCAACAGAACCGGTAGCAATACAAATTGGATTTCACCACTGCTTCAGATGACTTGCAACCTTCAAAAAAGAAACATGTAGGTAACCAGTAAGACAGGAAAAATGAAATTAGTTTTACTTTAAACTTTCGTCCTCAGAGTGGTCCCAATCCAGAGTGAAGTATGGGGCCTTTATTCCATTGGACGGAGATCTCACATGGTAGCCGCTGTGCCACCCATTTAGCAGAAAGCAAGGTGGTCTTACCTTGTCATACCTGGTAACCATCATTCCTCAGATACAATCAGTTTCTTCCTAGTTTCCAGTTGTCTTTTTTTCTTTTTGTTGGCATACAAACATAAATTACAAGACTGCAAATTCACATACCTTCTCCTCCTGTGCCGTATGGTTTCCATGTGGAGCTCAGAGATTTGTAATATAAATAAAGTTGGATGCTGGCACTTTGCTTTGTAGCATTCCAGTTTTCTTTCTTAAATATCTTTTGAGTAAAGTTCAGTTGGGGAAAGAGCCTGGTAAGGGTGATCTCTGAAGAACTTTTTTATTTGAGTCTTTTTTAATTATGATAGAGACACACTAGGTCAGTTCTTATCAAGCTGAGGTACAAATCAGAGTGCATTTATTTTTTTCAGAACATAAATCTTTCCTATTTTGTATTTTGTTCTTTCATTAAAATACATTTAAAAATATGAATATTTCAAAATACATTTTGAGAGGAAATAGTCAAATTCCTATATTTAGATATGGATCTATAAATATATATATTGACATACACAAATTAGAACATAAAAGGACTGAATGAAATTTAGCAATTAATTTGAAATGATTATATGAGACATGTAGATCCTTACTTTGGAAGTTTAAGTTTCTGAAAGCTGTATTTTGTGTCCCTCTTCATCTCCAGATGCCCTTGTTCAGCTGGGACTTGGCTGCATTTCTCTTGGCGTCTCTGAGACATTGGGGTCTGAGATTTTGGCAGAAACAAATGCTTTGGACTGAGTCTTTGGTTCAACTCATCCTACTAGATTGGTGGCAAATTGATTCTGATTCTGATCTGGCATGTGATGGCATTTATAAGATCTAAATTATAGATCTATAAAAGGACAGGGCTAAAATAATCTGTCCCTTTTAAGAGGCAAAATTAAAGGTTCTCCATGTACCAGTCTTGTATAAAATCTTAACATGCTTCACATTGGGTATTTTTATACTTTGGTTTGGATTGGCACACTTCCTATTATGAAGACCAAGGGCAAATGGGCTAGAAATCCCCTGTATTTATAGATGTTGAATTAATAATCCATGTATTGTTAAGTGGCCATTGTACCCGCTCACAGTGTCATGAACATGATTATCAGAAAATTATCAGTAATTTCCCTCTGATCAAAAAATTACAATCTTCCTTTTGCAAGGCCTGCTTTAGACAACTACTGCAAAGATTGCTGGTTTCTAGCAGAAGTTGATTGATATTGTCTTCTTGTTAAATATTTCAGGTTTGGGATTTTTTCCCCTGTATTTTAAATTTAGTATTTATGTTTTATTGGTCCAGAACTGTAAATAAATAATTTGGATTCAAAACACAGAGATCTGTCCATCTCTAAAGATTTAGGGCTGTTGACCCTAAAACAGCCTTGGGTTTAGATACTATTAAATGTTGGGTAGAAATAAATCTTTTACCATTTGGCTTCTTTTCTGTTTTACTCGAGTATCCCTAAACTATCATTTATTTTATTTGTATCCTGCCTTCATTATTTTTACAAATATCTCAAGGCCAGGGGTGAAATCTACTTACCTTCCCAACTGGTTCGGAATGCGCAGAGGGTAAAAAACTGGTTACTTCCTGGTTGAAACCAGGAAGTAATGATGACTGGGCAGGTGGGCGGAGCCTCACGCCGCCATCGCTACCGGTTCTCCAAACCACCGGCTGCCATCACTACTGGTTTGGCTGAACCAGGAGCATTTCACTCTTGCTCAAGGCAGAGAATTTACCCAGCCCACCTACTTCCTCTTATTTGCCCCACAACCACCAGCCTATGAAGTTGGTTGGCCTGAGAGACAGTAACTGGCCCAAAGTCACCCAGCTGGTTTTCATGGCTAAGGTGGGACTTGAACTCATAGTCTCCTATCTTCTAGCTCCGTAGCTTAATCTCTAGACTAAACTGGTTCTCTTCTTTCTGGAAGTCAGTGGAAAATGAAGCAGACTTACCTTTTGGTTCTGTTATTTTTATTTAAATAGAATTTTAGCATCTATGAAACATTTTAAACATTAAAATTTGTGGTGTATTCTACTCTTGTCTAAATGTCAAAGTGGGACAAGGCAGAAAAAAATAGCTGTGGAGTCCTCTGTAGAGTCAGTAGGGCCAAAACCATATCCTCCCATGTTTTGCTTTTTTTTAGTTTTGTAGGTTTAAGGTGACCCATAGCTGATTCATGTTTAAGGTACCCATTTTACCACTTCTTCAAAGTCTCAGTTTATCCCACCTCCGTAATCCCAGCCCCATTTGTTTTAGAGTGTAGCCCTAAGAAAGCACATGGCTCCTCTTAAGCTCATGGAAGTTATGTAGCCTTGAAATCCAGCATCAAAACCAGAATGAAGTTAGAAATCTTGCTGCAATAACTTCTAAATGTGAAGAAGATCAACTTAACTATGGAGATTTGGTTACACTTTTGATTCAGCTTCCTCATAATCAAATTAGGAAATAGAGAAAAATGCTGATCTCTATAAATACGATAAAACCTTTTCTTACAGTTTCATGCCAAGAAAATGTACAAGCTTGGTTTATTTTTAGGATAACTTTCATTCCTGATAAACTTAAATGTTTTTTAAATAAGTGTAAAGCTGCTAAGACAAATATGATGTCCAATTATTTTGCAGTGAACCATTTTTACGTTCAAAGTTAGCTCTATTTTCTGTACTTGGGCTCTGTCTGATTGACAATTCTCTGTTGATGCTGGAGTAAGTCCAGTTCAAGCTTCTCGATTTAAGCACTTTGGAAGTTCACAAAAACTTACATCTGAGTCCAAATGTCTCCAGTTTGATCTGCTTTTCTCATAAGTTGACTGCAAATCCTTTTACAGCATAATTGTTTTATTGGAAGCATTCTAAGTATAGGGTTGATGTAGAACTAAATAAAATAAGTTTGCCGTTTCTTAGAGATACTAAAATAAAGTACGTTTGAATTTGTGTTACTTAATTTTAGCGCATCAGAATTTACAATTTGTCAGTTAAGTATAGGGGAAAGGTCAAGTGAAATCAGTGCACAAATACTATTCTGGATTGAAATGATAAAGCTGCACGATTATCAAAATTTTGTTTGATATACTAAGACAGCTTCATGGATAATAATTTGAAATGCAAATACACTAAAGTTCCTTGCTTGAGAAACTTCCTTTGTAATGTTGATAACTTAAATCTTGTATATAGGCTATAAACTCACCTGACATTGGTTTGAGATTATTAAACATTAAACCCTCATGATGGCAGCCAGTATGGTATACACATGAACAGCTTACCACAGGATGTTTTCCTGCAGTTGTATGGAAGTCTTTTCTTCATATAGAGCAGGAGTGTCAAACTCAATTTCATTGAGGGCTGCATCAGGGTTGTGTTAGACCTCAGGGGGCCAGGGTGGGCATGGCCAGCTCAACGTCACTCATGTTGGGGGCACCTGTGGTAGCCCAAGTGCTCTGCCAGCGAAAATGAGGTCACGAGCTCCATTTTTGCTGGCAGAGGCACCGCGGGTTGGTCCTTTGTTGTTTCCAGGGTGGCCCCGTGGGCCAGATCTAATCACCCCGTGGGCCGGATCCAGCCCCGGGCCTTGAGTTTGACCCTTATATAGAGATAGATTGCGCCAGCCAGTTGATATTAGGCAGCAAGCCTAACTAGTGCTTTCAAAGCTAAGTACTAGAATTTTTAGATAACTTGCTGACTAAAAATAAATTTAGTTAGTTGTGGACCAAAAGTTATTAGTCAGAAGCTGCAGTGGGACATCTGTGTGTGAAAGAATTCTCTTTCCTCAACAGATGTTAGTGTTTTATGTAAGGAAAATATATATTAGAGAGAAGTTAGGTAGAGATGTATCTTTGTGCCATTGCTGTTCAAAACTACTAACAGAAATCAGCAAGAGTCCTACAATCTTTTTATTACCCCTAAAGTGCATCATTCATACCTATTCAAAAAATCTTCCCATTTAGATTCCAGGCACAAATTCTGTTTGTATCCCAATCGAAACTGTATCGCTCTTTTCATTCCTCTGAATAGATGTGATCTAAATTCTTCTGAAACATATTTCAAATTCCACTGTGTGCTCCTAATGTGGTTTTGTACTGTGAAGCCATCATAATCAAATCTGAGATTTAGACTTGGACATGCATCGTTTCACATTGGCTAAAGCTATCCTGATTTTAATTGATGATTAAATGTTCTAGAGTAGAATATTGTGTGAGAAACTGAAATAATGCATGTTCTCACCCAAGGCAGTGCTGATGCTGTTGAGATGAGTGTTCAGTGGCAAATCTTAAACAAGTTGCTATAGAACTAGAACAGGCGTGTCAAACTCAAGGCCCAGGGGCCAGATCTGGTCTGCGGGGTGCTTAGATCTGGCCTGTGGGGCTGTCCTGGGAACAGCAAAGGACCAGTCTCATGCGGCCCTCCTGGCTCCGTTTTCGCTGGCAGAGGGTTGCAGGAGGCTGTTGCAGCCAAAAATGGAGCTCAGTAGCCCGTTTTCTCTGGCAGACTGCTCGGGCCATCACAGGTGCCCCCCAACACAAGTGATGTCATGCTGACCACGCCCACCCTGGCCCCCGAAGATCAAACACAATCCTGATGTGGCTCTCAATGAAATCGAGTTTGACACCCCTGATCTAGAAGATTAGGTAGATCTGACTACCTTTATCTTTTATAATCTTCTGTGTTTTAATAATTTTATTAAGCTTATCAAGATATAAAATACAAAAGAAAATGAAAATAGGAAAACGGGGGAGGAAATGATAGAGGTGTTGTGGAAAGGGGAAAAAAGAAAAAAAAGCATTGACTTCTGACGCTTCTTAGCACAGTAAGATAACATTACAGCCTCAACTTTTTACTTTTGCATACTTTATATGTACTAATCATTTCTATAACAACAAACATATTTAATCAGCAAAACTCAAATCAAAGTTTCATTTTTCCCCATCTCAAGCACAAAATCCAGAAGTGGTTTCCAAGTAGATACAAAAGCGGATATGTTCTTTTCTTTGATTAAAGCAGTTAATTTAGCCGTCTCTGCTAGTTCCATCAGTTTTTCCAACCATTTGTCCATTTTGGGAATTAAAGTGTCTTTCCATTTTTTGTGCATAAAGCATTATTGCTGCTATCAACATATATAACGGCAAAATTCCAGATTTTTTTAAATGAAATACTGACAAAGTTGTGTTTCAGAGTGGAGGAAAAGGTTAAATATCTTGGGCTTACATTGACAAGTACAAACTCTAAATTGTTTCAAAACAATTTTGTACCTGTGTGGAAATATTTTTTAAAAAATTAAGATTGGATAATTTCCAATTAACCTTATTGGTACATTCACAATAATTAAGATGATTTTTTAAAATCAATAATGGTATTTTATTTCAGACTTTACCGATATTGACAACTGAAATTCCATTTAAACAATGGCAAAAGAGAGTTTCTAAAAGTCTTATGCCTGTAACATTTAACTGGGCCAAATTGTATATTGTAGAACAAAACAGTGAGCGAATATACAGAATCCAGGATCCATGGCACTCCTGGAACGGAAGTTTAGCAAACTTTATAAACAATTTTATGACATAATACAAACGATCATAAAACATTTCCTGTAATCAACTCCTGATATTTGACTGTGCTATACAGTTCAACGGGCTATTTTCAGATACATATTTGAATATCTCCCTGGAGATTTTTTTTTAAAAAATTCAATTACATTAGAAACTGTCACATTGCTGAAGGTGTTGAGGAATTTGGTAAGGATATTTCTGAAACAGCCCACTGGGTCATGGGTTATCTAAAAATAATTAGAAATCTCCAGAAATAATTAGAAATCTCCTATTTGCAGGTCCAGTCCCTTTTATTATTTACAATTGAACAGGTTGCTTTTTCATGTTCATTGGGAGCTGCCCAGAGATAATTATAAAACGGGTGACTATATAAATGTTTTAAATAAAATAAAATAAAATGTTTCTTCCAATTAATAATAGATGCCTGTTGTTTGTCCTTTGAACATCTGCCTTAATTAGTGATTTCTTTCAAATTATGGTTAATTTTAAATAGTGGAACAGCATAGTTCCACTATGATTAAAGGTACTGAGTTTTTTAAGATTCTCAGTATTATTTTGTTTATATAAACTATAAAGGCTAGCATTAAAAACAACAACAGTGTCACATCAAGTCTGAAGTGGGAGGAAAATGAACAATTAGAAAACTTTGGAATATAGTGTGGATGAACTCTGAATGCCAATTCCAGAGGAAAGAGTTAGTATGAAAGCACCACATCCAATATTTATTTTGCACCCTATCTGATTAAGTTAGCCTTCATTTGAGATTTTTAGTCTTAAGACCAATGAAAGACATAGTATTGATATTCAAGTACATAAGAATTAGGGGTGAAATCCAGCAGGTTCTGACAAGTTCTGGAGAACCGGTAGCGGAAATTTTGAGTAGTTTGGAGAACTGGCAAATACCACCTCTGGCTGGCTCCTGAGTGGACTGGGAATGGGGATTTTGCAGTATCCTTCCCCTGGAGTGGGGTGGGAATGGAGATTTTGTAGTATCCTTCCCCTGCCACGCCCACCAAGCCACACCACTTCTACCAAGCCACGCCCTTAGAACCGGTAGTAAAAAAAATGGATTTCACCACTGATAAGAATAATATATTGTCGATTATTGAATTATATAAATTCTGTACCACAAGAAGAATTCTGTTTTCCATTGGTACAGAAACTGGCACTAGAAATAAAGGATGTAAGTTGTAGTTATTTACATTTCACTTAAGTGTAACAAAAAATTTATAGGTTCTCCAGCTCTCAACCCTAATGTGTATAGTTTCTTTTTAGTATTATCATTGATGTGTTATTCCTTTCATTTATTTTATATCATTAATTTAAAAAGTAGAAATAGAAATAATCCTTCATTCAGTTGCTCTCATGAAAAATACTTTTTTTCCCCAATTGGTTTTGATGCCAGTTGAAGGTAAAATTTATGGTGTGGCAGAATTGGCACAAACGTGTCTTTTCTGTGTACTTGTACTGAGATTCTAAGGAAGATTGTCTGTCAAAGAAGTGGGTAAAAATATGTGTATTTTAAAGTGAAAAAATTAAGTTTCCAGATTAGTATTAAGTAGATTAGTTCCCAGTCATGTATTAAGTCACTGTATTTGACTTATGGATATACTTTAGTTGTGAACAATACTTCCCTATTTTCCCATCTATCTCAAGCCATATTGTATGTTTTCTTGTTTTTTCATTCCCCAAATAACTTTTTAGCTATTAGTCAATTAGTCTTCTGGGAAACTATGATTTAAAACCATTTTTTCCCAAATGTAGTCTTGCTGGGAAGAATTGAAATTTAACAATTAAATAATTGTGCTGGAAATAAACAAAGCTTTGTAGTAAACTACTTTTAATAGGAAAATGAAGCAGAAATTGGTTTAAAACAATGACATGTTCTATTCTGGCTTGAATTTCAGTCCAGTGTATGTATATTTAGGAATGTTTCTGTTTAAAGGGATGTTTTCAGTATTTTAAAATAAAATTGGAACCCTATTGCAGAAATGCCTCTCGCAACAGCCATTACATATATCTGTCATTTTCTATTGAAACTGTATCTCTAAGAAGTGTTGGAAATATAAAATCATTTTAAGATTCTCTGTTTATTAACTATTTAATGTGAACATCTATTTTGAAATACATATTACTACAAGATTTGTGCTATTACAATGACCTACTCTACTTATTAGAGCTCAATTCATAGGGGAGTTTGGATACAATTCTCTAGAGAAATAATTGTTTCTTATGTCCAGTGGTTTGAATGGATCCAAATTCCATTTAGATAATTAAATAGTCAGTGTATTTCGAGATGTACACCAATTCCTCAGTCAAATTTTATAGATAGAGGTTTTAGTTTCAGCTATAAAAGCTTATTTTTCTTCTTCTGCTATAAATCTATTGTATATATAATTGAAAATGGCACTTAGATAAGAAATTGGGAAACTGTATGGCATTTACTTTCTAAATTTCTTATTTCAATAGAAACACTGCTTCTCAAATATCTGGGATATTTGATAAAATAAATATTTGATAAAAACAAATAAAAAACTTTAATGATTCATTCTGAATTCTTCAAGTATTGGACATTTTCAAATAAATGGACTTTATGCAATGACAACTATTTTAATTGCGTAACAGTTATGTGAAATTTAAACTAAAACATAGTGACAGAATCAATAAATGTCATGAAGGAATGGAGCTCATAAACCACATCAGTTCTGTTCAGATATATAAAGCGCCCTCCATACAATTAACATCCAGTTTATATCACTTTCAGTATTCACTGATATCATGATACATAGAATATATATGTATATTCATTCCCAAAGATATATGTGGTGCCCTCTTTAGAAATATATTTCTTCCTGTGCTTTAGGCCACCTACTCAGATCACTAATTAAGTAGCCTCACTTTTGGACAGTCCAAATGGCGATTAAATTCACAGCGCAGGTGCACATCTGTTTTTGAAAAATCATTAGGGCAAGCTCTTGATGGATTAGTTTCACATTCAGGGGCAAAGCTGAGTGCTTAAGTAATTAAATAAATCCCTTCTGTTTTGAATAAATTACACTCCTTAAAGTAAGAGAAATGAGCAAAATTAAGGATTTTTTTTTTAAAAAAAGATATCCTCAGAATTTGAGTGTGTTTGTTACCCAAACAACAGTTACTAAAAAAAAAAACTTTCATTGATCATTCTTTCTGAATATATTCAGAGAGAAAAGGAGCCATGGCCACTTTCTCCCTTTTCTAATATCATTCTCAGCCTTCCAGAACAATCAGCATGTATCACAACGTCCGGTACATCTGCTAAATATCTAAAGGAGTCTTGCAGAATTTTCATAAAGTGGATTGTGGCCAAATCCTTTACTCAGTTTTGCAAAGGATATTTCCTTAACAGTTTTCCCTATAATAACCTGAAGAACAATTACTGAGGAAATGTTCCTTTTTGCACCATTTTTGCTAAGGATGTAAATTTCCCTTCTTTGAATGAACTATTGCTAGTCAACACTGGCAAATATGTTCATCATACCTTGTCTCAGGATGAACACTAAATAAGCATTTCTGATAGGTGTAATTTTCCTGAATTTGTAAAAAATTAACATAAATAATTTCTAATTTTGTGTTTCTCCTCCCACAAACATTATATATAGCAACCCATACTTTACTCTTCTATATCCATAACAAACACATCTTCACTGCTGAAATGGTTTTTTAAAAAAATCAGTTTGCAATTGGGTTTTGTCAGTATTATATAGTCAAGGTACTTTGTATATTCTCTAACCAGGTATCTTCCTGTATTGAATTACAAACTCAATAATTTCTAAACCACAGTGCAATTCTGGAGTCATAGTCCATCTGGAGGACACCAACTTATAGAGAGCTTATTGAAGTAAGAGAATAATAATGTAATGCTTTATGAAATATTGATGTTGTCCGCAGTAGCTATAATATGCCTTAAATGCTATAAAATGCTATGTGTAGGAGATGACACTTTCTCAACAGCATGTGATAGGGCACAGCATGCCTATTGGTTTTATTATTTTCATAATTTTCGTATGTTTAGTAATATTGCTTTCGTTTTCACAAGTAGGATTAGAATGAATAATGTATTAAATCAAGTAAATCCTTCTAACTGATACAACACTTGCATGGGCTTTATAAAAGCATTTCTTGTGAGATTTTGAGAGCAAAAGTAATGAAACAAAATAAAAATTGAAATATTAAATGGGATTGGTTGAGTAAGATGCATGATTATAGTACTTTTATGCATGTTGTGGCATATATTGCAAATAAATAAGAGGTTAGTTTGTCAATGAGGCAAATAAAAGAGGGCATTTGTAATATTCCATAATATGTTATACCCTTAGACAGACCCTTCTCTCACTAATTCTATTCTTAGTCCCTACTACTATTTATTCAGTATATCACTTGCTTCTGTTTATAAACTGCCTCTAAAAGGATTCCTGTGGAGTTTCCCTGCAAGAAATTTTTCCTTTTGATTTTATTAACCTGCATTCTCTAATTGTTACTGAGTCTTTCTGTTCATGTAAATGTTTGGTGTTATTTTAAAATCTAAAATGCACATTTCTATTTATTTACACATGCTTTCAGACTTCTAAGATTCTGCTAATGTAGCCTTACAATAAAGTAGAATTCGCTCATCTGGTTGTGTTTCTTGTCTAGTTCACCTGGTAAACCTGGCACGTATCTTGCAAGTTTGATAATCTCTTCTAATTTCAGGAATGGCCACTGATCCTCAAGGACTTAACTATCCACATCTGAACATCTGTCAGCAGCATTGGTGCAGCAGCAAGTGGGTGCACAGATGGCCAATTTGCAGATTGCCACAATGCAATTAATGCAACAAACAGGGCATTTGAGCCAACCCATGGCAGCATGACTGACAGTGGCTCAGCCAATGCTTCTGCATTCATGGCTGCTTGCTGGAAATGTTTGGAGCAATTCCAGAAATTCACTGCTCAATACAAAATGCTTATGGCAAGCTGGCCGGTCGGCCAATAGAAGTTCCCACTGATCACATCAAAGTAACTTTTGTGCTGAGTTTGCTGAAGAAAGCAGAAGCTAAGTGAACAGTATCTGAGGGGAAAGATTCATACTGCACAACTATCAGGACTTCATGCATAAATTCGAAGGCACTTTGGAGAGCCCATACAGAGAATCACTACAAATGAAGCAATCGAGAAGCAGAGACAGAGAAAAGAAGTCATATATGTCAGACTTGCTGAATTACTTGCTGGAAATGTAGGGTGGAATGACATATCCTTGAATGACCAGTTCAGAGAAGAGCTGATTGAGGACCTGAGAGATGAGCTTGAGAGGCAAGGCATCCCAAGTACCCTGGAAGATCTGCATTGTGTAATAATAGAAAAGTTAAGGCAGGGAAAGAAACAATAAGGGGAATTGCATTTCCTCCATGCAAATACCAATACCAATAGCACTTAGACATATACCACTTCATAGTGCCTTTACAGTCCTCTCTAAGTGGTTTACAGAGTCAGCCTGTCGCCCCCAACAATCTGGGTCCTCATTTTATCCACCTCGGAAGGATGGAAGGCTGAATCAACCTTGAGCCTGGTGAGATTTGAACTGCCGAACTGCAGCTAGCAATCAGCTGAAGTAGCCTGCAGTGCTGCACTCTAACCACTGCACCACCTTGGCTCTAGAACCAACAGAGAGATTTCCTGTCATCAAGAAAGAAGCAAAGAAGAATGGATTTGGGACTAGGCTTTTTCCATGGACCCCCAGGACACAGTCAGATCATACCTTGTTAAAAAAATGCCATCGTCTCGACACACGATGCAGAGCTTGTAAATCAACAGAGCATGTAGCCAGCAAGCAGCCAGTTCAGCTTGAAGCAGCATGCTAGGGAAACTTTGCCATTCCCCCTCCCAGGAGCTCTGAAGGGAGGCCCTTCATCATTTGAACAGAATAGTCAATGATAGCAGACACGCAGATTTAATTACTTCGATTATTGCTACTTTGGATTCCAAGTAAAAGGTGGAACTTTCTGCTCTTGTAGACTCTAGTGGAAATGCTAATTTCATACGCATAGAAACAATACATAAATTAAAGTGGTCTACTCAATCTCTTTTTGTTGTTTCTTCAGATATTCATTTATTTTCTCTGGAGAGATGTCATTTCATTTATAACAATTGGAATAATATTGATGAAATGCTTTTTGTATGGCTACATTGTCCATTAATACAATATACATCCTTCCTGCAACTTCAGTGTCATTGTATTCACTGTCCATTCAGGAATAGTTGAGGACTTCATATCTATAATTACATCAGTGGTGAAATCCAATTTTTTTTACTACAGGTTCTGTGGGCGTGGCTTGATGGGCGTGGCGTGGTTTGGTGGGTGTGGCGTGGCATGGTGAGCATGGCAGGGGAAGGATACTGCAAAATCCCCATTCCCTCCCCATTCCTGGGGGAAGGATATTGCAAAATTTCCATTCCCACCCCACTCTGGCGCCAGCCAGAGGTGGTATTTGCCGGTTCTCCGAACTGCTCAAAACCTGCTGGATTTCACCCCTGAATTACATGTATATGTTTTAGTTGCCATAGGTCAAACATTGGACTTAAAATTCTGAATGCTGCAGTTGATGATCTGAAAATGGAGAAAATCTCCCTCCTTCTCTTAGGAATGGACAATTATATACAGGCCAGTTTCTAATCCCTCAAAGTTAGATATGGTAAGTAAGAGAGTGATGGCTTCTCAACTGCAGGCAGATGACGAGATGACATTGTCCTGAGCCATTTCAAACTGGCTTGAGGATAAGCTATAAATCTCATGGTTTGCTTAACCAGATGTTTGAGGATTGACAGAATGAGTGTGACTCTTGTAATTTTTGAGCTTTGGTACTATTAGCTTAAAAAATTAACATACACTTGATAAATATTTATTTTAATTATTAATTATAATTAATTCTAACACTTAAAATACCAATTATACTAAACAAGTATAATTAATAATGCTTGTTTGGTATAATTGATATTTTAACTTTCACGTCTTGAATTTAGGTTTATTTTTTATTTTAAATTGCCAAGGAAGTTTGGTTGTCCTGGGCATACAAAGACAGGTAAATGAATTGGGTGGGCGTTGTAGCTTATTTACATTTTTAACTTGTTTCATTCTCCTTATTTATTTCGATATCTGAAAGGTAAATTAAAGGCTGAAGTGAACTGAAAAAATTAATAAATCTTGTTAAACTCAAGGATTCTTCACCTGTGTTTTTTCTTTTTACCACCAAGTAATATGTTCTAATTGAGTTCCTTCCTTATCGTGACTGATGTTGCAATTTAAATACATATGTAGTATAAAATCCTAAAATAAGTATTTTAGGACTTATTATCTGTGGGTTGTTTACTAAGTTGGTCCTGTATGTTTGTTCCAATATTTAAGCTGATCTGGCACTTTTCTTCAAAAGCTGTTGAACTAGGACATCTGGGATTAAAAGCTCAAGAACAGAGACGCCAAGTTAAATATTTTTAAATGAACATTCACACTGCTACCTAATGAAATTCCCTTAAAAAATAAGTTGACTCATAGCAAAGCTTTAAGAAAAATCATACAGTGAAAATATTTCACTTCTCATTGACATATTCATTAGACTTTTTTTTTCCAGAAGAGTGGTTTTCATTCAAAAAAGTCTGGGAAGCTGAATAAAACTGCTGACAGATAAAGTTAAGGCTGAGGTGTAAATGAAACGAACGGCTGCCCGGTCATTTTCAAAGTCAACCAACTAGTTAGAAAATTAATACGCTAAAAAATACTGGGACAGTGTGATGGCCTCGTCGGAATCTTAGTGCGTAGAGGAAGACAAACCAGAGCTGGGGCTGATGGAGGTCAAGGGGGCAGCCTCATTGGCTTCGGAGGAACGTGAAGAAGACCAGGACAAGGCAACCCTGAGTCCCTTGGGCTTGGGACAGCTTGCCAGCAGGGAGGAATGGAGGCAAGATGTCCGAGAGGGGGGAAGAGAGGGCAGGCAGTGGAGAAGAGGAGTGATGGAGCTCAAGTGATGAGCAAGGACTGTCCCCTCCTGATCCCCAAGCATGGAGAGTGGAATGGAGGCGGGAACAACGCAGGCCAACCCAACAACTCGGGAGGACAGTGCCCTGCCCCTCTTTACAAGGCACACCTGGGGATTGAGACTTAAGGAGATGCTCTGGGGAGGGGCGTTTGTCAGGAATTTGTGGAGTTTTGTGTGCCATTGCCAACATCTGGAGTTTGCTGACCTTCTCACCTTGCTGCTTTGTTCCTTTGCTTCGTGCACTCATTGCCTTTTTCCTTTGCCTCACTGGACTTCTTGCCTTGAAGCCTTTGTGTAACAGGGTTTTGCTGGACTACTCGCAAAAATCCCGCTTTGCTCCGGGATTTGCCATAAACCTGGAAGTGTTTGGGGGAAAGTTGGAGCAATAAAGGAGAGTTTAGACTATCAGTTGGCTGTGTTGCCTCCATGACAGTAAATGCACTTGAAGATGTAACCATGAATGTTAGAAGTGGTAGACGTTTCTGTAATGAAGTAGATACCATGTTATACAACAATTTTCTATAGCTGAAGTGGTTTCTTTTTTCTTCTGTTTTCTTAAATGAGGATATTTATTTAGCTGTTTGGCTGATCCTCTGTTTACAAGTACCATTTATGGGCAAAATCTGAATAGCTACAATACAATTGCTGCTTAAAATTAATGGATGATAATTCTGTTTGGCTGTACAGTTTCTCCTACCTTTCACACTGTACTGTAGTCCTCTGCATCACTTAAGTATTCAGTTTAGTTTAAATATCAATATGTATATCTCTATATAGTTTAAATATTGCTTTTGATACTGTATATGGGCTTTTTGTCCAGAATGAAATATGTTGGATTTTTTCATTTGATGCAAAATACTTGAATACTTCAGGCCTGCAGATGGAAAAACATATGAGGCACATGTATTTATAACATGCCAATATTATAATTAAGCAGGAATGGTTTTGAAAAAAATACTAAAATTACAGGAGAAATATGATTTGCAGAAATCCCATTGGACTTCATGTCCAATAAAAAGCAAAAAGGAATTTTGAACTCAGTTATTCATTTCTGTATCAGAAACTAACTTAATGTAAATTACTTCTATTAATGTAAGTGTATTAAAACCTTAATAACATGAAGTATCTAAACAAAATACAGGTAGTCCTTGACTTACGTCCACAACTGAGACCAGAATTTTGTTGATAAGCAAGACATTAGTTGTGTCTGATTTTATGAACTTTTTTTGTCATGGTTATTAAATGAATCACAGTTGTTAGGTGAATCATATGATTGTTACATAAATCTGGGTTCTTCCATTTACTTTGCTGGTCAGAAGCTGGCTGGGAAGGTAGCAAATGGAGATTATATTACTCCCATATAACACCCCTCCTGCGTGAGCTGCACTGGTTACCAGTGGTTCTCTGGGTCCGCTTCAGGGTGCTAGTCCTCACCTATAAGGCCCTTCATGACTTAGGTCCGGGATATTTGCATGACCTTCTCCTGCCTGCCTCTCACTGTCCTGTTTGCTCACATAGGGCCACTCTCCTCAGGGTTCTGATGGCGAGCCAATGTCACCTTGCTGTGCCCAGGGGTAGGGGGTTCTCTGTGGGTGCTCCTTCTGATGTCCGCTCCTTCCGTCGGGACTTGAAGACTTGGCTTTTCAAACAAATAGGCTGAGACTGATTCCGGGCTTTATTATTTACTACTAATTAATTATTTGGATTAAATTATGATTTTATTGTACTTGTTTCTTAACTTGTGTTCGCTGCCCTGACTCCTTCGGGAGAATGGCGGCATATAAATACATGTAATAAATAAATAAATAAATATGATTCTGGGATGTTGCAACTGTTTTAAATGCATCTGGATTGCCAAGCGCCCAAATTTTGATCACATGACTGTGATCATGTGAGGGAGCCGAGGTGGCGCAGTGGTTAGAGTGCAGCACTGCAGCTACTTCAGCTGACTGCTAGTTCAGCAGATCAGCGGATCAAATCTCACTGGCTCAAGGTTGACTCAGCCTTCCATCCTTCCAAGGTGGGTAAAATGAGGACCCAGATTGTTGGGGGCAATATGCTATTTAGTATACTGTCTTTGGTGTAAGCCGCCCAGAGTCCTCGGAGAGTGGGCGGCATAGAAATATGAATAATAAATAAATAAAATAAATAAATGACTGTGAGGATACTGCAACAGTTCTAAGTGTGAGGTTACGGACTACTTATATTTCACCTTTGTAATATTTAATGACTTCCCTTGGAGCCCAGCAAAACAGAATGGGGATATTATGCATATTACAACTATATTAGATTTTAGCAGTTCACTTATGTATCTGTGGGACTAAAAACACATGGAGATACATATGTTTAAACTTATCAGAAAATTGGGATGTGCCGTGGTGGCACAGTGGTTTGAAAGCAGAACTGCAGGCTACTATCTGTTGACTGCCAGCAGTTCAATTCTTGCCGGCTCAAGGTTGACTCAGCCTTCCATCCTTCCGAGGTAGGTAAAATGAGGACTCAGATTGTTGTGGGCAATATGCTGACTCTGTAAACTGCTTAGAGAGGGCTGGAAAGCACTGTGAAGCACAGGGGTGAAATCCAGAAGGTTCTAACAGGTTCTGGAGAAACGGTAGTGGAAATTTTGAGTAGTTCGGAGAACCTGCAAATACCACCTCTGGCTGGCAGAGTGGGGTGGGAATGGAGACTTTGCAATAACCTTTCCCTGCCACGCCCACCAAGCCATGCCCACAGAACCGGTAGGGAAAAATTTTGAATTTCACCCCTGGTGAAGCGGTATATAAGTCTAAGTGCTATTGCTATGTGCAAAATCCCAATGCCCTCTCAAGTCTGTCAATGTTACTAGGCAGGTGGCAAGTTTAATTTATATCCCAATAAATATCCCTGATGTCATACTTTTTCTCTTATTCTAAAAAATGGATGACTGCTTGCTATTTGTTCTTGTGTGCAAATACTTAAACTTTTCTCAGATCAGGTGAAAACCACCCTTTTACTAATTGATGGGGTTGCATATTCATTGAAAGATGCCATTGAAACATTTCTTCCCAGCTTGTAATAATATTGTGAGGAAAGTAATGATCTGACTTTTTTTTTTTTTTTGCATAAGAAAAGATGACACAAATACAATATTTGCAGGGCCACCTCTTTCTAATAGTTTCTGCCTGTCAAATAAGATCTGGCAGAGTGCGTGAGCTTCAGGTCCCTCAATTAAATAAAGTCATCTGCTGATGCTTACCCTTCGGAAAAGCAGAGATCCATGTGGCATTGAAAATTTGTTTATTTCTCGACCCTTAAATAGGGTGTTCGACCAGTTGTAATTTTTTGGCTTGTTTGCTCTCTGTTGTCTTTTTGTCTGATTACATACCATAAATTTCTTTATTTTATTCTTCTTGCTTTTTTTAAAGCGTGCACAACACACTTTTATTCTTTATTCTTTCTTAAAATAAACACAATAAAAAGAAAAAAATAAGAATATAGTTAAGAAAAAGAAAATAAATATAAAAAAATAACTTGCTCTTTCATCACAAAAAATATATTTCCAGTAACATTACTTTTTCTGATACTACTACAAAATAGATCTTTTCCCATAGCTCATCTCTTATCTATAAACAAATTCTTAAAGCCACATCAGTCAATCCTAGTCAGCAAAAGTCCATTAAAGATTACTAGAAACAACATATATATTATAAACTTATTCAAATAACCAACTGTCTATCCCTTCCCTCTATTTTAACACAGTAACTAATCTAAATCTGCTCTAAAAATACAACAATTTTTTTTGCAGGATCCACTATCTCTTTCATTGATATTTTTCCCCCCTAATCATAAAACCTTGTCTTTTGATCCTGGTCAGCAAAATTTCATTTAGGCTTACAAGAAACAAGCATGTGCAGGTATGTATATTTTTATTCCCCTCCCCCAAAAGATTTCAGTTTATTTCATAGGTTGTAAGACGCTTTTGAAGTGTGGTATTGGTGTAAATTATTGTGTATACCATGGACAGCCAGAGTAACTAGCAAAGAGGTGTTAAATCATACAAAATCAGACACTTCACTAGAAGCTAAAATCATAAGTCTGATTTACTTTGGCCATGTTATCCGTGCGAATAAAAAGGCAATGATACTAGGAATGGTTAGTGGACAAAGAAGGACCAAGCAAAGAACACACTGGCTTGATAACATCAAATCTGATGCAAAGTTGAACATGCAGCAATTGAAAGAAGCTGTCTTGACAGAATAGCATGAAGAGCACTTTCCTACAAAGTCACAAGAATAGGACGTGGCTAAATGGTTAAAAACAACAAACAACAACAATAGTTTATATAAAAGGTGGAAAAATTCTGAAGTGATTTATCTTAGTACGACTTTTTTACCTCTCAAAAATCTGGCATTTTAATGATGTGAACACTTTTTATATCCACTCTATATATTTGTATCTGAATGCATCCTTGATCAAATAAATCAACTTCATATTTCTTCCCACTGATTTTAACAGTCTTGAACTTTAACCCCGTTAAATAATGTCACAGAACTTGATTTCTTTAAATTTTCTCAGACAATCCTTTAAAATTTTAACAACTCTGTTATTTTATTTTATGAAAAAATAAGAAAAGTATCCAAATCACTGTTCTGATTTGTTATTTGCATATCTCTTTTAATAATTAAGCTGATTTCATTTGCATACTCAGTATAATTTTTTCCCCCAAATCATTCTTATAATTTGTCCACATTCTTATAATAAATCCACATTTGAGTCAGCCTCAGCCTTGGTCTTGTTCAATAAACTTGTTCCTCTTTAGAGGTTCTTTTAAATTCAGTTTATCTATGATAGCAAACAGTCTAAACTATCAACTTTCGAGCAAATTAAATAAAAAATCACGTGCCAGGTGGCATACTTCCTGTTGTTAGGAACTTCTCTCCTAAGATAGAAGAAATGCTCTTCATTAGTCCTGGTCAGATTGGTATGCTTAAGTAGATGGGAAAAAAATCAAGTTCCAATCTTTATAAACCAAATTTGCATCATTAACAAAATATAGGAATTAGTTGAGTGCCAAATGTAAAAAATACATGATTGACAACTGGTTTAAACCAAATTATGTCCTCCAGCCATAAATTCAAATTTGGAAAGATGAACTTCTAAAAACAACAATGTACAAAGAAAAGAATATCAGTACTGTATAATAATTTTTGCAGGATATATTATTAATTCTTTCGCCATACTGCCATTCAGCCCTTAATAATTTAACAATAATGAAGAGGCAACTTTAACACTGATTGTAATAATCCTTTTCTGTTTCTTGAATTGCTACACTATGCTACTGTTTTGCTTTCAACTATTGCATGAAGTTCTGGAAATTTGGGTTACAGTAAGTTGAAATCCAATTCTACCACTAATTCCTAGCTTTCTATTCCAAGGACATAGTTAAAACTCAGCAATTTTGACCTAGATAAAAGCAAGAAAGACAGATGTGTTGGATTAGAAAATTTGTGAGCTTGCATGGTGGGGTTTAATTTATTTTGTGCCAGGTATGCAGTTTGGGTTTACTCCTAGACTCAATATACACAATGGAGGCGCATTTTATGTCTCTGGAGAAAGCTTATTTTACCTTAGTAGTTATTTCTCTCTCCATCTGTGATTATTTCTAATCGTCTATTTATATAAATATTTATACACTTTTTTGTGCCTTTGAAACAGTGTGTGCCTTTGAATCCTGGTGACTGCCTGGACATATCTCTGCAATTTTCTACGCAAGATCAGAATACCTTGCCATTGCCTTCTGTCTAGGGCTGAAAGCAAGTCACCTAATTGGCTTCATATGCAAGACAGAGCTAGAATTCAAGTTCTCCTGATTTTTAGCTTATTTCTTTAGCCACTACACCAGACCAGCTCTCCATCTCCATTTGTTGGTGGCCTGGACAAATTTATGTAGGTTTCTCTGGTAAGTTTTCAGAAGTGGTTTGCCCTTGCTTGCTTTATGGGGCTAAGAGAAAGTGACTGGCCCAAGGTCACTCATGTCTTCGACTAAGGCATGAGGAGAACATACAGTCTCCCAGTTCGCAGCCTGGTGTCTTAACCACTACACCAAACTTCCTCTTCCACACTACATCAAAAGACCTGGGACAGTTTACAATATGTCAAAGCTATATTAAGAAAATGAAAAAAAAATCAGCATAATCCAAAACCACAGAAATGAAACTATGATGGTAACCTGTCATCTTCACTAATGCGCATAAGACTAAAGTGTTTTTAATTGTGAAAGATCAATCACAAGCAGGTCCCCTGGACCTAAGGAATGATGATATTGCACAGTGTAGTTCTATTACCAAAAAGGCATATTCCCTTCAGGAAAGGACTCCCCTGAATCCTTTCACCTCATTAGTCGTGGACCTCAGCAACTTGTTTTAGAATGCCTTGAACCAGTTGGGCCTGCATGAGAGAGAGATCTCTGTAACTAAGTAGTTCAAGCCATATAGGAGTCTATAAATTAAAGTCATACGTTGACATTGATTTAGAATCTATTGATAACTAATACATTCACTTAAGAACAGTGTGAAGCTGCTACATCTATTAATTCTTCTTTTAAGTTATCTTGAAGGGCAGCTCCACATAAAGGGAACTATTTTTATGAGGAAGATGAATCATACTTTTAAGGGCTTTCCTCTCTATGGGAACAAGTTTCTCAGAATTTACCCTTGGTGGGTAAATGGTTAGAATCAGTGGTGGGTTGCCCCTGGTTCGGACCGGTTCTATAGAACTGGTAGTAAAACCGGCGGGAGCTCTGCCCACCGACCCTGACATCATTAGAACGCTTCTGCGCATGCGTAGAAGAGTGTGTGCATGCGGCCCCATTGCGAAGTAATGGTAGTAAAGGTAAGTAGAACTCATCCCTGGTTAGAATGCAGTATTGCAGGCTAACTCTGCCCACAGCCTGGATTTCAATCCTGATGGGGCTCAAAGTTGACTCTGCCTTCCATCCTTCCAAGGTCGGGTAAAATGAGGATCCAGATTGCTGGGTGCAATATGCTGACATTATAAACCACCCAGACAGTGCTGTAAAGCACTATGGGGGAGGGGTGTTACCATGTTTTCCCCAAAATAAGACCCTGTCTTATATATTTTTTGAACCCCGAAATAAGCGCTTGGCCTTATTTTCGGGGAGATCTTATTATTTTGGGGCACATGGGGCAAGATGGGGATCCTCTTGCTGTCTTACCTGATTTCCAACTCTGTCTCCCTAACCCTAACCAGAGGAAATGGCGGGGACTGGCTGTGCATGCGTTTAAATATTTTCAGGGAGGGCTTATTTTTGGGGGGGGGGAATGGACTTATTTTAGCGCATATGCTCAAAAGTCCGATTGGGCTTATTATCTGGGGAGGTCTTATTTTTGGGAAAACATGTTATATAAGTCTAAGTCCCATTGCTATATTCAGAAAATCTAGGAGGCCCAAGTTGCAGGTTGCTTCTTCTTCACTTGGGATATATAACCCCATCCAGAAGCCATGTTGGGATCATGATTTAGCCAGACTGATCACCTATGAAAACCAACTCTGTTTTCTGGGATTTAATTTGAGCATATTTTGACCCCTCAGCCCTTAGAGCACCATCAACCTTGACAGCTTTAAGATGTGTGGACTTCAACTTCCAGATTAACCAGGGGCTTATCCAGGAAGGAACAGAGCCTGATCTTCATAGACAGTGCTGAAGATACCATGGCCATGTATTCAACACTGCTGAGAGGTATAATAAAACAGGAGGTGCGCATGAGATCCCAATACTAGTCATCAATTGGAATGACCAATGCTTTGCATCTTGATTGGAGGGGATCCAGTTATTGTTTCAGTGTTGCCCCTGAGGTACTTCTACAGAAAGTAGATCTACATCTCCAGAAAGCTTTATGTCATATTCCATTTAATCTACTTCAACTTCATTGGCTACTTATTCATTTTTCATACTAACCTTTAGAAATCTAAATGGTTTGTATCTGGATTGCCATAAAGACTGTCTGCATCTTGGATAATCCTGCATCATACCAGCATCTGATATTCTGTATCGGAAAGAAAACACTTTGATGGAAAGGGCCTTTTTTCAGTAGTCTGATATATTTGGAATCTCACATATTTGTCCTTTAGAATCCAACTCTGTTATTCTAATTATTTTATTTAGTCCAATATGATTTAGTTTTTAAAACAGGATTTTGTAATGATGCACTTCGTATAAACACGTATTTCCAAAAATTGCCATGACTTAAACAGTTGCCAGCTGACTTTGGTTGCATTTGGAAAATGATGTTGTGTGTTCTCTTCAGTTGGCCTGTGACTTATAGCAAAACAAGTGTTCTTCAAAACAAGTGGTGTAGCAAATAAAAGGAGACCAAGGATTCATCATTTTTTATTTTTAATAAATCATCATTGTTTTTATAGAACTCCATAAATTAGATTGCCAGACAATTCAGCATAAAGATATTTCTATATGAAAAAGTATGAAATGAAAAATGGATACATTAACCATGGAATTATAATTCATATACAATGATTTTTGTACTTTTGACCAGTTAGATTAGTGAGAAAGTTTCCTTAAGCAAAGGTAGGCTGCATAATCATACAGCCTTCATTGGTAGCTTGGAAAAAGCAATTACAATATTGTACAATATTCGTTTCCCTGTCCCCTGCCCCCAAATTAAACATTAGCAACAATCCCTCAAAAAAAAGTCTTATAATTGATTTCCTAAGATGCTAGATGAATGGTGTTGTTCTGTAAGACTGAGGCATTATTTTCTGATGTAACAAAGACGTAAAGTGTGTAAATGGATATACACACACACACACACACATACACACAGAATTGAGGACAATTCTGTTTTTTTTCCAAGGAAGAGGGAGAAAGAAAGGCAGAGAAAATCTCGAACAAGTCATCTGCAGGATTACACTTTGTTCACAATTGGCAAGTTATTTGTTCTGAAATTGTATGTCCAATCCAGGAAATTGTATTTAGCAGTTAGTATTTCTTTCGTCCTTTTTTTCAAGGAATCACTGCAGTTGATGCTATTGGGAAGGTTAATGAGCTAGGGACTGGGTGTGTGGAGAGGAAAGATTCAAGTTACTTTGGCAGCCTCTAGATTATTAGCAGCAAGAAGACCCTTGCATTTTCCCTTGTTTGCTACTCTTACAGAATTACAAGCATGTGTGACATTTCAGCGAGGATGTGCATACACACCAGAATATGCACAGAATTTTTAAACTCAAGATGCTTTACAGATATACCTAGAATGCTCTTATCTGGTCTCCTCACCTAAGAAGGATGGGCATTACCTACTGTTTGTAATCCTTAAGAAAGTTAAATTATGTTTTTAATAAAAGCTATTGGCAGTACCAATCTAATTGGGTTAGGATTAGGGTTAATTGGAAAAGGACAGCAAAAGTAGATTGCTAAGAGAAAAGATGCAAGGGTCAGGCTTGGCAGATGACTATTGGACAATATAATAAATTCAGGATCCTGCCAAATACAATGTCGACAGCTGCCCAGTTTTTAAAAATTCTTCAGCATGCTATAATCAAATCAGCAGAACAGTTTAACAAATGGAAGTGGGGAAAGATCTTTTTTGTTTTTAAAGTAGAGAAATATATTTTTATCCTTTTCATTTTAGCAAACAATACTAGCCTTGCACACATTTTAGAATTACTTAGAAATATCCAATGTCAACTTGAACACTGTGAATTACAATGGGTAATATTACAGGACAAATTGGTTTAACCTAAAAGCTACCTAGTATTATTTAATTGTTTATTTAATTATTTAAGGTAGGCTCAGTGGAACTAAAAAAAAAAAAAATTACTGGTTTGTCACTTTAGATTTCAGTTAAAAATATTGTAGCTTTCTGCTAGAAATCCCAGGTCTGGGGATTAGACTCGGAATTTTAAAGGAAACCCTGGAATAAGACAACGATATTTCCATATTTTTTTAAAAATAATTTAATTAATAATTTCAGTTGTGCAGATAAAAACTACAAATAGAAGAGACTATACGTAGCTCAGAATTGAAATGTGGAGTTCTTGATTGTCTCTGAGCTTAGTTGTTTGCAAATATTTCATTACCTAACTAGATAACATCCACACTTCAAGAAGAGAGTGGGGTTTGCTCTCTGCTTATATACATTAGCTTGCCCAGTGTAGGAACTCTGAATTCAAGCAGGAAGCAACACTCTAATCAAGGAATTGCCAAGGGAAAAACAATCCCTTTAACAATACTGACAGGGTTACCTACCTAACAGGGTTATCTGCACAACTGAAATTATTAATTAAATGAAACCTCTGCAAGCAAACAACCAACCTCAAAGGGCACAAAGGACTCCATCGATAAAAACTAATATAAATTACTCCAAGATCCCTGCAGATGGGGACTGCAGCCAAGAATTAAAAGACACTTGCTCCTGGGGAGGAGAGCTATGGCAAATTTAGATAGCATACTAAAAAGCCGAGACATCACTCTGCCAACAAAAGCGTGTATAGTCAAGGCTATGGTTTTCCCAGTTGCAATGTATGGCTGTGAAAGTTGGACCATAATAGAGGCTGAGCGCAAAAGAATTGAGGCCTTTGAACTATGGTGCTGGAGAAGACTCCTGCAAGTCCCTTGGACTGCAAGGCAATCAAGCCGGTCAGTCCTAGAGGAGATCAACCCTGACTGCTCTTTAGAAGGCCAGATCCTGAAGATGGCCACTTAATGAGAAGGAAAGACTCACTAGAGAAGAGCCTAATGCTGGGAAAGATTGAGGGCAAAAGAAGAATGGGACGATAAAGAATGAGGTGGCTGGATGGAGTCACTGAAGCAGTAGGCATGAGCTTAAATGGACTTGAGAGGATAGTAGAGAACAGGAAGGCCTAGAGGAACATTGTCCATGGGGTCGCAATGGGTCGGACACGACTTCGCAACTAACAACAACAAATATAAATTACAAAAAAAAAATAAAAAAGAATGTAGAAAAAGAACAATATAAAAAGAAAAGAAGGAATAAAAATAGCAAAGAAGTAATTTTTCCCTTTGTCAGAACAAGTATAAACAAGGTTAACAATTTGTCTCTTAAAATACAATAAACCATTTGTTCACCCCATATCTCTTTTCTATAAACAAATCCTTAAAACTTGTCCTGGTCAGAAAAAGTCCATTAAGGATTACCAGAAATAAAAACATCCATTTTAACATTGATCAAATAAAACAAATTTATATTCCTTCCCTTTAGTTTTAACAATCTTGGACTTTAATCTCTTTGAATAATGTCATAAAACTTGATTTCTTTTCCTTTTCCTTTTTCTTTCTCATCAAGACAGAAATTTTATTTTAGTGATTGTGAGTGTTCAGCTTACAAATAATGTAGCAAAAAAATGCCTGCCACTTCCACAGCCAGGTTCTAAAAGGCTCAAGGCCCAGTAGTGGGCCATGGCCTGAGGGTTGGGGACCCCTGGTTTAAGGTGTTCAATGGACTGCCCACCTAATTTCCAGTTTTTCTGTTTGGGCATTTAGATTAAAAAAATCTTAGTCTTAATATAATCTATTATTAATTCTTCCTTAGTGCAACAATGTATGATTGATTTCAAATCTATTTTAAGGTCAATGGAAATTAATGACAGAATTATTACCTCAGTGGCATATAATAATAAATTGATATGTCTTTCAGATAATTTAGGGGGATGAAAAGTAAAATACTTAAGTGAAGAATTAAAGAGTTTATGTAGTAATTAAAAAAATTGTAACCAATGCACATCCTTCTCTAACTCGCCTTTAATGGATATTTCCTTTGTGACATGTGAGTGTAACATCAAGGATGTCTAACTCACCATGTTCCCACCAGAAGTCTTGGGGCTAGGATCAGAAACTGCTTACATATTGTAGCCAATAAAGGAACATGGATGTGTTTATTTAGTCATTAGGAGTCAAGTTAACTACAGAAAGAGTTTACCGGTACTTATTTTTTCTATAATTAAAATCAAATGTAATTAAACATCTGCACTCAAACAAGCCCAGAAAGCATCATTAAGGCTCACTATAATGAATTATATTTGATGATTTAATGCCCTGAGTTGAAGCAATCCTTTAAAATGTCTTCAATGTGTCTGGTGTCTCCATAAACAAAGCTTTAAAAACAGGATTGAAAAACTTTTGTTTCACCTAAAGTGAAACCCCCCCCGCTTTTTAATATATTAAAATTACTTTTTTAAATGAATACAAACACATTTAAAATTTAGATTAAATTATATTGATGATGATAATGCACTGTTACCTAATTGTATAATTAAACATCTGCAGGCAAACAATCAAGCTCAGAGAGCAACAAGATCGCCACGTTTTAGCCTTCAAATTCTCTCTCTCTCTCTCTCTCTCTCTCTCTCTCTCTCTCTCTCTCTCTCTCTCCTATTTTTAAGTTATATTGCCAGATTAATTCTTGTTTGCATAAATATCTTTCACCATGTTCTTTCTATTATTAGAATTAGAATAGAATAGAGCTAGAAGGGATCTTGGAGATCTTCTAGCCCAACCTACTGCTCAAGCAGGAGACCCTACACCAGTGATTGCTAACCTTTTTGCCATCGTGTGCCAAAAGTGGGGGGAGCATGGGGGGGTCGTGTGCATGCGTGCCCACACCCATAATTCTATGTGTCCTGTCCCTTGTGCATGTGTGTGTGACCCCCCTGAGCTCCACCCACCTTTGGCACACGATAGCACGGTGGGCCTGGTAGGCCTGTTTTTTGCTCTCCCCAGGCTCCCTAGCCTCTCTAGGAGCCTGGGGAGGGTGAAAACGGCCTTCCCCACCCCCCGGAGGCCCTCCGGAGGCTGGAAACAGCCTGTTTGGAGCTTGGGGAGAGCAAAAAATGGGCCCACCAGAAGTTGGCAAGCGGGCAGTTTCCAGCCTCTGGAGGACCTCAGGGCAGGAGGCAGTTTTCGCCCTCCCCGGGCCCCTAAAGAGGCTCTGGAGCCTGGGGAGAGTGAAAAACAGGCCTTTCCCCACCCCCAGGCCCTCCGGAGGCAGGAAACAATCTGTTTCCCTACTTCCAGTGGGCCCAGAAGGCCCAAAAATCAGTATGCGCATGCTGGAGCTCAGCTCGCACCTGTGCATAGGTTAGCACACGTGCCATAGGTTAGCCATCATGGCCCTATACTATTTCATTAGTCATTAATCTTATTATTTTTTATTTTATTTTATTTTTAGTCATTAGATGAAATGTTATTACATTAGTCAAAATGATTCTTTTGGTTTTTCTTGGATGACACCAAATACGGGTGATATTTTTTTGCTCACAAAGTTAAAATAAATGTATATTCTCACTTATTTTGAACATGAAAGAGAGTCAGTTACTACTAGTTTGAAGGCAAGATGGTAGTACTTGTCACTTTTCTGGTTTCTTATATGTCTTGTTTTGTTCTGCTCTGTGTAACTTAAGATGACCAGACGTCCCGCTTTTGGCGGGACAGTCCCGCTTTTGAGCAATTTGTCCCGCGTCCCGCAGCGTTTTAAAAAAGTCCCGATTTTTCATTCTGCCTCCTGAATCCCCGCTGATGGCTAGAAGGAAAAAAAACTCTTTAAACTCTTGCCGCGGGGCTTCAAAGGGCCGACCTACAGCTGATCAGTGTTAAAAAAAAAATGAATAGACCCATGCCTGCAAAAATAGAAAAAAACAGCCCCTGTTAACAGCTTCCGCTAGGTTAATTAGCTGCAAAAAGCTGCAAAAAGTTCCTGGAGCAGATTTCCCCCCCACCCCAGCTATACTGAAAACAAAGGCGAAAGCGAAACTAAACCTGCAACATGACAAAATGAGGCAGAGAGAGATTTCTTTCTTTTTCTTTTTCTTTTTCCTCACCAAAAAAGGTAGGTACAAAACTGCAAACAATGGGAAATTTTGGGCAAAAGAGGAGAGTTCAAGATTTTAAAACACAAAAGAAAAAAAAGCTCTATTTAACTAGGGAATTGTAATAATTGAGATACTATTAATAATTGTATTATTTTTTATTTTATTTTTTATTAATTTAATTTGTATACCGCCCTTCTCCCAGAAGGGACTCAGGGCGGTGAACAGCCAAAATTAAAAAACATACAAATGCAAAAGTTAAGATAATTAAAAAAATTAAATAATTGGCTACCCAATTTAAAACCCCAAATCCATAAAACCATTTAGGCTAGGCCGGCTTGATGAAATAAAAACGTCTTCAGGGCTTTACGAAAGGTCCAGAGGTCCGGGATCAATCGTATTCCAGGAGGCAGCTCATTCCACAGGGCGGGTGCCCCCACAGAGAAGGCTCGCCCCCTGGGGGCCGCCAGCCGACATTGCCTGACCGACGGCACCCCGAGGAGGCCCTCTCTGTGAGAGCGTATTGGCCGGTGGGAGGTTATCGGTAGCAGCAGGCGGTCTCGCAAATACCCTGGCCCTAAGCCATGGAGCGCTTTAAAGATGAGAACCAACACCTTAAAGCGCACCCGGAAGACCACCAGGAGCCAATGCAGCTCGTGCAGGAGAGGTGTTACGTGGGAGCGCCACGTCGCTCCCATAATCACCCGCGCGGCCGCATTCTGCACCAGCTGGAGCCTCCGGGTGCTCCTCAGGGGGAGCCTCATGTAGAGAGCGTTACAGTAGTCCGGCGTGACGTAACCAAGGCATGAGTGACTGTGCACAAGGAGTCCCGATCCAGAAAGGGGCGCAACTGGTGTATCAGGCGAACCTGATAAAAAGCCCCCCTGGCCACAGCCGTCATATGCTCTTCTAAAGACAGCCGTGTGTCCAGGAGGACGCCCAAGTTGCGAGCCCCCTCTGTGGGGGTCAGTGACTCGCCCCCAATAGCCAGCGATGGCACCAGCTGGCTATACCGGGACGCCGGCATCCACAGCCACTCGGTCTTGGAAGGGTTGAGCCGAAGCCTGTTCCTCCCCATCCAGACCCGCACGGCCTCCAGACACTGGGACATCACTTCGAGGGCATCATTGGGGTGGTCTGGGGTGGAAATGTACAGCTGAGTGTCATCAGCGTACAGATGGCATCGCACCCCAAAACCACGGATGATCTCACCCAGCGGCTTCACATAAATGTTGAACAGGAGTGGCGAGAGGACCGACCCTTGCGGCACCCCGCAAGCAAGGTGCCTCGAGGTCGACCTCTGCCCCCCTGCCAACACAGACTGCGACCAGTCAGAGAGATAGGAGGAGAACCACCACAGCACGGTGCCTCCCACCCCCAGTCCCTCCAGCCGGCGCAGCATGATACCATGGTCGATGGTATCAAAAGCCGCTGAGAGGTCTAATAGGACCAGAACAGAGGAGCAACCCCTGTCCCGAGCCCTCCAGAGATCATCCACCAATGCGACCAATGCCGTCTCCGTGCTGTACCCAGGCCTGAAGCCGGACTGGCACGGATCTAGATAGACGGTTTCATCCAGGAACTGTGGGAGCTGTCGCGCAACCACACTCTCCACAACCTTCGCAACAAAGCGAAGGTTGGAGACCGTATATTGTGTTGAAAGCAGAAATGGTTAAGTTGTGGTTTGGAGGAATATAGGGGAAATTATTTGGTTTATTATTATTGGTAAATATAATTAATTGATTTGTAAGAAATTGGATTGCATGGAAATAATTGGAATATTCATGTTCATATTGATTAATATACAAAAAAGGTAGTTATATAACTAATTGATTTATATTAAAATGTTGAATTCATATTAAACAACTGTAATATTACATAATTAACCAATGTGAGGATGGATATAAAAATGGATGACAATGGGAAAGGGGTATAATATAGAATAGAAGGGAAAAATTGAATTTGATTAAGATTAGAGATGAGGATGAAGGGTAATATTGTTTTTTTAAAAAAATAGATGAGGAATAAATATGGCAAAAAGGAAATATAGAAATTGTAAATTTAATTGAAATGACTAAACGTTGTTTAAATTTGTGAACCAGCCAAATATTCTGTTCAAAGAAAATACATTGCATGTTTGTATGTGTGTTTCTAATTATTGCTATTTATTCATATTTGTTCTCTTTTATTCTTTAAAGTTTAACAATTCATTCTTTATCTTAATATCTTTATATTTGTTTGGGGTTGGCTTTCTTCCCTTTCATCTTTTTTATTGTACAGCAATCTTTCTCCTCAAACCTACCACCACTCTCTTTTCTTTCCTTCTTACTTTCTCTTCCCCCCACCCTCTTTTTCTCCTCCCTACTTCCTCTTCCTTTCTCCTTCTCCTCCTCTCTTCCTCCCTCTCTTACCCTCACTCCTACTCAAATTTCCATTCCTTCATCCCTCTCTATTGCTGTATCCTTTAATGCATATGGACTACTCAGAGGGCTGAAAAAGTTATTTTTGACTGGTCCTCACACTTTTGACCAGTCCTCGAACTTACGACTGTCCTCACATTTTACATTTTTGCCCTATCTTGTCATCATGGTGAAGAGAAGCAGTTGTGAAATGAGTGACATGGTTGTTAAGAATACTGCACGGGCATAAATGTGAGGATGGTCATAAGTGTGAGGACCAGTCAAAAGTGTGAGGACCTGTCAGAAATGACTTTTCAGCCCTCTGAGTAGTCCCTATACACATAGTCATGGCCACCCGGTCACATGACCAGCTAGCCACGCCCACCCAGTCACATGGCCTCCAAGCCACGCCCACCCAATAAGTCACGCCCACAATGGTGTCCTTCTTACCAATGTTAAAATCTGTTCACCTTACCCTATACGCATAGCCATGGCCACCCGGTCACATGACCAGCTAGCCACACCCACCCAGTCACATGACCAGCTAGCCACGCCCACCCAGTCACATGACCAGCTAGCCACGCCCACAAAATAAGCCACGCCCACAATGTCCCTCTTTACCAATGTTAAAATCTGGTCACCTTAGTGTAACTGAAACAGTTTATTTGGTGGAAAAGTGTGAAAGTATTCTTCAGTTGTGATATTCTTTTGGTTCTCATTAAATAGAGGTCACATGTGTCTGTTTATCATCCTTGTTTCACATTTCACTACTTTCAAGAATAATATTCAATGTGGTGAACAAATGCTTCCATTTCTTGTCTTTTGTCTTACTTGGGCCTCGCCTGACTATTCTCACTTTTGACATGGATTGCCTTTCAGATTAGAAAATTTTATAAAGATCAATACAGATTTTAAATCATAGCTTTATGAATGGAATTATAGAAATAGAAATAAAGAGAGATCATTATATATAAAATAAAACTGAACACTGCTAATTTTTACCTTACAGTATTGAAATGTTCGATGGTTGCTTAACTTCTACTGAAAATATTGAGTGAGATCAGTTAGAATGTATAATGACTTTGTAGTATCATAATCAAATATGTTTGTGGTAGATAATATTTCCAATAAATTTGTTAACTTATGAACATAAGTACTCAACTTACAATCATTCATTTAGCAACTGATTGAAGTTATAACAGCACTGAAAAAAGTGTCTTACAATCACACTTATGATTGTTGTAGCATCCTACGGTCATGTGATGAAAATTTGGTCACTTGGCAACAGGCATGTATTTACAACAATTGCAGCATCTTGGAGTCATGTGATTGTCATTTGTGACCTTCCCAACTGACTTCCAATATGCAAAGTCAACAGGGGAAGCTGGATATATTTAACAATTGCTCAATTCACTTTCTGGCAGTAATTTGCTTAACAACCATGACCAAAAAGGTCATAATTGGGCACAACTCACTTCACCACTTTGCTTAGCAATGGAAATTCTGGCCCCAATTGTGGTTGTAAATCGAGGACTACCAATAGACACTTAAAACAATCTGTTAATGTGAAGGCAAAATTCTCTAACTTCTTTTATGCAGATGAAGAATCTTTCTTTTGTTAAATATCTATTGCTACCTCTTTTCAATTGTATCTCTTCTTTCTTCTCTACCTCCTTCTCAAAAATTTGAGATTAAGTTGTAGTTCTAAGGAAGATCATTGGAGATCCATTGAACAGGATCCCTCTTTGTATTTTTTTCTCTGTGTACTCTTTGATAGAACCTATACTATATCATAATGCAATTCCCATTGAAGTATTTTAAAAGCCAGAGAAACATTGCTTCCATCTTTCCTAAACATTTCATTATGCCAAGTGATTTTTTAAAACCCATATTTATAAAGTGCCAAATACTATACTTTAGAACAAGGGTCCCGACACCCAGGCTATGACCCAGTGCCGGGCTACAGCCTGTTCAGAACCAGGCTACAGAAATGGTGGGCGAATATGGCATACACACGCATGTGCACAAAGCTGCATTTGTGAAAGTGGTGCACACACATGTGAGAAAACATCCCTTTTCTCCCACCTCTGCCACTTCTGCCAGTCCGCTGAGCTGAAAGGTTGGGGACTGCTGCTTTAGCACCTTAGCTCATATAGCAGGGGTGGGTTCTACTTACCTTTACTACCGGTTTGCAACGGGATTGCGCATGCGCAGATCGCTTCTCATGACGTCAGGATCAGTGGGCGGAGCCTCCCGCCGGTTTTACTACCAGTTCTATAGTACCGGTCTGAACCAGGGGCAACCCACCATTGTCATATGGACCATGTTTTTAGGACTATGTTGTCCCAAGTTCATGTCTCACAAGCTCTACTTTATCCAGAGAATTTCACCAGCTAACTCCTGCATCCGGTCTCCAATCTCTGCCCTAAATGCTGTTTCATTTTGGCAGAATGTGTAGCTCACTATGGCGCTCACTGAAAGTTTCACTTCCTGCTACTTTTTCAGGACCTTCAAACTCAGTAAAGGGAATTTCTATGAGTGGTTCTATGCGTGGTGATTGAATGATCAGTGTATATTTTTGTAATGGAATTTTGTCACTTTTGTAGCTGTTAAAATACTAAATATAAATTCAGGTTTTCATTTCATTCAGGGTTTAGAGAAGTTAGCAAATTATTCTATCAAAGGACACCTAGTGGCATCGTGATAAATCAATGTTTCTTTTTAAAAAAATTGTAATGAAATGTCTACATGCCTATTATCTTCTCTGAATAAATGCAGTCGTCATTCAGGATATATTGGATGAATGTTTAGTCTTGTTTTATTCAGGCTGTGGCTGTTGTTGCCTAAAATTAAATCCCCAGCTTCTATATAATTCTATGTAATTCTGAGAGTTAAATCCAATGAAGATGCTTGTTCTCCAGAAAGCTGCCACCAAAGCATACTTATCTAGAGTCAGTACTATTGAATACAGGCCTGGAATTGTATTGTTAGTGTAACTGCAAGATAATTAACATAGTTTTTATTTAGATGGTAAAAATTCTTGGATCAATTTCATAGGGGAAGCTATATTTGCAAATAAAAAATCCCAGCTGAAAAAACAGAATGTCACCCTGCACATTTACTCATTCAAAACATTTTCTCTTCCTTGTTGCTTTTTACTAATTGAGAACACTCATATCTAAATGATTGGTCTAATTAATATAAATGCTGTTTATGATGTATTATCCAAAGACGGTTCTTTTGCACTTACCTTTTAACACTTTTAAAACTTAACTTTTCTGAAGTAGAAAAACAAATACTAATTGTGATTTGTTCGAGTTATGTGCATCTCAGGATAAACAATTGTTTATGATGTTGATAATATATCCTACAATCAAACCTGTCAAACTATTCAGTTGTTAGATAAGATATATTTATTAGAATGCATACCACTAAGTTTACTCATGTGGCAGCTTTTAGTCAATATTGGATTTTGAAGGGAAAAAAAAACTGTAGAGAGCTGGATTTTGTTAATTTTTGGGTGAAAATCACCAGGAAGCCCCAGTTAGAATGTGAGGTCATAAAAAGAATTTCTGGAAGGCAAAAATGACAAACTATTTCTGTAATACTGCCAAGAAAGCTAATGAGGAGTCACACTCAATTCAAGAGGTCCCAAACTTTATAAAGCTGTCAGAGAATATCTACCTTTATAGCATTTCTGTTATTAGCATAAGAAGATACAGTACTAGCTTTATTATACAAAGATGGCAATCTGAATATGTATGTGTTTGGTCTATTACCACATATTTGACCTTCCCAGACAGCTTCTGACAAGTAAGGTCAATGGGGAAAGCCAGGTTTGCTTAATAACTATGTGCTTCACTTAATGATTTGCTTAATGACCATAGGGGGAAAAGATTGTTAAATTAGGACTGACTTACTTAAAGTGTTTTGCTCATAATATAATATAAACTTAATTCCTTAATTCATGGTAGAGTCAGGGCAACTGGATGGAACGGAGCGATTACTGACCAGATGCCCTTCCTGACGCCACATGGAGTTCACAGCAGATATTTTTTCTTTGCGTCCTAGGAGAGAAACATCTGTTGCTACCTTAGGATTGAACTCTCAACTTTCCAAGTGAGAGACACACATCTTCATCACTAGGCCACTCAGTGTAGTGTAGTGCAGTGTAGTGTAGTTTAGTGTAATTATTTTTAAAATATTTCACATATTACAAAAGTAATATATTTTACGTCAAAGAGCGGAGGTTGACATATCTGAATATTAATTCCACTGAGTACATTGGAAAACGCCATTATTGAGACCAAGCTGGCAATTCATCATATTTTTTTAAAATTTTTCAAAAAGAAATGTTGAAATATACAAGAAATATGGAACAGAATTCCCGTATCCTACATTCACAAATAAACGCCTCTTGCTTTTAAGTGCTGTTAGATACATTCCATATCTAAAATCTCACTTCAACAACATTTAGTGAACTCCTTAAACAATGTTGGCTATCATTGTTTCTATGCTGGAGACTAGTAAAGTGGAAGAAACTTTCAGGCACATGCTGTGGTCATATCCACTGGAAATTCTTTACTGTATGATTATCATGGTAAACCAGGTCCTTGAAAGACGTTTCAAGATTAATGACATTAATGTTGTCAGTATATTGTATCCCCCAATTCTGAATAATTTAATTTTTGAAGAAATTTGGTCTACTGAATTTGAACTGTTGTGAAAAGATGGTCACGCATTTCTGGATCTTTGCTTACGTACTAATTCCTAAAAATTGGCTTAATGAAATTTGTCAGTTTAGCCTTTGAGTTGGCTACGTGTTGAAGAGGAAGGAAAATCAGACAATATAATTCCACAGGCTTAGGTTCAAATTATTATTTAACAATTGAAATATAACAATTTGTATTAACATAAAATTAAGTGCCTGAAACTATGCATCGGTAGTATAATATTTAATATTTAGTCATTATAAAAATATATTATAAAACTAGTACAAAGTTTTCAAGAAAGTGATTTAGAATTATGTAGCCCATAACAATAAATTATAACAATGTTACATAATTATAGCTATGAAAATATTAGAGCAATTTAATGTACAGAAACTATAGAGAAATATTATGGAAGCAATTCAGTTAAATATATGGGGCCAATGGAACCATATAATTCCATTGGAATAATTAGGGTGTAAAATTATTATTTCAGTGCATTACCTTATACATCTGTTGCAGGAAAAAAAACCCCTAGTTTTGAACTTTAAAAAACCGCCAAAGGTATTCCACAGTATTTTAACAATATAGCTTTAATATTTGATGTTAACACTAGATGAATATTTGTTTCCTACCTTGCTTGCTAAAGTACAAGATCCTCTCCACAGTTTTTTTAAATATGTAAACTGTCTGTCTGTATTGCACACAAACTCTACATAAGGATCTCATAAGGAATTTCAATAGCAAGACTGTGATTTAACTTTCTAAATTAATTACACATATGCCAATGATTATAGCCCAGCAAAATTGGAGAGATAAAAAGGAAAACTTCCAACATTACTAAAAAAAAAACCCACCACCCTATGCACATACTACATAAAATTTTGAATAAAGATGCAACAGTTATTAAAACCAGTTTTACCATTGGCAGGAAACATTACAAATCTCATCCCTTCAAATAAATCTTTGGAGGAAAAAAAGAAAGAAACATAAAATCAAGCATGGGAAAAAGCCCCACAAAATAGGTATCAAGATTTTTCTCACACAAATATAGATTTAATTATTTTTTTAATTATCCATATTTCTTTTTAATATGGAACTAGGAGGGAAGTGCCAATTATGGATATAATTACTGGTAGTTCTATACATTCACTGAAGATCTTATAAAGATTTTATAGTGTTTTAGGGTATAATCGCCACTCCTCAACCAAATAAGGTACCACAATTATTCAAAGCTTATTACAGTGTAATAAAGATTTCCTAAATAAATAATCAAAAGTCCATTGAAATTACCCAAACCATTAAATACATTTTAAAACTATAATAGCACTGTGAGTCAGTAGGAACCATTTTTTAAAGTAGAGAGAAACTTCAGCTAATACAGAATGCAGCAGCATGATTTTTTCATTACTAATGGGTGACAGTCACTTTAAGAAAATTACATTAGTATGCTGGATGTGCATTGGCTACCTATTTGTTTCTGAGTCCATTGACCCACATTCAGGCTGTCTTCTGAACTGCCTGCTCCAAGTAGAATCTGCCCATCCTGTGCAATCCAATATGAACGGATATTCTGCACTTTGGCACCTCAAGAAGAGAGGATGGGAGTGAGGAAGGAGACATTTTCTGCAATTTTCCTGGTTTTGTGGAATATCTTGCTTTCTGGGAAAACAAAGGCCATACAGTTTGATTGCACCTTTGAAAGTTAATGTTCATGGTGTCTTTTTCATAATTAATGACATCATTTTAATTTAATTGAAAATTTATTTGTTTATTTTATTATTTCTCCTAGAATTGCAAAAACACTTTGACCTCTTGGTTGATTCAGCTGTGACAGGTGTTTTAAAATACATTGTCAGCCCTCTGTAGTGTGCAAAGCCCGCTCCCATTCTTAAGAGATAGCTCTACTGAGTAAGATATAACTTGCATGAATATAATACTGATTGACTGTTGCTGGAGAAACAAAAATCAGCTCTGAGAAATTTATACCATGAGATAAATAGCTTCGCCTTAAGTATCTTTGATTGGCATGTAGGCATTTATTGCTGGATAAAATTTTGCCAAATGTTTAAATGGGTTATAGTAGTCAGTTATTGCACACAATAACAGCCATGTAAAAACAGTCACATAAATGAGAAGAAAATGGAATAGAGACAGCAAAAGTAAGGGTTTCTTCTGTCCAGTCATGTCTGACTCTAGGGGCTGGTGCTCACCTCCGTTTCTTAGCCAAGGGAGTCAGTGTTATCCAAAAACATTTTTGAGGTCATGTGGCCAGGATGACTATATGCCAATGTGCACAGAATGCTCTTACCTTCCCACTGAAGTGGTACCTATTTATCTACTCGTATTTGCATGCTTTTGAACTGCTAGGTGGGCAGGAGCTGAGGCAAGTAACGCGAGCTCACCGCATTGTGTGTGGCGCTTAGGTCTCAAACCTGGACTGTCATGCCCAGCATCTTTAACTGCTGAGCCATTGCGTCCCCTTATAGAAACAGTACTTATTTTATTAATTCAAATGAAAAAAAGGCTTTCTAATTTATACTGCCTTCATAAAGCAAATTGAAATTAATAGGTTTAATAACAGATAATGAAAAATGAAACTGTGCAAATTGTGCAATGTTTTTTGTTATTGAAAATTTTCTATCTTTCTGAAAAATTATGATAATTCATAAAGTTTGCCTCAGGTGGTTTCCAAATCGGGATTCAGTTTTGCTTTCACGTGAAATCTGATGCTGTATTGTTGAATGTTGAAATAGGTAGATATTTAGGAACATAGTTTGCACAAGCTTACAAAGAATCTTCTTCCATTTCTTGTCTTTGTTGGCCATCAGTGAGACACAATCAATAGTGTTTTAAAACAGATATAAAGCTCTGATTTATTTGCTCCTATATGAGTTAATCTTGCGTTCCCACAGTCTGCTGCCCATATATTTTTCAGCCAAGGTTGCTTGGCAGCAGAAACACATTGTTTTGTATTTTCTGCTTTTTTCCTCCTTCTTTTCTGCCACTCCATTTGCTTGGACCATATTGGCTTTCTCTGTTGTTAGAACACTGTAGGTCAAGTGTAGGCGTGTGCATGCTTTACAAATAACATCCCCATCATTGATAATGTCTGCCTCAGTTGTTAAGCTTCTGGTGTCTTTGTATGAAGGTGCATTTCATGTTGTAATTCTTGAGCGCAAATCACTTTATGTCACTTGCTTTCCTTGAGCAAAGAGAGGCTGAAATGAAGCTTAAATAATTTATTTCAATGAATACATCAGCCAGACTTATCTATTGTGGCTGTTTAAGGACTGAACGTAATTAGCACAAAGCACCATTTCCCTCACAGGTCACAGAAAAGGAATCAGGCTCCTGCTCTAAAGGGGAGTTGTGAATTCAGTTTTAGAAGAAAGAAAGGTTGGTAGGGGCAAGAAAGACTAAACATATTTCAAGGGGAACTAAAAATGTCTGGTGAGAACTTTTTAGTACAATAAAGCATTGCTTTTTGTAATGTAATGTTTGGATTAGAAATCTATGGGGCTTGTGTTAACAGAGCCTTCAAACTGCCTGGTATTAAAATTCTCTTAAAAAAAAAAGTCCAGAGCACATGCTGGAAAATCTTTGTGTATTGGGACAAGCGGAACAAGAAACTTTGACAGTCAGACCACCGCCAACTGAATGTAGTAATTCTAAGTGTCAAACTGTTGTCTAACATCTCTTTAGCTAACATAATAGACATTCTGAAAAACCAAGGAGCAAAAGAAACATGATAAATGTGTTATATCACTTAATTTATATTATTTCCTGTATTACTGTGTTTAAGACCTATTTTTCCATGATAGGGGTTGCCATAAGATATCATAAAGCCTCTTGACATGCTGTTAATTTTAATGTTATACTACATATGATTGTATTATATGCTGTTCATCTGGATTTCAACCATTGATACAAACTAGACTAAACCTGTAATCCTCTGACTTTTTCTCTGGAAGTAAATACTACACAGTGGGATGTATTTCTGAATAAACTCCAATGAGATTAGTGTGCAAATTATCACATTCACTCTATTTGAAAATATTTTATTTGAAAATAGAAGTATTTGGAATAATAATATATAATGGCTATAGAACTCAGGTCTTTTTTAACCTAAAGTATACCTTTCTAACTGCAAACACACGAAATTAATTCAATTAATTATATTTAATAAATATCTGGGGGAAAGCACATTAATTTTCATGGAGATGAAAACTAATTTGACATTACTCATTAGACAGGAAATTATCAACATTGCAACATAAGACTTAAAATATGTCTCCCTTGTCTATTATTTGCAGCAGCTTTTTAATCATTGCCGTTCTTCTTGGCCAAAATATTTTGTCAAGATTTTTTCAGATAATTCAAGATTATCAAAAAGAGAAAATGTACCACCCTGGTATTGTTTGCCATGAGAACTGACTGAATCAGTCATTTTGTTCTCATGATGGCGATCCAGATTTCTAATCACACATAAATGCAGAAACACACACTCAGTCATGTTTCCCAGCAACTGGTATTGAAAAGCCTAATATTGGACAAAATATATAACCATAAGGAAGCTTTCATACTTAACCCTCATTAACTTCTATTGCTATCCACACTTGGATTATCATTTTCTGCTGATAACAAATTCAAATTATGAAGAAATATCTCCCTATAACGTCATTGGATGAGTCGAGAAATTGGTCAGTTAACATTGAGTTAACATTCAGTTAACATGAGAAAATAACCTCATTTATTTTGTTTACAAATATACATATTTTATCCACTTGCGTTACATTCTTGGTCATTGTTTTAAGCTAAAAAAAAAAATCACAACTATTACAACATTTTCTCCACATTTTTGCCCACTCTATAATTTTTTAAAATGCCATAACTAGAAATATACAGATTATTCTAAGGATAAATAAATAAATAAATAAATTTTCAAGGATGAAATACAACTTAAAATATTTCTGCTATTCGTTTAGTTGCTGTTTAACCAGTTATTATATTTTGTTCTTTAACCAGTTCTTTAACCAGATTATTTGTATCTTTGACTTGTCAAGTTTATTCAAGAAACCTTTTGTTGAAAGCAAACAAGAAGTCCAAAATTAACATTCAAGTTTAACAAGACAAGACTATTACCTATGCTGCTGCATCTTAAGCAAGATTTGTCTTTCTTTATGCTGAACAAGCAGTTTTTCAATTAATTAGTTTGAACGTCTTTGAATACCTTGTCACAAATAATGCTGTCTTAGCTATATTGAAATGCACGATTGATGTTGGCCTTCTACTTTCACTTTTCTAGACCATGAGAAAGATGCTGCGTTAAGATAACTGGAGGCATTCTCAGCAGTGATATTGTTTCTCTCATTTTCCTTTTTTAATAGAGTATATTACACACACACACACATTGCCATCTTGTCAAAAACCTAGTTGTCAGTTCTTCATTGATCTTCATGAGAATGATGGCCTGTGGATAGTGGTGGATGAAATTATAGTAGATGCAGTCATTACTGAATCCTTCTTTAATTATCCATCTTTTCTCTTAAATAGAAATTTTAGTCTGTAAAGGCTAGCGTAGACTATTTTGTTGTGAGAAATATACAACACAAGAATTGTGTGAGTAAAACAACCTGCAGTTGTTATGTTGACCATGTCTGAATACATGAGTATTTGTTAATATATTATATATATCTCCTTCATGCAGGGCCCATAATGTAAGTAACATTATGTGATCTTGCAAGGTAGTATCCTAGAACCCAGTTTTTATAAAATAATGTGAACATGCTTGGGCTAAATCTGGGTTTTGTGTGGAGATATTGGCCAAATAGACAGGTATTTTCCTTAGTGTTAGCAGGGAATGATCTATGATCCAGGTGCAGCTAAATCTTGTAATTTAGCATCTACCTTCTTGAAGTAAAAAACATAATGGGAGTCAGTGATCAATAGCTGCTAGCCTATCTTCTGATAACCTTAGAGATTTGCAACTTGGAATGAATAAGGGGTAAATAGTAAATATTGTGAATTAATAGAGAAGGTAAGGACAGTGTCTATGAAGCTAAGGTAAAGAGGAAAATGTAACTGATGTGAATGAAAATGATCTGATCTTATAGAATGGAGTTAGGAATCCATGCAGGAAAGTGAAATTTTTACTTTTATTTGTAAATGAAAAAGTTAAAACATATGGCAGAAAGTATGAACTGACACCATCTTAATTCCAGTGAACTGTGTTAATGGAAAAAGCAGGAATGAGCTTTGGGAGAAATTGTATAGTGGTTTGAATGAGTGAGTGAATAGTAATTGTGCCATTTGGAAACCCGAGGATGAAATAGAATGGTGAAAGCTTGATGAGCATCTGCTTAGAATAGGACTGTTTGTTTTAAAAGCATGATTTAAGCTTAAATGTATTCATCTGTATACCTGGATGAAGAATAAATCCAAAAACATAATTGAATTGATTGTCTCTGATGAAAGATGCAGTGAAGTCATGAAGGGTGGTGAGAGGTTGTGATTCTGAATGTGGAACTGGCCATTTTTATTTTACCAGTCCCAAAAATGGAACTTGGGGGAAAATGGACAATGGAAGAAAAGATGTGAAAGACAATAGAAGTAAAATGGCCATAGGAAGAAAAAGTATGAGTTCTGCATGAAAAAAAAAAAAAGATAAATTAGTCTTACAATGGAATGAATGGAAAGCAGATTCAAGGAAAGAGGAAGAGGTTTGAGTGAAAGAATTAACTTGCAAAGTGTCACAGAAATATGAACAGTTTTGCTAATGCAAAGTATGAGAAAGGAAACTTGGTGGAAAAATGAAATGACAGATAACTGTGAGTGAGAAAGAACGTGTATAATTTAAGCGTGATTCTTTTAAATCTCTTTGTTTTAATTTATTTCTGGTGAATAAGAAATGCTTCTTTTTATTTTAATATTGCTGCCCGATTTAATTGCACAGAACATCTATTAGATCTAGCAAATAACTTTTGTCTCTGTTTTACTTACAGTATGTCATTCTCCTATGACCTTCCTTCTCACTTGCTTCTTTTCCACATCCCATTATGTTATTCTGTCCCTTCCAGCTCCTCTTTTATGAAAATAAACCCACCCTTGCTTGAAGCAACAAAGCAGTATTAATCAGCAAGTGTTCTTGGCAACAGGAACCAATGCGGACACATCTGGAGCACTCACAGGAAGTCATTCCTTGTCCAAGTAACTTTGTTGTGAAAGAGGCTTGTGATCCAGTTAATAGGGTAGTTTTACTCAGTCAATCGGAAGAAATTGGAACATTATAGTAAGGAAGTAGCACTCATTAATGTCATTTCACACTTAAGTATTTTTAATTCCTTTCCTTCTGGGACAGTACAAATCTTGAACCAATTTATCATAGGCACAGATGCTTCTCTTTTAATTACAAACATTTGATTACAAACGTTGCCATGCCTATTTTGGTCAATGTCTTTTGGTACTGTTCCCTGAAGAGATCAGGAATAGGATTGGAAATTGCTCAAGTGAACTAGGTTTTTCAAAGAACTCCGGGCATCAAACAAAATAAAAAGATAACATACTAAACAGACCACTTAAAACAATAAACAAAACTTAATCCTCTATCAGCAACCCAATGCCAGCACCTCCAACCAGCCCATGATCTAGACATTTCTAAAATTCTGTTTTCACTTTGTAATTATGGGATACTGAGTGTATTCTCATTTTAATGAGAATAAAAATTAATTTCAACAACTGTAGAATCTGGCTACAGATCTACAATATCTATCTAAATGACAATTTAGTTGTATTTTTTTGTTTAGTTGATTATTGTGTTATTTAATATCTCCTGTGCACTGCTTGGAGTGTCCAAGCCTGGGTTCTTGTCAGTCAGATATGATGTCACTGGGTTGGAATTTCTTTGGCCACGCCCTCCATCTTCCAGCCGAGCCTCCAGTTTTTTCCAACTCAGTCAGAGGAAAGTCTTGTTAGAGTTAGCTGTTAAATTTATTTAAATTTAAAGGTATTTTTCTTAGTTAATTTGGCCAATTTCTTTAATTCTTCAAAAAAAAAAAAAAAAGCGAGCCTTTTGAATTCGGCTTGGGTGAGTGAGTGAGAGAGTGTGAGTCAGCACCTGAGCGCTCTGCAGAGGAGGCTAATAGATCGCTCCCAGCTGGCCGTTTTCTCTAAGTGCAGCCAGGATCACAGGAAAGGCTTGGGGAAGCCTTTTAAAGCATGGGGGAGTCCGAGGCTTCAGATTTCGCCGCAGATTGCTGCAGGAGAGAGAGCGTGCTGACCGCATGGCCAATAGTCACCATTTCGCTGGTGGCGGCCATTTTGTTTGGGCTTAAAGGCACAGCAAACTATTGTGGAAGGCAGCTGGGCGAAAACTGAGAGGATTGCAGCTTTGGAGAGCCGGATCTGCTTCTGCTCATGCAAGTAAACGTGTTCCAGTATTTACTTGGGCTGCTCTTTCTTGCTGCTGCTGCTGCTGCTGCCTGATTATTGTAAAAAAACCGTGTTGCCGGTTTAGCAATTCATTATAAGCCCTGAACTGCGCAGTGAGTAATCCTTTTCATTTGCCTTATTTTGATTGTTATATTGTGTCCATTATGGCCAATAGTAGTGATTCTGAGGAAACTTATGCTCCTCAACCTCAGCCTGAAGGCTCTAGAAGATTGAGATCCAGTAAGCCTTCTGCTAACACCCAGGCTAAACAATCTAAATCATCTGCAGCTGCTGATAAAGATGCCTTGAGAAGACAAAAAGCTTTAGAAAAACATTTTGCAAAAGCCCAACTGCAGGCTGCTTCTGTTGCTTCTAAATCCCCTGTGGTGTCAGGGGATCAAGGTGGGGCTCCCCATATTTTTCCCACTTTTATTATAAATCAAGGGCCTCAAGAGGAGCAACCTAACTGGTCTCCCACTATTGTTCAGGAACAACAGGAGTTTCACGCTGTTCCTTTTCAGGAAGGTCATGTCTTGCCTACTATTCAGCCCACTCCTGTGCCTTCCCAGGCCCCAGATGCTCAGGGCCCTGCTCCTTCCGCTACTTTTACGCCCACAGCAGCAGGGCTCCGCCCACAGGAGCCTGCACAGCAGGTTTTGTCCTCAGACTTACGTTTTGCCATTGTGCAAACCATTACTCAGGGCATTGATGAGGCATTAGCCCAGAGGGGTTTTCCCAGCTCCTGCTCACCCAAGGCCTTCCAGGGCAGACCCTGTGATTCATCCAGCTAGACATAGGGATTACAGGGAGGAATCCTATCAGGATACTCAATCTATTCACAGTGAAGTTTCCCTGGTAGGTGAGGAGGAATTAGATGAATTTGAGATGTCTGGGGATGAAAGCCTTTCTCAGGATAAGCCTACTTATTCTGGTTTAGTCAAACCTCACCTTTCCAGAACATTATTAATGAAGGCTAAGATGACTGCTAATATGGGCCAGGTGGATAAATCTACTTCTGCCCCTAGGGATTCTCAGGATTTGTGCGCCAGCCTGTTTTCAGAACAGATCACTACTCAGGAGGTTATCCCATCTCCACAGTTCTTTGTGGATACAATTAAGAGGCAATGGGAACACCCTATTTCTGTTTCTCCTCCTAGTGGCATGGATAAGAAATTGTTTTCTGTAGAGAAGGAACTTGAGGATCTTCTCCAGATTCCTACTGTGGATTCCCCCTTGACTAATTTGGCTTCGGCCTCTATTCTTCCCTCTGACAACGCAGAAGGATTGAAATCTGAGGATAGGAAGGCAGATTTGGACGCGCGCAAAACTCATCAGGCCGCGGCTTGGGCGATTAGATCTGCTACTGCGGCTTCCTTCATGGCCAGAACTTCACTCTCTGGTTCAAACAGCTTCAGACCAGGGTTTCCCCTGAGGATACCTGCCTGCAACAAGACCTTAGTAAGTTGATTGCCGCTACTGAATACACAGCTGATGCCTCCATTACTGCGGCAAAATTCGTATCCAGGGCTTTAGCTTCCAATGTGATGTCTAGACGCTTGTTATGGCTACGCCAATGGCAAGCAGATGTTAGGTCTAAGGGCTGGCTGGCAGCTGCACCTTTTAAAGGACAACAGCTGTTTGGTGATGTGCTAGATCCCATCCTAGTAGAAGGGAAGGACAAGAGGAAGGTGTTGCCACAGCTGAATAGGAGATACGATAGGAGACAGGCTCCTTACTATCGTAGGCAGTCCTTTCGGAGTGCGGAGGCGGGGTTCTGCGCCTCCCAATCTCAGCGACCATATTTCCAGGGAGGAGATAGACCTCATGATAGATCAGGATTCCGAGATAGATCTCGGCAATCACAGTCCAGACGCCCCTACAGGGGTTCAGGGCGATGCCCCTATCATCGTTCCAAGTGACTCTTGGGCCCACATTCCCATTGGCGGCAGGTTGAAGGTGTTTGCCGACCAGTGGAGGAATTCCACCACGGACGCGTGGGCTTTACAAACTATGACTCTCGGACTAACACTAGAATTTTTGTTCCAGACCCCCTCATCGTTTCATTCAGTGTCCAGTTCCCAGGGATGCCACCAAGAGGGCCATGATGGAGACCGAAATTCAGCATTTGCTGGATATTGCTGCCATAGAACCGGTACCGATTGGTCAAAGTGGTTTCGGATTCTACTCCACACTCTTTCTGGTGCCAATGAGTTTGGGGGGGCCAAAGGGCTATTTTGAACCTGAAAGAGCTCCATGTTCACATTCAATATAAGAGGTTCAAGATGCATTCTCTGCATTCGATCCTGGGAGGCCTCAGACATGGGGATCTCTTAACATCAATTGATCTCAAGGAGGCTTACTTCATGTGCCCATAAGGTTATCCCACAGGAGGTTTCTCAGGTTTGCCTTTGCGGGCGGTCATTGGCAATACCGGGCCCTTCCCTTCGGCCTATCATCAGCACCCCGCACCTTCACCAAATTACTAGACGTGGTGGCAGCTCATTTGCGGGCCCATCCAGTCCGCCTGCAGTGTTACCTGGACGATGTGCTGATCCAGTCATCGTCTCCCAGTCAGGCACAGTGAGACCTTCATCTTACCATCCAGACCCTGCAGGATCATGGCTTCTCAGTAAACTGGGAGAAAAGCCATCTGACTCCATCCACCAGACTGGTGCATTTGGGGGTGGTAATAGACACCCAGTTATCTCAGGTGTTTCTGTCGCAGGAACGCAAGGACAGCATCAGACAGTTGATAGGGCAGATTCAGGCATCTGGCATTGTGCCCCTTCTTCTCCTGTCTCAACTATTGGGAAAGATGATACCTTGCCTTGCCATAGTTCCCTGGGCTCGGTTTCATACCAGAGCCTTACAATGGTTCCTACTTCCCAGTCAGAAGTCAGGGAGCAGCAATTCTCTAGGCAAAGTCAGGGTTCCTCCACAGGTGCTTCGTTCCTTGGACTGGTGGCTGTCGGTAGCCTTGGAGAAAGGATGTCTGTTTCGGGACCCTCCCAGACTGGTTTTGACGTCGGACACCAGTCTCTTCGGTTGGGGAGCGCATCTGGGACCCTCCGTGACGCAAGGGCGTTGGTCTCAGGAAGATCTCCAGAACGACATCAGCTGGCTGGAGCTGAGGGCAGCGCACCTGGCGCTTCGACATTTTCGGGCCGAGCTGTCGGATCAACATGTTCTACTTCTCACAGACAATGTCACGGCCAAGGCGCATGTCAACCGGCAGGGCGGCACCCGTTCGAAGGTTCTCATGCGCGAGGCGAGGCGGCTGTGTCTCTGGACGGAACGACATCTTCGGTCCTTAAAAGCAGAACACATCGCTGGGATGTCCAACTCCACGGCGGATTGGTTGAGCCGGACTACGATAGACCAGGCCGAATGGCATCTTCACCCGGACCTGTTTCATCTCATCACTGTTCGTTTCGGGGACCCGATCCTGGACTTGTTTGCTACCCCTCAGAATGCTCATCTTCCGACGTTTTTCACCAGATTTTGGACTCCAGCGGCCGAAGGGGTCAATGCCCTTCGCTGCCCGTGGCCAACCGGATTGCTGTACGCATTTCCCCCGATTCCCCTGCTCCAGAAGGTGATTGGGAAGATTCTGGTGGAACAGGAGGAGGTGTTACTAGTGGTGCCCTACTGGCCGAGACGTCCATGGTTCGCAGACCTCATGTCCCTTTCAACGGAGTGCCCTTGGAGGTTGCCACCGCACTGGGTCTCCCTCAGTCAGGGCACTCTTCAACATCCAGACCCTCAATGGCTCCAGTTAACTGCCTGGTGATTGAGTGGGAAACTCTCCAGAGGGAACACTACCCCTCCGAGGTAATTTCCACTATTTTAGCTTCTCGGAAGCAGTCAACGCTTCGCATCTACCAGGCCACCTGGGCGGTGTTTTGTTGCTGGTGTGCAAAGAATTCCTTCGTACCAACAGCTGTGATGGTCCCGCAGGTTCTCGCCTTTTTGCAGCACGGCTTGAAGAAGAAGCTGTCCACTAATACGCTGCATCGTCAGGTTGCTGCCTTGGCAACTGTTTTACTAGGTGAGGGTCCTATTCCCCTTTCACACCATATCAAGGTTCGCAGTTTCTTGAAAGGTGCTGCCAACTTGTTGCCACCCGTGGTCCACCATTACCCAACTTGGGACCTTTCTCTAGTTTTGCAGGCGCTCACCTCGCCTCCTTTTGAACCTTTAAGATCTTCCACTCTTCGGTTATTCACATTTAAAGTTGCCTTTTTAGTGGCTATTACTTCTGCACGCAGAGTTTCCGAGTTGGCGGCGCTTTCGGTCTGCCAGAATTTGTGCATTTTTCATCCAGACCGGGTCATTTTAAGACTGGACCCTACATTTGTTCCGAAAGTTAATTCTTGGTTCCATAGGGCACAGGAACTTATTTTACCAGATTTTTGCCCTAATCCTAGGAATCAGACTGAGAAGCGCTGGCATACCCTTGATGTGCGCAGAGCCTTGCGACGCTATGTCAAAAGGACGGCCTCGTTTCGATGGACGGAGGCCCTGTTTGTTTCGTTTCAGCCCAGGTCAATGGGGAAGAAGATTTCACCATCTACAGTTGGTCGCTGGCTCAAGGCTTGCATCGCATTGGCCTATGAACATCAAGCTCGTCCAGTGCCGCGTCGCATTACGGCACACTCTTCTCGTAGTGCGGCCACTTCAGTTGCTTGGGCTACTCAAGCCTCCATCTTGGAGATCTGCAGAGCCGCTACTTGGACCTCTCCTTCGCCGTTCGTGAGGCACTACAAGTTGGACCAGTTCGCATCAGCCAAAGCAGCGTTTGGGAGGCGTGTCTTACAGAGAGTCCTACCAGCCGAGGGGACCCTGGACCGAGCTGCTTCCCTCCCTTCTTCGACTTAGCTTGGGTAGTTCCCAGGCTTGGACACTCCAAGCAGTGCACAGGAGATTGAACGTTGGGCTTACCTTGAACGTTCCATCTAGATGCACTGCTGGAGTGTCCAAATCCCACCCTGGCTTGTGCTGGTCCGGGGTCCAGGAGTGGTCGGTTTTGATCAGATGGCGTCTTCCATGGTTCCGGTTTCGTTGAAAAAACTGAAGGCTCGGCCAGAAGATGGAGGGCGTGGCCAAAAAATTCCAACCCAGTGACATCATATCTGACTGACAAGAACCCAGGCTTGGACACTCCAGCAGTGCACCTAGATGGAACGTTCAAGGTAAGCCCAATGTTCATTTTTCTTAGAATTTTGCCTCTTTTTTATATATTTTAGGTAGATTTTAATTTTGTTTTTTTTTTAATTTCACAGCAGTTTTTGTATTACAGGTTAGGATTTTACTTTAACTATATAATATTTATATAATAGTAATATAGTTACATAGCTATATTGCTATTGTATTTTATTTATAATCCAACAGACTACTGAGAATTTTTACTAAAGAAATTGTAATTATAATGGTTTTAATAAAATTAAATAATAAAGAAAAGTTGCTAGAGTTCTCTGCTACTGCTGAAGAAATTTTCTCCTTAATTCCAGGTTGCTTCTCTCTTTGATTAGTTTTCATCCATTTTTCTTGTCTTTCCTTCTGGTGCGTTGGAAAATAACTTAACCCCTCTTCTTTGTAGCAGCCCCTCAAATACTGGAATACTGCTATCATGTCACCCCTAGTCCTTCTTTTCTCTAGACTGGCTATACCCAGTTTCTGCAACCATTCGTTCATACAGTATATTTTTGTCGCCAGGTCTTTAATCATCTTAGTTGCTCATCTTTGCACTTTTTCCAAAGTCTCAACATCTTTTTTTTCTTATGTGACCAAAACTGGATGCAGTATTCCAGATATGGTCTTACTAAGGATTTATAAAGTGGTACTAATTTCACATAATTTTGTATGTATGTATGTAAAATTGGGATGAATCAGTTAGAGCAGTGGTCCCCAACCCCCGGTCCGCGGACCGGTGCCGGGCCGTGGAGTACCTGGCACCGGGCCGCGCAGCGGCTGGGGGCCATGATCGCTGCAGCGGCCGGTAGGCAACCTCTGTGCCTGAAAAGTGCATAATAAAGGAGTTAAAACCATCGAGTACCGTATTGATAGAAAGGATGGGAGGAGAGGAGAAGCGCAGAGGAACTTCCTTTTCCGGATGACTCATGGGAGGAAGTTGGTGTGCAGAGCGGCTTTTGTGCTGTTTCCATGGTCGAAGCAGCAGCTGGCAGGTGAGTTGAGGGCTGCAGGTGGGAGGAGAGTCCGGGAGCAAGTCGGGCTGTTTGGTTCCCTCCACGGCCTGGAAGCGGAGAAGCAACTGGGCTGAAGCCTCTCAGCTGCTGCTGCTGCAGGTTCCTTCCCTCCCCAAATGGAAGCCCACTGGTGCTGCAGGCTGGGAAACTGGTGGCTGCAATTTCTGCTGGTGGGAAGATTGAAAAAGCCTCTTTCAAGTGGAGGTTGGTTCTCCAGAGGTTGTGGGTGCTGCATCCCTGGAGGTTTGTAACAGAGGAGCTCATAGTTTGAAGGATCCTTGGAGGTCTTCTATTCCAACCCCAGATCAAGCAGGAGACCCAATATCATTTCAGACAAATGGCTGTCCAGTCTCTGTTTAAAAGCCTCCAGTGATGGGTCTCCCACAACTTCTGAAGGCTAAGCTTTTCCACTGGTTAATTGTTCTGGGTGTCAGGAAGTTTCTCCTTAGTTCGAGGCTGCTTATCTCCTTGCTCCATCCAGTTTCTCCTCCTACCTTCAGGTGCTTTGGAGAAGAGGTTGAAACCCCCTCCCGCACAGGACCCCGATGTTTGTTTGTTTTTTTAGCTCTTCTCGCTTTTCACTGGTACTTTCTCATTTTTACAGTAGTTGGTGTAGGTGTATATTGTTTTTGCTCAAATTTAACCCACAAATTAGCAAAGATGAGTACGAAACAGATGTCGTCAGAAAGTTTCCTTGGGAAAAAGAAAAGGCCCAGTGAAGAGACAGAAGAAGAGCCTTCAGCATCAAAGAAACATAAAACTTTTAACAGACAATACAATGAGTCCTACTTGAAATATGGATTTATCGGGATAGGTGATTCCCACGCGCCAGTTAAAGTTTAACTGTTAAAATGTTAAAGCACTTTATATTTATGTAATTGTATTTTATTTTGTAAGGCATGTTTAAATACAATAAAATAAAAGTTGTTTAATCAAAACAATCTGATATATAAACAATCAATGTGTCATCGCGAACAACGCCCCCCACCCCTGCGCGCGCTCAGCGGGCCACGGTAAAATTATCAAAGGCTGATTGGTCCGCGGCGATAAAAAGGTTGGGGACCACTGAGTTAGAGGAATGGCTTGTAAACAATAACACACAAGAGTGTACCAAAAGATGCATTACGAAGAGTTTTGACTGATGGGTTATCCTGGGAATACATTCAGTGTATTTGCTTAAAACTGAAATGTAAAAGCTAATACTCTCAATGGGAAAACCAACATTGGATTGAGCCCTCAGATTGACTAAATTAGTGGTTCCCAATGTGGGGCCCATACCCCACAGGGGGGCAATTTGATTTTTAACGGAGGCAATTTTAACCTTGTTTAAACCAAGTTAATGGCCTTTTAGGTTTCCTCCGTGTGAGTAGAGTTCACTTTTTGAGTAAGTAATAATTATATGTCACAGGTGGGGCATCAGGATTTTAGAGATGCTTAGGTAGGGCATGGCCAAAAAATGGTTGGGGACCACTGGACTAAATGCTCAGGAAAAATATCAAAGCTGTATAAATCAGTATGTTATAAGTATAAATTAATAGGATGAAAACATCATTTCTTAAAAATCTCTTTCCTGATTTTGTGCCAACTGGAAGGTAAGAGCATTCTAATAAGATGGCTCCATGTAATAAGGATATTTCAGGACAGCATTAAACATAAGACTTTAGGTCTTTTCATTGGTTTAACTGATGAGGATGAATGGTTCATTTTTAGCCCAGGCTTTGTATGAGAGAATCTATAGGATAATGGTGTTCTTGAACAATTATACTTGAAGCAAGTCACTTTTTCTCCCATTCTATAGCAATAGTAATAGCACTTAGACTTATATACCTCTTCATAGTGCTTTTACAGCCCTCTCTAAGCAGTTTATAGAGTCAGCATATTGCCCGCAACAATCTGGGTCCTCATTTTACCCACCTCGGAAGGATGGAAGGTTGCGTCAACCTTGAACTGGTGAGATTTGAACTGCCGAACTGCAGCCAGCAGTCAGCTAAAGTAGCCTGTACTGCACTCTAACAATTGCTCCACCTTACACCTGTAGCTGTAGACTACAGAGTCAGATCTGTATGACATATTTTGTTTATTTATTTAATAAATAAAAACCATGTCTTTATTATTTTTTATAAATAATGCCATGAAGCAAACATTCCTAATAGTCCTTCCTCCTGTAGGTGGATTTGGCTGAGAAGAGAATTATTGGCTCAAAGTCACCCAGTTGATTTTCATTCCTAAATCAGGACTGGAATTCTCAGTCTCCTGATTTCTAGCCTAATGCCTTAACCACTAGACTAAACTGGCTGTAGTGAAAAGGGGAACCAGGAAACCAAGTGTAAAATCACATTGCTAAATTAGGCTGGGATTGAAATAATAGGTAGCTGCAATCGTGGGTTGTTCTCGGTTCTGTCTGGTTCTATAGAACCGGTAGTAAAAGCGGCGGAAGGCTCCGCCCACCCACCCGGATGTCATAATTGACAATCTGTGAATCTGCAGAAGCATGTGTGCACTCCCGTTGCAAACCATTAGTAAGTAGAATCCACCCCTGGGTAGCTGTCATAAGAAAAGATGACTAAGGTAGAATTGGATTAAGCAGATGCATTCCTGAATTCTAGGAAACAATAAATGGAAACACGCCAATCTGAAGATTTATGCTCTTCTGAATTGTTATCGAAAATGATATTCTTCGATAACAATTCAGAAGAGCATAAATAACCTATTAATACTGGGTGAAAACTGTCCAATTAATTTTTGCCTGAATTTAGGTTTTTTATTGTTGTCATCATTGTTTTGAAATGATGATGATTTCTGTATAGAGGGAATATTTTTAATGAATATTTTATTTATTTATGTATTTATTTATTAAATTTCTATACCGCCCTTCTCCAATAGGACTCAGGGCAGTGCACAGCCAAAGTAAAAACAGAGCAAAAAAATTTTAAAAAGAGTATTAAAATAATTAAATATTTTGGCCGTAAATTAAAACAACCCAATTTAAAATCAATTTAAAATTTAGCTCAAGCCAGCCCAGCTAGTTGAAATAAATAGGTTTTCAGGGCCCGACGAAAAATCCGGAGGTCTGTTATTATACGTAACTCTGGGGGAAGGTTGTTCCAGAGGGTGGGCGCCGTCACAGAGAAGGCTCTCCCCCTGGGGATCGCCAGCCGACATTGTCTGGCGGACAGCACCCTGAGGAGGCCCACTCTGTGCGAGCGTACTGGCCAGTGGGAGGCTATTGGTGGCAAAAGGCGGTCTCGTAAGTACCCTGGCCCTAAGCCATGGAGCACTTTAAAGGTGGTCACCAACACCTTGAAGCGCACCCGGAAGACCACCGGGAGCCAGTGCAGCTCGCGCAGGAGAGGTGTCACATGGGAGTGCCTCGTCGCCCCCATAATACCCCGTGCGGCCGCGTTCTGGATCAGCTGTAGCCTCCGGGTGCACCCCAGGGGGAGCCCCATGTAGAGAGCGTTGCAGTAGTCCAGGCGGGAAGTGACTAGTGCCTGAGTGACTGTGCGTAGAGAGTCCCAATCTAGAAAGGGGCGCAACTGGCGTATCAGGCGAACCTGATAAAAAAGCCCCCCTGGCCACGGCCGTCAAATGATCTTCTAAAGACAGCTGTGCGTCCAGGAGGACGCCCAAGTTGCGAGCCCTCTCCGTGGGGGCGAGTGATTCGCCTCCAATACCCAGCGATGGCGTCAGCTGTCTATATCGGGATGCTGGAAGCCACAGCCACTCGGTCTTGGAGGGGTTGAGTCGGAGCCTGTTTCTCCCCATCCAGGCCCGCACGGCCTCCAGGCACTGGGACATCACTTCAAGGGCATCGTTGGGGTGGCCTGGGGTGGAGATGTACAGCTGGGTGTCATCAGCGTACTGATGGAACTCCACCCCAAAGCCACAGATGATCTCACCCAGCAGCTTTACATAAATGTTGAACGGAAGGGGCGAGAGGACTGACCCTTGTGGCACCCCACAAGCAAGGTGCCTCGGGGTCGACCGCTGCCCCCCCGTCAACACAGATTGTGACTGGTCAGAGAGGTAGGAGAACCACCGCAGAACGGTGCCTCCCACCCCCAACCCCGCCAACCGGTGCAACATGATACCATGGTCGATGGTATCAAAAGCCGCTGAGAGGTCTAACAGGACCAGGATAGAGGAGCAACCCCTATCCCGAGCCCTCCAGAGATCATCCACCAACGCGACCAATGCCGTTTCCGTGCTGTGCCCAGGCCGGAAGCCGGACTGGAGCGGGTCTAGATAGACAGCTTCATCCAGGTACCAGGGAAGCTGTTGCGCTACCACACTCTCAACAACCTTCGCAACGAAGCGAAGGTTGGAGACTGGACAATAGTTAGCCAAAACAGCCGGATCCAGAGAGGGCTTCTTGAGGAGGGGCCTCACAACCGCTTCTTTCAAAGCGGCCGGCAGGACCCCCTCACTCAAAGAAGCGTTAATCTTCTGGAGCCAGCCTCGTGTCACCTCCCGGGAAGCCAGTACCAACCAGGAGGGACACGGGTCCAATAAACATGTGGTCGCGTTCAGCCGTCCCAGGACCCTGTCCATGTCCTCGGGAGCCACAGGATCGAACTCCCCCCAGATAACACTCTCAAGACCTGCCTCAGTCATCCCATCCGGACATACCCAGTCAGAGGCCAGCCCTTCCCGAATCTGAGCGATTTTGTCATACAGATACTGCACAAAGTCCTCAGCTCGGCCCTGCAAGGGGTCATCCCGCACTTCCAGATGGAGGAGGGAGTGGGTCACCCTAAACAGGGCGGCTGGGCGATTATCTGATGACGCGATAAGAGCGGCAAAATAGCTAGTTTTCGCCGCTTTTATCGCCACTAGGTAGGTCTTAATATGAGACCTCACCAGTGTTCGGTCGGATTCGGAGCGGCTGGTCCTCCAACTACTCTCCAGGCGTCTTTTCCGGCGCTTCATCTCCCTGAGCTCCTCGGAGAACCAAGGAGCTAGGTGAGTTCGGTGCCGGGTCAGAGGTCGCAAAGGCACGACACGGTCCAAGGCCCCGGCAGCCGCACTATCCCAGGCGGCCACCAGGTCCTCAGCCGAGTCATGAGCCAGTCTCAGGAAATGGCCCAAGCTCCATCTGGAACCTATCAGGGTCCATCAGGCGCCTGGGGCGGAACTACCTGGTCAGTCCCGCCTCCCTGCGGCGGGGTGCAGTGGTTAGAAAATCCAGTCGAAGGAGCGAGTGGTCAGACCATGACAAGGGTTCGATGACTATATCCCCTGTATCAAGGCCACTCGACCACTGACCAGAGACAAAAACTAAGTCCAGAGTGTGTCCACCTGTGTGAGTAGGGTCATGAATTAACTGAGTAAGGTCCATAGCCGTCATGGAAGCCATGAACTCCCGAGCCACCTCAGACGTTTCGCCGACAGATGGCAGGTTGAAATCCCCCATGACTAAAAGTCTGGGGGTACCAACCACCACCTCAGCTATGACGTTGAGCAGCTCGAGCAGGGCTGTTGCCATGCGGCAGGGAGCTATTTTGAGTAGTTTACAAGACCACTTAACTACCAAAGTGGCTAAAAATTTATCAGAAAGTCTCATAGAAGTATTTTTGCCACCATAATCAAAGTTTAAACTTTGGAATAGGATGGTTTGTAAGGCCCAAAAGATCTGAAGAAGTAAAATGAATGGTATTAGTACAAACAAAGTTAGCTATACATCCTGTTCTTTTTCCCATCTCATTTCTTATGTTATTTGGCTTATTATTTATTTTCTATGCTTTCCATCCTACTTACCTGAAAGATATAATGTAATGGGTATGGATGCATGTACGCAAAAACTATCCGATTATTGTGGAATCTGAGTCACCTAGAGAAAGTATTATTTTCAAGAATAATTGACAAACATAATGAAGCTAACTTTCTGCTAAGAACCAGGCTTATTGGAAAGTAGTAATACAACTTGGATTGCATTGTATGACAAAAAGTGACCTTCTCTACTGCTACTAATTTATTTGATATTTTCCCTATCAGATGCTGTATTGGAATTATACAAATAACTTCTTAATTTTAATTTTTTTTGCAGTGCATTTGAATTTTTAGAGGGTTTTTTTAATTTATTTTTTTATTGCATTTTTTCTCTTTACGTATCTTTGTTACATATTTAACAGATCTGTGACACTATTCATACAACTAGAATCAATATTCAATACATTGTATACATTATATTTCTAAACGTTCTATTCCTTTATGTACATTTCCATTCCTTATTTCTATTATCTACTTCAAGGCTCCTCAAACTTGGCAGCTTTAAGACTTGTGGACTTCAACTCCCAGAATTCTGAGCTATGCTGGCCGGAGAATTCTGAGAGTTAAAGTCCACAAGTCTTAAAGCCACCAAGTTTGAAGACCTCTTATCTATCTATTCATACCATTTCTCCCATACCGCATAATATTCCGAGTCATCCTTTCCCTCTAATATGAGTTTATCCATTTCCGCACAATCAAATATTTTTTGAATTACTAATCCCTCTGGCAGTATACAATCTTTCTTCTAATACTGCGCAAAAGCAATCCTTGCCACCGTTAATATATGTAACATCAGATATTTCATCTTTCTATTATATTTCGCCCTAAATATCCCCAGGAGAAACGATTCCAGTTTAAATTCTATTTGACTCTTGGTTAAATCCTGCACTATAACTTCTTAAATTGCTATCAGTTCTATTCAGTGGTGAAATCCAATTTTTTTTTACTACCGGTTCTGTGGGTGGTGGTGTGGCTTGGTGGGCATGGCAGTGGAAGGATACTGCAAAATCTCCATTCTCACCCCACTCCAGGGGAAGGATACTGCAAAATCCCCATTCCTTCCTCACTCCTGGGGAAAGGATATTGCAAAATCTCCATTCCCACCCACTCTGGGGCCAGCCACAGGTGGTATTTGCCAGTTCTCTGAACTCCTCAAAATTTCCGCTACCGGTTCTCTAGAACCTGTCAGAACCTGCTGGATTTCACCCCTGGTTCTATTCAGAGAAAATACATGTTATAGAAATAAAGCTGACCTTACAAACCTGTTTTTACGTCTCTTTTTATACAGAATTTCCACTGTCATTACTCCTTTCTTGTAGCATAAACAAGAACCAATATTGTTTCCAGCTGGGAGTTTTTTTCTGTGTGTACTTCTCTATTTATTTTGAGATAGTTTCTATTTCTCACCTGGTTAATATGGTTAATACGGTATTATAATTTTGCTATAACATTTTGAACCATAAGCAATTTAACTGGGTGTATACCTAATTATTAAGCATATAGTTCTAAATCTCTGAATCTGGAATTTTAAATAAATCACACTATTAAATCATGTTTATCTTATATCAATGCTATGATTTTAACGTTTAATTTTACAGCAAAACTATTTAATGCACTGAAAAAGCTCCCCACCCTATACTACTTCAACCCTTTCATGGGGATAAACTCTTTCCAACTTATTACAAAGTAAAAAAAAAAAAGTTTGTACTATGCTGGGAGAGATTTTCCATCCACCCTTTTATTATTATTCCTTTCTCCACCCTTCTCCTTTTGTCCTTAGTTGATTTCTCTCCAAGCTTCTTGCTAAAAATGTAGCATCTATCCAATACATCACTGCTCATTTTTCATATGAAAAGGTCTTTATACTAAAACACTGAATAACTGCAGTGAAAGTGGTTCTTGTTTTATAATTGAAGAAGATATGGGAGGGAGAGGGGGCATGGAGAGAAACTGTATATTTAGACAGATTAAACATTTCCATACTATAGTCTTATAGTATATAATGTCATGGATTCACAATACCAAGCACAATACTGAGGAGAAGAAGCAGGAGAAATTTAATTGCAATGATCATTGGCTGCCTGTGTCCAAGAAAGAGGGACCCTGAACAAGATTTTTATAGAAGTTGGGGGCTAGAAAATGGGAAATTCTAGGAATCCGATTGGCTGGTCACTTTGGGAAGCTAGGCACGTCCTGTCATACCTGGGGTAAATTCTATTGTTTCAGGAGGGGAAAAGAGCTGATGAGGAAGTCCATTGTTAAAAGAGATGGACTGTTGAAGTCAGCAGCTGATACAGGATGGAAGATTGGGATCTTTCTGTGCTCAAATCCGTTCTTAGGACTAGTTTAAATGATAAGTGCAAGAACAAGCTTTTGTATGTGTGATTTATACATCCAAGTTTTGAAGAATACCGATCTAATTTATTTTAAAATGGATAGCATTCAGGTACTCCTTAATTTACAATCAGCCATTTTACAATTGTTTGGAGTTATAACAGCCTCAGAACAGGTGATTTATAGGTCATAAAGCACTTCCTGCTGTTGCAAAATGTCCCTGTCTCCCTCCACCTACATTTTGAGCAGTTGGCAACAGAACTGGTTGTTCTGTAGTCATGGCTGCAGAATGTATACATTATGTTTTTTGCCAGTTTGCTTAACAACTGTGCCATTTGCTTAACAACCATGTGATTCACTTAATGACTACCATGAAAATGTAAAAAAATGAGCCCGGATATGAAGGTATTCTAATTTACAATTACAATTTACAATTAGATTTCCAATCCCAGTTGTGATGATCTGTACTAACACTTTTTGATACTTTCGAAATCAACATATTTCAGTGGGCCTCTAAGTATAAATATTTCAACTCAGTAATTCTTAATGAGATATACTTGAGAAGATTAATCAGAAAAACCACAAAAAAATAGAGCCGTGTTAGTGCAGTGGTTAGAATGCAGTATTGCCGGCTAACTCTGTCGACTGCCAGCAGTTTGATGCTAATTGGCTCAATGTTGAATGAGGATCAGATTGTTATTATGCTACTCTGTAAACCACTTAGAGAGGTTGTAAAGGACTATGAAGTGGTATGTAAGTCTAAGTGCTAGTGCTAAGTGCTAATTTAAAGATTGAATGTACAACTGACATAGAACATTTATAATTACTTACAAATGTCATAATCTAATTTCTCTCATAATTCTGTTTTTTCTTTTCATAATTATATTAAACATTATAGTTGAATAGATAAAACAGATAAAACTATGAACTATAAAAATAAAAGAATAAAAATAAAAAATCGAAACAAATAAATATAAATAGAAAACTTTGCTAAAAATATAGCAAAGAAATATACATACATACATACATACATACATACATACATACATACATGGAAGTTACTTCCTTCTTAATCACAAATAAAAACAATGTTAACATCTTATCACCTTTTCTTAAAATACAGTAACCAATTTTTTCATCCTGTATCTCATTTCTTATCTATAAATAGATTGTTATAACCTCGTCCTGGTCAGCAAAAATCCATTAAAGGTTATCAGAGAAAATAATGTATTTATTCAAACCTTGATCTAATAAACACATTTTATATTCCTTCCTTTTACTTTTAACAAGCTTGATTTTTAATTTCTTCAAATAATGTATAGAAATTATTTTCTTTTTCTTTGTCTTCTTTTTCTTTTCGGTTTGATTTATATGCCTCCCTTCTCCGGAGACTCAGGGCGGCTTACAATGCGTTAAGCAATAGCCTTCATACTTTTGTATATTTTATACAAAGTCAGCTTATTGCCCCCACAATCTGGGTCCTCATTTTACCTACCTTAGAAAGGATGGAAGGCTGAGTCAACCTTGAGCCTGGTAAGATTTCAACTTGCAGTAATTGCAGGCAGCTGGTCTTAATAACAGCACTGTTAATAACAGTGCTTTAGTCTGCGGCGCCACCAGGCTCTTCCCTTATCATAAAATCCTTCAAAATTTTAACAGAACTCTTTTTTAATTCAATATAAGAAACTTGTTCAAATCACTCTTTTGGTTTGCCATTTATATATCCTTTTTAATTATTATGTCATCAGCTGATTTCATTTGTATACCTAGTATAATATCTTTTTTCATAACATTCTTAAATATATTATACTTTTTATGATACTATAAATCATAACCTTTTAGTATAATTTTGTAAGATTGTGACTGCCAAGAGTTTTTTTTTATTATAATAAGAAAGAACTGAGTGAATGAATAAATGAAGCAAGCATGCATAGTTTTCTGAGTTACTTTTTATTATTCTCTTCCAGGTTGATGGTGACCAGAGTCAGGGGGCTGTTTTCCTACGGGAATTTACCTTAATAAGGAGAGAGAGTCTTAATGAAGATTTCCTTCCAGATTTGCTGAATAATAATCACAAAACTGAAGATACGGTAGGACTTCGCTATATTTCTTTTTTAAAAATTTGTAGATGTGAAAACAAACTTGGGAAAAATTTTAATCAAATTAAAGATCAAATGAGTCAACTAATTACTGCAGTTGCTGTTTGTACCTGGTTCTTCATGGATGTTCCTCAATGTAGCACTTCTAAGAACAAAGGGTTTGGGCCTTAAGCAGTCCTAGTTGATGAAGCACAAACCTAGTTGATGAAGATGTGTTTTTCATTGACCAGATATAGCAAACAGGAAGGAAATTTGTTACTGGATTGGTAGAGAGAGCTTTAACATCAGAAGTATCTAAAGTGACTCCAAGCCTAAAAAGAGCAGACTTAGAACATTGGATCAGTATGAGTCAATATTAGTTTTTCCTATTGTTTTTAGTATACTTAGCCCTTTCACCTGTCCTTTGACAATAAAACATTTTCTTGGGGAGAAGAAGGGAAATCAGGATAATGAAGTAAATAATCAAGATACCTAAAGAGTATGAACTATCTCCAAGAAATACCTTTCATCTTCTATTTCTCTAATTCTCTCTCTCTCTCTCTCTGATTTTTCCCTTCCCCCCTCTCTCTTTCACACACATACACACTGAGACTGTCATGAATTCATATATGGATGGTTTAAAAGATACACATATGCATACACAAACAAGTAGAAGGATTTAATCTTATGGTTGGGGATTTTTGTTATGAGCTTATTCCAACAGAGGAAAGAATGACTGCCATGTTGACCTCCAATTGTGTCCATTAACTCTGGGATGTGGCTGATATATTTCTGGGGGGGGGGCACAGCAAGATGGGCTATACTACTTTGTTACAAGTCTTTGGAAGGAAGTTGTTAACACATCTATCCCCCAAACAGCTGTTGCCAGTTGCACCCTGAGCAGTGGTGGGTTCCTCCTGGTTCCGCCGAGCCGGTAGCGGTGACGATATGACATCACCGAACCGGTTCTGCCCTCCGACCCCCCCATCCACCCTCCGCATTATTCTTACCTTTTATTTGGCCCCACCCCCAATCTATTGCTGCTTCCTGAGTCCCAGCTGATGGCTAGAGGGAAAAAAACTGTTTAAACTCTTGCCGCGGGGCTTCAAAGGGCCGCCCTACAACTGATCAGTGTTAAAATAAAACAAATGAGTAGACCGGTGCCTGCAAAAATAAATGGGTAGACCAGTGCCTGCAAAAATACATGAGTAGATCAGTACATGCAAAAATAAATGGGTAGACCAATGCCTGCAAAAATAAATGGGTACAGGTACAGGTCTGCAAGCAGTTAAAAGCCTGGTAGACAAGTACCTCTGCTAAATCCTAAATAATTGTCACAGGACCATCAAGCCATGCCCACAAAATAAGCCATGCCCACAGAACCGGTAGTAAAAAAATTTAGAACCCACACCTGACCCTGAGGTCTCCTAACATCTCTTTTTCTCCTTTCCTGTAGAGACTATTGTGAAATTTGATTATGGCTTATTTATCTTAAATGATAAATTTATCAGATTATGGATTGTTAAATAGCAGCACAAATTCATTTATAGAACACAGTAGTCATGGTTGTACTAGTAGAATAAATAATTATAGTAATAAAATAGTTTTCGCAAAGCTAGAGAATAAGGTTGTGCTGAGATGTCTCTAAAACTAGAAAATGTTAATATGCGTGTAATCTAAACTAAAATTAGATATTTTGAATGAGACATATTCATATTTGTTGAGACATTCTCTAATTTTACTAGATTGATTTTGTTGTTGTTCTTATGCATACTTTGCCAAGAATCTCCACAGCCACCAGTTGTGCTACAACTCCTCCAAATGTTTATGTGGAAATATCTTGTAGTAAACACTGCACAATTCTGGATTTGGACTGTACACTTTTGGACCTAGCAAGCAGTGTAGATTGCCAGTCCTGATAGAATAAACAATGCAACAAGAAGTGAGCTATTGTTGCAGAGTAGATATATCTAAGCAGTGGCATTTTGAATAGGGTTTGTTATTGGGATGCCCCTCCATCAGTCTCAGGGGTAGAACATTGACATTCACAAATATAAAAGATTTTCTGTTTCTTTACAAAGGATTTGGGAAAACAAAAGAGAATGTGATATAAATTACCTAAAGTGTAATTTGGAATTTCAGATCTGTCAGCTTGTAGGACAAGGTAAAAATGCACTGCAGTATTTAGTCTCAGAGACAGCTTTCTTCAGGCCCGTCATTATTGAAACCTTAATTGAAAGGTTGCAGAGGGAAGAATTATTTTCTATTTCAGTTTGTACATCACTTACTATTAGCTAAATCATAGTTTAAACAAAATCTTTACTTTCCAAGATAATAGACTTTGAGATTATTATCACAAAATTAGATTCTGAAGTTGATTGCCTGCTGTTAGAAAAAGAATGAATGCTGACCTTTGATTTGATCGTTTACATGTTCTTTATCATCTCTGTAAGTATTTTGCCTCTGTGCAAATATCACTTTTTAAAACATTAGATGCAATTAATATTTTCATATCTGGATTACTGTACTTTATATAGAAGACATAATTAGAGTTGACTGATATTGTCCAACCCAACTATCTAAATCTGGAAAAGTTATTTTGACATTTGGAATAGAATATTCTAAAAATGTTTCTTACAAAATCAAGTGTAAGAAACTCATTGAAATTTTGTAGCAATGGAAAAAAACAGACAGGATTTCCAAAAAAAGAGGTGGGAAAAATGGGATTTTTAGAAAACTCTCATTTCTGTACAGGGATGACTGGCTGCCAAGAACTAATTTAGAAGGATATAAATCTGCCACCAACCAGAGATAAGCAAGCTCAGATTGTATCACAGCTCGTTGAAATAAAACAGCTTTTCAAAAGAGGATCAATTTTGCTTCTTAAATAGGTAGGTTGAGATCAAGAGAGGTAAACTATCAGGTAACAAATTCAAAGGAGGAACAAAAAATGAAGTAAAATGAAACCCAAGATCTGAAACATGGTGAAGCATGCTATTGGGAGAAGAAAACTAAGTTTTAAATAATTTTAAATAATTTGCTCTGAGTAATATCCAGAGGGAATAAGCCCAATAAATAAGCCACACTAAGTGCCCTCTGAAAGGTTTATCAGACAATAGCTGCAGTGTCTAATCTCCTGTTAACACTTGCATGCCTTTTGGCTAGCCCCTTAGATCTGCAAATTTAGCCCTCTGGTTGTTGTTGTTAGTTGCAAAGTCATGTCTGACCCATTGCGACCCCATGGACAACATTTCTCCAGGCCTTCCTGTCCTCTACCATCCTCTGGAGTCCATTTAAGCTCATGCTGACTGCTTTGGTGACTCCATCCAGCCACCTCATTCTCTGTGGTCCACTTCTTCTTTTGCCCTCAATTGTTCCCAGCATTAGGTTCTTCTCCAATGAATCCTTCCTTCTCATTAGGTGGCCAAAGTATTTGAGTCTCATCTTAAGGATCTGGCCTTCTAAAGAGCAGTCAGGGTTGATCTTCTCTAGGACTGACCGGTTTGAATGCGTTGCAGTCCAAGGGACTCGCAGGAGTCTTCTCCTGCACCATAGTTCAAAGGCCTCAATTATTTGGCGCTCAGCCTTTCTTATGGTCCACGTTTCACAGCCATACATTGCAACTGGGAAAACCATAGCCTTGATTAAACACATTTTTTTAGCAGGGTGATGTCTCTGCTTTAGCTCTCTAGACCTTCATTTAAATACCTCTGCTTAGGACTAAGTGACTGAACTTCTCTGTTTGACTGACTGTCATTAAGACCAGTCAAGACATTTTGTGAATTTGCTGAGTCTGTCAGACTAGAGCAGGATAACTGGCTTCAATATTCTGAAATATTTAGCAACAAGACACTGCCACTTAATGTTTTGGTTCCATTTCCTCTCATTCTCTTCATCTGAAGACATGCCTTCTCGCAGGGCCATAATATTTGAAGTATTTTCCATATAATGAATACATCCACGCTGCTGTCAATGGCTATTCAGTGAGTAGCCATGTTTCATTGCTTAAAAGCTTTCTGATCTGCATTTCAAAGAGAACAACAACATTTAAAGAAATTAACAATTTATTCGTTTCTGTATATTTGCAAGTCTTTTATTACTTCCCCTAAAGGGCTTTTAAAAAACTTTTTAACACAAAACAGTTACATCTTTTTAAAAATGGGTATAGGGTTCCTTTGAAATTGGTTGTGCTATTTTCTTTTAGGTAGCCAATCAGTATATTAAAGTGCTATTAAAAAAAGGAATTTTCATTCCATAGTTCAAAATTCAAGTTATTTTATGAATCAGCCCACTGCTGAACTGGACAGGATGAAAGAAAAATAATCTTCAGAAAGGCAGTGCTATTAACCTTGTCCACACTAAGAAAATTACCTCAGCTTTATAATTATGATCATTGTTCAGTCATATTGAAATAATACAGCCTACATTTTCAGCAAGATTTATAGTGATCTTTGTAATCAGTTGCTTTCCTGTGAGAAGTAAGTAAAGTATTTCTGACTGTTCAAGCGACTCTTTGCTGTTATTATAGCTCTTAACAATTTAGGCATTTTATTAATTATAGCAATTCTAATGGTTATTATTTTAATTCAGATGCAAACATTGGTAAGAATGGAATTTGAACTGGAAAAATGCACTTAATTTTAGGGATGTGCATTTTATATTATTTAGCCAAATATCAAGATGGGCTGTTCTGCAGGAACAGAAGTTGGAACTTCCTAAAACTGAAGAAGCTGTTCAGTAGTGTCTAGATTGAAAGGATACAAGAGTGACAATGATTGAAATTTGTCAGGAACATGGTGTCCAGTCAACTGTTTTACAGATCACTAAGAAATGCATGAATGTGAAAAATTAAGTCTTATTGAATATTTTTTGATTTAAAGAAAGCATATGAAAATGTGGGATATGAATAGGGAGCTGAAAAAGATAGATTATATAATTAATATGAAGTAAGTGTATGAATAAATGGAATAAATAACATTGCTAGCAAATGGTTCAGTGTTGACCAGATCAATACTGACCAGAATAGGTCAGTAATTGCATTGGCCTCTTTAATGTACTTATGGATAAATGAACAAAAAGTCTGCTGATGACAGAAGTATATTGTTTAAGGTCATGAATATTTGTGTACTTGTATAACTAGAAGAAACCTAGTTGTTGGTTGAGAATTCTAGTAATTTGCACCATTGGAATGTATGATGTCATGAGGAATATACAATAGAGCTGAAAATTAATGTATCGAAGACCAAGGAGGTTGTATTTGACAAGGAAAATGGTGCGAAAAATAAATGGCAAAAAATAAAAGCAAGTAATTTTTTAATTAAATTTCTACACTGCTCATTTCATCTATGTGATTCTGGATGGTTTACAATATAAAAAATACAATATAGGCACATGACTAAAAGCACAGTTAAAAACAGAATTAAGAATGAGATTAAAAGTTACAGGTTAAAGGTAAAAATCAAAGTTAAAAAATTCAGAAGACTAAAATAGCTAACAAGGTGAAGGGAGTGCCCTCAAGGCACCAGCCATCCCAGAGTTACATCACACTCTTAGTTCCTCCCCCCAATGCTATTTGGTAGAGCCACGTCTTAACGCTCTTCCGGAAAGCCAGAAGACTGGGGGCTTGCCTCAGCTGTGCAGATAAGATTTTGGGGGTAATAGCAGACTAGTAGCTAGTGTCTTTATAGACTGCGTTTATGTATAAGATGGAAGCTCCTCTGTGGCTAGATTCTGTTCTGTTTTTTTTTTTTCCCCCAATCTTTCTGTTTATTCCATGTAGCCTTACTTAAAAGTTATCCTTGGTGGATATTTGTATGTTGTACAAAAGCTGTGCTTTAGCAATAACAAGAGAGAGCAAGTCTGGTATAATGGTTAAGACATCAGGCTAGAAACTGGGAGACTGTGACTTCTAGTATCTCCTGAGGCATAAAGCCAGCTGGGTAACCTTGGGCCAATCTCTCTTTCTCTCAGTCCTAGGAATGGCAAATCATTTCTGAATTCTTTCCCCAAAAAAGTTTTTGCAGGCAGTCACCAGGACTGCAAATTAAAGGCACACACAGAGAGACACAAAACCACCAAAAAACATTTGCTTTTGGGTCTAGTTTCAAAGAGTTTGAGATATCCACGGTAGATTTAGAATCCACTCATACAGAGGGTTATTTTCCACTGAAATGTTGATACCTGAACATTTTGCAAAGATGTCCTTTCCTGGTTGCTTGTAATACTAGAATTTGCTGGGATGAACCTGGCTAATCCAGTTCAAACTCAGGATATGTCTGAAACTAGATGTAAAGGATTTCCTGTTTACTAAGTATAATGAAATAGGGGATTTACACGTGTGCATATTTGCATAATATGGTTGCATAACCAACACCTCCTGATCATTAGGTCAATTAACCATCATGGAAAATGTATTCAGCAAGATCAATAAAGTGTGTATTAGATAACTTTATTTTAATTCCTAAGCATAAATGTGCATGTGTATCCTGCCCGTTTCTAGAAATCAAGTTGTTACTTAAATTTTCTGTTATAATGATCTATCGAAGTTAGGTCTTAACCAAAAGTGATCATAACCAAAAGGGCAAGAAGTACCATTTATAATATATTGGCTTGCTGGGCCCACATGGTAGTAGTTTAGACCAGTGAGGTAGACTGTTGATAATGCTTCTTTTGCTTTATTTTCCATTTGATTTATCTCCCCCTTTCTCTCTGTTCTTCCCTCTCTCTACTCTGTTGTGAGTTTAGATTTAGAATTCTTCTGGTCAAAAGGATGTCTAAGAATATGGACAAGACATGTGCAGGGTATCAGTTCTTTATGCAGCTATCAGATGTGGATGGTTGATCATGTCACTAGATACAGAGAAAGGACTCTGATTCAGAGTCTGATTCAGTTACGGTATATATCTCTGCTCATTTTTAAAATGCCATATAAACTAGATTCATAAGAAAGTTAAAAAAATGCTACCATACTTTGAAATACCACATTGAAGGTAAATCAGAAGCCCTTCATGTCACATTTGTTCTTAACACTCGTCTTGTATAATTGGACACATGACATTTCAGTAGAAATTCAGTTATATAGAAACCATTTTGATTTTTTTTTTTATGTTGTGAGGAATGATTTCCTGTTAGGAAAGAGCACTCACTGCTGGAGTAGGTAGGCCATTGCATTTAACTAGATGAGCTTGTCTAGATATTTGAAATGAGTCTTTCTAGCATCAAAACAATATGCAATGATATATAACTAATCTTTCCCTTTCCTTGTTGTTACTCACTAAGAACTAGTGAGAATCCATTGCTTGGTACTGAACAGATGAGATTCTCATGTATCAAGTGGCTAGACATGTGTTTTTGAAACATGGGATGAGATGTATGCATTTCTTTTGATTTCTCTACTAATATTTCTATTTCTGTATCTATATTCAAGCAGTAGAAATGCAAATTCTGGGTTGTATGTGGCCTGATGTAATGGTCAAGTAATGATCAGTGCAAATGGGATGATGATGAAGAGGGGAAAATGAGGGGGAGGAACTTAACTCAGATCAATACTGGATCCAGATGGCTAATAATCTAGAATGATTCAGCAATAACTCTACTGCCTGGCTGTCCTGTCATGACTTCCTGTTTCAAGTGCGGTACTGTATTTGTGTCAGAATAAGACTTTGACAAATTCTTAAGGAATGTCAACTGAGTGACCTATACTTTTGCTAGGCTAGAACATGGGGCAATTTGTGTTCCATTCACTAATTATGTTAGGGACACAATGAGATACATTTTATTACAGGAGGAATAATTTGAACATACAGCATATTTTTGATGCTATACCTTCAAAGTTCACTAAACCATTTGCATCTCTGAATTTAAATGAATTGTCTTTTTTCTTGATATCTGCCATATCACATCTAGATACTTAATGTCTCATTCCTTATATTTTCATAATACATTTCAAGGAATTGCTTCAGTGTGACTTCCGATAACTCATCTTAGCAAGAATATGAAAGTACTTTGCTATGGCCTTCTGCCATAGTTCTTTTCTTCTCAATCACTCTCATAGTCTATCCTGTTATTCTTGATAGCCTCTCACCCCTGGCCTTATCCCACCTAAAGATATCTCACATTTTGGATTAGACCAAGGTAGGTTAAGTGTTGCCTTCTACTGTACATATTGCTGGTTTTATCTAATTAGATGCTATAGTTGAAACATGTTGGGAAGTTGAACATTATTGCAGAATTGAAAAATTTAAGAATATAATTCCCATTATATTATGCACCAAAGACAAATTCCTTCTGTGTCCAATCACACTTCGCCAATAAAGAATTCTATTTTTTTTAATAGATGCCACGTAGAATGTAGATACTAGTTTCAGGAGTTTTAGAAAAGGAAGAGCTGTAATTCCTTCCATTGATTGTTTTCATGTAGCACACATATACCATTGTGTCTTTTGTCATTCAACAAACATTGTTACATGGATGAAGATCCATTTATTTGCTCCTAAAACAGTGTATCAGTGAAAATCATACCTCCTTAACTTTCTAGGGTTTTTTTCCTCAGCAAATATTTCAGAGGGTTTGGAAATAAGACTTCAGTTATTTTACTATCCTAAAATAGCTATAATCACTTTTGTGCTTCTTAAGATTACTATTTTTCTTAACTTCTATTCATTCAAAATTGGCTTCACTTCAATAGTGCCAGCTATGGTTCACTAGTTAATATATAAAGCAGTACCTAAAATAATCCTTCATGCCTCCCAAGTTTTTATTCTCATATGAAATAGCTTATTTGCATTGATCAGGTCTAAATGATATCCAGTATATTTGAGAAAGCCATGTATGATTAGTGACCATAAATAATATATATTACTAGGTTTTAAGGCAGACTTAAAGACTCTAAATCTTCAGCAGCACATTTAACATGATGTTGGAGTATAGCTTTTCCTTCCAATTTTGCACATTATTTAAGGTACAAAAAAACCCCCCATCACTTTTTTCCTGAGTAAAAGTATATTATATAAGAAAATTACCACAGCATTAGGCTTGCATATTGTAATATATAGGTCATATAGGAAAGTTCTTTTTTCATTTATGTAAGCAATTATGGAACCGTAAACACTGTCCAATTGCATATTTACCATTCTTGCCCAGCCTGAAGCCCAGTTTCCTCTTGGGTTCAATTTCTTTGAATTATATGTAGCTTTTAAACTTATAGGCATACCTTGGAACATTTGCCTTTATATACTTCTAACTAATTATTATGTTCCATTACAATGAATCTACTACAACCAGAAGAGTGGAAAACATGATTTTTCTCTCATGTTCTTGAAGGATTAAGTTTATTGGACAGTCCCTTGAAATAATGTCAGTTTCCCAAAGCAGTTACAGATGTTAAACTGAAGATAACACATGATGAAATGAGAGTGTGATATCAAAATATTCTGTCCTGATTTTTAAACCGGAATTGACATCATCTTAGTTTTAAAGTTAACATTGGCTTGAAGCCTTTCATCTTGCATCTTGTGTTGCCTCTGTTAATATTACAGTAGTGTTACACATTCCTGTTTTTTCCATGCATTAATTTTGTAAAGACAAGGAATATCCTACCTTGTACTAGATGGCTTTCCTGTCACAATCTGGAGATAAAAGCAGCCGGGCCAGTAAAAACGACAATCTTCAAGCAATATTTGAAAGAATCCTCTGTTGCATTTGAAGATTGTCAGTTGAATCAGTTGAAGAAGCTGTATTTTCTCTGAATATGTCAGGCCTAGAAGCCATCTTTTGCATTGGATCTTCAGGCCTGCCACATTTAGTGCTGTAGAAAACTGGCAGGGGGTATTGTATGGAGCAGAGGAAATATATAGTCAAAATAACATTCCTTTTTCTGAGAGTCAAGGACAAGTTGCCCTGTACCTGGAGTGGTGTGACTGGGAGACATCTCCAGTTGGGATGGTGCATTGATTGGGCCATGTGATGGACATGTGGGTGCTGGGCAGGGACTTGGACTTTCCTATAGTGGGGAAAACCTGGAAGCTTTCAGATTCGGGTTTGCCCAGATGTGCCAATATGACATCTCTAATAAACTGGAACTTTGAGGAACTTCTAGCCTCAGAGTCTTCTTTCGTTGGGGTGTTATTTGGAACCCTGACAATGTTTTTTCACCTTGTACTTGGTTTATGCCTACATGCATAAATACTGTATTTTTTGAGATTAATTTTTAATTTCACCATATATTTTTGAGCTGTTTTTGAGGGGGGGGGATGACTTTAAGATGCTCTTTTTAATCCTATACAATGTATTTGGTCTGGAAATCTTAATGACAGAAATGTCAGTAAGTACTTTGCTTTTGAATGTATTCATGCTTTACCATGTCACTTGGGGAATATTATATATTACATTATGAGTCATCTGCACTTTTAATTTTGTGGCATGACTTGACCTTAGAGCACTAGAATTCACCCGCTGCTTCTGCTTATCCAGTCTGTATGGCATTACTGTTTCATTACAATATGTATAAATACAGACTTTATGCATGGAACAACAAGATTTATAATTATGTCTAATTTAATCCCTGGTTTAATTAAGTTATTTGCACATATCAGGGTGCTATTAACCCTCTCTTCTGTAGTACAATTCTATGATCATATCTTGTGCCTGTATTATACTTGTTGGTTTTAATCATGTTATTGATGTGTGTGCATTACACTTGACAAAGAAGTGACAGGACTTGTGAAAGCAGTGCATGCATTAAATAAAAGGAAAACCATGGTTTCAAGTTTGTGAGATAAACAGACCATTGATATTTGTCTTATTTCAGTAACTATTGCTGTCAGTAATTGGGTAAATATTCGAGAGCCGTGATGGCGAACTTATGGCATGTGTGCCAGAGGTGGTACGCAGCGACCTCTCTGATGGCACACGAGCTGTCACCCCAGTTTAGTTTTGCTGTGCATGCACATGCATGCCTCCCGCCTTCCAGCTGGCCTTCGGGTCTCTGCTGCGCATGTGTGGGGGGTGGGGCACGTTTCTGGGGACCGCACACGCACATACAGGGGTGGGACGCATGCAGGTGGCTGCACATGCATGCATGAGGCGGGGCCTATGCATAGCCGCACGCGCATTGTATGTTGGGGATTTGGGCACACACACACACATATTTGGGCACTTGGTACTTGAAAAGGTTAGCCATCACTGTTTTAGAGGGTCCCAGCTACCACCCAGTATACTAACCTTCAGTCGTTAGAGAATAATTGTTGCTGTTTTACAAGTAGTCCTCGATTTATGACCACAATTGAATCCAAAATTTCTGTTGCTAAGTGAGATAGTTAAGTAAATTTTGCCTCATTTTATGACCTTTCTTGACACAGTTGTTAAGTCAATCACTACAGATGTTAAATTAGTAACATGTTTGTTAAGTGAACCTGGCTTCTCCATTGACTTTGCTTGTCAGAAGGTTGCAAAAAAATAATCAAATGAGCTTGAGACACTGCAACCATCATAAATATGAACCGGTTGCCAAGCATCTGAATTTTGGTCAGCAGATGCCAAGCATCTGAATTTTGGTCACATACTGCCAATGGCACATACTGCCATTGCTATGTGAAAAATGTCATAAGTCACTTTTTTCAGCATCATTGTAATTTTGAAATGTCACCAAATGAACTCTTGTAAGTATAGGACTACCTATATTTCTTTTGAACATGTAACAGCCTGTTTATAATTTACCAAGAGTAATAGGATTTTTTACAGGAAAAAAAAAGTCTATAATCATTATAGCGCATGTTGTATGATCCAGCAATCTCAGCAATTCACAATGTTGTACCATACGTTTTCATGGATTCTGAAAGTTGCAGAAATTGTGGCTATGCACAAGACTGTATCCCTTCTGGTTTGAAGCATATGAGATCAGACCAAATCATAACCATAGCAATTCTATATATGAGATAAATATTTGCTGATGGAGAAATACAGATCCTCCCCCCCCACCAACTTTTCCTCAGTCTGAATACACTGAAAAATGATATGTGTATTCTAGCGTAGGAATGAAAATTAAAGTCCAAAATTTTCACCGTAGATTTGAAAGGATAAACATGTCTGAGAGTCACATTATGTTAATTAGCTAGCATGAAGCTCCCCAACAATTTTTATTTACTCCAGAATAAGACCACAGATATAGATCAGACTAATTGCAGGCAAGGAAAGTTGATTTAATCTTTCCTTCCCTGGCAGCTTCTCACCTGAACTGAAATTCAATCCCTTTTCCACACAGAGGCTAACCAGAAGAAAAGCTATTTCAAACTGATGTAGGGAGGAGCTGAATCTGATTTCAATAGATTCATAGGTCTGTGTATAGGGAGAATAAATGGTTATATTTATCATACATTCTGCTTTGCAATTATTTATAATCAAAGGACTAATTATTTTCTCAATGCTTTATTGTAAAAAAAATTGAGCGTATGTAAAAAGATGTACTAATAAAATTCGAAGGGATGATTGTAATCTTAAACATAATCCTATGTATAATTTCTTGGAGGTAAATTCATTAAATACAGCTTAAATGCAACATTTTAATTTTAATTAGAAAGGCCAATAATCTTGCAGAGAGATATATTTGAATTAGAACTCTTTGAATTGCTAGAAGAATGCAGAGAATTCATCAAAAATGAGTTCAGATTTTTTTCCCCATCAAGAATGGAAAGTATCTCATTTCTAATTGAATATTTAATTGATTATGCAAACTTGTCTAAAACAGTAGCAAAACCCAGACGTTTCATTATTTACTTGCCTGAATAATGAGGTCTTTCTGATAATGTCATCTGTTCTGAATAACCTAATGGAGCTTCATTGTCCTGCTTTCCACTTATACTATATTCCTAATAGTCTAAAATAAAATGTTGAGAAACTGTTAATGAAACAGAGTAACAGGAATGACCGTTGTTATGTTTCTGTTGAATTTATTATTAAAACACAGAAGTTTACTTGTGAAGATGTGGATCAACATGGTTTTGGTTATCCCCAAATTTATTTCTAAGGTAATAGTTTTGAATATATGAAGAACAATGGTTTTTCTTAAGTGCTGGGGATTTACCGGTATTTTTTTTGACATTGTGAGAGATAAGTAAGTTTTAAGGCTCATGAGCAATGTCAGAACAAATAATTATTTGTATTGGGCACTCTTTCAGGATAGGAGTTTTCCTACTAACTAGGGTATAAGAAGTTACAATCTTCTTCTTTTTCCATTCTCTTTCTGTTTATTGGTTTAAAAAAAAAATAAACCATTTAAAATAAATCCTTTGTGGCTGGCTACGAGGAATGAAATATCTTTGCATTGTATTTTTATTATTTTATAAATCCAAACACACCTTTTTAATTTATTAATTTTATTGATCTCTCTGATTTAAACGTTGATGATGTGAGAGCATGGAAGACTTGAGTCAACCTTGAGCCGGTAGGAATCGAACTGCCGAAATGCTGGCAATTGACAGTCAGCAGAATTAGCCTGCAATACAGCATTCTAACCACTGTGCCACATACAGCCCATAATAATCAATGTAGATTAACCCTAATGAAAGACTATGTGTAAAAGACTCTTAGCTTTTACTTTTGCTAACTTATCAAGAGCCAATCTTAGTTGTGCAGGGCTTGAAATATATTTTAGGATAAAATACTGTACTTTATATTAGTAAAAGTAGTAGGATGGAAATTTCACATTCATATAGTGCATGCATCTTGCAGTTATATATGTGAGCCGAAAGAATGAGAAGGTTAAATTTGCTTGTGGAATAAATGCGTATAACAGACCAGAATGACATCATCTGTTATTATCTTACCTAGTTTAAAAAGAATATTACGAGCAGATAATGTGAGAATTGCTGTATTGTAGTTCCATTTCTTCAGCTCTTTTGGCATGTAACATTGCACCTCATGTTATCATCCATTAGAGGGTCCCATAGCACAGTTAACAGCATCTATAGCAAAATTCTGTTTGGGGAAGAAAAGCCCAATGTTCTAACACAGCTGCAACTGCAATACATGGATTTGGGCTGACTTTTCAATCAAAGTAGCTGCTTCTTGGTGATCTGACCATGCAGGACTCTGCCTTCAAAATTTATTTAATAGTTTTCTTTTCTGTAAAAATACATCATCATCTCTCTGGCCCTGAATTTGTGTGGAATTGTCTCTTCTCTTCTCTTCTCTTCTCTTCTCTTCTCTTCTCTTCTCTTCTCTTCTCTTCTCTTCTCTTCTCTTCTCTTCTCTTCTCTTCTCTTCTCTTCTCCTCTCCTCTCCTCTCCTCTCCTCTCCTCTCCTCTCCTCTCCTCTCCCCTCCCCTCCCCTCCCCTCCCCTCTCCTCTCCTCTCCCTCCCCTCCTCTTCATTTTTAAAATTCTTTTTCACTCTATTTTGCTACTAGAGGTTTCTCCTGCCTTGCTTATTTATTCTGTTTACAATCTATCCTTAGCTTCTGGAATCATCATGTTTAGTTCCTAATATCTGCACAGGGATCTCTTTTATTTTAAAGAAATATTAAAGAAGTTTATCATAGAAATAAGCATGTTTATTCTGTGCAGCAAATGTTATAATTTCTGGTATTTAACAGTAAACAGGTGGACATGCACTAATATGTGGAGATGCTTTATTGTGAGCCAGTTCATTGCCCACCTCAGTTATTATTGACTTCACACATGAACAGTAGTTCACTGAGAAATATCTGCTACTGAACATAAAATCCATTAACTGTGGGGAGAGACGTCAGGGAGAAAACTCTTTGGCATGTCTCCTTACCACCTTATTACTATGAAGAATTATTATGAAAAACAAAGCAGGGAAAGAAAATATAAGACCTCTGTGGTAATAGCAACATTAAGAAATCCATATTCTTAATTATGTTTAAATTACATGGAATCAAATTTGGTGATAAATTCTAATATACTTATTTTCCTGAGCAAGTCCTCTTAAATCTGCTCTTAAATCTTTCTGGTTACTGAGTATGATTAAAATTGGGGAAGATTGAAATGTATAAATTTCTTTAAAAAAATTTCAGTCATGACAGGAAATAATTCATCAGTTTCACTATTGTATTTTTGTCAGAGACAAAGCTATAGAATCATTCTCATTTCAAAATAGCAACTTTTAAGTTATCTGGTAAAATGATACATTTATTTGGATATTTTTACAAAATTTATGAACCTGGGGGACTTGTATTATGATTTAAATTTACCATGAAATATTTTAGATTATAAACTTTAAAAAAACAATGTGAAACAGTTTCATAACAGTAGGGGATGCTATTTACTATTTTTCTGTCAAAATTAGCTTTTACTGCAAAATGTGTACAGTAATAATATTTTATCCTGAATGTGCATAAAATTTGAGTAAAATAATCACAAATAGAAAACAAATGATTGTTCAATAAATTTAATTTTAAAAATCCCTATTGGCTTGAAGTCAGAAAAATAATAACTTAATTAAAATGTAAAAGATACTTTCAAATTGAACTTGACTCTCGGTGAATGCACAGACATGCCCGTGAATCTTCCTTTCAATACAAAAAGAGTGTGCAGTTGTCTTTTGGGATACAGGTTTTTTCTTCTTCTTAAAGTTTATTATAAGTTAGACTCTAAGTTATAGCCCCAAAAAGTCCCATTCAACTGCTAGTATATTTGTGTCGGTCATTTAATTATTCATAAACATTTTACACAATCTATTTGGGAGAATTTTACAAATTCAGAATTGAACTAAAAAAAATAATATAACTACACAAAGCCACCAAGAACAATGTGCAAAACAATGAATAGTCAGTAATATTTTGCTTAATGCATGGATGTTTTCTATGTTTCAGAACAAACTGTTGAAGGCCAAAATTTATTTATTTATTTATTTATTAATCAAATTTCTATACCGCCCTACTCCCGAAGGACTCAGGGCGGTGAACAGGCAAGATAAAATACAGATAATACAAATATTAAAAATACTTTAAAATTATTAAATATTTCGGCCGAAACACAGATTAAAACACCCAATTTATAAAATCACGAATTAAAAAAATTTAAAAATTTAAAAGAGGGGAGTTAGGCCAGGCCATCAAATGATTGATATGAGAATACTAATAAAGGATAAGGCCATTGCTAAGAATTCTAAGGGATGGCCCACACAGATTAAAGTCTGCTCAGCTAAACTTTCAACAAACATAGGAACATCCCCCAAAATGTATAGAAACATTTTGCAAATATCTTTCCTCCACAGATCCCCACTGTTCCAAAAGATCACCCAACTAACTCTCTAAAACAGATTTCTAGTTTATTCAAAAAGCTAAAAGAATGATGCAGATAACCAGCTTTCCTTTTCACTGGCAGGAACAAAAAACAAATTCAAACCAATCAGAATACAAATTCAATAAAGAAATTTAATATAAGAATTGTTGGGAAACAAAAGCTTTTTCACAAATACTGTGGTTTCCCCCTCCCAAGAATACATTACTGAAACGCTTTCCCTATTGGTTTAGAAAAGTTATATTGAGATTTATTTATTTTTAATCTGAATTTATATTCAATACCCATTTTTGGTTTTAACCCATTTTAGCTATATCATTTAGAGATATAAATGGAGATTTTATTTTTTCATCCAATAGTCTTCATGACAATGACTAATCCAAATAAGCTCACTTAGCTCACTTTGCTTTTAATGCCCTTTGTTCAAAGTTTGGCAAGATACAAATTCATCTACATGAATTGTGGAACTTAACACTTCTATCATCTTCAGGATCTTCTGCTTTATTTTAAAAGCAGGTAAATATTTATATTTAATGAACTGGTGGAAGATGAGAGAAATTGCTAAGTTATTCCAATTACTAAATATTGTCTGACTGCCAAATACCAATTAGAAATGCAGATATGCTAATATTTAACTTGCTACCCTGAAGTAGGAACACCATCAAAGGAAAGAATGCTATTTATTTTTATTCTTTCCTCCCTCCCTCCCTCCACTCCTCTCTCTTTTAGAGTTTTTTATTTATTTCCTCACAAAGGTAAACAGACCTTCAAGTCACGTTCAGTTCCACTAATGTAACAATGCCATTTTCTTATCAATAGAAGTGAATCCCCTTATCATTAAGAAAAATATTCTCTTCTCAACTATTTGACATAGGGCAAGTTGGGAAACAGACACCACAAGAAAGAAATTGATACACAGGTGGTCCTCACTTAATAACTGCTTGTTCACTGACTGTTCAAAATTCTGACAGTGCTGAATGAGTAGTACTTATGCCTTGTACTTTCAGCTGGCGGGAAGTCGCAAATAATGACCATGTGACATCCTTACTTGATGACCGACAGTGATTCACTTAATGACAGAAACCAGAAGTGCTTGAATTTCCATCGCTGAACAGGATAGTCATTTGACATTGTGCCTTACAACTGCATTGTTTAGTAATGGAAATTACTTATTATCGTTGTTAAGTGAGGACTATCTGTATCCTATAATAATAGACACTTGAAAGCTGTTCCTTTGCCTCGTGTCTTATAACAGAGAGGCTCAAGATGTGGCAATCTTGAGTCAGTTTCTCACACTTTTCTGTTTCTCAGGATAAGATCATTCATTACTTAATGATTCCCACATTTTTCTGCTTCCCTTTTGCAATGTATTATTTAATGGTTGCTGCATACTTTCTTCAAGTTCATCTCTGAACTCTTTACGGTTCTATGATTTCTCAGTTATAGCAAAGTATGCAACTCAAAAGAAATGACAGCACCATTTACTCTACATATAAATAGCAATTTCCTAGACCAGTGATGGCTAACCTTTTTGCCATCGCGTGCCAGGAGGGAGGGCAGGGGAGATTCCCTAGGAGTCTCTGGAGGCTGGGGACAGCAAAAAACATCACTTCCTGTCCAACCGGAAGTTGGGAAACGGGCCATTTCGGGCCTCCGGAGGGCCTCCGAGGGGGTGGGGAAGGCTGTTTTCGCCCTCCCCAGACGCATAGAGAGGTGAGAAAGAAAAACGCCCCCCCCCGGCCCTCCGGAGGCAGGAAACAGCCTGTTTCCCTACTTCTGGTGGGCCCAGAAGGCCCGAAAATCAGCTGGCCAGCGTGCAGATGTGCGCCAGAGCTGAGCTGGTGTGCCCACTGATATGGCTATGCGTGCCACCTGTGGCACGTGTGCCATAGGTTCACCATCACAGTCCTACACTGAAATGCTTAGTATAAAGAAACGAGGTATTTTCTAAAACAGGTAGTTCACCACAGATGTCACTGCTAGTTCTCTTGTTGCTGCCCAACTGTATTGGGAAAGAGAATATGCAAGGGTTGCTGTGTTCATGTTACTTTCCCAATATTTTGACAATTTAAAAACCATTCTTGTGATATGTTAAGCTTAGAGGAAGGGTTGGTAGAATAATTGCTTCGGAAGAGTAAAAGGCTTACCCTTCCGTAATCAAATGCTGAAAAAAGTTCCATCTATTTAAAAATATATCTATTCTGTCCATTTAAAATATGATGAGAAGCAGAAAGATTTAATTAGGAGATGCCAGCAGGGATTTATAAAAATTAACCTCATTACATCTTTTGAATGAAAAACATACTTAGTAGATTGTGGGAATGCTGTTAATGTAATTTCCTAATTTCAGCAAAGGATTTGACAAAGTGTTCCATGAAGGCAAATTGATTAAATGTTGATGGAATAGTTCTACTCCATTTTGTATTAGTCAGAGAATTGTATCCAATTCTGGACACCACAGTCTTAAGACTAATTAAGTAAAACTGGAACAAGCTTGAAAAGGACAATAAGGATCACCAAAGGTCATTAAGCTAATGTAATACAGATTGCAGAACTTGAACATGTTTAATGTTGAAAAGAATAGACTGAGAATTGACAGCAATTTTCAACTATCTGAAAAGATAGCGCAATGGAAAGGTAAAGACCAACTCTAACACCTCAGAGTTCAAGATAGGGAATAATGAAAAGCAGATTGCAATGGAATATTACGGAGAAAATAAATAAGCAAGAACACTTTAACAGTGGAATTAATCATCCAGGGAAGTTTTGTTTTTTTTTTAATTTGATTTATATTTGGACCCTCTTTACTTGGAGGTTTTCAAGCAGACTCTAGGAAGGAGATTTAAGTGGCATTTCTTTTTCAGAGCAAGGATTGGATTCAATGATTGACATCCTCCTGTTATTTCAATAGTTCTATAACTTTTTTGGGGTGGTGGTGGTGGTATGTCTGAATAATCATGAGAAAGAATAGACTGAAGTTCCAAAGGTGCTTTTTCCAAAAGGCAACTGGCCTTTTTTTTATTTTTCCTTTGAAAACATTTAGCTTTTTATCCAAGAAGTATCTTCTTTAGAACTCTTTCCTGAATGAGAAGCAAAATGTTTTCAAAGAAAAAAACAAGAGAGGTAGTTGTCATTTGGAAAAAGCACCTTTGGGACAACCACAGGGGTGAAATCCAGCATGTTCTGACAGGTTCTGGAGAACCAGTAGCGGAAATTTTGAGTAGTTCAGAGAACCGGCAAATACCACCTCTGGTTGGCCCCAGAGGGAATGGGGATTTTGCAGTATCCTTCCCCTGGAGTGGGGTGGGAATTGAGATTTTGCAATATCCTTCCCCCAGGAGTAGGGAGGGAATGGGGATTTTGTAGTATCCTTCCCCTGGAGTGGGGAGGGAATGGAGATTTTGCAGTATCCTTCCCCTGCCATACCCACCAAGCCACGCCCACCAAGCCACGCCCACACAACCGGTAGTAGAAAAATTCAGATTTCACCACTGGGCAACCATGACCTGGATGATTGAGAATCTCCATAGACAAATGGACTGAAGGTGGAAGGACAAAGTATCCGTTCTCCACATTTCTGTGATAGAGACAACTAGTTGATTACCCAGCATCACTTTGGTCCTAGACCAGAATGAGATTTTTTTTCCCTCTCATTTTTAGGACATGCAGCAACATTTTAGCAATATTGGAAACATAGTGGGCTGGCTAGAAATGTCACAAAAATTTAAATTTTAGTGGCAATTGAACAGCAAAAGAAAAACAGTAATATGAGATTTTTGATTGGCTGTTAGATTGATACAAGGCTTCCAATAATTAAAGTTATTATAGAGTCTTTTGAGAATATCTGTGAAAGAAAATGCTGAGCTACTAGAAAGCTGAGATAAGCAGTAACTAAACAAGCTGGATATTTGATCGTATCCACACTGTAACTAACACTAATCAAACTGCTGAAAGCAAACAGATTATCTCCTTTCAGGACCAAAAGACAAAAAATGTTACATACTGTCAGTGTACATATATTCAGTTTTATTCTAGGCAAACTACTGGTATATAACTCATTTATAGTTATATACATTCTTCAAATCCCCCTCTGTCTTGGCTATAAGCACTTGATAAATCCAGGTAATGATGTGTATGATTAAGGTATATTTATCTTAATGGAGAGATTGCTACAGCATGCTTAACTTTCCTAATTAAATAAATGGGTCTTCAAATTGCAGAACTTTGGTTGAATTAGGCCATAGTTCTGAAATTATTTAGGATCCAGCTGTCCTGCAAACACTGAAAATCACAGGATTAGAATATAGATTCATCCCTGTTTTTTGGTCTTTCCCCATTGTTAACTCATTTGATCAAAAAACTCTCTTGGAGACCTTTCATATTCATATACATGCACGCACGCATGCACACACATACAGATATAGTGGTGACTTAATACTAATTTTTACCACATTCACAATGCCTCTTCTTTCCAGGCTGAGCTTGGCAGAAGAAAAACTTTTAGAATGTCCTTTTGCTCTTGTCTCTAAAGGATAGTAGTAGTTCTACAAACTCTTCCCTGATATACCTATACAGACTCTACCAGACAATCTAGCATTTTGAGCCTCCTCAGGTTAAAACCATCTCGTGATTGATTTGCTTCAACTGTTTTCAGATTTATTTAGATGCTAGGTAGCTATGAACAGTGGCTCAGATATATTTATAAGTTTACAAGCCCAAAGACTTGTAGAGATCTACCAGATATTCAGTGCTTGTTCTCTCTGATCCATAAATGAGTGTGAGAATTGGCAGTTGCTTAATCAATTAGTAACTCAAGTACCTTATCATGGATTCTCAGCCTAAACCTACATCCTTTCTCCTCATTCAATTCAGTGGTGGGTTGCTACCAGTTCACCCCTTTTTGGGCAAACCGATAGCAGCGGCGGCAGACGGCTCCGCCCACCTGCCTGGATGTCATCAAATACGATCTGCACATGCGCAGAAGTGGTGTGCGCAAGCAAAGCAAGCGTGCGCGAGCGAACCAATAGCAAAGATAAATGAAACCCATCCCTGATTCAATTGTTATGGTTCCAAAAACTGTAGTGATTATTCTTATGTATTTAAAAATTCATTAGAAAGAGTGATACAGAATATTTTCTGAATCTCCTTTTTAAAGTCATCCTCCTTCTCCAATTTGGACTTTATTTAATTCATGTTTGAAATGGCAATATTAAAATGTGGAGTTTAGACATGGAGTTTCAAGTTTTAATAGGTTGATACCTGATTTTGGAAACACACTCATATGTTTTCCTACCAAGATTGAAACTCTGTATGTGTGTGAAAGACCCTGACCATGTTTTTAGAAACAATGATTAAAATTCTTTAGAAATCCCCCATTAGATCAAATCCAAAAGATTATTTTTGAAACCACATGGTATAAAAAGAGTTTATTTGAAATGGAAGTTTGAGCTTTGCACATATATCAAATATTCTATGGTCATAGTTTAACACATTTGACACTGGCTCTTTTGTGTGAATTTGTATTATGTTTCACTTCACAAAGATCTGGGTTTGATGCCAGTTCCTTAAATTTTTTTTTAAAAAAGGAAATTCATAGCCCTTTGTATTTTAAAACATTTTTATTTGGAATAGAAGATTTAAAGCGTATTTCCAAAACAGCAGGACGAACAAGGATGAGTTAAAACAAAACTAATCAGATTTCTATTGAAGAATAAAAGTAATATTCTGTAAGAGGTTCATCAAAGAATGTTTCTTGCATCATTTTATACATTTGGGAATTGAATTGATTGTTTATGTGCTATCAAGTCAGTTTTGATTCTTAGTGACCCAATTTAGTTTGCTTGTTATCAGAGTGTCATGGGATATTTTATTAAATACTTTACTGACATCATGATATATTACATCTACAGCATTCCCACAATTTACTAACAATGTTACCCAATTAAAAAAATAGATATTAGTCTCATGAAACTTGTTCTTGAGACATCAGGAATGGCTTTTAGTATTTACTTTGGTTTCAAGTGTTGATTGTGCCAGTGTTATACAATGTCCACATTCTCATTTCTTGTTGTTACCTGAGCTCACTCTTTTCTTTGTCTTCCTTATTGAGAACTGCTTCTTTTGTCAGCTCCTTATATGGCTCCCTTTCTTGAACTGACAAATCTTCATCTTCTCGCATTGACTGAAGTGTGGCCACTTGTTCCTCCAATACTGACTTCTTTCATGCTTAGTTGCATGTTTGTGCTTGCTTCAAATACAGTATATGCCAGATAGTTTTTAGGCAGGAATACAAATTTGCACAAATGTTGAGGTCAAAACTGCAAAAGCTTGTGCATTAATCCTTACTTTTATTTCTTAAAGTATCACCACTAGAAACTTTTTTTTATATCTTCTTGTTTTCTTAAGCTTTTAGGTTTGCCAAATACATACTGTTCACTTAGAAAAAAATGTATTAAGCAGTCCCCTGCCAAATTCCCCTGGCAAACTCCTGTTGGCTCTTGCTGTTCACTTGGATCTTGTATTTTAAGAAGTGGAGAAAAGAGGTAAATTGAATGACGTATGTAACCAACATCATTGCAAAGCTGGGGAACAGCAGGAAAGTTGAAAGCAGGAAAATGAATGGACTGTCCTCTTCCACAGAACTTTTGATAATTTTGGTGTAGTCAGGTTTGTTCTGTGGAAATAAAATTGGAAGAACCCCCAGGCTGTGGCCTGGTACTGGGCCGTGATCTGTTCGGAACTGGGTCATGCAAGCGGTAGGCACATGCCTGTTGCTTGCATGGAAACATTTCCTCTTCCCCTCCCCGCCGGTCCGCAAAGCAAGACAGGTTGGGGACCATTGCTTTAGTATACATAGTGTCTTCAACTTCTGGAGGAAAGTGGGATATAAATCTAAAAGTAAAAATAAATTACTCCTCTTCTAAAAGTATATGATTAAGTACAAGTTTTGTATAAGTGTCTGTATTCAAGATCGCTTAACTTAAAATAGATGTTTGGATTCTCTAAGAGGCGGGGCCACAGTAGCAACAGCATCATTCATGTACAACTTCACATGCAAATCCATCCCCACTGGAGATTACAGAAGTGTTCTGTTATTTCAATAGACAAACTACCTTCACACATACATATTTTACAAATATGTAAAAACTAGTCCAGACTAAATGGAACTGTTTCCTCCCCCTCCACCCCCTTTTTTAATATTATTTACTTATTTCATTTATTTTTTTCATGAATATCTCCTATACTACAAGTAGAAGAGATTTTACACAGCCTACATGTAGTCCGGGGGCGGGGGGGAGAGGGGAGATAGATAGTTGAATTTTGGCTACTTCCCTGTATTTGTCAGTGGAAATATAGCAATTCTTACTCTTGTAGTCATTTTCAGCATTTTGCCTATTTCCCATAGTCCTTGGGCCTCCTCCAAATCTGGTCCAAAAATTGAGAGATATTTGAAAGCAAAATTTTAAGAAGGAGGTTGCAGTGGAAAGTTGGAATTGGCAAAAATCACCTCCCTTCTCATTTTATAGATGGATGGCTTATATTGTAAAAGTTGAATATCTTCCAGGATTATAACATAAGTAACAGCTAAGCACACTGTCAATTCTCAATGTTTTCATTATATGTTCTTACTTAAAATTATTTTACACAGGATGTTGTAGAAGATGCATAGTATCTATGTAGACATCTGTTCAATTCCAGAAATGGTGATTTTTAGCTCTCACTCGCTATTCAGAAACATTTCTTGATGAGGTTCTAATGCTTCAAGAGTTGACAATCAACTCTTGAAGCAAGCAAACATTGACTGGCATCAATAGCTGCTTGAGCTGCTGCATTCTGGACCAACTGTATTTCCAAATGGTCTTTCAGGGTGACCCAATGTATAGCATATTTTAGTAGCCTAAATAGGAGATAACCAAGGTATGATTTGCAACAGTTCAGTTTTGTAAAGTTTAGATGTAATATATGTAAAACTTCTGCATCACCTTAGTCATTCTTTCTTTAATATGCTTGTAGGAAGCATCTTGTAAATGAATGCTGAGGAGAAGTAAGTAAAAACATGCTTAGGTTTAGGATCGGAGTAGCAGGGTGGATTTGATTTAAATCGAGTTGATTTAAATCACAATTTAAATCATGATTTAAATCACTAGTAAAAAGGCTTGATTTAAATCAACTCGATTTAAATCATAATTTTTAAAGAGCAACTGTCATCTCTGCTACTCCTTTGACCCACTGTTGACTCACCGATAGTCCCAGTGTTGCAGAATATACAGCCTCATGCTACATAACTAAGCTCCATTTCATGCTGAATAAACTAAATTATTTATGTATCTTAAATAGAAAACTATCTTCCGATAGATTTTTACCCCAAAAGTTTTTTATTAAAATAAATTCGATAAAAATAAAAAAATCCGATTTAAATCAAAAAAATCTGATTTAAATAAAAAAAATCTGATTTTTTTAAAAAAAATCATTGATTTTTATCCACCCTGCGGAATAGTAAAGATTGATAACTTAGCTTGTGTGGATGCTGCAGATGGATTTCTTGGTCATTCCTATGTAAGGCGGGACTTTTTTAGATGCATCTAGTTCAACATTTATTTAGAATCTCAAGCAGTAACGTCAAACCTATGACACGTGTGTCAAAACTGACACACCATGACATTTTGGGTGGCATGCCAACATTCATCAACAACAAAGTTGCACGATTTTCTGAGCTTACAAAGGCTTCATGAAAATAGGTTATGCTCTTGAACGACCTCCAGATCCTCTGAAAATTCTGTGAGAATGGGGCGCGTGCTTTGGCACAGTTTTTGGAGGCTGCTTCAAGAACGAAGGCCTTGTGTAACCCAGGAAGCCTCAAATAGGCTGCAGGAGCCTGTTAACAGAAAAAGAACGTTGCCTGGAGGAAAGTGGCATACAAAAAATCCTGGGGGTGCTGGGAAGTGGGACAATCAAACCTTGGAGAATGGCACTCAATGGCTGTTTTGATTGGCAGCAGTGGTGCTAGAGCTGAACTTGATGCCCAGGCTTCAACTTCAGGCCCAGCCTCAGTGTTGCCACTGAGAGCCACTCTTCAGGGTGGTCTTGATGGTAGGGGGAGGGGGTTCTATGTGAGACACACCAGCAAGAGTCTAGCTAGCCATTTTCTGAATATTTAACATGCCAAGCCCAAAAGGTTTGCCTTCACTGGTCTGGATCAACTTTAAGAATGTAATGTTCGTGCTGCATTCTTACAAATCCTTTTTTTTGCTTTGGGTTGGTCCCATTGCTGGTCATGCCAATTTAGAACTGCCTACATTACTTACTTTTAGGAATCAGTGCACTCTGGAAATGTGTAAGAAAGATGCCCTTTTCTGCCAAGTTCTTTGTGGCCTGTATATTAGTTCTCTTGAATACGTGTGGTTTTCTTCTCTGTTTCAAGAACTCAGCAACTTTTCATTAGCCATAAAGCTAGATACATCCTAGGAAGGTAGGAGAAAAATCAGAGACTCAGTATCACAGTGTTAGTAGCATACAGGATATATCCAGGCTTGTTAAAAACTTATTGAATTAGGTCCAAATGTCATCAGTGACAATGTAGATTGCTTACTCTTTGTTTATGGGATAGCTGTTAGCACAGCATATTTGGGCATTCTGTATCTTATTACAGCTGGCACTCAAAGGATTGCTGGAAACTATAGAAACCTAAATTAACTCAGTGTCAGTTTTCGCATCACTTTTCTAATTATGCAGACACTCTAAACAGGGGCAATTCTGCAAGAAACATTTAATTGACCAGATTTGGAGGGCTTTGGAAAACCAGATTCACATTCCTGTATATTTGTTTACTCCTTTAAAATAACTTGAATGTGCTGCTACTTTTTTATAAAATACAAAGACTCTGTTCTGTGTAAAAAATGGTTTACAAATATTTTAATAAATAAACACCCCCTACTCTTTACACAACGGACTCAAGTATCTCCAGCTGTTTTCCTTCATGCATTTTAAAAATGTGGAAAGCACTTCCACAAAGGGAGAAAGTATCAAAAAAAATAAGTTGCATATGGAACCATTTTCCATTTGGTGGAAGGGGGAAAAGTTGAAAATAATTTCTATATGAGTATTCCAGAATTAAGAAAACAGTAGCAGTTATATTTATAACTTGTCTTATATATCTGGATAGAAGTAAATATCTTATAGCTTTAATGTAAGCAATATGTTATATATTTCACACACACACACACACCCCAACTTACCTTACAACATTGCATGCTTCTATTATTTCATTTTGATGTGCCCATTGGAGGTTTGCCACACAAGCCATTTTTGTCCTATTTTGTTTGCTAACCTGCTTGTTCCTTTTCCTGTGGAAAAAATGCTTCGATAAGTCTTGTTACCAAGGCAGAACGTCTGTCACTGCTGAGATGCCCATCTGCTGGCCTTCATGTTATCTTTGGAAGTCTGTGCTATCTCTGTGGATTTTGTGGTTGTTTCCATCAGGCAGTGTGGTCCCTTTTAGAGGCACTAGCATGCCAGACTAGTCCATTTGAATTTCTGCCAGCCCACTTACTTGGAGGTGAAGCCAAATATTTTATATTTAAAACCGTAATGTTGTACTTGTCCACCTCACTTCTGTCTCCTGAAGTCATTAGTTGTGGCTTTGCTTCAATGTTAAAATATTCCTCAGGTCCATGCTCTGATTCTCTTTCCTTCTCTATCTCTTCTCCTCTCTCTCCAAAATCTAGTTTCAACTGTTGTATGTTTATAATTCATACGTAAGTGAAGAGATTGTACTGCCTTGTTAATTTTTCTCTTCTTTTCCTTGTGCTGAGGGGAAAGAACACACACACACACACACACACACAGAGAGAGAGAGAGAGAGAGAGAGAGAGAGAGAGAGAGAGAGAGAGAGACTTTCATATTAATTATGAAACACTATGTTTAAACAAAATTTTGAACCTAAGTTTAATCAAACAAAATCATATTATTTGCAGTAGATGTTGATCTGCCTAGTACAGGCAAGGACATAATTGGCACAGCTTAAGAAGGAGGAATACTTATGCTGGATTTTAAACTATCCATTTTGAATTCACCTAGTAAAAAGCTGTCATAGTGATAATAATTTAGGCCCATAAATACTATAACAGGAATGTTTGTTTGTTTGTTTGTTTGTTTATTAGTTCAATTTATATGCCTCCCTTCTCCAGAGACTCAGGGTGCCTTACAATGTGTTAAGCAATAGCCTTCATACTTTTGTACTACCTGCTTAGTAGGGCTTTCGCCCGCCCCCCCAGCGGTGTTCTTTTTTATACAAAGTCAGCTTATTGCCCCCACAATCTGGGTCCTCATTTAGCTACCTCGAAAGGATGGAAGGTTGAGTCAACCTTGAGCCTGATGAGATTCGAACTTGCAGTAATTGCAGGCAGCTGGTGCTAGTTAACAGCACTTTAGTCTGCTGCACTACCAAGGCTCATAGACAGTTATTCATCTGCAAGTAATATTGCAAAAATCTGTTCGGAAGTCCACATAAGGACTTTTAAAGAGAAAGAGAAATCTGTACTAAAGATTTCTATACTAAAATAGGGAAATCTATACTAAAGCTTGAACCAACATTCAGATTTTAGTATTTCTTGGTAGAAAAAGGGAAGACAATATTTCCAATAATATTTTTATCTTCTATTGACAATCATTATTACTTCTGCAACAAATGGATGGATTTATGCTTTAAATAACTCAGGTAAAAGTTTATAGCTTTAATATCCCTCGGTGTAAAACTGTGCCATTGAGAAATGTGAATCCTGTAGAAGAATTAGCCGTATGTGATTTTAAAAAGTATGGTGCATGCTGGAATTAATGGTTTCTCTGGAAGTACAAATCATTTTGTTTAGCTCATTCTTTTCTCCCATAATTAAGATGTGCTGCTTCTGCTGTCCTTAGATACAGTAGTAAGTAATACAACTCTTTAGAACTGCAGATGGTAAAACTACCTTTCTCAAGGAAATTGCGTTGTAGAAATAGATCCATAGCTTTGCCCTATATAAATTGATCTTTAGTTGCACCAGGACAATCTATAAAACTCAGCAAGTGAATGAATGCTTCTTTCAGTGCAGATAAGGCAGGGGTGTCAAATTCAAGGCTGATGGGATGCTTAGATGTGGCCTGCGGGGCTGCCCTAGAAACAGCAAAGGGCCAGCCCGCGCTGCTTCTGCCAGCAAATATGGAGCTCAGGAGCTGCAACAGCCTCCTGCTGCTCTATGTCAGTGAAAACAGAGCTCGTGTTCTGTCCCCGTCCCACACACGCTCCGTTTTCACTGGCAAAGGGCGGCAGGAGTCTGCCGCAGCTGAAAATGGTGCTCTGGAGCCCGTTTTTGCTGGCAGAGCACTTGGGCCACCACAGATACCGCCAACACAAGTGATGTCAAGCTGGCCATGCCCACCCCGGCACCTGAGATCAAACACAACCCTTATGCGGCCCTCAATGAAATCAAGTTTGACATCCCTGAGATAAGGGCTCTGAATGAACATGCATTGGTGGCAATGATGATTTGGACTATTTTTAATAGGTACATTTGGAAATTGTTCCTCTAGCAGTCTTACCTGGAAACTCTGTTCAGTAAAAAGTGCACAGGTAGGATGGAATTCTGAATATTTCTGAGGCAATTTGAAATATTTAATTCCTGACTACTGCCATTCCAGAGAAGCTAAATAATCCTATCTGTTTGATTTTCTTTCTCTTGTTCTTTTTTACTTTGTTCTTTCTGTATATATTTGAGGCCCCAAAAAGCCTCCAAACCTGACTCTGCCAATTGATCTGGGGCCCTGATGGGGGTGTTCCATGATGAGGTAGTTAGTGAAGGCCCCATCTCTACCCCATTGTATACTGTTTCTCTTCCTAGCTAATTTTTATTAACTTTAACAAATGTTTAAATGTTTTGTATTGCTGTTTTCATCATGTTGTAAGCTGCCTAGTGTCACTTGATATTGAGATGGATGGATGGACAGATGGACGGACGGATGGATATGTACTCCTGTGCATTCAGTTCTGATCCTAAATTTCTCTTTAGGATAAACTTATAGTTTAGTTACTTTCTTTTCTTAGTAGTGTCATTTTTTGTTCATCAGCTTTTATGGAAAACCCAAATGTTTATTTATTTTATCAAATTTGTATGACCACTCATCTCACAAAGAAGTAACTTGGCATACAACACATAATTTAAGAAAAACAATAAATATATAAAAACGTTCAGTATGAAAAGTGATAAAAAGCACAAGAGCAAAAGAGGATGATGCCAGCCGCCGTAAGGAGCCAACACAAGAATGTTATCTGAAACAAGATATTTTTGCCAAAGTTTCTGGATCTTTATTCAATATTGCTTAAGATCAGATTTCTCATGATTTTATAACTGAAAGCATTGTATCTACATTCTCTCAAGATAGAAAGAAAAATCAAGAGCTGTTGTGATTTTAATGAAAAGCTCCCTCTTCAGTACTTTTGCCAAGGTATTTTGTTGTTGTGTGGCTTTTTGATCAACAGCAGTTGTATTGCTCATAAATAGGGACTGTGCAGCCTTTTAGGATCAATATTAAGAAGATACCGCAGAAGCTCACAGTAGCTTCTGTGTGAAATGCCTTAAAGCAGCTGTGTCTTTTCAAAGAATTATACAAATTGCAATTGTCTCAAAGAATTACACAATTACAGGAAGAGAAACCTGCCCCTGATTTTGTAGAAACCATTGTCTGATTCCTGTTCTTTAATGACCACTCTGATCCTCTCTAGTTTCAATGAGATTAAATTCTGAGGGGAAAAAACAACAGTTACTCATAATATCCTTTAATTGTCTGTCGTCGTCTGTCCCCCCCCCCTCCCCGCCCCCCAAAGTTTTTAACCATCTTAGCTTGTTAAAGAAACCCAGAATACCTTTAAAAAAAAAGAGCCAATAGTTTAAATAGTATAGCCAAGTTCTGGTCTTAATGGAGACTTTCTCTGATTATGTATTTAAATTAAAACTCAGCGAGATGTTTTTAACATATTGGGGTTGCCTAAAGATAGCTGTTAGAAATACTGACTGAATCACTCACATAAGTCAATAGCTTTTATTACTACATATTTGAGATTTATATAATATTTGAGCAATTATCTTAGCTCTAAACAGTTTGAGTACAAACAGGGTTATAGTTAACTGCCTCAAGGAAAATAAACAGCTTTAATTTCCTTGTATATTTATTGGGATATATTTTATTTATACAGTTCAAGAGCTTGGAGAATGAAAAGCAATCCTGAGACATTTAATGCACTTAACCAGTTAGGATTTATTTTTGTTAATTTATTACTTATATGTATGGCTCATAAGTCTCTTAGTAATGGACATAACTTTCATATGTTAGTAATCAATTGTCAATTTAGAAAAAGAAACAAAATCTTGATGGCTTCTTGTTAGATTAATCAGAATTATTAAAAAATTTGCTATAGATATATTAGCTGATTTGAGATAATAGTTTAACTTTATTATTATTTTATTAGTCATATTTATATGCCGCTCACTCTCCAAGGACTCTGGGCGGCTTACACCAAAGACAGTATACTAAATAGCATATTGCCCCCAACAATCTGGGTCCTCATTTTACCCACCTCGGAAGGATGGAAGGCTGAGTCAACCTTGAGCCAGTGAGATTTGATCTGCTGATCTGCTGAAGTAGCAGTCAGCTGAAGTAGCTGCAGTATTGCACTGCACCACCTCGGCTCTTTAATTAAATTGTTTCTTGAATTAAATTGTTCATGATCCATAGTTAACCACTGATCACTTCTTTGCTGTTATAACTAAGCTCCCAATAAAATAGTCAATGTAATTTCTGTGTATTCCATCTCATGAGGTTAGGTCTTTGGTGCTCTCTGAGCTTGGTTGCTTTCTTGCGGTTGCTTCATTACCAAACAAGGTGAACTGATGATGTTACCTAGTTTGGTAATGAAATGTCTGCAAGAAAACAACCAAGCTCAGAGAGCACTAAGAACCCCAGCATTCAACCCTGACTTACAAATATTCTCTTCTATTGGTATATCATGATCTTTATGAATATAGGTGTTGTTATGGTTGTTAGCAATGGACAAATTAATGGATTGGATTGGCTTGACATAAATTGATAAAGCATTCTCCTGCTTCACTTATTTCCTAGATGATATAGTCCAACTGTTTTCTCCCTCACTATTTTCAACTTTGGTATTCCAGTCTCCAATCACAAGCAGCACATCTTGCATATGTTCTCTCAATTGTAGAATAAACTTTACCATAAAGCTCATCAACCTCTTCTTCTGAGCTTACTCTTCATTAGAGTATAAACTTGGAGAACTGTTATACTAAATGATTATCTGTGAAGTCTAGTTGATATTATTTGTTCATTGTTTGCATTATAGCCAAATACTATCTTAGCTATCTATGGAAGCAGCGCTGTTTCGTTCTTGGTTTTATGTCCTAGTAAAATCTTCAGACTGAAAATGTCCAGTTCTATTCATGTCAATTCACTGATTTAATCAATTTAATCAATCAATTTAACCAATGTGTCACTCTATTAAATATACTCATCCCATTCCTAAGAGGTCCGTAAAGGGGCGTGCATAAGCGCACCAGCGTGCCTACCAACCCTGTCCCACTGTCACCATTTTTTTGTACTCATTACCTGTGCTCGTGCTCATGTTTATACTTATACCTGTTATCTCATACATGTTTGACAAATAAATAAATAAATAAATATCATTTCATCTTTCACTCTGTTGAGCTTTCCCATGCTCATACTTCTCACATTCCCTGTTGCCATGATGATTCTGTCTTTGCAGCTTCAGATTTTCTTTTCCTATGTGGCAACATTGGCAAATAGACATCTTAAAGGCTTTAATCTAGCCATATCATAAACACTATTAGTATTCTGAAAGAGCTTTAGCTATTCCTCTGTAACATATTGAATGCTAACCAGTTGGAGGAACTCATCATTTAGCACTGTATCATCCAGTCACTGTATCTTTGTGAAAATCTATGTAATTTTCTTGATAAAATATTGATTTTGCCATTTGCCTGCTCCCACGAAGCATGAAATGATATCTTTGCCATTGCCACCTCAGGATCTTCCTAAATCGCTACTGATCAATATAGGGTTTCATGTTACTACAGTGACTTTCATGACTTGGGTAATTTCTGATGATAATACGTATTGTTGGTGTACATTCCTGGCACTTTTTCCCCATTTTTGTTCATTCCTCCCAGGAACACTATCGATACAATGAGGCTGCTATAGCAAAATTTGTGGATTTTCTGCAAAATCCCCATTTCCTCCCGATCAGCTGGGACTTGGGAAGCAGAGAATAGATGGGGATGGGGCCAGTCAGAATTTTTACTACCGGTTCTCTGAACTACTCAAAATTTCTGCTACTGATTCTCCAGAACTGGTCAGAACCTGCTGAAACCCACCTCTGGTCAGTGTGCCAATAAATTGCCATTAAAGTTAATAATGGCATGGTCTTACGTTGTTGGCAAACCTCCATGGAGACTCTTCAAAGAGGCTACTTGCAAATCATTATAGTTCTGCTCTGTTTGGTTACTGCTAACCTGAATTGTATGTCATCCTCCAGAATTAATTGATTTAGACGAGAAACAAATATATCAGAATATCTAACCCAATGCACCAGTTTCTGTTTAAAAGAGGGAAAAGAAAACACCAAATACTGTATTTCACCCACCAGCTTTAATTAGACACATGAAAAGTCTTATTAACTTTTTCTCTCCATATTTTACTTCTATGTACAACAGAATATTTTAAATACAGAGTACATCTGTAGTTTTTTGTAAAAGTCATAACAACAAATTATAAAGTGGTGGCAATAGGATGTATTAAGAGAATTTTTTGACCTAGTTTTGTCTAGTCATAATTTATTCAGTCGTTGCCAGACTTCACTCTTCATATTTTAGAAAAATAGCTTTAGGTCTTTACATATTTGGTTGCAATTCAGGTTCTAATGGATGGGTGTTCCATCCTGGGCCAGAATTATAAGACACACTACTAATAGTTTCAGATGATGTTGTTATGACAGCAAGTGTGAATTACAGGTAGTCCTTGCTTACCAACTGCCTTGTTTAGCGACCTTTTGAAGTTATGATAATATTTAAAAAAAGCTTTGTGACCAATCCTCGCATTTAAAACCATTGCAGCATCTCACAGTCACGTTATTGCTATTTGCGTACTTAACAACTAGCTCACATTTACAACCATCATAGCATGCTGCGGTCACATGATTGCCATTTGTGTAAAATCACATGGTCACGTGATGCTTGCTTTACACCTGCAGTGATTCACTTAACAAGTTCCACAAGTAAGTGGAAATGTGGTCCTAAATATGGTGTTGGTTACATGATATTTTGCTTAGTGACGTTGGCACTTAGTGTTGGAGTTGCCGATTATAGTTGCTAAGTGAAGACTGCCTATAGTGTTTCAGATAGCGGATTAGGCATGGTAAGGCGTAGTTTTTTACCTCAGACACAGAAGATCACTGGGTATCTTCAGACACCTCTCTCAGCTCAATGTAACTCTTAGGGTAGTTATTAATGGTAGGATATACATAAAATGAGTAGTAATAATTAATTCATGCACAATGATTTGATATAAAGGTATTTTTGCATTACTTGATAATTTTGCTGAATATAAGGATATGAGCCTAGTTCCCAAGTTATGACATGGAATATGGATGAAAAGTGCTGATTTTTACCCAACGCAAGTGTTGAAATTTAAGAGATTAGAAAAATAATGTTTAGTAATTACTTGCCATCAAGCCATTATCAACTCTTTTCCTCATGTACTTGAACTTGGTCCTTCATCTCTTCCAGCTGGGCTCTCATTGGTAGTGTAACCAAATCTATTTTTCTTGTTGCTGGTCATCCTGTTCTCTCTTTCTTTCTACCATCCTCATATTAAAGTCTTTTCCAGAGAGCTGGGTCTTTGAATAGGATAATTCAACTTTTTCCCTAGATGCAGGAACTGAAAAAATGTTACAAATGTTCTCTGATTAATTTGAACGTAACTGCTGGTATGCTTACTGCTTATAAGAGGACTGTGAATTTTAAGGCTGGTGTTTATAACAACATTATTGTTGTTCCATATTCAAGTCCTTTACCAGTATTTTAACTTGTTTGCAATATAGCATTCTTATTTTGCAATGTCATTTTATTAAAGATTTAGCTTCTTTAAATTATCAGGAACAATAAAAAAACAAACATTTGTTGTTGTTTTCTCACATATATATATTGCCTACTCTCACAACTTACTGTTACTAGATGCTACATCACACAGAAAAAAAAATATTGATAATCTTGGATCATATGTGGAAAGTTCTAAGGAATCATTCTGGAATGAAACAAACTTGAATTTTTCAAGAAGCCACTTTCCAAAATCTAATTTACAAAAGGTCAGAAATAAAAAATAATTGTACTTAGGATGAAACAGGACACTGTCCTATTACTGTTTTAAAAAGCACTCCTATGATTAAAAAGAAAAATGCAAATAAATACACAAATGTTCTTTATTACGGCCTATAATGTACCACCTTGATTAAAAAGAGAAATGTAGATGCATAAATGTTTCTACCTGTCCTGACTAATCAGTTCATCTGAATTAATTTACCAATTTCCTTTTGGGGAAGGAAGGACTGCATTTTTATCTATGTTCAGGAACACCTACAGGTAGCCAAATTAATTCCTTGCAATAAACACATTTGAAAGGCTAATTGAATTATTATAACATAGCCCATATTGATTTAAGTTTACTGTACTTTCTTTACTACAACACTAGATTACATATGGCAAAGATATGATTATTGGTCTGGGACTGTAAATAAAATGGAAATAGACATGGAGGCTAAAATATTAGAGGATACAATCACAAAGTGATAAATCTAAATTCCAAGGACTTATTAAAAGTTGATTAGTAGCAAATATAAAATTATGAGGTTGAATGAAAAGTAATGCCTCAAGTGTTATAATTTACCAGCAGGTGGCAGTACTGTTGTTAACTTCAGTTAGCAAGAAATAGCTCTGAGAAAAGATGATGTTTCTATTCTTCATGAAATGGAAGCCTGCAGAGAATACACATCATACGTTTTCAACAGTGCTGTGATTTGATTTTTGACTACTGAAAGAATCCTTTCAATTGAAATACAGGTTTTATATGGGGATGTTTGTGCTGACATGAGCAGTTTGAAGAAGAACACAATATGAAGATGATGAACAAGGAGCAACTAATTTATGTGATCAAAATCAAAGTGGATTACAGCAACCAACCAATATCGCATGAGGAAGGTTAATGAACTGAAGATAATTAGCAGATCACTCAAAGGAAAATTGCTTTCAAACTTGGCATTCCCAGGAATGTGTGCATTGCATTACTGATGTTCTTCAAGGTTTCTGCAAGATGATTTGTTGCATGCTGATTATAGAGATGGACACTTGGGGAGTTTACATTTGCCAGCAACTGTTTTGCTAAAAGAATAAAAGTTAAGAGTATTGTTATGGGCTCAACACTATGACCCAGAAATGAGGCATATCTTCACAAACTTTACCTTTGGGAGAAATTAATCTAGCATTTGGCAGAAAACTCATGTTACAGGTTTTTGATAGCAACCACCAAGCAAGGATGCAATTATTTTGCAAGCATGGTTTTCTTTGTACCTGACTCTGCTATCAATTCTAGTATTGCCCTGCAGCACTCAAAACTTTGAAATTATTAAGCAGAATTCAGAATCACAAGAAGAAAATTTTCCTTTTAACATGACAGCACTAGACCTGATACCTCGTAATTGCAAAACTTAGAACTCACATTTTATTATTTTCTTTTGCCATACAATTCAGACTTGATACCGTGCAATTTTACCTTTTCCCGAAATTGAAGGAGTACCTTCATGAGGGATCTGGTTGAAGAGACAAAGCGTGGAGTTATTTTATGAAGCTTTAATGAGCTTGTTCATCATTGAAAGAAAAGCATAAGAAAAGATGGTGATTATGTTGAGAAGTAAATATTAGTAACAAAAAAAAAAAAGCTATGTCAAGATTATTCTTGTTTCAATTGTAAATTGAACATATACTCTATTGTAAATTTTACTATTTAAACTAAAGTTTTTGAGGAGGGGGCATTACTTTTATCTTCAATCTACATATGTCTGGCAGACATAGCCAGATCTGCCTTTCTCAAAAAGCTAAGCAGGATTGGGCCATGGAATATATTTTCAGTATATATTATTATGGTGAGATTGCTATATACACAGAGATGGAAAGTTTTGATATTACTCACTATGTAAGAATTGTTGGTGAAGTTAGAAAGTTTTGCTGAAATGGCCAAATTGACTTTGATTAAAGAAAAGACATTATCTACATTTATTGGTGACTGGAAACGTCTTATGGATTTTTTGTGTAAAAATGAAAAGAATGAACTAGTGATTTAATTTTTTGATGCTTAGGCAGAATAGATTATGGAAAGAGTAATGTAACTTTAAAGAAACAGATTAAAATGTTTGTACTGTACTTATAACTGCTATCAGTTATACTGTAAGTTGCTATCAGAAGCCACTTTTTTATCACTTTTTTTCCTATTTTTCTTCAACATTTTTCATTTCTTGCACTTTTTTCTTTTTCTTTGATTTCTTCTGCCCCCTCCTTATTTTATATTAGTTTGTGTTGGTTTTTATCTTCTTGTTCAGAAGTTTTAATAAAAATTATATTAATTTTTATTAATATATATTATATTTATTCAAGATTATTTCCCATTTACTGTAGGATTGGGAAACTATCAGAAAACACAGGAACTGTAGACTTCTGGTTTGCCTCCCAATGCCGAAAGACGGTCCCGTTTCTGGACCGCCAGCCCCGCTGTCTGTTAGAGCCGCTTCAATCAAGAGAAGCGGCTCGGAAGTTCCAGAATCCGGTAGGAATCCTGGAAGAGAGTGGGTGAGAAGCAGGTTGAGCCCCTGTGAGCCCCCAGTTAGCTGTATCTGGGGAGGAAACAGGCGCGGCTCCCTTCCAGCTTGCCGAGACTCCGGACAGCGTGGGACAAGTCTGCCTAGCGCAGAACAAGGCGTCAGGAGCAACCTTTTTTTTTCTACTGAAAATAAAGCAATTCAAATAATCAGGGTGGAAGAACAACTTGAACCTTAAAAACTGCAAGTATTACTAGCCCTGTGACTTATTTTTAAAAACGGAAGGCTGAGTGAGTGAGTGAAAGTCCCTTGAAAATGGCGCCCGGCTTCAGCGTTAACGAGCTGAAAGCGAGAGTGGATTTCAACTAGTTACAAAGTTGCATTGTTTGTAACAAGTGGAGGAAGAGAAAAGAAAACTCTCTTTAAAATAAGTCTGACTTTGTTTCAACCTCACCCTCATTTTGATTAAACCTGGGGGAATTTTTTAGAGGACTTTGTGGTGGAGGAAAGGGGAAAAGAATTTCCTTTTTTGGAAAAGCCAGCTTACGTGGCAGGATGGCTTCTAAGCAGACCAAACAGGAAGGGAAGGCGGCAGGGGGGGGATCCCCCACACGTAAGCCTGAACAGCATCTTCCCAGCCAGCAGAGCCAGAAAAAAGAGTTTGATTTTGAAAGCTTAAAGGATTTTATTACCCAGGTTTTGGATGAAAAATTTAAAGAATCACAACAGGAAATTAAGCAGGAGATTAAAGAAATTAAAGAGGTGGTGCAAGAAAAGTATGATAAGGTGACTAACAAATTAATGACAGTGGTGACTGGATTATCAGAGGCAATTATTAAAACGGATGTTAAGGTGGAAGAATTTAAATCAGAAATGGATGGTAAAATGAAGAAGACTGATTATAAAATTTATGATGTTGACAATAAAATGCAGAGACTTGAAAATGAAATTACAATGATGCAGTTCAGGTCCATGGAATTTGCCATAAGGCTGAGAGGCATAAAGGAGAACGATAGACAAGACCTGAGACAGATTTGCGCTGATGCCCTAGCTGTGTTGCTAAAGATTAACCCTGAAGAGATTTTTTTACAAAATGGATAAAATTTACAGAGTGAATTCGTGGGTGGCCAGACAAAGACAACTGCCTAGAGATGTGGTGATATATTTTACAGATAGAAGAATGAGAAATGATATTTTGCAAAAGTCCTTTCTCTCTGCTGTGCAAGTGGAGGGAACGCAGATTGGAGTTTATAAAGAGCTACCACCTAAGATGTTAAAAGATAGAAAAGATTTTGGATTTCTAGTGAATGAATTAAAAAAACAACAAATTCCATTTCAGTGGGATGCTCCAACTGGCATAATTTTGAGGTATAATGGAGAAAGATACCAATTAAACACCGTTGAGAAGGCGTAACAATTTTACTCTACTGTCTTTAAAGAGAGTTCACCATCCCCACGTACATCTACTGTGTTGGAGATAAAGGAGAGTGATAAGGAGAAGCAACTCCAGCAAGAGATGGAAGAGCAGCTTAAACAGGTGGAACCAGAGGTAATGGAAATGCAGGGAGCTACAGGAGGTTTTCTGGAGGAGCCCCTGCTAGATTCTCCTTCAAAAATTGTGATTGAACCACCTAAGACTACAAGAAATGTGGCTCTGGACCTAGCTCGGATGGCTGAAGCTAAAGATCAGCGGGTAACTCAAGCAATTTCTAAGCAACTTAAAGAAAGACAACAACAGGAAAGGCCCAAGACACAACAATATAAGAAAGGGGCCAAGAGTATCATACAAGAATGTGAAGCCATGGGAGCAAAACCGAAGACTACCGGCTCGGAAGATCTTCGGCAATTTTGCTCGTCGCTTCAAAAAAGTGTACATGACGATTAAGATTTTATCTTGGAATGTCAATGGATTGAACTCACCACAGAAAAGGAAAAAAATATTTACATATCTGAGACAATTTAATAATGATATAATTTGTTTACAAGAAACTCATGTTAGAACAAAAGATCAAAAATATTTGATAAATTCAAGATTAGGAATACATTTTATAGCCTCAAGTCTGGAAAAAAAGAATGGTGTGGTTATTTATATAAATAAAAGATTGTCAGCGAAAATTATAGAAGCAGATGAAGGTGGTAGGTTTATAGCAATTGAATTGCATACAGGAAATGCTCCAATTTTAGTGATTGGAATTTATGCTCCTAACCAACAACAGGATAATTTTTACAAAACTTTGCATTCTAAAATATTGCAATGGGACTATAGATCTATTTTAATCATGGGAGATTGGAATGGAGTAATTGATTCAAAAATAGATAAAAAGAGTTCGGCGAAGTCAAGGATTAAACTGCCACAGATCTTTTTTGATATGAAAGAAGATTTGGAATTAAAAGATATTTGGAGAATACATAATCCAAAAGAACTGGACTTTACTTTCTTTTCAGATAGACATAGATCTTTCTCTAGGATTGATTTTATTTTACTATCAACTGATCTACTTGTAAAAACAAAAAGAACAAAGATTTTTCCAAGGACTTTAGCTGACCATAGCCCAGTATGGATAGAAATTGAGCTGGAAAGGAGTGAGAGAAGATCATGGAGACTAAATGAAAATCTGTTTAGATATGAAAAAAACATAATAGAACTCAAAAAGCAGATGAAAGAATTTTTTGAAATGAATTTGAATAAGGGTACCCCTATTGAAATCGTGTGGGATGCAAGCAAAGCATATATGAGAGAGGTACTCATTCATATGAACTCTAAACACAAACTGAATAGACAAAAGAAAAGATCTGAAATGGAAGCAGAAATAAAGAATAAAGAACAGTTACTTATAAAAAACCCAACAGATGAAAGAATACGAGGAGCTATAAAACTTCTGAAAGATCAATTTCAAATGCTTATGGCGGAACAAACAGCAACAAATTTACAATTTGCGAAACATAACACATTTTGCAACGCTAACAAACTGGGCAGATGGTTGGCTTATACACTAAGGAAGAAGCAGAGTACACGGATTATTGATAGTATTGATATTGGCGGAAGGAAATTTCTCAACAAAAATCTATTAAAGAAGTGTTTGTAGATTATTACACTAAATTATATGCTGAAGATGACACACAGAATGGATTTATAGAAGAATATTTAGAAAACAAAAGAGTTACAAAAATTACCAATCAACAAAAGGAGAGAATGAACTATCCGATAACAGTCGAGGAGATTATTGCCGCAATTAAACAATTGAAAACAGCTAAAGCTCCTGGGACGGATGGTTTAACTGCGGTGTACTATAAAACTTTACAAGCAGAAATGATTGAGCATCTTAAAGATTTATTTTGTAGTATACAACAAGGGGGTAAAATACCCCCATCATGGAAAACAGCTTATATTTCATTGATACCAAAAGAGCAAATAGGTCCTAAAAAACCTGAGAATTTTAGACCAATATCTCTTCTGAATAATGACTATAAAATATTTGCAAAAGTATTAGCCAACAGGTTGATGCCAGTTATCCAAGAGGTGATTCATTGTGATCAAGTGGGATTTATAGAAGGCAGATACATGAAGGACAATGTAAGGCAAGTTATAGATTTATTGGAATATCTTGAGAAGAATAAACAGATCCCTGCAGTGCTGGTTTTCTTGGATGCGGAGAAGGCCTTTGATAGAGTGGATTGGAATTTTCTATTAAAGACTTTAAAAAAGATGGACTTTGGGGACCAATTTATACAGGCGGTTTCAGCAATTTATCAAGAACAAAAGGCACAGATTATTATTAATGGAAGTTTGACAACAGATTTTAATATTGAAAAAGGAACAAGACAAGGTTGTCCGTTATCCCCATTGTTATTTATTTTAGCATTAGAAGTCTTGTTGAATACAATACGGGACTCAAGCACCTTGAAAGGTATAGTGATAAGGCAAGAGGACTATAGAATAAGGGCATTTGCAGATGATCTGGTTGTTACCCTAACACAACCAATGGAATCAATAATCCAGATGAAAGATATTATAAAAGACTATGGTATAGTATCAGGATTTAGACTGAACCAGAAAAAAACTAAGATGATAGTTAAAAATATGACACAAGATCGCAAATACGAACTTGAAAGCAAAGCAGGTTTTGAGATAGTACCAAAGGTTAAATATCTAGGAGTTCAGGTTGCAGAATCAAATACGAAATTGTTTCAAAATAATTATGAGGTGTTGTGGCGAGATGTACAGAAAGACATGGAGACTTGGAAAAAACTGCAACTGTCTTTACTTGGAAGAATAGCAGCAGTTAAGATGAACATTTTGCCAAGATTTCTTTTTTTGTTTCAAATGATTCCAGTGCTTAAAAGTGATAAACAATTGAAAGAATGGCAAAGTGGACTGAATAAGTTTGTCTGGAACGGAAAAAAACCGAGAGTGAAACTGAAAATTATGCAAGATGTTCCAGAAAGGGGAGGTCTTTAACTTCCAAACCTACAATTATATTTTGAAGCAGCAGCTTTGACTCAAGCAAGTGATTGGTTTGGAAGGAAAAAGACTGGGATTTTGAATATAGAAAGTTTTGATCTTGAATTTGGTTGGCACGCTTACTTATTTTACGAGAACAAAGTGGACAAAGTATTTAAAAGCCATATACTTAGAGACTCTTTGATGAGAGTTTGGAAGAAGCACCGACTCAAATGGGGTTACAAAATACCGCTATGGCTGGATCTTGGTCATATTATGTGGAATACAAATATAATGTCAATCGTGGGGGGGTTATACAAAGAAGTTCTTTTTGCAGATGCGGGCAGATGGCAACTGAAGACTTTAGAAATGCTGTTGGAAGAAGGGATTAATTAATTTATTTTATTTATTTTTCATATTTGTATACCGCCCTACTCCCGAAGGACTCAATTTAACTTGGTTACAGTATAATCAACTTCAATTGAGATGGAAAGAGGACCAAAAAAATTGATATAATGATGCATGAGGAAGAACTGGTTAGACATATAAAAGAGAAAGGTCCAATGCATATTAAAAGGCTTTATAATGTTTTGTTAGAAAGGGATTCAGAAACTGAATTGGTTAAAGATTGCATGATTAAGTGGGCACAAAATTTTGTTGAACCAGTGATGTTGGAAACATGAGAAAAAATATGGGTTCAGAATGTTAAATTTACACAATCGCAGAATTTGAGGGAAAATTTTTATAAAATGTTTTATAGATGGCATTTAGATCCTAAGAAATTGTCGCGCATGTACCCTAATGTTCAACCAAAATGCTGGAGATGTGACTGCCTAGATGCTACATATTACCGTGTGTGGTGGACTTGTAAGAAAGTGAAGGCTTTTTGGATAAAAATTTTGTGGGTTATGCAGAATGTTTTGAAGAAAAAAATTCAGTTTTCTCTACAATTGTTTTTATTGGGTATAGTTAAGGGTTTTACATTGGGTGAAACAAAGTTGATATTGTATATGATAACAGCAGCGAGATTACTGATAGGTCAATATTGGAAAAATGAAGCTATGTCTACTGTTGAGGAATGGACTTTGAATATGGCCAGCTTTGCAGAGATGGCGAAGATTTCAGCATATCTAAAAGATTGCTCACAAGAGACTTATGTATGGGAGTGGAAAAAGTGGATAGACTATGTGCAGAATAAATATCAAACTAGGAAATATCAGATAGCTTTTAACTGAAAGTATTATATAGAGATAAAATATTTGAATTTTGTGAAGATGTGGAAAATATATAGAGGGCGGGGGGGGGTTTCAAGTTTTATAAAAAGGGGATTTTGATTTGGATTATATTCTGTGGAAGTCCGGGGGAGAGGGGTGGGTTAGTGGGGGCTAGGGAGGGTTAGGGAGGTTAGGGAGGATTGGGGGGGGGAAATTGGGGAGAAAATGTAATTGTAAAACTTTTTCAATAAAAAGAAAAAGAAAAAAAAAGAAAACACAGGAACTGTAGTTGAAAAACATCCCAAAACAAGATAATGGCAAACTGATATTGTTGTCAAAAGATCTTCATGGGTGACACAAAGAGTCAAGTTTGGCTTAAAAGAAATTTTATTTTATAAGGAACCATAGTATGTAATCCTGACACAGTATTTCTAACTTTCTTGTGATGTAGTACTTGTGGTTGGAAAGATATCAGTGGTACAAAAGATTAATAAACTTGGGAAAGCATGAAAATTACAAGTTAGAATAATCATAAGTAGGTTATGATAGATAAGCTTACCATGTACCTATTTCATAGTTTTAAAAGTTAGACAGCATAGACCTCCAATTTGCCATGGCCTTACAGCTTGACATGAGATTGAAGGGAGCATATACTGGCAAAAATTCAACATATGTAACTTCCACAGTCACTGTATGCATGATGCATCTCTAGAAGACATAACACTTTCAAACGTTCAATTACTTCAGTATATGTCAGGAAGAAAGAAATGCATATAGTGACAGTTTTTTCCTGCAGATATATAAGAATGGAAGTGTTCTGTCCCAGCTACGGACCCCAAAGAACATAGCACACACAAAGTCTGTACAAAACTTAAATTTACTAAAATAACTCAGTCTTTTCCAAACAAAGGCTGTTAATAAACTTTCTTAACAGCCTACAAGAAACCAAAGATAAAGTAATCACAATCTTACTATGGTTGGCAGAAAGCCCAGAAGCAATTTGCAGAGAATCCAGACGCAAAGGAGAATGAACTAAAGTTGTTCCCTACAAATTGCTTCAGTCGCCATTCCTCCTTAAATAGGCTAAGGGAGTGGCCAATTAGCCCCAAGCCTTACTCTTGAGGAGACCTCTTCCTGAGGAGCCACTCCTGCCTTTTGACAGCTCTGTGTGCCCATGCATCGAGAAGAGGCTCCTCCTCTTCTTCCTCTTCAGTTAAAGGAGCTTCTGGAGGTTCTGAGGCCCTGGCTGAATCCCTGCCTCTGGCACCACATCTTCTCCAGCCTCCTCATTGTCTGCCTCGAGTGCCAGCTGCACAGGCGCAGCACCACACCAGCCTCCTCGCTGTCAGAATCAGCTACTATCTGTACAGGCCATTGACGGGCCACAACAGAAAGCAGATTTCCAGTCCAAGAGAACTCACTGGAGGCTTTGGTTTCCAAGTTCTTCAGGCTGTGGGCTCTTTCTCTTGGCTGAATAAAGACATGGTGCCCCAAAATGGCACTGTCCTCATTTGCAATGTACAGGACATATTAAGGAGAGAAATTGGTGACTTTCCCTTGTTTTTTTTCTTTTCCCTTTCCACAAAGTATCACTAGCTGTGGTAAACACTCACTAGAATATAAACTGAGAGCAAACTCTACTCCTTATTAGCACTGATGATGTTACCTAGTTTGGATAATGAAATGTCTGCAAGAAAATAAGCAAGCTCAGAGAGCATCAATGACCTCTTATTTCAACCCTGAGCTACAAATATTCTCCTTTAATGGTAAAACACCCAACAATCACTTTCATTAATTGGGATGGGATGCATGCGAGCAAGAAAATGATTGGACCTGATGGATTAACCATCTGTTAAATGTGCCCTGGTTTTGCACAAGGGATTTGCATGGGTATATTCTAAAAAAGTATTACTATCAGTTGATAGCACAAGGAGGGTTTGCGTCATTTAGCACTATGAAGCAGCACGGATTGACAGTTATCTCTTACAGCACAATTCAACCACCCCTCCGTTACTACTGCTCAATTGCCATTCAGGTCTCTAAGCCAGGTAAACCTAGTTTGTATAAAGAGAAACCCTTTGGAAGAAGAGGAATCGCCCATTGCCCAAAACAGAATGGCCCTGAAAGGCAGTGTCCAGAAATGAGAAAGGCAAGGGGTCTGCCCCCATCATTTACATGAATTAATACAGATAGTCAACCACAGTTGCTAAGTGAATTACTGCAGTTAAGTTAGTGACATGGCTGTTAAGTGAATCTGGCTTCCCCTTTGAGTTTGCTTGTCCGAAGGTCACAAAAAGGGATCGCGCAACCCTGGGACACTGCAACCATCGTAAATACATGCCAGCTGTCAAATGTCCAAATTCTGATCTTGTAAAGATGACCTCAGCACACAGCAATGGTTCTAAATATGAACCAATTGTGAAGCACCTGAATCTTGATTAAATTATTACGGGTATGCTGCATAGGTTGTAACTGTGAAAAATGGTCATAAATCACTTTTTTCAGTGCCGTTGTAACTTTGAACGATAACTAAACGAACTGTTGTAAATCGAGCACTACTTGTTGTTGCCAGCTATGATCTCACCATCTAAAGGTCACCTAACTGGTATCAACTAACTGGTACCCACAGAATAAAAATGCATCGTGGTGTATCAACATCAAGGAGGAAAACCCTTAGGAGAAGTTTAATAAGGTATGCAGCTTGGCAAAGGAGGTTTTATTTATACTTCTTGCTTGGGTAGTATTCAATCACCCATACAACCTACTGCTATATATCCTTCATTTGTGTAAACCTATTTCAACTAACAGTGAAGTAAGCAAGTATGACTATCAACATCTACTTTCTTTAATAAACATATTAGGAATAATATCAATATTAAATAAATGGCAGAAATGCTTTTATGTGTATTTTATTTTTGCTTTGGAGGATTATATAGGATTATATTAGATAATTTAAAAAACTGGAAAACTTAATACATTTACAAAAAAAAACCATATACCAAGTTTGGATTACTAGATTAAGGCAGCTTTTCTAAAAAAACAACAACATTCAATATTGAATTAAGTTAGAAAGTCTGAACAACAACAACATATCTGTCAATATTACATTTATGTCAAGGTGTATGTATATTTTTGCCAAAATCTGTTCAGAATGTAATTTGAGAAATGAAATAGCAAAGTGGAGGATTTAATCTGAAGAAAGATGAAGCAGCAGCGTGCAGTCAAAAAACCTGCCTTAAATTAAGCTCTAAATTGTCCTTTTAAAGAGGGTGGGTGTGGGGGTAGAAGAAAAAAAATATTTTTTCTTGACATGGTATCAGAGGAAAGTGCAAAGATAGTAAATCCCCTCTCTGCTGTTACTATTGTGAATGCCCAGTATTTGTTAACTGATGGGTTTAAGCTACTCATATGCCCGGGGGAAGCCCTGGAGGATTAAATTTGGACAGGGTTTAAGAAGTCTCCCCTTGTGTATCTTCACAAGATATTAGTCAAACCAAAACTAAAAGAAGAAAGATGGTAAAATGACAGGTTCTTTCTCTCTCTCTGATACTCTTAGGAATATTCTTGTCTTTTGTGGGCTAACAAAACCTCTATTCGTTTTCCTGTTTCATACAGGGAATTTATTGTTCCAGAAGTATGGCTTGGAAGAGAAAGAAAAGGAGAAAAAAAAAAAACACCGCAGAAAGAAACTAGCAATATAATCCCTTTGAAAAGACAAACCTGTTTATAGTAAACCTCACTTTTTCACAATAGGACTACCAATGTCCATTTGGTATTGAGATAGGAGACTTTTAAAAGAGTAATGTCAAAAGTAAACCCTATTCAGTTTTATATCTATTTTACTTTTGCCTAAAGGATATGTTAGCCAGTTTGGAAAAATACATTTGTGAAAAAGCACAGGAACCAAATTTTGTGATGTCTGACGTGTGTGCATGTATATGTATACATCGTTCTAATTAAAGAGAGAGATCTGTTATTTTTTCAAATGACAAAGAGCAGAATGTATTTAATTACAGATGCTTTTTAATATTTTATCTTCCTAATTAAAACTCCAGTAGGGTTGTTCTACTAGTCAGTAATAAACAAATAGAATTCCTTCTCTAAATATTAGTACCATAAAAAAGAAGGTTTGACTTCTATTACGAGAGTATTCAAATTCTCAGTTCAAGGTAATATCCTCAATTTGCATGATACAATTAATACCACCTTTGTTTTTCTTTTTCTTTAAAAACAAGAGTTATAAAGTATCTTATTTTTTGAATCGGTCCATTATAGATAGCCCTTGACGTATGACCATTCACTCAGCGACCATTCAAAATTATAATGGGCCTGAATGAAGGGATGTATGACTCCTGCCCAAAGTTACGGCCATTGGCAGTGGCCCCACAGCCAGATAATCAAATTTTAGGTTTTTAGCAGTCTACCTGCCCTTACAACCATGAGAGCACAGTGGGTCGGGAGAGCCGCCAGCATACAAGTCTCCTCCTGCCCTTCCACTCCCAAGAGACCTGAGTCTTCTCTCTGCCGAGGCACACCACAAAGTCTTGACCCCTGGGAAGACCGGAAGCGTCGCAGCAATACAGGTTGGGAAATAGCGAAGCTCCAATGAGCTTCGCGAAAACCCAGCCAGACAAACCACTGTCAGGGGGTCTTCGGACCGGAACCATCTTGGAGGGACGGGGGAGAGAGAGAGAGGCGTCTCAAGAGACCAAAGAGCAGCAGGCAGGTTCCTCTGAAGGTCGGAGACAGCTCTTTGACCCTGCAGTGGGGGAGGCGGCCATTATGACCGCTATAAACTGGGGCAACTGGATTAAGATATGAGCAGGAGTAGAGATTGAACAGAGTATTGTTACCGGGTGAGTAATTGGCCAACTCACAGGTAAGAAGAAAAAGCTTTTAAAAGCTTGAAAGAAGTCCCAACGACTAATTAGCGGCTAATTGGCACTCGGGAATTTAAGCAGAGGGGGAAAAAAGAGGAATTTTAAAACTAAAGCCCTAAAAGGAACCTTCCACTTGGACTTAAAACTGGATTCGGAAGAAATTAAAACAAAACAAGAAAAAAGGAGACAGAGAAGTATTCTTTAAACAACAAAAAGTATATAATTTGGAGAAGAGGAAATAATCATTTTTGTGGATTTACAAATGGATACTTTGTGGCTGGAAGATTTGTGAATTGGAGAGAGACATCTGCTGGTGGAAAGTATCGTACTAAGCTTATTTAAATCACCGTGAGAAAGTACTGTAGGAGTGTTTTGTTTAAACAACTGGAACGAGATTGCAAGAGGAGTGGAAAGAACAAATACTGAAATTGGAATGGCTCAAATGAACATCTGAACTGGACACTATCTGGAAAGAAAAAAAGAAAGAAAAAGGAAAAAAGAGACACAACATGGACTTTGAATTTGAATTATATGCAATTATATGCAAAGGAAAATAATAAATTTAAAAATCCTTGCCTTTTAAATACATAACATGGAGAATTGGGAGGATGAATATGAGATATTAAAGGGAGATGTTTCAAAAGATAAGAGAAGCATTTAAGTGAAATAAAGAAGCAGAGGATTGGTTAGCATGCAAAAAAAGGAAAGAGAAAATATGACTAAGAAGCAAGAGAAATGAGACAATATTGAAAAGGAAATAAATGAAAATAAAGATACAGATGATTACCGGTACACTGTGACAGAATAAAAAAAGATGATTACACTGGGATTAACAGTGACAGAATAAAAATGGATAAGGGGGAATACATCTCAAAAAGGAAGAGAAGAGAAAGAAATGGGGAAATATTGAGAGGGAAAATTAAAAGAGTTAAAATTAAAGAAATGCGGCAGAAAGGGAGATATAAGAAAAAGAAGAAGAAGAAGGCAAGGGAATGGGAGAAAGGGAGGAAAGTGTCAAGAAATGGAATTGTGGATATATTAAAAGAAGCAAGTTAGAAGGAAGATACAGATTATTGTAAAAGGGATACAAGTAAGGATAAAATGAAATGTGAGTAAGTAAAAAAGAAGAAATACGCTATTTAATGTAAAATAGATCAGTAGATGCAATGTGAAAGACAGAATGGATTATATGTTTTGTTGTTGGAGGATGTACAAATTTGAGAGAAATAATAGTAACAAAAGAATTAATTGAAATTAAGGTGGAAAATTGAAATATAAAATTGGATAAAATTGAAATGTTAGTAAATGATGTAAGTAAGAATAAAGCAATATACGTAAGAAGTAAAATAGAAGAAAGATATTGTTAAAAGTAAAACAGATTAAGGGTTGGAAGGCTATCCCAGCAAAGGATTTAAGATAAAAATGGAATAAGTTGAAATACATTGTTAATAATTAAAAAGATAAGAGGAATTTTGAGAAATATATTTAATAAATGAAAGAAAAATTGGGATTGCCTGGACACCATAGTGGAAAATAGTAAACTGAAAATGAATATAGCAATAGAGAGAAATGAAAGAGGAGTAGAGGGATGGAAGGGAGGGAGAAGGAGAGAGAGGAATGGGAAGAAAGGAAAGAAGGGAGGAAGGAAGGGAGGGAAAATAAGAGTAGGAGAGAGGGTTAGATAGGGAGAAAGAGAGGAGGAGAGGGAGAAAGGAAGGGGAAGAAGAGAAGGAGCAGGAGAGTAGGGAAGAAGAAAGTAGGAAGGAAAGAAGGGAGGGAGATGGAAGAGATTGAGAAGAAAGATTGCTGTATAATACAAAAGATGAAAAGGAAGAAAGGCAACCCCAAACATGTGTAAATGCACTAGGAAAAAGAATGAATTATTAAAAAATAAAAAAGAACAAATATGAGTAAAAACAGAGAAATTAGAATTTGAGGACAAATAAAGATGTTGTTTATACAAATAAGCATAGAAATTTTAAGATATGATCAAAATGGAAAAAGAAAATTTTGGCAAAAATTGTAACTGAGTAAAATGTATTTGAATAAGGTAAATTGTATAAGTTATGATATGGCCAATACTCTGTTCATAAAATATGTGGGTGAATGTGGGGGGAGGATTAATAAAACTTGATTAAAAAAAAAAAAGGCCTTGACCCATTAGGCCCACCAGCACATGGAAACCTACTGCAGGCTGGAAGGATTTAGTCAACTAGTGTCAACTCGCAAAGCATCCCTGGCCTGCTTTTGAGTTGCCATAGGCCAGGGGAGATGGGAAACTGATGAAACTGCACAGTAGCCAAAAACAGATGTGCATTCCACTCTTATCTCCCTCAAGGCTGTATCCCAGGGATGCTTACAGCAGTCGAAGGGGAGTGACCTCTACAACCCGTGAAATTGCTCCGTTGGCTAATGTGATTGATGACACACCCTGTGGGGAGAGGGGGAACAGGGTCATAACTGGAGCATAAATTATGTAGGGTCAGAGCTGGCTTCACCTGGGAATGTGCCGACATGAAGCTCCTAATAAATAGCTGGATTTCTTTTGAAGCTTGGCTCAAGACTCATGATTTAATTAGGGCATCCTTTGGAACCCTGACACTAGGCTCACTGGTGTGCATGCCTCCTCCCTATCCCATCACTTCTGAGAGGCCTGAGCCTTCTCTCTGCCCCGCCATTCTGGGAAGAGGGGGACACGAGGAGAGCTGGGATTCCAAATGTTGAACAAGGCAGTCTGGTGGGTGTCTTGCTTAAGGCCTGCAATGAATAATGACTAAAATTCTGGGCACAGTTGTGGTTTTAAGTTGAGGACTACCTGTATCACTAATTGGATACTCAAAACAGTAAGTCGCTTCCATATATGAAATCAATTTTTGAAAATTGGTGAGCTGTTACATGCTAATTCCTTGCAACTCCTGGAAGTTTGGTTTGGACCATCTTCAACCTCCCTTCTTATGGCCTTGCATTGTGATACAAAATGGAATCCAAGATAAGATGCATTTCAAATATGTAACTGACTGGGTTTAGAACATGAGAAGTTTCTTTTAAATCTAATTCCAAATGGTATAAAAAGATATACAGCCTAACTGTTGCCATGACCTCCTGGTACCTCTCCTCTCCCTCATCTGGAAGAGATACTTCCCAACTACAAATCTTTCTGAGAAAGTTAAATATGAATGTTCTTTTGTTGAAGTTTTCCCTGTGTTCTAAGTTAAAAATAATAGTGTTTGTGAACAGATTATGTGCAAATTCTCCATGGGCCAAGTTTATATATATAGCTGCTGGTTATTATCAGTAAGTGTTCATTTCATATCTCACATTATCCATAACATGCACTTATCAGTTATGTGGTTTCCTCATTATGAAGGCACTGGCATCTCCCCATTATATAACATGAGAAGGATATCTAATATTCCACTATTTTTTTCTATTATTTTTACACTATTGCTCATAGGCGTAAATTATTAATTTCAGGATTGTGAGAGTTAGGACAGTCATTATCCTAAAAAGTCTGTATTTAAATTGCCACTATTTTTAATTATATTGCACCCTATGATTCTTTGCGCTGTGGTATTAAATTTCTGATTTCATGACGAAGGAGAAGAAAGGTCAATATTTAGCTAGAAACATGACTTGAGACTTCCCCTATTTCCTTCAGAATTACAAAAGTTAGTGAGAGTGCATGGGCAGGTACAATATGGAAAAATGTTTAGGATATGTAAAATCAACATTTAATCTGTTATAAAACCTGTTAAATTCAGGTAGGTCCATTTCAACATGCATTTGCATCAGATTGTATCCTAAAAGGGCTGCTTTCTCATTTCTTCCCTGTCTATGTTGAAAGACATTACTGCATTCTGGGGACAGTTAGAAAGCAAAGAAAACACATAAATATGATTTTTTAAATTTTTTTTAACAGTGTTAAAATGAGAAAGGAGATGGCGCATGAATCTGAACCACTGAGTCTGGCAATACCAATATTACATTGCTAGACAAAACAATATAATGAGAAAAATGGACCTGGCATTCACTAAGTTAAATAATTTTCTTTGGGAGAAACAAGTTTCATTTACTTTTGACATCTTCCCTGGTTTAATTTCCCAAATATTTAAATCTTAGAAATTATCAAGCTGGCTCCGTTCAGCAACTCTATATTATTTTATTCTGATCCTGTACCTTTTAGAATTATATTTGGATATCTTTTAGAACGGTAACATTAGAATCACTTGACTTTATCAAAATATTGTTTTCTTCAAATAACAATCTGTGTCCTTTTCATACAATATTAGTCCATCTAAAAATTCTCAGGCATGAGGACAGTTTCACTCCTCTTTATAAGGCCATTTTTTATTGCCAAGACTGGATAAAAAATATGTCTCTGCACCTTTATTAAATTCATTTTTAATATTCAGTTGGAAATGAATATTTGGCAGCTGTCACAGTAAATCTTCATCAGAATATATTTTAGAAACCCTAATATAAAATATTACGTTATTTTATTTATATATTTTTAATAGTTTATTCTACTCTTTTCCACCTTTTTCCTATGAAAAGAAAAACAGAGTTGCTTTGTTAATAATAGCCAATTTTTCCCACCCATATACTTGTTCTGTCTCAAAAACTAAGAATAGCTTGGTCAATTTGCTTTTAATATACAAATTGTGACTACTATGTATTATAACAATACAAGCCTCTTTTGCAGTCATCTCATGAACTATTGTTTTATGCTCCAAGTATCTGGTTAATGAGAAAAGATAATACCAACTATTTTCTATTGAAACTAATGGCAATATGTTAGTCATAATAAGTGTGCTGTACTGATTTCAACTGATTTATTTCAAGTCTAACTGCCCGTAAGATTTCACTCATGTTGAATAAGCTCTAATTGTTTGGGTTCACAGAACTTGGTAAGCTATCAACCATGCTTTAAAAGGCACAGTGGATTGATTGATTCATACATCCGTAATGCTGTTTATTTCATTTTAGTTTAGTGAACGCAGCCTAAATTTGCTTTCAAGCCTCTGTCTTCAGAGCATGATAATCCTCTGTCTTCTTTCTTTCACGATCTGTTTTCTTAAATCTCTTTCTTGTTTGTTTATCTTTTTAATTTCCTGTGTTAAAAATCATTTTTTTAAAAAAGGAATAATTAGAGATGCTCTTTGAGCTTGTGAATATCAAATTTTTTTACTTTCTTTGTTCAAGAGAGATGCTGCTGCTTTAAAAATGCTACACTTGCACGAGAGCCACAATTGTATACTTTTCATTACTATTCTTTTTTCATGGAAAATACTGTTTCTTCATATTGCTACCTTTCTTTTCAATAAATGTTCTTTCTCCCTGCTAAAAATGAAAAGGAATGTTGAAGAGAAAGACCAAAGGATGATGTAATTGCCTGCATACCTTGAGATAATGTGGATTAATTTACTGGATTCCTCTGGGTATCTGAAGAGGCCAACCCTGTATTGGCAAGGATTACTATAGATGTCATCTGTTAAACTGTAATGGAGAAATGATCATTGAAAACTTGCTTCTCAGAGCTGTGCATTTATATGCAGTTATAAAATCTTATTAAATTTCATTTGAACTGAAATTGCCTATAATTTTGAATCAGCATGCATATTTAGAATTTGGGACTATTATTACCAAGAATGAATATAGTCAGCCACAAATTTAACCATTACTAAATAGCAATCCAGGGTTGTGTCTCTCCCACATTCTTCTATCACCTTAAAACAGTGGTTCTCAACCTTCCTAATGCCGCGATCCATTAATACAGTTCCTCATGTTGTGGTGACCCCCAACCACGGGTGGGTTCTAATTTTTTTTACTATTGGTTCTGTGGGCGTGGCTTATTTTGTGGGTGTGGCTTGGAGGTCATGTGACTGGGTGGGCATGGCTAGCTGGTCATGTGACCGGGTGGCCATGGCTATGTGTATAGGGACTACTCAGAGGGCTGAAAAAAGTCATTTCTGACAGGTCCTCGCACTTTTGACTGGTCCTCACACTTATGACCATCCTCACATTTATGCCTGTGCAGCATTCTTAACAACCATGTCACTCATTTCACAACTGCTTCTCTTCACCATGGTGATAAGATAGGGCAAAAAACGTAAAATGTAAGGACAGTTGTAAGTTCGAGGACTGGTCAAAAGTGCGAGGACCAGTCAAAAATAACTTTTTCAGCCCTCTGAGTAGTCCATGTGCACAAAAGGACTACCCAGAGGGCTGAAAAAAGTGATTTCTTACAGGTCCTCCCACTTTTGACTGGTCTTCGCACGTATGACTGGTCATCATGCCCATTGTAGCATTCTTAACAACCGTGTCACTCATTTCACAACTGCTTCTCTTCACCATGGTGACAAGATAGGGCAAAAACGTAAAATGTGAGGACAGTCGTAAGTTCGAGAACTGGTCAAAAGTGCGAGGACCAGTCAAAAATAACTTTTTTAGCCCTCTGAGTAGTCCATATGCATAAAAGGATACAGCAATAGAGAGGGATGAAAGAAGGGAAGGGAAATTAGAGTAGTAGTGAGGGGTAAGAGAGAGAGGAAGAGAGGAGGAGAAGGAGAAAGGAAGAGGAAGTAGGAAGGAGAAGAAGGCGGGGAAGAGAAAGTAAGAAGGAAAGAAAAGAGAGAGGTGGTAGGTTTGAGGAGAAAGATTGCTGTACAATAAAAAAGGTGAAAGGGAAGAAAACCAATCCCAAACAAATATAAAGTTATTAAGATAAAGAATGAATTGTTAAACTTTAAAGAATAAAAGAGAACAAATATGAATAAATAGCAATAATTAGAAACACACATACAAACATACAATGTATTTTCTTTGAACAGAGTATTTGGCCGGTTCACAAATTTAACCAGTGTTTAGTCATTTCAATTAAATTTACAATTTCTATATTTTCTTTTTGCCATATTTATTCCTCATCTATTTTTTTAAAAAACCAATATTACCCTTCATCCTCATCTCTAATCTTAATCAAATTCATTTTTTCCCTTCTATTCTATATTATACTCCTTTCCATTATCATGTATTTTTATATCCATCCTCACTTTGGTTAATTATGTAATTATGTAATACAGTTGTTTAATACAAATTCAACATTTTAATATAAATCAATTAGTTATATAACTACCTTTTTTGTATATCAATCAATATGAACATGAATATTCCAATTATTTCCATGCAATCCAATTTCTTACAAATCAATTAATTATATTTACCAATAATAATAAACCAAATAATTTCCCCCATATATTCCTCCAAACCACAACTTAACCATTTCTGCTTTCAACACAATATACAATTAATAGTATCTCAATTATTACAATTCCCTAGTTAAATAGAGCTTTTTTTCTTTTGTGTTTTAAAATCTTGAATCTCCTCTTTTGCCCTAAATTTCCCATTGTTTGCAGTTTTGCACCTACCTTTTTTGGTGAGGAAAAAGAAAAAGAAATCTCTCTCTGCCTCATTTTGTCACGTTGCAGCAAAGACCCTGATTTACTTTCAGTTTCGTTTTTCAGCATAGCTAGGGGAAAAAAATCTGCTCCTCTCTTTGCAGCTAGCAACAGAGCCCTCCGCAAAACAGCTGAGAGTCCGGAGGCTGATCAAATCAACTTATGGTAATTAACCTATGCTGAAGCTGAAAGGGGCTGTTTTTTTCTATTTTTGCAGGCACCTCTTCTCATTTGTTTTCTTTTAACATTGATCAGCTGTAGGACAGCCCTTTGAAGCCCCACAGCAAGAATTTAAACGGTGTGTTTCCCTCTAGCCATTAGCTGGGACTCAGGAGGCAGCAATAGATTGGGAGTGGGCGGGGTAAGCGAACGGCCGGAGATCCAACAGAGGCAGAGGGTGAGGGTGAGTGAAGGTGTGGGAGGGCGAGAGAGAGATTTGGCGACCCCTGTGAAATGGCCGTTCGACCCCCAAAGGGGTCACGACCCCCAGTTTGAGAACCACTGCCTTAAAATATTCCTTAATATGATATCTATTTCCTTTTTTAGGGGGCAGGTAGAAGATATTGTAAATAAAGTACTGGGGCTATTCTTCTGGGGGGAAAAAGATAATGCTGGAGATTGATGTCATATTATGCAGCATGCCAGCTTTTCAAAATTCATTTATTTCATTTATTTATAAAATTCATTTATTTCAAAATATCTTAAATAAATTAAAGTCAGGTCATCTAAGCATTCAATGTCAGATAAAGTAAGATCTTCCGCATGTACAGTATAAGATTAGAGAGAAGAGAATCAATAGCCCAGGGACATGGTGAACAATGAATATGGGTGGCCAAAATGGAACAAAAATCAATAACTCATAGGCCATTGTGGGATTCTGTAATGATGGTTGACTGGTTTGGGCTTTTATTTGCAGGTTGGAAGAGAATTATAGGTCTGTAATTTATGGTTCCTTGTTGTGCAATATCTATATATTCTCAAAATGCAATTCTTTTCCTAAGTTTACACAGCTATGAACAGTGTACTTGTTTTAAGGCTAAATCACGGCAGCACTTCAAATAAATAAAAACTTCTTAACGTTATTTTTCACTGAACATATCACTAGTTCTACCTGGTAAGTTTTTTTAGAGCCACATTCATTTCTTTCAAGAAACAATGGTATCATATGTAAAATGGCTTTTACAGATTATATCAAGAATCATTGATTCTAATGGACATCATTTATACCTCAGAAAGCAAATATCTAGCAATGTAATAGTACTCCAAAGTGCTGATCACCCAACTGCATGTCTACTCCAGAGAGCTTATCACTCAGCTCCCTGCATATACAGGTAGTCTTCGATTTACAACAATTCATTCAATGGCCGAAGTTACAATGGCACTGGAAAAAAAGTTACTTATGACCGTTTTTGACACTGATGATTGTTGCAGCATCTCCATTGTCATGTAATCAAAATTCAGATGCTTGGCAACTGAGTCAAAGTCATTTTGCTATAAGATTCTTGTTTGCTCTGCAATATAATAACAGAGCTATCTTGGTGGAAATAAAGCAAAGCAAATATTCAGTGGTTGAACTCTTGAACAACATACATGCTATTTTTTTTTAAAGATGGCAATATTTGTTTGTTCGTTTAATCTATGTCTGAGGTCATCTGACTCCTTGATAACTGGACAGCTTACAAATAAGTGAAAATATGTTTGAAAAGAGAACAAGATTTACTGGAACAACAAACAAACAATCCATCTTAAACCAGACAAAACTAAGTTATAACTTAAAAGGAGCTTCAGAGCCATCTGTCCCTAGGCTTGGGAGAACAAGGAAGTTTTTAATTGTTGCTAAAATTTCATTAAAGTGAGAGCTGTATGTATCTCTTGGGGATATGATCCCAGGCAGAGGATGGGCAGGAATTGCAATTGAGTAGATGTGCTTCCTGGATCCTTGTTTACATCTAGCAAATATGGTCTTGCTCTTCAGAATTATTTATGTTGTTTGCTTTGAAAAAAGTTTAATTTGTACACACACACACAGCTTTATATATAGCACTTGCTGAGAGAATCCTACAAGAAATTTTCTCTAACTTCTGATCTCTTTATTACCTCACTCACTTAACATCTGAATCTAACCTAAAAACATTCTTTAACTTTTTTTTTTCTAGGACTAAGAAAGAAAATATACATATTTAGGTATCAGATATGTTCTAAGACCTGGTATAGTCCAATTTATGTTCCCAATAGGTTGCCAAGATCCCACTGTGTAGATTGAGAAATGGCCTCATCTGGAGATAACCAAATTTAATTCATTGCCCAAATTTAGAACTTGGTTCAGTATAGTAATCTTTCTTCCATAGCCTAACATGTGTGAAAACTGAGGTGGAATTTTCAAGTAAATTAGACCTTGAAGAAGGATGAAATTTATTGAATTTAGTGGATATAAACTACAGCATGCTTTGGACCATGTTTCTTGAAAAATTGCTATTTTTATTGCCAGTGGCTTTCTTATTTTGCAGCAATAGATGTTTCTTCTGTCTAGATTAGAACTAGCATTGCTGCCCTCAAATGTACAGTCATGGTCAGCAGCACAATACCTGTTTGCATTTGCTGTCATCCAGTGGTTTTCTGGATTTCTGCAGGCTAGATATGTTATAACTGAAGGCAGTGATAGCTAACCTTTTCCTGACCGAGTGGCCAAAGTGCGTGCGCCTGAAATCCCCCAAAATGCAATGTGCGCGCAGTCCCCCCATGCACCCCGCCCCCACGCATGCGTGGCAGAGACCCAAAGACAAGCTAGCAGAGCTGAACTGGGGCAATGGCTCGTGTGCCATCAGAGAGGGCACTACGTGCCACATCTGGCACGCGTGCCATAGGTTCGCCTTCATGGACCTAAGGTAAAATTCAAACAATTTTTTGTGTGTATGAGCAGAAATAATTATCACTGTTCTTCTTAATGTAATACAACTGATTGTTGGGAGCTTAAGTGGAAATGTAAGGGTTTGGTTTACTTACACTTTCTTCTTTTATATATGAATTTACAATGATAAGGAATGTGCAACTCAGCTTCAACTAGAATAGCTCCAATGCCTTTAAAGTAGTGGTGGGTTGCCCCCGGTTCGGACCTGTTCACAAAAACCAGTAATAAAACTGGTGGGAGGCCCCGCCCACCACCCAGATGTCATCATCGGCGATCTGTGCATGCTCCCGTTGCAAACCGGTAGTAAAGGTAAGTAGAACCCACCTCTGCTTTAAAATAAACAGAGAAATAAATTCCTGCTGAAAGTGAAGCTATGCAAATAATAGATGGAGGGATCCAATTTTTTTAACAAAGGAAGGTTTGGGCTATTGAAACATTGATTCAGTCACCCAAGAAGTAAATCAGGTGGTTAATACAGCTTAGAAAGGGTTATTACACAGCTGCTTGCTCAGGACAAATAACTGACAACTAGGACGCAGACCAATTTGGAGGGGAGGGGAACCCCCAAATGATTTCTCCAGCTCCAACATGTGATGGTTACTATAGGGCTTTGACTCAGAGGATTCCAACATCGGAGAGACCTTGGCAACTGCTAGAGCTTGGAAGGAGAATAACTTTGAAGAAGTACCCCTTGCCACCATTTTAGACTGTGCCTGCAGTCTACAATCCTGGTCAGGATTCTTCCCAAGCATTTTTTACATACATAAAATGAATAGTGTGTCGAAAGGTCCAGGAGCATCTTAACAAAGGCTGCTCATGGCTCCCAAGCAGATCAGCAGTCTGAGCTGGGCCTGTGCAACTTACTTGGGATATGAAGCTGGGCCATACAGCATCATCTTCACCCTGTGATCAGCTGCCAGAATCTTTACTCAATTTCCTAGGATTAACTACTGAAACCAAGAATTGTTTTGTTGGCTGAACTGTAGGGAGGGTGGGAAAAATGGGACAGGCAATTTCCAGACATACCCACACGGTTCTTCTTTATTTACAGAGATATTTAATATATACAGTAGCCTTAGCTCAGCAAACAGTTCTGCATAGATAATTTCAAACAGAACTTTCTATAGTGCCTTATTTGTTTCATTCCTCCCTCCTTCCTTTGCTCTGCATGCAGCTTCTTTCTGTATTTTTACTTTTGTGCTCATTTCTATCCTAGGGAAGAGACCAGAAAGACAGAGAAAAGAACTTTTTTTCCTGGGCTTTCTGGCTTCCAGCTCCTTTGCCAAGCTGACCTCCTTGACATTTGGTCTGTCATCCAAGAACTGTAGTTCTTTCCATCAACCAACTCACTCACCAGATTGCTTTCTCAGATCCTGCTTGGTCTCCAACTGCAGATTCCTTCTTCTAGATACACATAGTATTGCCATATAAAAACAAATCCAGGAATGGCCAGCAAGCTCCTCCTCCATTACTTAATGCTTCTGCCGTTCATATGTTTCATAGCTATAAGGCAGAGGTTCTAATAAGGCATGAAACTGTTCAACCTGATTTTGATCCATGGGGGGGAGGGGGAAACCCTTCAGTCTTGAGACCATTGCATCACCCCAGGTTCATTAACTCACCCTGTCACCCACTGTCATCTTCTTCAATCCTTTTGGACTGTTTCTCTGCTTGCTACCCTGCTTCCCTGAAAATAAGACATCCCCTGATAATAAGCCCAATCAGGCTTTTGAGTGCATGCACTAAAATAAGCCTCCCCCTGAAAATAAGCCCTCCCTGAAAATATTTAAACACAGAGCTAGAAATCAGGGAAGATGGCAAGAGGAGCCCCATCTTGCTTCATGCACCCCAAAATAATAAGGCCTCCCTGAAAACAAGGCCAAGTGCTTATTTCGGGGTTCAAAAAAATATACAGGATCTTATTTTCGGGAAAACACGGCATTATTTAGATAGAAAGGAAGCTTAGTTTAGCTGCCAAATTAAATGAGAAAAGGACAGAAATTTCTCTAGTGCAAGAACTATATAACTGCGACCATCATGGCACTGATTTTTCAGCACTTCACACCAAAGTACACAATAGGCAGTAAGCTATAGAGCAGGGGTGTCAAACTCAATTTCGTTCTGCCTTCATCCCAAAGTTCTACTCATGTGCAGATGTTTGCATTTAATGAGGATTACCCTAATTTAGGAACTTTGAGCCAACCACATACACACTCTTTGCTTATGTCTCTCCAAATGATTTTGAAATAATCAGCTATATATTTTCAGACTGAGAAGTTATGGTTAGGTGGAAAGGTAGCCATGTCTAAAAATGTAACAGCTTTGTTTGCTTTCCCAATTTACTTTGTAAAAATTCTATTATTTATTGAAGAAAATCTGTACATACCTTAATGCCATATAAATTGATTTACTTTAAATCATGGGTCACTTAAACCAGCATATTAACTTTGGTATAGTTCTGTCTGAATTAGACCAAAAGCTAACACTTTAAAAAACTAAAACATATCTATTTGTTGGCAAGCTTTTTTAAAAAAGGAAAATACATTCATGTTTCTTTTCAATTCTTTAAACATGTTACAGAAATTCAGGGCTATTGCACCATGCCAGATTATGTAAATATTAAAAAAAGAAACGATGGACAATGATTAAAGGAAAAATCTTATGAGATTTTCTGAAAGGAAAATGTGAATTCTTTGAACATGCTCAGTTCAGCATAGAAAACTATTAAAGGTTGAACTGAAGCCCAACTATTAACCTTAAAAGCGAAGTAAAATAGTGCCTATAAACTTTGTCCTTTGAGATGTTGGTACAAGGCATTTTGCAATGGAATTGTTCAATACCAAGAGCCTGTAGTACAGTGGACTAAAGCACTGTAATTAACATCTGCTGCTTGCAATTACTGCAAGTTCGAATCTCACCAGGCTCAAGGTTGACTCAGCCTTCCATCCTTTCAAAGGTAGGTAAAATGAGGACCCAGATTGTGGGGGCAATAAGCTGACTTTGTATAAATATACAAAAGTATGAAGGCTATTGCTTAACGCATTGTAAGCCGCCCTGAGTCTCCAGAGAAGGGCGGCATATAAATTAAAGCAAAAACAACAACAACAACAACAAAATAGTTTGGTTAGGGTGTGTTTCTGTCTGTGATTAGATTCTGAAATTGAGTGGTCCAGTGTTGCTTTCAAATCACCAAAGAATTTTTGGATAGAAATGCCCAGAGGAGGGCTTCTCAGCCTTCTTTGGAGGAATGGGACAACTCGCCACAGCCAACTCACTGTGGCCAACTCATTACGGCCAATTTACCACTGCCAATTCACCATGGTTAGCTCACTGTGGGACAACTCGTTACAGCCAACTCATATGGGACAACTCACTGCGGGACATTTTAACCATTCAGTTTAATTATTTAAAATAAATCAAAATATATTTATATTTTTTGTCATTCACATTTCATTCTGTCCCTCCTTTTACATCTTTTCTTCAATGATTATGTTCCACTGTTTCTTTGATATTAGGGTAACTAATAGGTTATTATCTCTGCTTCTCTTGTTTTCTACCATTATAATAATTTATGTAATGTTTGTAATGGGAATGCAATGGCTCAGTGGTTAAAGACAGTAAGCTTGTCAACTGGAAAGCTCACAACTCAGGTTTAAGACCCGAGGGCCACGCGATGGGGCAAACTCCTGTCACTTGCCCCAGCTCCTGGCAACCTAGCAGTTTGAAAGCATGCAAATGCAAGCAGATAAATAGGTATCACATTGGTGGAAAGGTAAGAGTGTTCCATGCACCTCGGTGTATAGTCCTGCTGGTCACATGACCATGGAAATGTCTTTGGACAATGCAGGCTCACTCAGCTAAGAAGTGGAGATAAGCACTGCCCCCTAGAGTTATGATTGGAAAGGGGAAACCTTTACCTTTATAATAGTTTGTGGGAATGCTCTTGACAGATGCGGGAGGTGGGGGGAAGAAACACAGTAAGAGGAAGGATTAGCTAGCAAAAAGAATGTGGGCAGGGAAAAGGTCTCCGAAGTTACCCTCCTTAGTTTCTTGAGGAGTAAAGACAATGGGCGAGAAATGTATTTTCAGATTAACCTGTTTCTGTTAATGTAACTTTCCATTAGGCCTTCCTGTCTGGACTATCTCCCAAGGCTGACATCAATCTTGCAAGCTTGAAAGTACAGTTCTTCCCCCGTTGCCTTTACCATCCAAGGCACCAGGGACGGTCCCTTCTGAGATGTTTGCCATGCTCACATTTGGAAGTCTGACTGTTCTCCTGGCTGTGGCACTTTCCTGTCTCTCAAGGCCAGTCTCGCATTCCATGTATATATAATGCCAGTACAAAAAGAGCCTTGATAGTACAGTGGTTTGGTGCACCCTGTCATTAACACAGCTGCCTGCAATTTCTGCTGGTTCGAATCTCTCCAAGGCTCAAGGTTGACTCAGCCTTCCATCCTTTCTAAGGTAGGTGAAATGAGGACCCAGTTTGTGGGGGCAATAAGCTGACTTTGTATAAAATATACAAAAGAATGAAGGCTATTGCTTAACGCATTGTAAGCCGCCCTGAGTCTCCGGAGAAGGGCGGCATATAAATCAAATTAAAATAAAAAAAAAGCAAAAAAAAAGCATGCACATTCATGTTGTAGTGAAAAGTTATAAAAAGTTGCGAGAAGTTATTGTGGATGATATTATTATTATTATTATTATTATTATTATTATTATTATTATTAATTGAATTTGTATACCGCCCTACTCCTGAAGGACTCAGGGCGGTGAACAGCCAAAAGATAAAATAAATGGTCCGGGGTGGAGATGTACAGCTGAGTGTCATCAGCGTACTGGTGGTACTTCACCCCGAAATCACAGATGATCTCACCCAGTGGCTTCACATAAATGTTGAACAGAAGGGGCGAGAGGACCGACCCCTGTGGTACCCCACATACAAGGGGTCTTGGGGTCGACCTCTGCCTCCCTGCCAACACAGACTGCGACCGGTCGGAGAGAAAGGATAAATGATACATCTGCTGAATTTCTATCTGGACAATTAGATTGAAATGAGGGTAACAACACTGCTTTGTTCTGATGAATTTGACATAATTTGGGGAGGGGGGACAGGTCATACATAACAAGTGACTGGGGAAGGTGCACTTTTTCAGTGCCTGCCTTGATGCATCCCTCTTCAGCAGCAGGTTGACCTGAAAGACAAACTGTGGGTTCAGGCATCTTGACTTCGAAACTGTTTACAATATACAAAGCTTACCACAAATATTTTTTTACTTTTGAGGTGTCACAACCCTTTACCAAAGTCATGAAAAATTAAATTAAAGTTAGAATACTCTTCTATAGTGCATTAAACTAAAGGAGGGAGATTACAATTGATATCAACCATGCTAAAGCCCCCATCTCTGGTATTTGAAAAAACACATACCAATTTGAGATTCCCACTCATGCCAATCCTTCTCCTAGACAGGTGATACTCCAGTCTTTCATTTGGTTAACTATGACTGCATTTGCTATAATGGAGCAATGGAAAATATTTCAAATTATTGACTTACTTGCCAATTATAGGATAGCCCAAGGGAGAACTTTTCATCTCACCACATCCAGCCATGGGATGAATTTATAATCAGTGAACTATTATAAAATTGCTGTTGAATGAGAAACTATTTGTCATTAACAAGTTGGAAAATTTTGTTGTTGTAATCAGAAGGCTGCACCCAATTTTTTTCTCTGAGACTACAGTTGATTCTATATTAGATGAATATAAAATGTTATAAGTTTTGAAATCACATACACCAGCTGCCTGCAATTACTGCAAGTTCAAATCTCACCAGGCTCAAGGTCGACTCAGCCTTCCACCCTTTCGAGGTAGGTAAAATGAGGACCCTGTTTGTGGGGGCAATAAGCTGACTTTGTATAAAAAAGAACACCGCTTAGGGGGGAGGCGAAAGCCCTACTAAGCAGGTATATACAAAAGTATGAAGGCTATTGCTTAACGCATTGTAAGCCTCCCTGAGTCTCCAGAAAAGGGCGGCATATAAATCGAACCAATAAATAAATAAATAAATAAATTTAAAATTTTATATGTCAGCCCTGTCAATGCCTTTTGTAGAGTATGTGTTTATTGCAAAGATTTTTGGTTTCAGAAGTCACTTTCATCACCATCACCTTTGTCCCCATAGTTTATACTAATCATACACAGAATAGAACTGCTGTACTGTTAAAGCTAACAAGTTCCATAAGCCAGGAGATTCAAATAAATTTCCTTATTATGCAAAAGCCTGAAAAAAGATGTGAGGCTTTAAACTATGAACCCTCCTGGACAGATAGAGCTGACAACAAATTATCCTAAACTTGGTTATATTTTGACTCTATTATTACAATGGCCTTTTGTACAAATTTTCTCCCAAGAGTTTTTGTAAGTTTCTTTTTGCCCAAAATGGTGAATAATCTCATCATCTCGATACTGAAAGATTTGCTTCAGATACTTATTAACTTGTACGCTCAATTCAGGGGCCTTCGGGTTTGCTGTCAAGGATTGCTATGATTTAAGTCTAAATTTTTAAAACATTTTGCTAATTTGCAGTGACACACTTGTCAAGCACAAGGCATGGCTCTTCCCCAATTCTTTTGGTTCCCCCCCTCACTTTTGTTAACGGAATTAAGACACAGTTTTTCAATTAAGCCTTTGGGGCTTTAATTTTATTTATTGTATTACGCTATTGTTTAAATTGATCTTATGCTCTGTTTTAATGGAAGTTTTGTGTGTGGAGTGGGGAGGGTTACTAATTTGGTCTTGGCACATGACTAATAATAGTGACCACAGAGCGGGAGGGTAAAGAACATCACAGAATGATGTTCATAGAGTTGAAGGACCACCTCCTTTAATGTGCATCACACATTACCCATAAAAGGGAGAGGGGTTAGATCATGGACACCATATTGACAGTTTTGAGCTTCCTTGTAGACAATCCTTCTGGATTGAGTTCTGATGAAGCAGGGATCAATCCTGGTCAGTATTTTGATAGGAGACCTCAATCAAACCAGAACTATGAACTAGAAGTCAAAAAGCAGAAAGCAATGGCAAAACTTTTCCCTATGCTTGCCAAGAAGACAGGGTGGAAATGGTCTAATGATTCAAAAGGCTTTTACTTTATTTTACTGTTTTATTCTGTACCTTGTTTTTTGTTTTCATTATCTCCCTTCATTGTGACTTTCCTTTGTCATGTATGGGATATACAGTATTAAATACAAAAGTGAAACCTGATGAATTAATTGACTTTGTATTAGATAAAGGATTTCAACTTGGCTGATTATAGAGCTTGATGAACACTAAATTATATTACAAATTTTATAAGAAAATTTTTGTTGTGATCTCGTCTGATAATCTGAAGAGATAGCTTTGACCAAAACAGTGCAATGGGGAAAGAAAGAAAGAAATGTACAGAGACAGATTTTAAATGAAGGAAGGTTGTAGACATTATAGTTATCTGACTAGGGGCCAAATATAACAAGCTGATGTAAGATATTTCAGTTACCATAAATTATTCATCGATTAAAATCTGTCTATCTGATAATAGTTTTAATAATATACATATACAGCATTCCTCATGAAAGGCAACAGCAATGAAAAAAAAAGATTTTAAAAGGGAAGGTATGTTCTTTCACTACATTTAAATTCTATTCATTCCTGAATGAATGGAAAGGAAAATGTTAGTTGTAGAATTCAGTATGTGATAGTCTAGCCAGTAATTACGCCTTTTCTTGATAAAGGTTTGGCTGACAGCCCCACCAAAATATTCACATGAAATCTGATCGGCTGGGAGAGTGGAATTTTTTTGGCTAACAGATTTGGAAGGTTTTGGCAACAAAACTGTAGTAAATTCAGGAGCTGGAGGCAAGGATAATTTTTCCAAGTTTGAAGCTATTATATAACGTTATAGGCAATGCCATCTTCCTAAAAGATGGCCAGTCTTTTTCCCTGACCTTCTTTCTGTTTCAAAAAAGCATGCAATCAATATTACATAAAGGTTAATATGGTATTTCCCCCTCCTCTTACTCTGCTAATTATCTATGAATTGAGAAGTGTAATGTACTGATAATGCTTTCTTATCTAATCTCTTTGGGGAGAGATTACCCCAAAATTGATTAATACGATTTGCCTTTCATGTAATATTTTTTGTGCTGTTTAAGAAATGAAATCATGCCTTGCTGGTTATTGTTATGTATATAGTTTTGGCGGGAGATTTAAAAGACAAAAGGTCAATTGTGATTGGTCAGCTTCCTGGCCGGCAAGGTATATAAAGGCAGCTGTGTTACTGTAACCTTTGCTGAAGTTCACACTATATTAAAGAGCTGTTGTCACGCACTACCTTGCTTCTGCCTCCTCAATCGCCCAACTTAACCGTTATCTCATTTATAGGCTCAGAAAGTTGGAAGGGACTTTAGAGATCATTTAGTTCAATCCCTTGTCCATGCAGGATCCAGTAGAGCAATTCTGACAGATCTGTTTGAATATCTTCAGTCAAATATAACTTGCTATTTCATATGGACAGGATTATTTATTTATTTAGCATATGGCATATACAAATTTAGAGGTCATGCAATCACTAATATACAATAGTATGTATATGTACAGAAATAGATAGATAGACAGACAGGAGATAATGTATTAAATTAAGATAAAATCATAATAAAATCATCATAATATGGATCCATAGTATTGCAATGGGATAAATGTTACAATTCAATACCTACGGAAACTAACCATCTAACTGCTTTTGGTGTAGCTGCAGTGAGATCATCCCAGGTGCCTTGGAATTTGCTGAGGAGACATTCTTGAACTATATGTATTATAGTTTCTTCTGGAGCACCACAGTCACACAGAGCTCTCAGCCATTCCCCACTTAAAGAGCTTAGCCTTAATTCTAGGCTGGCCTGTCCTGATTCCATTCAGGTGGCTCCATATTTTCCGAGGCACTGCATTCCTAGAAGTGGTTTTGTTGGATCTGCATGATCTGTTTGGTTGTGATTATTAGAAATTGCCCCTCTTAATCATCATTCTTCATTTATATTGTAAGACTGTGATATGTTATTCCAAATTGCCTTCCTAGACTTAAGCCTGGTGAGAGGTAGAGAGTCTAATATTTTATGTATTGGAAGATCTCTAGGAGTCGAAGGCATGTTTATCGTATTCCACTCTTGGACTGTATGTTGTTGTCACTTGAGAAAAGAACATGGAGCCATGACAGTGGAGGGGTTTAGGGGGGGTTCCAAATATTATTCTCATAGTGTCATTAATCTTGTTCATATGACAACTTCTTCCCCATATATGTGGCAGGATGCTTCAGTGGCTGACAGCTCATGCCATCAGGAGCTTTCTCCTGATTCCTAGTCTGAACTTTCTTTCCTGTAATTTTAACCCATTGATTCTAGACCTGCCCTCTAAGGCAATAGAGAATAATACACCTCCTTCTATGTGACAGCTGTCTAGATATTTGAAAACTGTATGATGGTCTTCTTCCCACCCACCCCTTTCTTTGCTTGCTTATGATAAAATATGAAGGACATATTTCTATATTAATCAAGGAGCCAGGGTTGAGATGTGACATAATCAATTGTTGTTATATATAACCAGTTGTTAGAGTAACTGTAGTCAGCAGAGGAAGACAGGAGGAAGAGATGCTACTAAGACAACTACAACCTGAGAAATTGTTTCAGACAACACCCTCACTTGTTCTCACAAAGATAAAGGGAGAGAGTAGGAAACACTATTCAGATTTATTAAAAATATATAGTAAAGAATTTTTAAAAATATATTTTATTTTATTTTATTTTATTTTATTTTATTGATTGATTGATTGATTCGATTTATATGCCGCCCTTCTCCGGAGACTCAGGGCAGCTTACAATACGTTAAGCAATAGCCTTCATACTTTTTGTATATACCTGCTTAGTAGGGATTTCGCCCCCCCCCAAGCTGTGTTCTTTTTTATACAAAGTCAGCTTATTGCCCCCACAATCCAGGTCCTCATTTTACCTACCTCGAAAGGATGGAAGGCTGAGTCAACCTTGAGCCTGGTGAGATTTGAATTTGCAGTAATTGCAGGCAGTTGTGTTACTTAACAGCACTTTAGTCTGCTGCGCCACCAAGGTAAAGAATAGTAAAGAATTTTGCAAAAGTGATTTTGGTCTGACTTTGGTTTTCTAATCCTGTCCACCTTGAAGGACTGACACCAATGTATCTGCTTTCTGTTATGGTAAATTAACAGTTTTGTATACAATCATGGAAGAATTATTGGCACATAATGAATCTTATGGCTGCCTCTTCTATTGGATCAACCTACCAAGTTGGCTCTTTAGGGACATTTAGTAATACATTTAAGCTAAACAATCTTAAAGTGTCCTTGTCTTCCCACTAGGAAATAGGTTATTTTTCTTTTTGCATCAGTCATTTCTTAATATCATCTAAAAGTGCTTTCATGGCTTTTTTCACCATTTTTAGATAACTTTCTTTGCTTATTATCAATCTGACACTTTTGATTTGGTGGCAACTACTTATCACCATCTGCATCAGTTAACTGTCAGGTTATGTATGTGTCAGAGCAATTTCAGGTACTATGCTTGAACACTTTCCAAGAATAAATTAAAACTGATTGTGAGAATATTTCCATTTAAAAATAGAAATGGCATTTGTCTTCATATACCATCAACCTTCATATTTTTGTTCCTTGCTTGTTCGTTCTTCCCATTTGTTATTTGTGCTTGCTATCTCTGAATAAGATTTCCTCTGCCTTAACTGTGATAAATGAAGTAAGCATTAATCATAAGCCCATAGTATTTCAACAGGAGCCAGTTTGGCTCAGATTCAGCTTTTCTGTCAATTGGGGGAATATGTAATCATGACGGATTACCGCTACAGAATCTTTTTGTCAATTGCAATGTGTCGTTGAAATGTCTGTTCTATCTCCCCCTAAACTATCTAAAAGAAACACATTACTGGGAAAATAAATTAGTGATGAAAGAACTTCATACAGCTACGAGTAAGTTAGACCATCTGAGTTATATAAGAAGCTTAGCATTTGTCTTTATGCAGAGTAATAAATTGTGATTAATTTCATTTGGCACATTGGTTAAAAGCACTTATGCTTTTAATTCTCAGAGTTTTATGCTGAGGAGGTGGTGGTGTTGCCAAATAACTAGCCCAAAATAGCTTCGGTCTTTGGCACAGCCATGATTCCACAAAACACTATTTTATCAGAATAAGTCATATAGGGTTATAATGAAACATTTATTTTTCCATTTAATTCCACATTACTTTTCAAATTTTCGTATTGTTGAAAGGTGTTAATCTGATGACCTCCAGATGTGTTGGACACTAAAGTCCCATCACCCCTAGTCAGCATATTCTTTGGCTATGAATTATAGAAGTTGAAATCCAACTCATCTGGAGGGCACTAGGTTGGGAAGAGTTCTCTTAGATTTATAATTGCTAGAAAATAGAAACCAAAATAAGAAATAGGAAATTTAATTTAATATTGATTAATTAAAACCAAGAGCTACTAACTATTGTTAATGTTAAATCACTGACTATGTAAATAAATATAATATAAATATATGTATCTAGTGTTGTTATAAGAGGTATCAAAGTTGTTATAAAAGATAGAAAGATAAAGTAGAAGAGTTTACTACCTTGGTAGTAAACTAGAGCCTTGGTAGTACAGTGGTTTAAAGCACCCTGTTATTAAGACCAGCTGCCTGCAATTACTGCAGGTTCGAATCTCGCCAGGCTCAAGGTTGACTCAGCCTTCCATCCTTTCTAAGGTAGGTAAATTGAGGACCCAGTTGTGAGGGCAATAAGCTGACTTTGTATAAATATAGAAAAGGATGAAGGCTTAGCATATTGTTTAGCACATTGCAAGCCGCCCTGAGTCTCCGGAGAAGGGTGGCATATAAATCAAATAATAATAATAATAATAATAATAATAATAATAATAATAATAATAATAATAATAATAATAATAATAATAATATATGTGCCAATGGAGAAGGCTGTAAAAATAGTATATATTGTTGTTTGTCTTGTTTTTTACTGTTTTTTTTCTTTTTCTTTTTTTAAAGGTAAAAATGCTTAATAAAAACTATTTTTTTAAAAGTAGATTTTATAATTGCCTGAAAGAGAGTTCTAGAATTTTTTTTACAGAAGTTGAGTAAAATTTTATTAGAGATTCTTAATGAGGACCTGTCTGTGTTATGCGTTGTTAGGTGATCAGTAATATAGAAGTGCCTTTCTTTGGGATTTATTTACTTTTATTTCATCAATAAATAGCATCAATTTCTGGGTTTCATGATGATTTCCTATCCTACTACGTAGCTGCTTAAGGAATTTATACGGGGTATAGAGCTCATTTTATTTAGAATTCATGAGAAGCCTCAAGTAAACTTGTGACCAAATTGCCAATGGGAGCCACTTCTCTCCTTCACTGATTTGAGGAACTGAATACTGATTTTTGAACCAGATTATGAGTGCCGTTTGAGAATTGAGAATACCTTCGCAAAATGTATTAATACGGAACATAGATATGATTTGTATATTTCTGAATTACTTCTGCTCTTAGACTTACTGTAGTACATTTTAAATAAGTGTGCTTGTAGCAGTACTATTTATTCCTTTGTTAGGGTGGTTTTTAAAAAATAGACTATATTTTCCAAAAGTGTAGTTTTGATTAGTTTTAGCAGTTTCATTTCTTTGTGGGTGGCTTCTTTGCCACTAAGTTAGGAACAAATGTATTACTAAAGCCTTGATTCTTTAATACTACAGTACAATAAGCTATTATCTCTTTCAGCTTCTTTATCCATCTATCCATCCCAATTATACATGAATATAGTTGTTTGCATTATTTCTCTCAGATTTCAATGTTGCAACTGGAAACTTTTTCACTGAAACTATGATATACAGGCATAGGTATATATTACGATAGGTAAATCCACATTGACCTCAACAATATGTTAATATTGGAGATGGTTTAGCAAAGGGGAAGAACATTATTTTAGTTTAAAAATAACTAGAACTGCATATAGTATATTTTTTTCAAACAGAGCCTAAAATATGTACACAACTTAATTGGTGAAAGAAAAGGAATTCCTTTTCATTAACCTTTTTTACTAGAACTGGATGCTATTGTAGGAATTATAGGAGCAATTTGGTGTGGTGGTTAAGGCACCAGGGTGGAAAAAGGAAACTGACTTCTAATGCCATCTTAGACATAAAGCCAGTTGAATAAGTTTGGGTCAGTCATTTTCTCTAGTCTTTAGGAAGAAGGCAATGAAAAACCATTTCTGAAAATCTTAACAACTTTACATGGAATTCAGGGGTCAAAACAGAATTGAAGGAGTCAGCTATAGCATGCAAAATATTTTGCAAAATTATATGCTGCTGGCAGAAGTCCTCCTAACACCAGGCATTGTAAATATGTTGTCCATACCTGCTGCAGAAAATATTATGATTTGTGGTACAGAAAGGATATTTTCTTTATAGAGCCTATTGAAATGAAATATGCATGCCAAAATCGGTATATCAGATTATATCCTGGTACTTTCAAAATTCCAAGGTTGCTTAAAAGAAAACACTAGGATAACATGATGGGAAACAGATATACTTACGTAAGTTTTAAAGAACTAATTTATATTGAGATCTGCCTCTATTTGTGTCGAATTTAATTCCCAGAATTACCCAACAATAAATGTGATTGTTTCTGTTTAGGCTAATCAACAATTGACAGTAAATGTGATGCTATATACACTAATATATGCCAAACTAAATTTGCTACCTTAAATCCGTATTGTGAAAAAAAAATCACATAATATCTATACATTTCTTTCAACAGTAGTCTCAGAATGTGAATTAAAGGATTTCAATGCTTCTCAGTATATAGTATTTGAGAAAAGGGATTATTTTGCAGAAAGGAAGAGGTTAGAGATGAGAAAGATACTCATTCAGTCCATGGGCTCTGGATTTTATTTACATCATCCCATAGGGAAAAGATCAGAAGGCTAAGGAAAACTTCCAAGTTTTATTCTGAGAAACTGTTAGAGATGTAAAGTTGGTCAGTCTCCAGCAAAGAAAATAAACCAAAATGATGAAGTATCTAATAAACTAGAGCACTGTGATGGAGTTTTGGTAATTTTATGTAGATCTCATATTGTTTTAAGGGTAACTGTTGAACTTAATTTCTTCCAGCTATGGGAGTGAAAATGTTAGGAATTGGGGCACCTCCCCACTCCCCATTTACTTGTATTCCAAAGTTCTATCTTTTCAATACCTTACAAGATAAACATACATTTTCAAAAGAGAAACCAATAATTTCACATTTTTATTTTTCCATCAACTTCCATGAGACAAGTCAAAGACGTTTGTTTAAACACCACGAATGCAAAAAGTATAGATACGGTCTACAGCAAGGAGCCTCGCTTTTTAAAAACTGAACCTGCTCTAAACAATGTTGAATTCTGACAGAAAGTTAATGTTATACTGAATGAAGCGGCTGAAGTTTACGTACATACTTCATTGCTCATTGGTATAAATTCTAGGTTCAGAGTCAGGTTTAGTAGCATGCATTCTAGTAATGTGAGGTCATTGAGGTCTCAGATATTGTACATATTGTCATTTTACATCCTGTTATGTTGATTTACATGAATGGAAGTAATAAGGCCACTAACAATATCAAATAAAGACACCAGTTTAGTTGAAAAGATTTTTTTAGAAAAATTAACAAGCAAGTGCACAGAAGCACTTTTCTATGTATGCCAGGTTTGCCCAATTACATCTGATTGTCTACTTATTTTTAATGAAATGTGGAAAAAGTAACGCTTTATAATATTCTCACCAGGGGTGTGTTCTAAAAATTTTTACTACCAGTTCTGTGGGGGTGGCTTATTTTGTGGGCATGGTTTGATGGTCATGTGACAATTCTTTAGGATTTATCAGAGGTACTGGTCTACCAGGTTTTTAACTGCTTGTAGAGCTGTACCGGTCTACCCATTTGTTCTTGGAGGGTGCTGGTCTACCCATTTTTTTTGGAGTGTCCTGGTCTACACATTTGTTTTTCAAGTGTCCCAGTCTACCCATTTGTTCTTGGAGGGTCCTGGTGTACCCATTTTTTTTGGAGCGTCCTGGTCTACACATTTGTTTTTCGAGTGTCCCAGTCTACCCATTTGTTTTTCGAGCGTCCTGGTCTACCCATTTGTTTTTCGAGCGCACTGGTCTACCACCACGCTGCCTTTTAACACTGATCAGCTGTAGGGCGGCCCTTTGAAGCCCCGTGGCAAGAGTTTAAAAGTTTTTTCCTTTCAGCCAATCAGCTGGGACTCGGGAGGCAGCGAAAAATTGGGGGTGGGGCCAAATAAAAGGTAAGAATAATGGGGGGGGGGCGGGAGGGCCCAGCTCCCGAACAAAGAGAACTGGTTCAGTGACGTCATATCATCACCGCTACTGATGATATGACGTATCCACCACTGATTCTCACCCTGTGGCATGAACTCCCTCTGAAATTGTTCTTACAGTACTGAATGGCCTCAGTAATGCCTTTTTTTTTGTTGTAACTTTTGTAATTTTTTTTTTTAAATATTGAAGTTAAATGTTAATTAGCTAGTTTTAGCAGCCATTTGGGGCTGGTGAATATGAAGCTATTAAGTATTAATAAATAAGAAAACCATGGTCTAATATTCATTCAAGGTTCCTTCATCTCTGAAACCATTTAAAGAAATCAATCTATATTATTTTTCCATTTTTCTGTTAGTTAGGTTATTCATTAAACATAAGCACAGTGATAAAATAGCATTCACAGGAAGTATAAGATAAGGTTAATTTTTGGAAGATGTCAGCCCACAAGTGAACTCCAACTCACTCAGACTTATGAACTCCAACTCACAGAATTCCCCAGCTAGCAATTCTGTGTAAGCCATTTTTTCCATGGATGTGTGTGTGTTTCACATGCTACCTAGGTTCTGTGCATGTGCAAATAAAGCTTCACTCATTTGTGTGGCCTGGTTCCTAACAGGCCATGGATTGGTACTGGTTGGGGACCCCTGCTATGTCAGGCAAGTGCCTCTGCAAAGAACAGAAAAGTGAGTTGAGTGAAGAGCTGTGAAATAATGAACGCCAGTCCACTTGGAAACACAATTTTTTGTTGATGTAAGCATTCAGAATTTGGGAAGCTGTTTCTGTAGCACCGAATGCAAACTTCTCATCTTCAGAGAAGAAATATCATAACACATTTTACAATGATTTTACAATTATGTACCTTTCTGATCAGTCCGTGTCCCACAGATCAATCTGCAGACACACAAAAATCAGTCACTTAATTAAATCACTCTAGATCACAGTGAAAATAACAGAGCCTTTCTGACAAAATGGAACCCTAGCCACATTCCAGATCAGAAAAATCTTCAGAGGTTTTGTGACAGCGGTAGTCTCAGAATAATATAAACAGAGCCTACTTAGAATGGCTGTCTCTGTAGGTAGTATCAATTCAGAGACTACAATACACACACAAGCGCAAATATGCCGGTATATATATCAAAAACAGATACCAGCCTCTGATATTGGGATAACCGAAATATACTGTTTCTTACTCACCAAAGGTCTTTTGCAGGGACCTAAATGGGAGGTTTGCTATGGCAAATCTAGTGTACTAAAAAGCAGAGACATCATCCTACCAGCAAAAGTGTGTATAGTCAAGGCTATGGTTTCCCAGTTGCAATGTATGGCTGTGAAAGTTGGACCATAAGAAAGGCTGAGCACCAAAGAATTGAGGCCTTTGAACTATGATGCTGGAGAAGACTCCTGCGAGTCCCTTGGACTGCAAGGCGATCAAACCGGTCAGTCCTAGAGGAGAACAACTCTGACTGCTCTTTGGAAGGCCAGATCCTTAAGTTGAAACTCAAATACTTTGGCCTCCTAATGAGAAGGAAGGACTCACTAGAGAAGAGTCTAATGCTGGGAAAGATCGAGAGCAAAAGAAGAAGGGGACGACAGAGAACGAGGTGGCTGGATGGAGTCACTGAAGCAGTAGGCACGAACTTAAATTGACTCCAGAGGATGGTAGAGGGCAGGAAGGCCTGGAGGAATGTTGTCCATGGGTTGCGATGGGTCGGACATGACTTCGCAACTAACAACAACAACAAAATAGGAGGAAGGGGGAATTAGCATTTCATAGCTGCCTGATAAGAATGACATATTGCATCCATTTTCTTCTGTTCCTCTATTTCTTATCAGCTTTATCACAATTGCAACACTGCTTGTGACAGCCAAACAAGATCAAACTGAAGAAAAAAACGGCAAAAACAGATTTTATTGCAATTTGTCACAACAGCTGTTGGTCTGCAGAAGCTGCAATTCAGGCTTCAAGGCCTTAGAAACACAAACTTAAGTTGCTCCAGGTGTAATCAGCACCCCTTTACTAAGTGACAGATGTTTGCCCTTGTAGCCTATGCTTTGAACATGCCTTGAGTCATTATCCCGAACAGACTATGTTTATGATAGTTATTCTGGATATACTCAGAGGAGTAACTGACCTTGCTTTACAGGACATGTTTTGCAACTTTACATGAAGGTATGTTTCTGCTCATTTGCAACCCATACTTAAACCCTCATACACAGGAGTTTAAAGTGTTTTTAAAATAGTTGTTATTTTACTCCAGAAAAATAGGGTTTGCTCATTATATTCATTTTTCATTTTTTGCTGGAGGGTTGAAAGAGTATATGCTTTCAATTAAACTTTGCAAAAATGGTGCATTTAGCTATCAGAAAAAGCAAAAATCAGGTTGTAATTTCAATTATTTTGTCCTGCACTGAAAGAGCTGATCTAAGAACTCGACAAAAAATAAGTCTGTGGAGATTCTCAGTCATCCAGGTCATGGTTGGCCTAAAGGTGCACTTTTTCAAGAGGCAACTGGACTTTTCTTGTTTTCCTTTGAAAAACATTTCGCTTCTCATCCAAGAAGCTTCTCAGCTCTAACTGGATGGTGGGGAATGGAAGGATTTATATTCCTTGCAGAGAGCTGGACATTTGCATTCTTTTAGAGAGTTGTTGAGGCCACTTGAAGGTTTATCTGGAAAGATCTGTGTCCTCAGGGTCACCCGAGTAGTACAGATAGATTGGGCGTTGTACTTACCTGATACGCCCCTTCTCTGTGCTGCTGTCACGGCAGTCATGCATGGGTGTTGCTACGGTGCTGATTGGTAGGACCGAGCCCACTGAAAACCTTAGACCCGCCTCTTCCTGCCTCTCTTCAGTTTTGAGGCGAAGGTATTCAGTAGGCTGACGTGTCTATAGAGATAAAATGAGAAAGGTGAAAATGCCACCTGCCCCCAGAACCCTTCTGTACCGACTAGGGTGGGGCTGACTGCCGTGACAGCAGTACAGAGAAGGGGCATATCAGGTAAATACAATGCCCATTCTCCTATTGGCTGTCACGGCAGTCATGCATGGGACATACCAAAGCTCTTGTCCTATAGGGTGGGTTCCAATTGGACTCGTTGAAGCACTCTCCTGCCGAAGGCAGCGTCAGCGGAGGCGTAGGAGTCGAGGCGGTAGTGCCGGATAAATGGAGTCACAGAAGTCCACGTAGCCGCCCGGCAGACCTCCTCTAGTGGAGCCTGGGTAGCCCAAGCTGCTGAAGTGGCAGCACTTCTGGTGGAGTGCGCTGTGATACATCGTGGAACAGGTAAGGACTGAGATTCATATGCTGTGGCAATGGTAGCCCGCAACCAACGGCCGACGATGGAAGCTGAAATCCGAGCACCCATGTTGGATGGCTGGAAGGAGATGAATAGAGCTTCGGTTCTCCGGAAGAACGCAGTACGGGATAAGTATATCTTTAGAGCCCTGCGCATATCCAGGGTGTGCCAGACTTTCTCCAAATGGTGTTGAGGTTGAGGGCAAAAGTTTGGTAGGATGAGTTCCTGGGACCGATGAAAGGTGGAATTAACCTTTGGGATGAAGGCTGGGTCCAAACGGAGTACTACCCTATCCTTGTGAAAGATGCAGAGGTCAGAGCGAACCGAAAGTGAAGCCAGTTCCGATTCCTGCGTGCGGAGGTGATAGCCACCAAAAAGGAGACCTTAAGGGATAAAAATTTTAAGTTGACCTCCCGAAGGGGTTCGAAGGGCGGGCAGTGTGAGGGCAGTGAAGACCTTGTTCAGGTCCCAGGTAGGGAACCTGTGGATTACCAGAGGTCGTAGATTAGTGGCACCTTGTAAAAATGCCTGGATGAGTGGATCCTTCGAGAGGGGGAGGTCAGGCACAAAGGGGAGAACCGATGACAAGGCTGCCACCTAGTGGCGCAGAGTGTTGGGCGAAAGACCCGCGGCGAAGCCTTCCTGTAGAAAATCAATTAGTTGGGCCACAGAGATAGAAGACGGTTCCAGGCGATGTTTGGCACACCAACAAATGAATGATTTCCACGTGGAATCATAAATACGAGCGGTTGAAGGTCTGCGAGCTGCTAGGATGATAGGAATGGCCGCTGGTGAAACGTTGGCATTGATCAAACGTTGCCGCTCAACCTCCAGGCAGTTAGATGAAAGGCCTGGGGTTCCAGGTGCACGAGGTCGCCCTGCTGCAGCACGATCTGATCGTCCGGGATTTGCCATGGAGGTGCCACTAAAAGTGACACGAGGTCCGCAAACCATGGCCTGCGGGACCGGTGAGGAGCCAGGAGGATGAGTTCTGTCTGTTCTTGTAACAGCTTGCGAATCACCTTGGCCACCAGAGGAAAGGGAGGGAACGCATAAAGGAGTAGACCATGAGGCCAAGGACTGCGAAGAGCATTCACCGCTTCTGCTCCCTCCGAGGGAAACTGGGAGTAGAAGCGAGGCAGACGGTGGTTGCTGTTGGAGGCAAATAGGTCTACCTGAGGTCTGCCGAACCGACGAGACAGCTGTTCGAACAGATGAGGAGGGATGCTCCATTCCGTGTGGTCTACCCAGAAGCGACTGAGGGAGTCAGCCTAGAGATTGTCTTTCCCGGCAATGTAGTCCGCCCGAAGAGAAGACAGGTGAGCTTCGGCCCACAATCCCAGACGGAGAGCTTCCTTCATCAGAGTCCGTGAGCGAGTTCCACCCAGTTTGTTGATATGCGCCTTGGCCGAGATGTTGTCCGTGAGGACCAACACATCTCGGCCTCGGACGTGTGGCAGGAACTTCCGGAGTGCTAGGTACACCGCTCGTAGTTCGAGGACATTGATGGAAAGTACTCGTTCGCTCGTTGACCACAGACCTTGTGTCGAAAGAGACTCGAGGTGAGCCCCCCCAGCCGATGAGACTTGCGTCGGTCGTTAAGATTATTCTCCGGGGCTCGTGGAACCTGCAGCCCTTGGCTATCGCTGGTGAAGTTCACCAAAGCAGAGAAGTGACCACGGGAGGGGGGAGCTGGATAGTCCGCGAGGGCAGTGTGTAAGGGCTCCGTTGAAAGGGGAGTAGCAGCCACTGGAGCTCTCTGCTGTGGAGACGAGACCAAGGTACGATCCCATAAGTGGACACCATTTTTCCCAGTAGAGTAGAAAGATCCGCCAAGGAAGCTGATCTACGATGGCGGATTCGGGTCACTAGGGAAGACAGGCTGGCCTGCCTGTCCTGGGACAAGTAAACCTCCACAGTATTTGAGTCAATGACCGCCCCTAAATGTTGAATGCGGGTAGTTGGCGCTAGATGGCTTTTAGCCCAATTTACAGAAAAACCATGTGATTGCAATATGTGGACAGTACGAATGACATTCAACTTAGCCTGATCAGGAGAGCGAGAAAGGATGAGAATATCATCCAGTAGAACATGGCTCTGACAGGGATGGAGGAAATATGAGCCATAAGGGCCGCCATCACCTTGGTGAACACCCTAGGGGCGGAGGATAAGCCAAAGAGTAGAGCCGTGTATTGAAAATGGCGTCCATTGTGACAAAACCAGAGGAATTTGCGGTGGGCCGGCCTAATTGGGATGTGGAGGTAGGCCTCCGTTAAGTCTATGGATGTCATGAAGTCGCTCAGTCTAATCCCCAGCAGGATAGTTTGCAGCGACTGCATTTTAAACCGGCGATAAACAATGTGCCGGTTTAAGGACTTTAAGTCCAGTATGGCCCGCCAACCTCCAGATGATTTGGGAACTAGAAATAGTCGGGAATAGAAACCCTGTGACCACTCTGCGGGAGGGACAGGCTCAATAGCCTCAATGTCCAATAGGTGTTGGATAGCCGAATTGATGCGAGCGATCTTGATGTGATCCCGGGAGGGAGGACATCGCAAGAAAAATTTTTGGGGAGTAGAACGGAACTCCAAAGAGAGAGAATAGTGGACCTGACCCAGGCGTCTGAGATGGAGCTGTCCCAAATGTCAGCAAATCGGGAAAGCCGGCCCCCTATTGAAAGGTCTAGAGGAGACCTATCGGGTTCTGCGGAAGGGCCAATCCCTACCCCCTCGGAAGGGCTGCTTAAACCCAAATCTAGCCCCTTGTCTAACCTGGTTGTCCTGGTGGGAAGGACCTCTGGAGGAATAGGCACGTTGAGACTGCTGGGTTGAGAAAGAGGGATCTGAAGTGCAAAAGGAATGAGAGGGACGAAAATAGGGCCTTGTTTTCCGGGCGACGATTCAGAGAAGGAAGTACCTTGCGGTGGTCATTGGTTTCCATGAGGAGCGGGTCCAGTTGAGAACCAAAGAGTTTCTCGCTAGAGAATGGGGAGGAAGCCAATCGCCACTTGCTTCTGATATCAGCTTGCCAGTTACGAAGCCATAAGAGGCGACGTGAAGTGACTGTAGATCTGATGGCCTTGGCAGAGAAGCGGGCCGCGCTGAGGGTTGCGTCGGCAGAAAATTCTACTGCTGCTAAGATCTTATTCAGGTCCTGATGCGAATGGTGATCTGCAGCCGGTAGGCGAGCTTGTAACTGTCTTAGCCAGAGAATAGTTGCTCTGTTAAAGAACGATGCAGCCGAAGAGGCCTGCACCGACCAAGCCGAGGCCTGATGGCCTTTAATCAAGGTTCGCTCAGCCTTCTTTTCCTCGGGCCTCAAGCACTCCTCAGAGAGACCTGTGAAGGGAGAAGCAGAAGACAATGCCAAAACCGGCAGGTCAATTGAAGGAACCTGCAATAGATGAGAAAATTCAGGAGCCACATTGAAAAGGCGTTTGTCCAAATTATTGGGAACAGGTCCAAACCCTGGAAGGGACCATTGTCTGATGACCACATCCGAAAACAACTTTGGAGCAGGTACCACTTCCTTCTGAACTAAAGGTTCCTGGAACAAGGCATTGGCTGGATCTCCCGAAGTGGAAGCAGTAGCGTCTGCAGAAGAGGAAGAAGAAGCAGAAGAAGATGACCCAAGGCCAGTGACCATTTGGGCCTTGTGAAGTAACGAACAAAACATCTGTGGTCGGAAGAGGCCTATAAATGCAGGTTGGTCGGGTTCCAGGCCATGACCCCTTGCAGGGCCGAGCTGAGGATTTTGTGCAGTATCTGTATGACAAAATCGTTCAGATTCGGGAAGGGATGGCCTCTGACTGGGTATGTCCGGACGGGATGACTGAGGCAGGTCTTGAGAGTGTTATCTGGGGGGAGTTCGATCCTGTGTCTCCCGAGGACATGGACAGGGTCCTGGGACGGCTGAACGCAACCACATGTTTATTGGACCCGTGTCCCTCCTGGTTGGTACTGGTTTCCCGGGAGGTGACACGAGGCTGGCTCCAGAAGATTGTTAACGCTTCTTTGAGTGAGGGGGTCCTGCCGGTTGCTTTGAAAGAAGCGGTTGTGAGGCCCCTCCTCAAGAAGCCCTCTCTGGATCTGGCTGTTTTGGCTAACTATCGTCCAGTCTCCAACCTTCGCTTCGTTGCGAAGGTTGTTGAGAGTGTGGTAGCGCAACAGCTTCCCCGGTACCTGGATGAAGCTGTCTATCTAGACCCACTCCAGTCCGGCTTCCGGACTGGGCACAGCACGGAAACGGCATTGGTCGCGTTGGTGGATGATCTCTGGAGGGCTCGGGATAGGGGTTGCTCCTCTATCCTGCTCCTGTTAGACCTCTCAGCGGCTTTTGATACCATCGACCATGGTATCATGTTGCACCGGTTGGCGGGGTTGGGGGTAGGGGGTACCGTTCTGCGGTGGTTCTCCTCCTACCTCTCTGACCGGTCGCAATCTGTGTTGACGGGGGGGCAGCGGTCGACCCCGAGGCACCTTGCTTGTGGGGTGCCACAAGGGTCGGTCCTCTCGCCCCTTCTGTTCAACATTTATGTAAAGCCGCTGGGTGAGATCATCCGTGGCTTCGGGGTGGAGTTCCATCAGTACGCTGATGTCACCCAGCTGTACATCTCCACCCCAGGCCACCCCAACGATGCCCTTGAAGTGATGTCCCGGGGCCTGGAGGCCGTGCGGGCCTGGATGGGGAGAAACAGGCTCCGACTCAACCCCTCCAAGACCGAGTGGCTGTGGCTTCCAGCGTCCCGATATAGCCAGCTGACACCATCGCTGGCTATTGGGGGCAAATCACTCGCCCCCACGGAGAGGGCTCGTAACCTGGGCGTCCTCCTGGATGCACAGCTGTCTTTAGAAGACCATTTGACGGCCGTGGCCAGGGGGGCTTTTTATCAGGTTCGCCTGATAGGCCAGTTGCGTCCCTTTCTAGATCGGGACTCTCTACGCAGAGTCACTCAGGCACTAGTCACTTCCCGCCTGGACTACTGCAACGCTCTCTACATGGGGCTCCCCCTGGAGTGCACCCGGAGGCTCCAGCTGGTCCAGAACGCGGCCGGACGGGGGATTATGGGGGCGACGAGGTGCTCCCATGTGACACCTCTCCTGCGCGAGCTGCACTGGCTCCCGGTGGTCTTCCAGGTGCGTTTCAAGGTGTTGGTGACCACCTTTAAAGCGCTCCATGGCTTAGGGCCGGGGTACTTACGAGACCGCCTTCTGCCACCAATAGCCTCCCACCGGCCAGTACGCTCGCACAGAGTGGGCCTCCTCAGGGTGCCGTCCGCCAGACAATGTCAGCTGGCGACCCCCAGGGGGAGAGCCTTCTCTGTGACAGCGCCCACCCTCTGGAACAACCTTGCCCCAGAGTTACGTACAATAACAGACCTCCGGATTTTTCGTCGGGCCCTGAAAACCTATTTATTTCAACTAGCTGGGCTGGCTTGAGTTAAATTTTAAATTGATTTTAAATTGGGTTGTTTTAATTTACGGCCAAAATATTTAATTATTTTAATACTGTTTTTAAATTTTGTATGTTCTGTTTTTACTTTGGCTGTGCACCGCCCTGAGTCCTATTTGGAGAAGGAGGTATAGAAATTTAATTAATAATAATAATAATAATAATATTCATCATCATCGTCTGACAGGTCCTGATCTGCCACAATTTCGCCCTCTGAAAGGGAACCTTGGCTGACCGAATCATCCGGGTCATCAGCCTCAGGGACGGGGTCTACCTCATCCTGGGAGGAAAAACCCCCTGATTGGCGCTGCTGGTTGGAATGAGCAGAAGCCTCAGAAGGTGGGGCAGATTTTTGTTGAAGTCCCTGGGAAATACCCTGGCAAATGGCCTCTGCAATTAGGGCAGCTAATGCAGGGGTAATCTCAGGTATAGGTTGGGACACCTTATCAGAAGTCATGGTAGGAGGAGAAGGAGAAGCCTGGATGGCAGTAACTGAGGAAGCAGGAGCCTCTTGGGGCCCAGGAAAAACAGAGGCCAACTCTGAATCACAAGTAAAGTCTCCCCTGACAGATCTATCTGGCGACAAGGCTGGGGAAGGCCTCTGACTAGGTGGATTTGAAGGGGCCTTATCAGAGGGAGGATCATTAGGAAGGGCCTCGGCCTGCTTAGGTGTTCCCTGCAGGTCTGCAGCAGCTTGGGTCTTGTGAAAGGCTCGTTCAATAGCCTTATGTCGCCTCTCTTCCTCTCGAGATTGTTTGGATGAGGGAAGTCGAGAGTAAGGCCCGGTGCTCATAGCCCTGGATTTTCTGGGCCGCCCTTTTGAAGTCCCCTCCTCGGGGTCTTCATCCCAGGGCCTCTTCCCCTTACCGCGGGCCTGGCGGGAATGGTGAGGTTTAGATGCATCCGCCATCTTGGATGGTAAGCCACGCGGTTACTAGGGCCCAATAAAGCAATTTAGATGCCCCCAATACTTGCAGTTAGGCCTCCAATCGTGAGCCGGGCCGATGGAAAAGTCGCTAGCCTGATGGCTAAAAGCGCGACCTGCGGCTGAAGAAGACGAGCGCCAAGGCCTTTTCTGAAATGGCGGAGTGAAGACGAGCGCCAAGGCCCTTTCTGAAAGGCGGAGCGAATCGCGCCTAAATGGTGCCGGGCTGAGCTCCGAAGTCGTGCGCTGTGCCCCTTTTACAAGTAAATCGCCCGGAAAAAACCCCGATGGAAATCCGAGGGGTCTGTAATGAGTCCTCCACAGCGATTTTAGGCTGTGGGAAAGCCGGGAAGCGCGGCGGAGCGAACTCGTGCCCGCGCCTATGTAGATGCCAGCAGTTTAAATTAGGATTAAACAAAGCCAGGGGAGCAAGCGAAAAGAGAAAAACCAGTCCGTTCCAAGTCAGAAAGCCATGATTATTAGAAAGGACTCTATAGACACGACTCTGTCCTGACAGACCGAGCCGAAAAACTGAAGAGAGGCAGGAAGAGGCGGGTCTAAGGTTTTCAGTGGGCTCGGTCCTACCAATCAGCACCGTAGCAACACCCATGCATGACTGCCGTGACAGCCAATAGGAGAAGTGGAGCCTTAAAAAAATCCTGCAGCCAAGAAGGCTCCACACCCATTTGCACTCCTCAGGTGACCCTGAGAACACAGATCCTTCCAGATAAACCTTCAAGTGGCCTCAACAACTCTCTAAAAGAATGCAAATGACCAGCTGTCTGCAAGGAATATAAATCCTTCCATTCCCCACCATCCAGTCAGAGCTGAAGAAGCTTCTTGGATGAGAAGCGAAACATCTTCAAAGAAAAAACAAAGTCCAGTTGCCTCCTGAAAAAGCACCTTTGGGCCAGCAAAAATAAAACTTTATTGAGGCTTTAATTATTTCAAAGGAGGTCAGAATTATGTTTGCCTCAAAATACAAGTTTTCAATAGAGTCAATCCTTGGAGTTATCAGAGATCAATGCAATAAAGTGGTGGCTTATGTTAATCATTTACTTTCAGGCTGGCAAGCAGCCTTCCCTTAAAGAGTTTTGTAACACATCATATTGTGATTTGATGATGTCTGTATTCTGTCGATTTTGATTGTTTACTATGATGTCACTAAATAAAACTACTGGCAAAGTCCCATTATCAGTTATTGTATTCCTCGATTCTAGGAAATGTCCAAAGTTATGATGGCGCTGAAAAAAGTGATTTATGACTGATGCTCACACTTAACAACTGTTGCGGCATCCCCATCATCAATGCGGGTGCTTGGCAGCTGGCATGTGTTTTCAACGGATGCAGCATTCCAGGGCTGTGTAATCAGCATTCGCGACCTTCCCAGGCAGTTTCTAATAAGCAAAGTCAGTGGGGAAGCTGGATTTGCTTAACAACAGCATGATTCATTTAATAACTGCAGTGCTTCGCTTAACATTCTTGGCCAAAACATGTAAAATCAGGCATGGCTCTTTTAACAATGGCCTTGCTTAGCCATGGAAATTCTGGTCACATTGCCACTCCACATGCGCTCTCTGCTCCTCTCTGCTTACGGCCGCTTCTCCAGGGCAGCCGCCGGCAAAGAAAAGCCGCCCAGGCTGGAAAGTTTACAAGAAAGGGACGGGAGCGATCTCCATACCCATCTTGCTTGGCACAATGACGTAACCGGAAAGGAAAACTTGCATAATTATAGGAATGTGACTGTGTCTACTTTTCAAAAGGCACCGTGGTGCATTTTGAACAAAGTTCAAAATGTTTTACAATATTCAACTCCTATCCATGGATGATTTCCCAGGGAAGGAATAACAATAGCTAGATTTGGTTTCAGCTAGCATTTATATCACAAGCATGCTTTTTTTTTTAGCAAAATTTCCATATTTGCTCCTAGTATGATCAATGCCAGATTTTTTTTTTCCTTTTAATCCTATAATGCTCTTACGCCACCAAATGAGATTTGATCTCTCATCACATGATTTAGAGAAGAATACCAAAACAGTTTTGGATGTAGTCTTTTTCAGATGCCGTTTTAATGCTTTGCATTTACTATGGACTCAAAGGTCAATCCTGTTATTTCCTTATGCCTGTATTTTGTTATAATCTTCATTGAGCAATGACTATGTTTTATAACTTTAATGTATTCAGGAAAGCCTAAATACAATGTCTGCCCTGTTTTTATTATTTATAATCATTAGCAATATAACTCTTGGGTTTTGTTATTGTGTCCTTGCCTTTATTAATGTAAGATGGATATTACAGAATACTAAAAGATTACTCAAAGGGTAGATTATGAATCCTGTGAAGTACTTTGTGCTACAACATTAAATCACTTTTAATCTGCTCTTGTGTTTCTTTTTAATGAGGAGACAATGCTAATTACAAATCCAATGAATGAATGAATGCCTGTTGTAAAGTTCGCACATGAAAGCTTAACTTTGTAAAAAAAAAAGAAGCCCTCAAATATTTTTGAAGATGCAAATCAGCCTTTGCAGAAGGGCCACTGTAGATTTCTCATGAGAATTCAGCTTGCAGTGAAATTAAATCCCTGTATTCAAATAGAGTAAGAATATGTTAAAAAAAATCATATTATGTATGCATAGGTAATCTGAGCTCAAAGAATCAGAGGCTTTTTGCATCTCGAAAGGCTGGGAAAGGCAAATTTTCTGAATTTCTTTCTCAACTCCAGTCTAATAAAGACAATGAGAAGAAGTAAACTTAGTGTCAGTAACATCATCAGCTGGAGGAACATGACAAATTTATCCTGAAAATGTTCTTAGACATGAATTTTGATTCATAGGTATGTAGTGATGCCTTTGAAGGACAATGAACCATCTGAGCAAACTCTGAAACCTAGAGTGATTACATATGTATTAGGATTCTCTGGATGTACTGGTGTTTAAAAACTTTCCATCTAAGTTTAACCAGTTTTACCCCCACTGCAAAATTCTTAAAAGACTGAAAAAAGAGAGAGTTGTGGGGAGAGGGGAGATGCATTCATCTTCCCATAGTTATCAGCTAATTTGTAATTAGTGCTGATGATGCACCTTTCTGGAGTTTGAAATTGCCTTTTTGCAGCTGTTGTCTGAATCATAGCGGTAGACTGCTAAGCTGCTGTCATAGAACTATGAAATAAATTATGTAAAATAAGTTAGCTAATTGATTTAAACCAGTTCCTCAGGTTGGAAAATAAATCATAACAGCAAGCTGCCAGCTGCTTTGAGTACAGGATGAATATTAGTCCAAGTCAAATGCATTTTTATTGGAACACAGGTAGTCCATAATGGAACATGCCTATGAAAATAGGAAATCATGACTGCTGTTAAATGAAGCGCCCATGCGATTGCCTCATTTACAACTTACAATTCCTGCTATCCCCAAAGGAATTGTTAAATATGTGGGTCATTAAGCAAAGTACAAGGTGCCTCAGAGGTCCCAGGGAGGCTTCATGTATCCCAAAGCCTCCCTCACTCCCTGAGACACCCCATTTTCCACTTCCCACCCCTCAGGGTCCCTTCCTTCTCACTCTAGGCCACCCATCATGTACTTCCCTTTTGAAAATCTCCAGAATTTCAGAGCTCGAGTTAGGTAAACAAAGTAAGTCACTCCATTGCTAGGCTTCATGGCCCGATCCCAGAAACGGCCATGATTTTCCCAGCCACCACCATTCATTGTGGGTGCCCGGAAAGTGGCAGCTGTTTCTGGGATTGCACTGCCCAGCAATGGAGCAGCTTGCTTTCCTTCCCTAATTTGAGCACCACTGGGCTGCAGAATGCTACAGAGCTCGCATTAGAGAAGCAAAACAAGATGCTCCCATTGCTGGCTCACATTGTGCAATCTCAGAAGCAGTCACCATTTCATGAACAGCCACAATTCAATGTGGCCACTTGGAAAATGGCAGACACTTCCAGGACCACAGCCCAGCCCAGCAGTGAGTGGCATGTTCTCCTTAACTAACCCAAGCTCTGTAGCTCTTCAAAAAGTAAGTGAGGAGGAAAGTGTGAGGCCAGTGGGGAGGGGAGAAGCAAGCCCAAGGCCTAAGGGGGACTCTGTGGAGGTGATAGGGAGAGATAGGCAGGGGGTGTTGCAGGATTCAGCAGTCGGCCATAAGGGTGAACAACTGCATAGGTGATGTAGCATCTGTTACTTCAGGACTGAATCATAAGTTAGTTTTGTGGGGGGTCTGCTGTAATTTTGAACAGTCCCTAAATGGCCAGCCATAAGTCAGGAACTACTTGTATTGTTAATTTATACTATATAGTATAACAACAGTTAGCTGGAGAGGCACAGATACACCTGCCCATATGATCTGTGCATGTGTGTATAAGAATACTTTTCAATATACAAGGTTCCTATCACAGATAATCGGTGATTCCTTTGTGCAAAAGATTTTGGCAGAACCAAAAGATTGAAAAATACTGCTTTAGCTGAGTTTGTAGCATGTATGTACAAACACATGGCCTTAAAACAGCCCTTCTTTCTTTTTGATTGTTAGATTTGGCTCTGAGCTTAAAAATAAACTATAACGTATGATGCCTAGCTCTTATTTTGTAGGCTAGTTTTGTTATGGATTTAAGTGTATTTTGAGAAGTTCTTGCATTTGAAAATAAGGGAACAGGCTCTTTTGATCCCTGGTCTGGCAGAACTGAGGGACTGCAGAGTTTCGCCATTCACTTTGAAACTGATGCAGCTTTTCAGAGATGAAGGTTTTAACAATTTGCTCTTTCTTTATTTTTTTTTTTCCAAAATTCTAGCCAAACCAAAACTTGGCTCCAGAATTTTAAATAAAATGTTCAAAAGCAGAGTGCAGCATGATTTCCAGAAACCTGATTCATACTAAACGAAGAGCAACTGAAACTACTATGGTACTAGCTATAGTAAAGAATCCAAAGAGGCAAGAGTGAGTTATGAAGGAGTGAATGCATGCATACCGAGCTCTGAAGTATTGTTCTAAATAATTCGGTGTCAACTTTAGAAACCCAAATACCCAAACAAAATTTTCACTGCTAAATCTACAGAACAGTGAAAGGTAATTGACATATTTCATAGGCCAGATTCCGGTACCTGCTGAATACCAAACCACCAAAAATCTTAGCTCAATGTTATGTGTTCCATAGAAGATCTGATTCTACTACCCATCTACTATATCCATTTCATATGTAATATACTGAATTTAAAGTGAATACAGTAGTGACCAAAATTGTGGAAACCTTTTGGGGAAAGTGTATTTTCTAAAACTAGATAATAACACCACTTTTTTTTTTGGAGTAGTACCATAAAATTATATATCAATGGAAAGATAATTTAATCAAGAATGTAATGCAATAACTTTTATGAAGGATTTGCTGTTAGAATAGCAGTTACAGTATAAAGAAGAAAAGTGAAGCATATAGAAAAAAACCGAGATATACAAAAATTATCACCATAGAAAAAACAAGATATACAAAAATTATCATGTCAGTTGATACTTAGTTGGGTAACCTTTAGCATGAATTACAGCCTTACAACGTCTTCCCATGGAGTGAACCAAGTCTTTTAGTTCTGCAGCTGTTATAATGTGAGACCAAGATTGAATTATTGCTTCTATTAACTGGATTTTATTGCTGGATTGCTTCTGACCAACGAGTTTCTTTAGTCAGCTCCATAGATTTTCAATTGGGTTAAGGTCTAGGCTATTCCCAGGCCATTCCAGCAGTGGAATATGATTATCTTGAAACTCAAAAAGAAAGAAAGAAAGAAAGAAAGAAAGAAAGAAAGAAAGAAAGAAAGAAAGAAAGAAAGAAAGAAAGAAAGAGGTGTTATTACCATCAAACCTCAAAAATACACTTTCCCCAAAAGGTTTCCACAATTTTGGCCACTACTATATAATTCATGGAAACTGTCAGAATGAATGTGCTTGAATCAAAGAGGTCTGTGTCTCACACATTTCACATTTCCTCATCTAACTCCAGTCGAATCAGAGAAAGCAGCAAATGCTATTAGTTATTGTCCATAAGACTTATATTAATTGTTAAATGGGTGAAATTTTTTTCCCACTCTGACAATTATTTGCTATTTTAAAGAATACATTCCCCTCTTGGTCTACTTAGTCCTGTTCTCTTTTCAAATAAAGGCTGTTTATAAGGCAATGGTTTGCATACTACACTTTCCCCTCATTGTGGGACTGTCTCTGTTTCAGCATGCTGTTTTGTATAGGTCTCCAGTTGAGCTATCTTACATACCATCATTAGAATAATATTTTATGATAACACACAAAGTGCCTGTCTCTTAAATTTGGTATTTTAACAAGGGTGGAATGTATCTGAACCATATATCATATTGCAAAGGGTTTCGTATTGCCAAATCTTAAACACAAACTATAGCCACTGGAGGTTCCCCCCACTCACCCTTTTCAATTTTTAAAAGAAACTGATATTGTTTAGATTGTTGCTGTTAGGTTGGCTTGGAATGTTTATTGCTTACAAATAAATGTGCACAGCGCATCTTTGGTACACACAGACCAAGGGTGAAATCTAAAATTTGTTACTACCGTTCTGTGGGTGTGACTTGGTGGTGGGGGTAATGTGACTGGGTGGGCATGGCCAACTTTTTTTTTTTTTTTTTACTTTTAAAAGCATTTTTTCTACAACCTTAAGAGGTTGCAGAAAAAAATGCTTTTAGAAGCCTCTGACGATCAGGCAACTCAGCTGGGATCGCCAGAGGCTTTTAAAAGCATTTTTTTTCTACAACCTCGCGAGATCATCAGAGGCTTTTTTTTTTTGCTTTTAAAAGTAAAAAAAAAAGCCTCTGATGATCGCGTGGCTCAGCTGGGCATGGGGGGGGCGCAGGGATTTTTGCTACCGGTTCTCCGAACCACCCGCCACCATCACTACTGGATCGGGCGATCCGGTCTGAACCGGGAGTATTTCACTCCTGACACAGACGCTTTAGATAAGGAATAAAAGAATTGCAGATACAAAAATACCCAAGATGTGTTAAGTGTATTTCTATGTTGTCTAGGTAGTCCTCGACTTAAGACCACAATTGAGCCCAAAATTTTCAGTTGTTAAAGTGAGACATTTGTTAAGTGAGTTTTGCCTAATTTTACAACCTTTCTTGCCACAGTTGTTAAATGAATCATCGCAGTTGATAAATTACTAACTCGGTTGTTAAATGAATATCGCTCCCCTATTGACTTCGCTTGTCAAAAGGTCGCAGAATGTGATCACATAACCTTGGGACACAGCAATGGTCATAAATATGAACCAGTTGCCAAACATCTGAATTTTGATTACATGATCATGGAGATGTTGCACTGTGAAAAATGGTCATAAGTCACATTTTTCAGTGCCGTTGTAACTTTGAATGGCCACTAAATGAACTGTTGTAAGTCGAGAACTACCTGTAGCATATTTCAGGCATAGTTCAATCTGTCATTCAGAGATGAGTTACAACTCTGTGAATAATAAAAGACTGTTAAAATTATTATTATTAAAATCTAGTAAAATCCTGGTATCTCTGTTCCTTTTCTAAGAAGCAGGAAGTTAATTTGTGTTCTTTCTTTCTTTCTTTCTTTCTTTCTTTCTTTCTTTCTTTCTTTCTTTCTTTCTTTCTTTCTTTCTTTCTTTCTCTCCCCCCCTCTCTTTTTCTTTATTTCTCTCCATTGCAAGTATTTTAATTCAATGTATTAAAAAAATGGAGATGTACCTCTAGTTCACCAAGTATTTATTTAAGGCCTTTCTGAGTTATATATCTTTGTTACAATCCTTGCTAAATTCCTTTCATTTCATCTTTCACCCAAAGGAGACAAAATATCTAAACATGGTATGATCAACCTAAAAATGAAAAACATAATAATGTTTAGTGAATTAATCAATGTATATGGTTATTCATGTACCAAGAAAGCTCTCATCAACTAACAAAGGTTAAAAGAGTTAATAATATCCAAAAGAGAAAATGGTAAGGTAAAACATACTGTGCTTGGGACCAAACACATGACATATTTCATACATTTTTGTCATGATATTTAAATGTGCTTATCAGCAAAGGTTGTTCTTGGCTAAATAAAACAATTACCAATTTGTTATAAATTGCATATAAATCAGTTATTTCTTAACCATGGCAGGTTGGCTAAGGAAATGAAGAGACTCATCTAGAGTCGAAGCCAAATTAAACATGATAACATGATATACAGATATTTCTCAAGTTTCTTTAAACTTCTGCAGATTAGGAGTGTGTGTATTTAATTAACAGCAGATAACTATAATAATAGTAGTAGTAGTAAGATTTTCTTGGACAACAAAAAAATCTAAAAATGGCTCTTTCCAAGATCTAGTTCATGTTTAAAGTTAGTATCCGTCAAATGTATGCATTATAGGTAATCCTTAACCTACAACCACAATTGGGATCAGATTTTCTGTTAATAAGCAAAATGGTTGTTAAACGAGTTGCAGCTGATTTGATAATTTTTTTTGACATAGTTGTTGAGCAAATCACTGCAGTTGTTAAATGAATCGCATGGTCATTAAGCGAATCCCCATGTACTGTGCTTGTCAAAGACTGGCTGGGAAAGACACAAGTGACAATGATGTAACCCCGAAATACTGCAAATGTTGTAAATATATGCTGGTTGCCAAGTTCCCAAATTTTGATCATGTGATCCTGAGGATGCTGCAGTTGTCACAATTGTGATGACTGGTTATAAGTCACTTTTTTCATAAGTAAGTTGTTGTAACTTTGAATGGTTGCTAAACGAATCAGTGTAAGTCAAGGTGTCAAGGTCCCAACTAACACACCCCTGAAGGAAATAACTCCGAGGCATGAGGTCTCCTCAAAGAACATTTGGCACGATGCTGGTGAAAAACCAGATCTAAAGTTCCCGCTGGTTTTCACCCTAATTAAAAGTAAAAGTTTGTCACTTCCCCAGAGGCATCAGTCACATGGTCCAATCAGCACACACTCCAGACGTGGGATGACCTCAGTCTCCACTTCCCAAGCATCTGTACACATGACCTTGGTTCCCAGGGGAAAGAATGTTGTTTTGGTTATCGCGTCTCAGCTATCTCTACACACACTCCCTATCTCTCATCTTCAGTCTGTATCAGCACTGAAGCTTTGAAGAAAGGAAAAAAACCAGTAGAATAGGAAGATGGCCACTGTCTAGCCAGCTTCAGGGTTGACACAAGGACTACTTGAATTGTCTAGATTGAATGCGCTGTGTTTAAAGAAGTAGAGCCCATTTTCCATGCAGAAATAAGCGTCCTTTAACAATTGAAGGATCAGTAGGCCTAAGACCTCTCATAGTTACATTGATGCATGGAAAACATTAGGTTGGAAAACATTGAGACATTTATACTGGATGAAAATCTCACTTATTATCATTCACATTAAATGAAGAACATTGGAAGATAGTGGAAGCTTTGGATTTTGGCCTCGGAGGGTCTTTTGTAATAAAAGAACCAATAATATTTTCCATGCAACAGCACTGTTTAAGAAGGCACCGAAGCACAGAAAGGAATGTTGATTTTTGTAAATCTTGGCAACTTGCAGCCCTATTGTGCATTGAGGAGAACAGGGCTTCTCTCTGAAGAATTTCAAATGCATCGCTGTCTCTTTAAATAACACACCTCATGTAAATCAGCAATGAGTAATTTTATGAAGCTGACTGCAAGCAAGTAGCAGACCACAGGAGACTATATCACTTTTGTTTTAAAAAGACGGTCTTAGTTAAGGCTATGAAGCCTTGCCCCGGTTGAGTATGGTTGTTAAATGATGCCAGATCTCTCCAATCTGTTTTGTTTTTGTTTTTACAAACTGGCCCAGACAGAAGGCTTCTCTCCCCCCAACCCTCCACCAACGTTTATGCTGTGCAGAGGTGTAATTGAGCCGATGGATTCATGAAAACTCTTTTTATCGAAAGAATGAGTTCTGCCTAACCCGCAATTCTAGTCACTCTTTGGAAAGTGGTGAAAACATGCCTTCTCCTACAAAGGCTTGTAGGAAACATCTATACTTTGCTTCTTATGTGATTCTCAGTGGGCTGTTTTAAATCTTGCTAGTTACATGCAAAGTTGACGTCATGTTTATAATTTTATTAGTTTTACAATGTGACTTGTAACAGCCTAGAAATGTATAGAAATACGGAAAATAAATGCTTGGGGAAAAAACCGAATAAGCTCATTCAATCCTAAGTGGAGGGTAACATGTGCATTAAACATTAAAACAATTATTCCTGTAAGGACTATGTGAACCGATGATTTTGTTCCTTAAAAACAGCACAGGTAATCCTCGGTTAACAATGATAACTGGAACTGGCAACTCTGTTACTAAGTGCTGCAGTCACAATGTGAGGCCTCACCCGACTGCACTGACTTATGATGGCAGTGGTGGCAGTCCCAGTTGCCATCGTTAGGCAAATCCCTGACAATTGCAACATCCCACAGTCATGTGATCACTATTTGTGACCTCCTGGTGGCTTCCCCATTGACCTTGTGATCATGAGATTGCGGAACACTATGACATCATAATTGCGAGCTGGTTGCTGAGTGCCCAAATCGTGATCACATGACCATGGGGCCACTGTGACACAACTTAGAATATAATAAAATAAGCTAGAAGGGACCTTGGAGATCTTCTAGTCCAGCTCCCTGCTCAAGCAGGAGATCCTATACCATTTCATACTGCGATGACCCTTTGTAAGCCCCCCTCATTCAGCATCACAACTTCAAATAGTTGCTGAATGAGTGTCGTTCAACAAGGACTCCCTGTTGAGTGACCATTTCCCAGGTCATTTAGAAACATATGTTTTGTAGCTCATCTGTTGGAGCTGGGCTGTACTTCAGTTTCAATCATGGAGACATCTTTAAGGTGTTGCATACAGATGCAGCAAAACACTTTTTGAAGGCAAAAGCTGCAGCATCCCTGGATCTCAAATTATTTAATTGCACAGAATAAAGGGGAGGATTCCCCCGGTGCTTTACTTTCTATCTCTATTCTGCCACTCTTTTTTTCAGAAAAGGACTGAAGCTACAATATCTGAAGCTCCCTCTCTTTGGAACTGCCCATGCTAATTACATCCGTTTTTGTGCGATTTTGCATCCAAAGTATTAAGCACCGATTGATTGTTAATTTATTTAAAATATGAATTTAGTTAAATTTATAAATTAAGTATGTATTGATTGTTTTGTCTTTGTTGTAGCGCATGTTTGGAGATGGACAGCCATGTGAATTGGACAAATCATTAATTAAAAATCAATTATATAATTGATATAATTATATCCAGCACATCTGTATCAATATGTTCCCTAGAGATGCAATTGAATGTTCATCTACTGGTCTAGTTCAAAATCCAGTATCTGCTACATAGAAAACATAAACAGAAAGAAAAATATGGATGGATTGGTAAATGACATGGTTTTCTGAGCCCAGTTAGGTCTAATCCCCTTCTACTCAGGCTTGTAGAATGTGAGTGAGATCAATCCTTTACCATCCTCTAAATCCCTTTTCCTGCTTTGACCTGTGTTGGTTTTTTGTCTTTTTGTCTGAGTGTGCTCTGCTTTCCAAACATTGCATTCTTCAGAATGCAAGAACTCTTTTTTTTTTCTTTTTAATACCTTCTGCTTGTCTTAAGCAGCTTCTATTCTCTCTTCCTCCTCCCTGAGTCTTGTTTGTCATTTCATCTCTCTTCTCTATCTTCTACGTTGTCTATGTTGTCTCTGCTTTTTTTAAAAAAATATTACTCCTTTTTTTTTCCTCTATGCCAAATAGTTCCTTTTGCTCTCATTGGTCCCTTCAGCCCAAATGCAGAAAACAGGATTTGTCCAGTCTCCTATTATTCTGGGAAACATGGAGGATGTTGATCACTTTTAAATTTTTTTAAAAGTCCATGTGCAATTTCTGAGGTTTTGCTGTTATTAATTTATTTTTTAATGGCAGGGCTGTTTGCACAGACTTATCCCTTTTCCTGTGCTGTTTGCTTTACCTCCATAACGGCCTATTTTCTGTTCTTATCTACCTTGCTGCTACTGCAGGTTTTGCAGCTTGCTCTGTTGTAAAGGGTTCAGAACCTGGCAGTGGGAAGCAAATAATTTACTTCATTTTGTGAATTCCAGATACCTGCACACACCTTTGTAGTAGTGAATAGATAAACGTGACTCTAGAGGACAGATACAACAGACAATATTGTATAATTGCATTTAGTGAATCACCTCTTCCAAAGGAAGTGCTCCAGAAATGCATAAGCACTTCTACAGTATACCCTTATTTATTTATTTTATTCAATTTAATCCATTTTTATAGCTGCCCATCTGAATCAATAATTCTGGGTGGCTTACAATTAAAAATATATACTAAAATTAAAACAAAAACATTTTAAAACAATAAAAACAATATATATATGATACATTCAGGCTCTGGGTCACAGCCAGGTTTTTAAAGCCTTATGAAAGACTAACAGGACTGGGGCCATTCTAATCTCCAAGGAAAAGATATTCACAGAGGAGGAACTACTGCAGAGTAGCCCCTAAAATTTGTGGTGGCTGAGTGGTTAAAATGCAGGCTAACTCACTGCTCACTGACAGGTGTTCGATTCTGACTGGCTCAAGGTTGACTCAGCCTTCCAACCTTCTGCGGTTGGTAAAATGAGGACCCAAATTTGGGGGGGGGGGAGGGAATATGCTGACTCTGTAAACTGCTTAGAGAGGACTGTGAGCACTATAAAACACTATAGCCTTCTCTAAGCCATTTACAGAGTCAGCATATTCCCACCCCAACAATTGGGGGCAACCGGGTATATAAGTCAATGGTGGGTTGCCCCTGGTTCGGACCGGTTTGCAAGAATCGGTAGTAAAACCAGTGGGAGGCTCTGCCCACTGACCCAGACATCATCATAAATGATCTGCGCATGCAGATATAAGTCTAAGTGCTATTGCTATTGCTACTGCAGAAAAGGCATGTTCTCTAGTCCCCACCAGCTGACATATTTGATCACAGGGTCTGCAGCATGCCCAATCTACTAGATCGAATTGGACGGGTAGAGACTCTTGGAAAAGTGGTGCCTCAGACAATCTAGTTCCAAGCCATGCACCGCCTTTAAAGGTGACAACCAGCATCTTGGATTGCACCCAGAAACATTTCAGTAACCAGTGCACCTCATGCAGTAGTGGTGTTACATGTAGCGGGCAGCCAGCACTATTTATTATCATTCTGTACCATTTGAAGTTTCCGAATGCTCTTCATGGGAAGCCCCTTGTAGAGCAGGGGGTCAAACTTGATTTCATTGAGGGCCACATCAGGGTTGTGTTTGACCTAGGGGGCCCCGAGTGGGCGTGGATCAGGTGGGCATGGCTATCTCGATGTCCTGCAGCCCACATGCGGTCCTCCTGGACTCCGTTTTCAGCTGCAACGGCCTCTTGCAGCCCTCTGCCAGCGAAAACGGACCCCAGGAGGGCCACATACAGCCATCCCGAGCTCTGCTTTTGCTGGCAAAGGCACCGCGGGCCGGTCCTTCACTGTTTCCAGGGCAGCCCCATGGGCCAGATCTAAGAACCCCACGGGCCGGACACCCCTGTTGCAGTACTCTAAATGAGAGGTTACAAGATTAGATTGCACCTTCAGCTCTAATTGCCGGTGAGTTGCCAATATATATTTTACACTGCATTTCCACAATACCACTCATTTCCTTTTATTAATTTCCAGGAACAATTGAACAAATTGGTTTTGACCTATAGAACCCAAATTGTTTCACTCCTCTGTATCTTGGATACACATTCTGCTCTGCATTTGTACCATCTCTGCAGTAAGTACATTCTGCCTATGGAGCGAATCTATGTGTTTAATTATGTAACCAGAGCTTACACATATATAACTGGCAGTTTGTATGAATACTGTAAGTTTGCGGATCTTCTTTCTTTGAAGATTTACAGTGATGCATACATTGCCAACATAATAAAATCTGCAATCCTGCAGACTTTATGGGATAAGACTGAAGAGGTTGCTTCTGAATAGATATGTTTTATATAGCACTGTTGAAGTGTAAATATATCAAATCAAATCATTTTTATTGTCATAGACTAGCATGTGTAAATATTGTATACTTAAATGCCTAGACTATGGAAAAAAAGCTGGAGGGAAAACTATATTCAGGTTATGTTTTATATCTCTTAACACAGGCAGATAAAAAAGTCCCAGATGTAGAAATTAACAAGTGATGTCTCATTCCTATCTGAGTGTTGACGGTTGATGTTATAGGCAATGGATGATGAATAAGTAAATTTGAGCTGACTCATGTAATATAACATATCAAGCATTAGTTCTGTCGTAGATTTACTGGCAAGGTGAAATACATATTCATCTTTTTGATAATTGTAAGAACTCGGTTATTTCGATCTTTCAGATACTACTGCTAGTTTTATTGCCTTGGCTGCACCTTTGATAGCAGATGGATTATACATTGTAAAATAATTGAAAACAGTGATGTTTATAAAGAAGATCCGAGATGGACCTGGGATTGTCTGTTATGACCTTTGGTAAAACTGAATTATAATGATGCTGAAACAGAATTAGGATAATCTTTCCAAGTTATTAAGCTGGCATTCCAAGTCATTAATTTCTTTTCAGTCCAAATTAGCTTAAAAGCATTAAGGTTGAATACTAGTATATGTGTAGCTTTCGAGAGTTAACATTTCTCTTCTAGAAATGATCATGTTAATATCAATTACTTTACTGGAGAGGGAGGGGGTAGTTGCATTGCTTCAAAGAAGTTTAATGTTGGCATTTGTTTGTATTTTACCTTTATGCAAAACTTGGCTGCTGTTTCAGTTTCTGTAATTCTTCCAAAGGAGTTGCTAACCAGCAACACATGGAAGAGAATTTGAAGAAAACCAGTGGCAACCAAGGTCTGATGGGCCTTGGAACATCTGCCACTTTCAATCAAACTACTGACTTCAAGGATTTCCCACTTCCCCCATCCATCCCTTTTACTCTTTCTTGCTTTATTTCAATTAAGGGGTTTTTAACAGTAACTGGCAGTCCTCCATGATGAACAATTGATATTAAACCCGAATCATTCCTTCACACCTGCTAAATGAGGACCGCTTCAAGTTGCATTCATTTTCCAGATGAATTGAAATTGAAGGGAAGACATTTTTGTTCTTTGCTGAAGATCTGTAGATGAGGAATGATCAAACAAATTACCGGTAGAGCTACCTCAAAATACTCAAAATAAATGTGATATTTTCTGTGATAGGTGAAAGGATATATTGTGCGGCACACTTGGAGTTGCAAGCCTGATAAACCTGAAGAACTTCAAACTGTTTGAGAAAACAGTGGAATCTCACTCAGCTAGAATTTGTTTGCCAATGTTGCTATTTCAGCAATTCCTGAGCGTTTAAATGGCTAGTATGAACGTGTGTTGTCGCCAGGGTAGGGGTTGGGGAGTTACTGTTTTTATTTCTTTTATATGATGTTTTAATATCCTTGTAAGCCGCCTTGAGTCGCCATCTGTGAGTAGGCGGCAATATACATTTTCTAAATAAAAATAAATTGTGTTTTGAAGAGAGACAACATTGTATCCAGACCTTTTATATGTGCTGCTGTATAAATCTTCCTTTCTTTTAGCTGTATTCAAATAGATTTTGCCATCAAAATATACAAGTTTCATTAACACATTTTGAGCCGAAAGTCTAGGACCGTGATGGCAAACCTATGGCACGTGTGCCAGAAGTGGCACACAGAGTCCTCTCTGATGGCCCGCAAGCCGTCACCCCAGTTCAGGTCTGCTGCGCATGCGTGCATGCCTCCAGCTGGTCTTCAGGGCTCTGCTGTGCAGGCGTGGGGGGCCACATGCACATGCATGAAGGCGGGGCATGTGCGGGGGCCCATGCACGCATGCGCAGGGGGCAGGGCACATGCAGGGGGCCGCACATGCATTGCATTTTGGGGGTTTGGGCGTGTGCACTTTGGGCACTCGGTCAAGAAAAGGTTAGCCATCACTGGTCTAGGAAGTCAAAGGAGGTTGCTTTTTTTTTAATGTTATGCCATAGATTAATAGAGGAGTTACATGGTTTCCTTCTTCCCTATCTGTCCGTTGTCTAAAAAAACAATTGAGAACTTTACATGCAATGCTAGAATGTATTGTGAACATAACAAGCTCAATTCACTTTTATTCTTAGACATCATTCTTTCTACTTCAGAAGTCTCTAAATACTGCTAAATAACTGTGCTGCCCAATAACTTCCACTTAAAGTATTCCACTTCAGCTGACAAAATAAATTCCTTTTCTTTCACCCCTTTACACACAGCTCTTGACAACATGGCAAGGTAATTCTCCAAATTAGGACAAGAACTTTGCATAAAACGTCTTCTCCCAGGTATTACTTTTTAAGATTATAGAATATAAATTTTATTTTTTTTACTTATTATTATTAAATTTGTCCCCCCCACCAAGGGGACTCTTTATTTTTCATACTACATTTTTAAGTCACTTTGTTAAGGTATACTAGGAACCAGAGACTGTACTTAAAAGGGGTTACCACACATGTAAAAAAAAAAATAACACTCAGAGAATAGGACTAAAATTTCTGGGGTTTTCCCCACTTTTAGTAAAAAAAACTACAGTTTTCTATGAGCCCCTGCAGTCACACTGACGGGAGGATGCCATACCTCATTTTATACAGTGATTCCCAGCAGACACCATGTAAGGTGCGAATCCTATTCAGGGTTGTCCATTGCTGGTGAGAGTTCAAAACCTGACATCTTTTGCATGGGGTCATTTGTATATGTCTATATGTCTTCTTGTGTCTGGGTGTTCATTTATTTAAATATAATGAGAAGGAGATTGAATTTACATATTTTGGCTTCAATTTTTTTTATTAAAAAAATGGGAACTCTAGCCATCAAATTCCAGCAATATGATCTTGTGGATTCCAGCAGTGATAAAACAAGAAACTGTGGGAGAATGAATATAATTCTCCATGTGACCTGCAAGCAACCAGCTATCCAGCCCTGATTTAAGTCATGATGAATTTTGAATAAGTTGTACATTTTGGCTATCTGAATTATAAAAGAAAACATTATTTTGAATAAAATATATGTTTTGCCGTACCATAAATATATTATTTTCAGAATTCTATACTAATATGAGATTTGTAGATTGGAAAATATTTCCAAATCTTAAAGAGAAAGAAGAAAAATAAGCCCTTCCCCATCTGGACCCACACAGCCACGAGAGATTGAGACAGAACTGTGATACCATCACTTGGTTGACCAGGGCTAGAGAAATGTAACTGAATATCATCAAAGTAGAGATGATACCTTACAGCATCCCAGTGAATGCCAATCATTGGTTTCAGTAGGTGTGATCAAAGAAAGAGTAGCATTCTGAGAGACCTCACAGAGCCAGAGCCTGGATTCCTTGCATCCCACCCTGGCCATCAGTACAAGTTGGAACCAACCTAAGAGGAAGTAGGGGAATCATCACAACGCTGTGGCCATTTCCCCATCCCCTAAACCAGCCTGGACGGATACAGAAACTGATGATATCAAAAGCCATCAAGAGATCAAAAGGATGCTCTCTCTCTTTCTCCCCCCCTCCCTCTCTCCCTCCCTCCCTCTCTCCCCCACTCTCCCCTCTCTCTGAAGTGTTATATGAAAAGTGTTATATCTAATGCCTTTGACGGGTAATTAAAAGAAAAGGAGATAATGGCTGCTTAACTACTTGTCACATAAAGAATTTTAATCCTTAATATTTCAATTTTTTCTGAAGGTAGAGTAACAAAGATTTAGAGAGTTTTTCCTCTTAATTCTGCTGCCACTGAAAAGCAGGAGAAACATAGCACGATGGTTTTTTGTTTTTTGTTTTATTTGTATTGGTAAAATAGGTCATTTGACTCATCATCCTATCATTTTAATTCTTTTAGCAAAGTGGATAGAAAAAACATTTCTGATAAAATTTCAAAGCTATCTTACAAATCTTCAATTGTGATTCATATTGCGATGGTAATGCTCTATAAAAGAGCCAGTTTGGTGTAGGGTTAGAGTACAAGACCCCAGAACACTGCAAATATCATAAATTTCATTTGCCAAGCACCTGGAACTTTGATCACATGACTAGAGGGACACTCCGATGTCATAACACTGAGGAATGGTCAGCTTAATGGACAAAGAATTGGCGGGGGAGGAAATGGAACTTCACTGTTATATATGTTGACAGCAGGAAGAGTGCTTTATGCACAAAAATGGAAAGACACCTTAATTCCCACAATGGACGAAGAGATGGCTAAATTGACTGCCTTAATCAAAGAAAAGAACACATCTAATTTTGTTTCTTCTTGGCAACCACTTCTGGATTTTGTGCTCAAGATGGGAAAAATGAAACTTTGACTTTAGGTTTTGCTGATTAGATAGCTTTGTTGTTATAGAAATAATAGCTACTATAAATTAGCACGTAAAAGTAAAAAGTTGAGACTGCAATGTTATTCTCTTGTGCACCAAAAAAAAAATGTTCGAAGCCAATACTTTCCCCCTCCCCTTTACTTTACACTTTTTTCCTTCCCTTTTTTCTCCCCCATTTTTCCATTATTTTCATTTTCTTTTGTATTTTATATCCTGATGAACTTAATAAAATTTTTGCAAACCAGTAATTGTGAGGAATGACCGTAAGCCATTTTTTTAATTGCTCTCATAACATCAGTCATCAAAGGAATAGTGAGAAATTGAGAATTACCTGTACCACTCATTCACTACCACTATAACTTCAAATGTGCACTGAATAAGTGGTTGTTAACCAGAGACAACCTTGGTTACCTGTATTACATTGCCTGTTCAATTATTTTGGTAACATATTTGATAAAGTAGCATATGTGAAGTTAGCAATTAGTTTAAATACATGTCAAATATTCCATGTTGTGTTGTGGAAAATGTAGTCTTATATATGTCTATCCAGAGGAAAATCATAGCTGAATATGCACTCCTTAATTTGCATTCAGGTTTTGACAGAGACCTGAAAAGAAGCACAGAAATTTAATATGGTTTAGTTGTGGTAGTTCAAACATCACTCAGGCTAGAGATAACATTGAATAATGATTCAGCATTAGATAAGAAGTTGTACTCTAATCATCCTGTTTCCAACAGGGACTCAGCTATCACTTTGGTTGAGTTAGCGGCATCTTTCTTTGTATAATAGCTTTCAGAATTAAGAAAATAAATTATTTGTGAAATCTTGATGTATTTCACATGATAAACTGTGCAGTAGAATTTATAGTTTGCAATACAACCAAGGCTCGTCTCTCGTATAGTATCTGCAATGCTTCATTCTTTTTAGCTAACTTAGATGCTGACTTCCCAGGGCTCGCATAACATCATGCTTCATTTATTTTTTCAAAGCAAATGCTCCTTCCAACCACTGATTTATTCACTGTATTAAATGTGTTGTCATTAACTTTCATTTACCCATAGTTATTACAGAGATATCTAGAAAACAGCAAGGATAATTTCTCGGTACTTAAAGTAGTAAATATGATAATCGTTGCATCTTAAGAATCTCCTAGGGGAACATTGCAAGGGAATGATATGTGATATGTGGGTACCCCCTGGAACTGTCACAACTTGTTTATGGATTTTCTGGTTATGCTTTCAGAAATGGAGACATGAATCTTCAGCTGCTATCCAGAAATATCCTGATTGTTTTGTGTTTTATGGCTATTGCAAAAGAGAGAGAGAGAGAGAGATTAAAAAGTATGCATCTCATAAACATTAAAGGTGGCTGGGTAGGAACGTGTGTGTGTGTGTATGTGTGTGTGTGTGTGTGTAAAAGGAGGACAAATAGTAACACAGGACAGGATCCATGCTCATAGTTTGGTGCTAGTAATAAAAAAGAGGGTTTTTTTCATAGCAGCATTCTGGGATTTGAAACTATTTGATGGTCTTGAATGGAACAGTTTGACTTAAATGTTCCTCAGTTATCGCCTGACCTAGTCTGTAAAACGGCCATTGCATTAGTGGATTTCTTTTTGTGTTGTCATTTCACTAATTTGGGAAAATTACATGAATCCTATCATTCTTCTGGGAACCCACTTTAAATTACCCAGGGTATTTTCCTGGTGATCCAAAAATTTACAGAGATTTTTTTTGTTTAAGAACAAATTTGGCTTACTGCCCAAGACCTCTTGGTTATTACTTAATGGACAGAAATTACTTTCTACCCAATTTGAACAGGAATTTACCTCTTTGGTGTTTTTTTTTCTTTAGACCCCAATGTATATTTTTGTTTTTAAAAAGTATGTCCAAACTTGGTTTTGAATTAAGCCCATATAAAAGGAAGCCTTTTTGCATTGTTACAGCATGTCCCTGGTGAATTGTCTGTCACCGTATGTTCATACATTTATTATGTAAATTTCCCTTTGAGCAGAGCTCAACTGCTGTTGGCTTTTGGGGATGCATTAATGCAGTTTTCCTGGCATGATATGGAATTAGCTGGCATTGTCTTCTACTGTGTTAACAGTTTATTGAGAAGTTGAAAAACCTCAAAGGTGAGATGTTTATGGGTACATTGGATTTTTGCATGTCTCAGGCATCCGAGTAGAGCTGTCTTTGTGTTTGCTAACATCTCAAAATATGCAGCTTACGTACAATATGTAGGATGTGTGAGGAAGAAAAAGACTCATATGTATGTGAATCAGTAGTTAGTTTTCCTCAAGCTTTGTGAACTGGGCATTCTGTATAACTGACTATGATCTATTTTATGGGATGATGCAAAGAAAACCCACCACATCACTGGAAGTTCCTCCAGAGTGTGAAGTTGCCAATGACGGTATCTGCATAGAGGAAATCCATAGTTTTCCACATAGAGGAAATCCATCATTTATTTGAACTTTGGTGCTATTTCAGATTTATTTATAAGACTGTCCCTCTCAGATATATATGAGAGGGGATGAATGCTGACCAACTCGCTGATCTTCTCTGAATATTTATGGGCATGGAAGGGTTTTAAAACAGATGTTAAACAAGGAAAGAGAGTAAAATTAATAATAAAATTCATCCTTTAGACAGTATCAAAGCAGATGGATTTCAAATGAGATTTGCTTAATAATTGGTTTCATATTCTCCTCTCCCAGCATTGTCTTGCATCTTTATCTCTATTCCAGAGAGTCAAACTGCAAATGATACTTTAAAGATTTCAATGTTAATAAATATACTGAGCTGCCACAGTGACTATGTGTCACTGTGTTTTATTAAAACTTGGTTTTGCTTTTAGAAGCTTATGTAGACGGGATATAGATACCCAATGTATCTATATCATCCAATGTACCTATAAACATCTCACCTTTGAGATTTGTCAACTTCTCAATAAACTGTGAACACCATAGAAGACAATGCCAGCCAGTTCCATATCATGCCAGGAAAATTGCATTAATGCAGTTTCTATAGTCTCCTCTGACTGTAATTATTTGTCAACAATAATAGAGAATAGTACCATGTTTCCCTGAAAATAAGACCCTGTCTTATATTTTTTAAAATCCTGAAATAAGCACTTGGCCTTATTGCCATGCGCTCAAAAGCCTGATTGGGCTTATTAGCAGGGGATGTCTTATTTTGGAGGGAAGAGGGTACTGTATAAAAGAAGATTGTAATTGGCAGGTCTATTCTGGAAAATTGAACAATGTTTAAATTAGTAGGAAGATCTCAGCCATTTAAGATAGGCCAAGCCAAGAAACAGACCTGTCATGGATTACAAAATGCTAGTGTAGTGTTTTAGAGGAGGAATTTTTTTTTTTTTTTACAAAATTAACAATTTTAAGAGAATTCCCAGCCCTGGGAGCTGAAGTTCACTTATCTTAAAGTTGCCAAATTTGAAGGACACTATTTTAGTTTATATTAGCAGAATCTGGAAAACCTGGTGAGTCCATGGGGAACTGACCTGAGTCTCTTCCTCATGTTTTCTACTTTATCAAAACTGAGCAATCCTTTCCCCCTCCCAAGGCTTTTTCCCTCAAAGCAAGAGTAAATTCAAATATATATATGTTAGTGTTTATATAAATTCTCTACAAATAAAAAAAGAAATAATGTTTGTCCTCATTAGTAGTTCAATATGACACTCCTTTATATTGCGAAGAAGCAGTTTTAGTGTTTATATATCGCTTTGCTTCAACTCAGGGGCTTCTTTTAAAAGTGACAAAGAGGTCTATCAGATCATGGAATTAGCCGATTAAATGAAATATAAAACTGATAAGAAAAGTGAAATATTTCAAGGTTGATTAGGTTGCAAATGAAATGACTATTAGTACAAGAGTTGACTGCAAATGAGAGGCAGTATGCTATCCCATGAACTTGAACAATTGTGGGGACTTTAATAATAAGGCTTTACCTAACTTAAAAACAGTAAAATAAGCTTTAAAACACAGTGAGAATTAGACAGAGAAACTTAAAACTTTTTCAAGGAGAAAGAATTTTTTTTGAATTGAATTTCAACCCAGCAAATTAAAAACATAGATCAAAAAGTCCATAACAGAGAGAAAAGAGGGAGAGAAAAGTAAAAGAGAATGAACATCAGCAAGATAGATTGACTCAATTAAAGAGATCATTGGTGCCTCATTGGAAGACCGGGAAGATCAGGTTGGAAGCAGATCATTCTGGAGAAGGTCCATGTAGTCAGTAAGAATTGACACTGACTTGATGGCACATAAGCAAAAAATGATTTTTGAGTAATTATATTCCCATTCTATGCTCTTGTCAAATGATTTTACAGATATTGTCACTTGAAGCAGTTTGTATAGTCCATACTGGCTCATCATGGAAGTAAATTAGCTGCAAATGATCGAAATATAGTGCAGTTTAATAACAAATTCAAGGGAATTCATCTTTAGATGTCACACAGATATTTATAGTGGGCTGTGACACTGAGGTTTTAGTCTTTAAGTATTTACCCAATTGCATGAAATTCCTCTTCATTCTCCATGAACAATCGCCCCAATCAAACTAGACTATGTTAGCAGGACAAACTATTAAGCAGGGAGCTAAGGAATACTAAGTTGGTATTAAGAATAAATCAACTATGTTTCTTAGTATTAGCATGCATTTACATATAAATTAGCTTTCAAAACTGCTGGATAAATCATAGAATAAAATGTTTATCCAACACTCAAGTGTGTTGAATACTATTTGTAATATTATTTAAACTATTTTAAAAACATCAACCATAGACAAAAAATATTTTTACATCTTCTTTACACAAATTATATCACGTGTTCATTCTTGAAAAAATAATACATTAAAACCAAAGTATATTTAATAATTCTGCTCTTGGCCTCACAGGATGAAATGTCCTACCATACTGGACACTGACATCGACCTTAGTAGCTTTTTAAGGAATGGGTGGTAGACTGATACTTTTGGAGCAAGACAATTGGGAAATAAAAAAGAGATTTCTTTCTTTCCTACTTTTCATTTTAATTTCATATACTTGAGAGAATCTACAGATAAAACTATGAGGAGATATGAAAGGGTTTCAATAAGGATAATAATGGAAAGAAGGTTGTTGGAAGACAACCAGAACTGGAATGCCAGTTAAGAAGAAAGATGTTAAAGTACTTTATGTTTGTTCTTTTTTCTGGTTATTTCTTCATCCAGACAAACTGTAAAGTATTAATTCTATACAGTATACCAGCATTCTATGCCAGTGCCCCCCAACCATTTGGGCACCAGGGACCGGTTCTGTGGAGAGAGGTTTTTCCGTGGACCAGAGGGGGCGTGCTGTCTGCATATGGGGCTTCACTTGCTTGTGCAGCCCGCTTTCTGACATGCCATGGCCCAATGCCGGTCCACGGACCAGGGTTTGGGGACTCCTGTTCTATGCTACCAGCTACACATAGAGCCAGCTTCTGATATAACAAGTACTTATTGCAGTCATAAATCTTTCACTAAAGTAACACAAGCATGCCACAAACTCAAAGCTAGGAATATTAATTTCACTCAAGTTTGACCCACCCACACATACTTGGTCAACTTGGAGCAGATCAGAGCATGGGTGGATGGCAAGAGAGTTGTTATTATCTATAGGATTTTTCTTTATTCAAACCTATTCATATAAATGACAGTCTGGAATAATTGTATCCTCTGTTGGCATTCACGACTGGCTGGTTCTGACAGTGTAACACTCAGCACTTTCTCTAAATGAACTGCCAAATATTGTTTCACACTTGATGTTGAGGATTTCCAGGATGATAGTCCTGGAGTCTCAGCATTCATACCAGAAACTGCCATGGCTGAAGCAATTCAGGATGTCATGGCAGCAATGACAAACTTTGGTCTGTCCCAACTTGCTACTAGCCCTCCAGTTCTGGTGGAATACATTCCAGATCTGATATTTTATACTTGGCTGGAGGTGGCAATTTGAAGATAAGGAACATAAGATCTCTTTATCACGATCAGACTATTTTTTCAGATTTAGCTTACAGCAACTGTTTGTCACTGTAGGGTGTGGATAATTGTTAGGGTGGTCTCCCCTCACAGATTTGTATTGCTGTTGGCTAGCCCCAAAAATAAATCTTTTGGAATTCTGATTGTTAAAATTTATTAGGAAGAAGGTTAAAATAACAACACAAGAATTCCACTGAGATTTACTTTTACATATGAAATCTATACATCATATAAAAAATTAAGGTGGCAAAGTTCTGGTTCTTTTTTTCTCACACACTTTTGTTATTAAGGGGGAGACTTTTCTGTTTTATGAAGTTTCAAAAAATGAGTACCAGACCTCTAATTAATCTGAGAAACTTTTTTCACAGTTTTTAGCCTGGTCAAACACCAGAGTAGGCAGTGAAAAAACATAATTTTCTTTCTCCACCAATTGCATTTTCTCAAAATTATCAATGGCTTTCCAAGTAGTTTCAGGGTTTTCTGGAGTTTGATTCTGCAGATAAACCTTGGTAGTTCATCACGAAATACTGTTCACACCTTGCAGACAAACTTAATTATATTTGCTTCACTTAGGTTTTATAGTCTTCGCAATTCATTCTTTAGAGTTATTCAGGGTGCTGTTTAGTCAGATTCTGTTGGATGACTCTCAGTTTTAATGGCCCAAATGTCGTTAAAATGCTTCTTGGAATTCATCTAGCCATCTGTTTACTAAACTCTCCTTCTCAAGATATCTCACGTCTAATAGAAGGAAATACTTCACTAAGTTCTAATAGGTTATAAATTCCTGCTTACATAAAGGCATAGCCTCTGCCTCATTAAAGAAGACCATAATTAAACACTTCTGAAGAACATATCAGTGAAGCTGAATAATAAACCCATCAGTGATCTGCTTTCAAAAGGGGAAAAAGTTAGTTTGGAGTGTCATAGGTCACATGTCACCCCTATTTGTAGTTCCTTAATCAAACATGCATTTTCCTGCAAACAATTGTATAATTTCTAAAAAGGGGAGAGGGGTTCACCAATGGAGCTTATACAATGGCTTTGTTAAACTTGATGCATTTTATTGATCATATATGAAAAGCTCATTGATGATCAATTCATATCACAGCTATAGTCCATGGTACTACCCTGTTTTCCCCAAAATAAGACACCCCCTGATAATAAACCCAATTGGGCTTTTGAGCACATGGCAACAAGGCCAAGCACTTATTTCAGGGTTCAAAAAAAATATAAGACAGGGTCTTATTTTTGGGGAAACACGGTACTTGATCCATGCACCTAGGTTCCAATGAAATTGATAGCTTATTTGTGCTATTTTATTAAACAGGGCATGCCAGGTGGATGATAATGATATTTCCAAGTATTCTGATACAAGCAAACTCTGCCAAAGTTAGGCACTTTAAATCTCACTAATGGCAAAATGATAGTTAAGGGCTGTTAATAGTTTCCCAACTTAAAACTGTTTAATTTTGGCAGGATATCTGGTGATATAAACACTTATCTCAGAAATGGCTGGCTTGGCTTTCTGTCTCCATACATTGATTATCCAGTAAACGTTTATTAAGATGATAAAATGTTTCTCTGTTGTATTTTACCTTAAGTGAAATGATTACCACAGTTTCTGGCATGACCCAAAACATGGGTGGAGAAATGGGGGGAAAATGGAAGGAAAAATCTAAAATAGTAGAATTTTGAGGAATGCTCCATGTCCAGTATTGTGTCTCTGCCCCTGACCTCTGGAACTGCATCATTTCTCTCTGAAGTCCACTTGGCCTTGACTCTGCTGTCCTTTATGAAAAATTAAAAAATTGGCTCTTCTAGGAGCCCTAGGCCAGGATGATTTGTGAACTTGTGCAAGTGCTATTTTGTGTACACACACACACACACATTCACACACACACACACACAATCTTCAACTTATAACAATTCATTTAGTGACCATTCACTGAAAAAAATGACTATGGCCGTCTTTCACACTTACAACCATTGCTGGATCTCCATGGTCATGTGACCAAAATTCAGAAGCTTGCCAACTGGCTCATATTTATGACAGTTGCAGTGTCCTTGTTGGAGATGACCAGGCTGAACCTGAGGGAAGATCAAATACGTCTGCAGTCTCAAATTCTTTCGCGCCCACAAGAGATCTAAGTCCAGCCAATTTTGAATTCCATTGACTTTTATCTACCAACAATTCAGTTTTGACAGTCAGTAGTTCAGATTCTTATCGAGAGCATATTCTATTCTAAACATTTGTATTCATTTGAACTGCCTGGACTTCCTGATTTTCCCACACTAGACAGCCCTGGGGTCATGTGATCACCCTTTGTGATCTTCTGACAAGCAAAGACAATGGGAAATCCAGATTTATTAAACAACTATGCTACTAATTTAACAACTGCAGTGATTCATTTAACAACTCTGGCAAGAGAGGTCATAAAATGGGGCAAAATTCACTTAACAGCTGTCTCATTTAGCAATAGAAATTTTGGGCTCAGTTGTGGTCATAAATTGAGGACTGTATAGAGTTTTATTTTTCTGTGTTGTCACTGGTTTCATTTTTTGTTTTTTACATGTTGTTTTTAACTGTTCTACAGAGCCTTGAGTCACACACAATTAAGTAGCCTATTAAAATAAGTAAATAAATAAAATAAGTGTAATGAGGGACACACACACATACATACATACATACATACATACATACATACATACATAGATCTTTGGTTATTCGGGTTTTTCCCCGCGTAAAATTGGAAGTGTTTTGGCCACTTTTCGATGAACTCTCATTCGTCATCTTCAGCCTGGTGTTTTCGGCTTCGTGCTTCTAGGAGCAAAGATCTACATACAAACACCCGCGAAAACCTCAGAAAACATATATATATATATATATATATATATATATATATATATATATATATATATATATATATATATATATTAATTAAAAGAGGCTTGCTCCTGGGGAGGTTTGCTATGGCAAATCTAGACAGCACAAAAGTGCGTATAGTCAAGGCTATGGTTTTTCCAGTTGCAATTTATGGCTGTGAAAGTTGGACCATAAGAAAGACTTGAGTGCCAAAGAATTGAGGCCCTTGAACTATGGTGCTGGAGAAGACTCCTGCGAGTCCCTTGGGCTGCAAGGCGATCAAATCGGTCAGTCCTAGAGGAGATCAACCTTGACTGCTCTTTAGAAGGCCAGGTCCTGAAGATGAAACTCAAATATTTTGGCCACCTAATGAGAAGGAAGGACTCACAGGAGAAGAGCCTAATGCTGGGAAAGATTGAGGGCAAAAGAAGAAGGGGATGGCAGAGAACGAGGTGGCTGGATGGAGTCACTGAAGCAGTAGGCGTGAGCTTAAATGGGACTCCAGAGGATGGTAGAGGACAGGAAGGCCTGGAGGAGCATTGTTCAAGGGGTTGCGATGGGTCGGACACGACTTCGCAACTAACAACAACTACGTATACATATACATATACATATACATATACATATACATATACATATACATATACATATACATAGAGAGAATTGGAAGCTACCATTCCAGTTGCAAGCCCACTAGAGCAAATTATTGTTGCTCCAGATGTTTTGCACAGTTTGAAGGTACAGATACCAGCCAAGAACCTACTGGAAAAATTTCAAAGAATTTGAGTGCCAAGCATATTGCAAACAAAAGAGAAAGATCATGACTATATTTAAATAAATGAAGATTTTCCTCATTACATCCTCAGAAAACTCTTTTCATCCAGTAGTATTACATCATTCATATGATCAGAAATATTCTCTCTTCTTTATAAGGAAAGCCATTGTTAAAGATCGATTGATTGAAAATGCTGCAGTAGAACATGTAGTTGGATCCCTGCTTCTTCAAACTCAAAACCATTTTCAAGCCATCTTATGGAAAAGTTTCTAAAGTTGTGGCCAGTGCCATTTCTACCACTAGGCAGAGTAGGCCCATAGGTCGGCAGATCCTGAAAAAAATGGGACAGCTATAAAGGTGTTGTGACCTAGGTTCACTTAGTCATTACAAGACACAATTAGTCCGAAACAGACCTATTTTATTATAACAACTGAGAATTACTTCATTCCCAGCTTAGTCCAAATTAATTCCAAAACAAGTCCTTCAGAAAAACTCCTTCGGGCTTATCACAAATCTTTATTTTCTTTGGCACCCTGCCAAAGGCCTTTCTTGGCAAAGCCCACAAAGTTCAGAAACAAGAGACGCCGACTGGAAACAGATTTAGCAACGTTGCTTTCCTACAAAGAACCCAAGAGCGTTTGCTGCTCTTTTAAGTCTTATGGGAGGGGCCAATCATCTCCTGGCCTTACTCCTGAGTCGTTCCTTTTGCTTTAGCTGCTCTTGCCTTCTGGCAGCTCTGCGCATGCGTGCACTAGGAACAGACTCCTCCTGTTCCTCTGCCTATCTGCTGTCTGACTCTGGAGGCTCCGGAGTCTGCGGACTCTGGATGGCTCTGGCCCCATCTCTGCCTCTGACACAGAGCCCTCGTCTGGGCCTTTCCCAGACTCCAGAACTGGCCCATTGTCCTTCCCAGCCTCCTCACTGTCTGACTCCGCTGCCAGCTCTGCAGGCTGCTGGTGGACCACAACAAAAGGCTTACAAGGAAAAGCTTGTTACCTTCTGCTTCTCTCAGATACAATGGAAGATGTTCCTTCACTGCCAAGGTGGAACTAGGACAGAATGTTTAATCCAGTTAGCTCTTGAACAATGAATGTTCACTGTTAAGCAATATCATTTTGACCTTCATTTCAGAGTAAAATCATATAGAAAAATATAATATCAAATTATAAAAACTGATTGAATGAGATAACAACTGTACAATGTATCCAAACTTTAATGAAAAGGTTGGTAAGTTTTATTAATGCAAATGCATGTCACTAAGATAAAGATATTAGTTTAGTACTCTTAAAACTAAAATTAGTACTTTATGCTTCCCTTTTCTTACTATGTCTCTGAATTCTAGTAGTGTGTGGTACCCAGAACGTCTCAACATAAACCATCATCAGATTCTAAGTGAAAGTTCAGTTTAAAGAAATCACAGATCCTGTCGTCCACCTATAGTTTGTAGTATATCGGTATCTGTATGTGTATTTTTCTCTGGAAATGAATATCAGAATAGTATGCACATACTGTATATGTAAATAGAAATAAGGATATTTTGCATTTTAGTTCATTTCTGGAAGGATTCTTTGAGTTGTATAATACTGAAATGCTGATATTGCTGAAATCCATCTGAAGTGAGTAATAGTTTTGCTTGTAAATTATAATTGTGTTGAAATGTATTGTAACATTTCATTCTCATTATTACACTACAGGAGCAGTTTGTAGTAATAAAACACATTTCCATTTGAAAATCCCAGGTCTAGCCCAAGTTTTTCTTAATGGATTTAGCAGATTTTACCCCAATATGCTTTTTGCAAGAAATCTCATTTTGGTTTTATAATAAATATCAGTTTCTTCCCCAGGTACTTTATTTTCTTCTCAGTGCTATGGGAAGACACTAAGGAAGAATGGTAGAAGGTTAGCAAAAACAAAAACAAAACAAAACTGAAATACCCAGACAAATCTGCATTGTGCTTTCTTGGAATTGAAACTACTGATTTTCAAGCACTTGGAAAACATATACTTGAAAATTTAGATACGCAAGAAAAACCTTTTGGATCAAACTATGGGTCTACCTATTCTGCAATCTGTTTTCCAGTGATCTGTCAGATTCCTCCAGGGAGCCATATGAAAGGCAAAAGTCATAACGAAATTAAGATCTTCAACATTGCTAACTGAATTAGGATTATCTCTGTTTTATAAGACATTTTTGAGATCAAAATGCAGTCCTTAGGGATGCTTTCACCATGCTTATTCTGGTGATAAATTGCTTTCAAAACACAGGCAGGTTTTAGGCTAGAATCTTTATTTATTTGCTTATATCACTTTCATATGTCAATTAGATGTATTGTTCCCATAGAATTATAGGATTTGAAGGGAGGTAGAAAAGATTTATGTACAATATAGTCCAACCCACTGCTCAGCGAGCGAACCCTTTATACCATTTCCAACAGATTGACACCCAGACTTAGTTTGAAGAGCTCCATTGAGAGGAAGTCCTCTACTGTTGTAGGCAACCTTTACAGTCATAAAATTTCTTCTAACATTCAGCTTGAAACACCTTAATTTCTACTTGCTGGTTCTTGCCTGCTTGGTTTCAATAAACAATAGACCTGATATCTCTTGCACATGATAACCTTTTAGATATTTATGGATCTCTGAGATATCTTCCCTCTGTCTTCTGTTTTGCCAATCATACATTTGCCCAACAACTTCAGCCATCTCTCATGGCTTGTTTCAGACTACTTATCCTCCTTTTGTCTCTTCTTTGAACTTATTCCAGCTTTAGCATATTGCAGTTGAAAACTGGTTATGGTATTATGAGTGTATAGTACATAGGTACCGCCTTCCTTAGTCTGAACATAATCTCCAATGCAGTCTAAGGTTGTACTTGCTATTTAAATTTTTCCATCAAACTTGATGTCCCATTCTGCTGGCAATTCTCTACTATTCCTAGACAGTTCTCATATACACTGCCATCCCGTCAGTTCTCCACCATACCTCAATCCTATATCGGTGTGTTTTATTTTTCCTACTCACATGCAGGAGTTCAAAGATGCTTATCATCCTTTTAGATTTGACTCAATGTTCAAGTCTGTTGAGGTCATCTCGAATTGTGTTCCTCTAGGGGGATAAACCCACTAGCTTAATGCGATTTGCAAATTTGATAAACTCTGATTCAAATTATCTTGTTAGTCATTTATAAAAACACTGAATAGAAATAATACTGAGGATCCCTTGGAGATCCTAGTTGATACCCTGTTTTCCCGAAAATAAAACATCCCCTGATAATAAACACAATTGGGCTTTTGAGCACTTTTTTAGCACTTTTGCGCTAAAATAAGTCTCCCTGAAAATAAGCCCTCCCCAAAAATATTTAAACGCAGAGCTGGAAATCAGGTAAAACAGCATCTTGCTCCACATGCCCAAAAATAATAAGACCTCTCCGATATAAGGCCAAGCGCTTATTTCGGGGTTCAAAAAAATATAAGACAGGGTCTTATTTTCAGGGAAACATGATATTTACCTCCAGGACAATACACAAATCATTTAGAAGCATCCATGGAGTATAGTTGTTCAACCAGCAAGAAAACCATCAGACTGCAAGAACTGATCTTGTCCAAAAGGATTTTTAGGAAAGGCTATTGACTTACTTTATTTTTAAAGCACCATGTATCCTCTTGGAATGTGGCAATATAAAAACAAAGCTTGCAAGCAAGTAAATAAATAAATAATAATAATAAAAATGTACTATTGAAATCAAGCTATGGAAGTTCGCTCAACTTTGATTCTACTGTTGGCCTTTTGTATAATGTTCCATCATTCTGTAAATTGGCTTCATTACCTGGCATAAAGTAAAATGTATCATGTGCATCTAGTTTCAGGGTTAGATTCAACCCCATGATTTCTCTTTTGAAAAAAAAAAGTGTAATGCAATTCCAATGTCATGGAGATAACCAGATGTCACCAGAAGTTTCTGGTACTGTGGCCTTTAGCTAATGATTGATTATTAATTGAATCAATGTATATCTCATGTAGCTTCTGCTGGAAGTATTCTACATACTAATGGTCATGAGTATGTATGAATTTATTTTGGTTTCTTGAAAATGAATACTCAGCATAGCTCCAGGTTTTTTTTGCCTTTCTTATTTTCTTATTCTGAAAGTTTAAGTTTTCTTTTTTTTTCTTTTTAAACTGTCTCATATTTATGTAAAAGGGAAAACAACTTAATTGTTTTTCCTTGCATGATCTCATTCTAAAATATTTTCATTTGGGAAAGATTAAAAATATCTCTTATTTTTATCTTTAAACTTGGTTTGCAAATTGTGAGGGCTGAGAACATTGTCTTCCAGCCAGAGGGTTCTAGCAGACACCTCACCCCAAGCCAATTGTCATTATTGAAAATACATCTGATTTAAGGTAAATTTGGATGTTACTAGTTGCCAAATTTTTGTCATATTGGTTCAGCAGAGCTAAATTTGAAGTTAACTATTACAAATCTATTTAGAAAATGTACAGCCTGCTTGATATTGTTTTTCAGTTTTTAAATCTGGCATTGTGTTCTTGTTCTCTAATTCCTAGATGTTTATCATTGAGTGTTCTGTGTGGTCTTATTTTTAGCCATTTTCCCCATCCCTGGGGAAGTTTCTTGTATCTTCTTTGCTAGTCAAAGAGAAACATTCTACAATTGGACTCATTTTCCAAAACAGGTGAATCACGAAAATGCCCAGGAACCATATATTAGGGACTTTACACATCTTTATACAAAATCTTTACACTAGATCTATAGTGTTTTAGTCAATAGTTTATCCATTAAATGTCTGGGAAGCTGTGGGGTCAAGTCCATTCAAAGTAAGACCCCATAATAATTTATTTAAAGAAGACAGTGTCCTTCATAAGGAATTCACAATTAAAATTCAGAGAAAGAATTTTGGGTAGTTTAAAAGACTGAGGTAGTCATTATTTAGCTGCAGTAGAAGTCACTGGGATATATATCTTTGAAGCCATCAAAAAACCCAGAAAGCTTGTAGTGTGTGTGTGTGGGGGGGGGAAGAGTGGGAAATGAGAGGGGGGGAGGGAGAGAATTGGGTGGGAAGGACTGTTTTGCACTTTCAGTTTTGAATTTTGGTTGTTTTTCTCCTTTGGATCACGGTGGGAAAGATAGATATCAGTTGCTTTCTTTCTTCACAAACAGTTATGGATTCTTAATACTTCGGCTGACATCTGTTATGCTACTTTTCAGTTTACTTTCAGGTGAGTTGGTACCCAGAGGACAAAAAGCTCTGCAGTTTCTACAATATGTTATTTGCTTCAGATCAACGAGGGCTGAATTGTGGGTTGTGTTTTCACCATTCAAAACCCACAGTGTTCAACACCCGAGTTGAAAGGACAATCTACCACTCAGCTGCTCAAATGTTACACTTCTTTCACAGCTGCACAAATAGGTTAAGAAATGTCGCAGCTTGTTATACTTGGATTGCCAGATGTCTAAAGTGTCATTAATAATACATTTAATGCACATGATGTGACACAATTTAGGATCAGCAATTTCATTGGCTTACTATCATATCCTAATGTATTTTCTAAAACCAGAAAATGTGTTTTATTTGCTGGGAAGGTGTGCACAAGGCCAGAGTTTCCTCTTTCTGTGTGCAAAACAAAATGGAACGACATTTTTTGGTCTACAATGTCAGAATTTATCAAATATTTGTTTAGGGCCTTTACCTGTTGTGCTTTGTATTCTCTGCTAAATATCTCACATAGACTATTCCAACTACCTCTTTTGTCTTTTCTATTGTATATTCACCTCAGCTCCAAGTGTCTTTAATAAAAACTTCATTACTATTCTACAAGTATACGATTACTGTCCTTTTGTTAAACTTTTCTTCAGCTGAGGCATATTGAGCTCTGCATTTGCCACATGAAAAAATAATCTTACAGTTAGAAAAATAGATCCTTTATCCTCGTCATTGATTTTTCTAAAATATACAGCAGGGTGGAGCAACCATCAATCCCATGAGCCTCTCCAGTCTGAAGTGGTACAAACTTAATATAAGATTACTCTCTGAAAGAAAACTAAGTCATAAGATTGTTTATGTTCTTTGAAATGCCAAGAGAAAATCTGAAAATATTAGGTAAGGAAGAGTCTCAGACTTTTTTTCAATAGAAATTCTGAACTAGAGGAATTATTTATGTCAATGGTTCTCAATCTGTGGTCCACAGACTCTTGGGGAGCCACGATGTCATCACAGGGGGTCTGCAAAGACTTGAAGAAATGTTAGGATTTAAATCTTGAGTTAAGTCTTAGGGGTCTGTGGCCACAAAATGTATTTAAAGGGGGTCTGGTTGAGAATCACCGATTTATGTGATTGAAGATGTGCTAATAAGCCATGTAAGTTGCCCTAGGCTTTAATCTTATGCACATTTATCAACAGATAGAACTCATTGAACACAGTGTAATTCTAGCTGCAATTAAGCAGGCATAGGAACAAATTACTAAAGGTTATCTGTTCCTATAATTATGAGGGTGAAGGTTAAAGATTCGTTCTCCGGTTGATTTCCGAACGTTTCGTTACCAGGCTAGGTAATGTCTTCAGAGATGTTATCTAGCCTGGTAACAAAATGTTCAGAAACCAACCCACAAGCTTCGCCCTCATCCTACACCCGAGGTACAGATATTCACCATGATTGCAACCTTATAATTATATCTGATCTCTCCATATCTGCATATAGTTAGATGAGTTTTAAGGGCCCTAGCACAGAAATCATTTGTAGCTGTTTAAATGATGTTCTTCTAAATGAACTCTCAGTTAATTAGTCAGATGGGGGCTAATGAAGGCATCAGTTTCTACCTAAGAGTGTCATTTTTCGAGATACAAACCGTATCTCAAAATTCAGCCATTCTGAAGGGGTGGTGGTGTCCCATTTCTGACATTTTCCTATGTACCTACGTTCTTATTTCTTTCATTTATATGAAACTTTTTCCCACACCAATCTACTTCAGTATAATTATCCAAAAAGCTTTGTATTTTATTCCTACAGTGGTCATGAAAAGTAGGATAGGCTGAAAGAGCAACAATGGGTTTGTGGAATTGAGTCACAAAGGTAATCAGATAGTTCATACACATCCCATCCTTTTTGATCTGCAGCCAGGATGGTTAATCTAAATCATGTTTCCCTTTGATTGATCATGCATATGGACACTTCATACTTTAGAGAAAAATGGAAAAGGGAGGAGACGTTGCTATAAAATAATCCCTCACTTATTTCTCCTATTGCCTTGTTGAATGGTTTGAATAGGCTGCAGCTGATCTGGACTGCATAACAATAGGAGAGTAGTATCCAGTGTTTCTGACATTTTAAAGCAGGCGCCTATGCTTTGTAGTTGACATATACAGTTGGCTTATATAGTATACATATACATATAATAGGCCCATCATGCACAGTTATGCTAAGCATGTTTTTTTAACCATAGTTTATTAAACAACTCCTAGCCTTATTTACACATAAGACTAGGTCATAATTATGGTTTACAAATCACAGTGTCTGGGTTCATACAAAATACTGCTTCATAATTAAATAGACCACACCATGATTTTCAACCCCGTCACTGTAACTCTAACATATTAGTACCGATATGAGGGGTAATGTTTGAAGCTCCTGGACACAACAGAGACACCGGTAAAATATGCTTGACTAAGAAAGGTGAACCAGCTCTTTTAAAAAGCTCCTAACTTTTCTTATGGGCTCTTTAAGAGTCAGCCATTGCAACTTTGCAAGGGTTAAATTAAGCTTTCTTGCTGTTATTAGAGTTCTTTGGGCAATTTAGATACATTATCTATAGAGCTCATTTTAAATTAATTTACTTTTAATAGTTGTATAAAGGAGTTGCCAAATAACTTCTTGCTAATTGGCCACTACTGATTATTATCATGGTCTTATATGAAAGTACATTTTGTTACAATCACACTATCTTTATGGTCTGTTTGGAAAGGAAATCTTAAAACAATTGTAAAGTGGCTTTCTACAGGGGGAAAAAAACTTTCTCCCAGAATACTTTCTTACAGTGAGATTATTTTTTGAAAATAAAGCAAGGTGAAAGCATGAAATGTGATTTTTCTCATGGGCAGAGGTAAACATACGGAGCCATTTTTCTTCCTAATCCTCAGATTAAATATGTTATTTCTATTCTTCCATTAAAGGAAATTTTAAAAAAAAAGCAGTAATAAGATATATTGCAAGTTGTCAGAGCTAATTAATGAAATGGGTGTAAGTCTCAACAGAACAACACCATTTTCCTCATAAATTAGACTGAAAAAACGGGGATATTTCTCCCTAATGACTAAATTAAAAAAGCACTATATGATGTTCTTTAGGGCAATGAATTGTTAAGAATGCAGGGCAAATCCGATACAGTATGCCTATTGGCTTCTTAGTGGCCAGGGTGTTTTTTGGGAATAGTAATACCTGCTCTTCCATTAGCATTTGTGATTGAGATGTTGAAGAGATGTTCGACAACAGTAATAAGCCTAGATGTTTAAGATAATGTTTATTCAGATTTATTCTCTGAGTGCTGTTTGTTATACAACCAAAACAGAAATCACCCATTTGGAAGACAGAATATTGTATATTTGGAGGAATCCCAAGTGGGAAAAAAAAATTTAGGACAAAAAATCTCCAAAGGGGGGAGAAACAAAATAGTTCAATGCTAGTTGAGAATGCTCAGCAGTCATGAAAGGAGCAATCACACTTGAGTCAGGGAGAGATGGAAATCAAATGCTTTGGAAGATAACTAGGTTAGTTGGCTGGTACGGAGATATTCAGAGTGAGAGAAATTAAACAAATTTTGAGAGTGCCCGCTTTGAGTTAATCACTAAAGATTTTTTTCCCTTACTTTTTTCTTACATTTCTTCTAAGATGAAGAAAACAGATGTGTTTTTCAGATAGTATTTTGGCAATTCTTAATGAGCACCAGTAATTTGGTCTTTGAAATGTAGGACAAAGTTTTTTGTAGTGACATTCCTAGAACAAAAATGCTCCCCTTGGAACGGTGTAGTTCAAGTGGATCATTGTCTTCCAGATTTCGGGAGTTGTGAGAAGCCACTGGATTACTAGTGGAAACTAAGTCAGTGCTTGAAACAGAGACTTTTTCTTCTATTAAATAAAAACTTGATTACCTTAAAGTTAGCATTACTTTATTTATAAAACAGCAGGTGTATGTCGGAAATAGCTGTGGGTTCCTCCAGTCATTTTGCTTCTGCAATAAAAATGTTGCCTTTCTATAGAAGATTTTAAAAACAGGTATAGTAAAGATGCTACTGCTCCATTTTGGGGTCCTTCCTACAACCCGCTTTGATGCCTTAAACCTGGAAGGGAGAGTTAATTATTGGTTGCAACTCATTCCAGATTTGAATAAAATGACACACCACGGCTAAACTGCCTAAGCTTTAATGGTGCCATAGTTTCATATTGTGATCAAAGCTTTTTATTTTTAATTCTGTTTCAACCAGAATTTAAATTTGTACAACCTGCTGATATGTGAATGAATGCTGCTAAAGAGTCTACTCCCAGTATATGTGTCATGCAATGATGTCTTTCTTTTTTAGGCTGTTTAAAACTTTGTGAGAGATTAATCATTACTGGGGGGAAAAGGGATTCATCCCCTCTCCTTCCAAAAAAAATATTCTCTGCATGCTATAAGGTTCCAAAAGCAATCAAAGAAAGATCTGTTATACAATAAGTTGTATAGACTGACCCAGATGCAGAAATGTAGGGAATAGGCTTCTCTGTAGTCAGTTACTTCTTTTATGCTTGTATTTGCAACAAAAATGAGCCTGCCATGACTTCTAGTTTTAATACACCACTGCTGTATAAATTTTTCTGTATTCTTTCAATACATTTTCCTTATTGCAATATGTCTAAGTTCACAGGTCTCAGTGTGTGAAATAGACCTTCCTTGGCAAATCATAAACTGTACTATAAGTAGTCCTCAGTGGTGGGATTCAAAATTTTTTTTACTACCGTTTCTGTGGGTGTGGCTTGGTGGGCGTGGCATGGCGTGGTGGGCGTGGCAGGAGAAGGATACTGTAAAATCTCCATTCCCTCCCCACTCCAGGGGAAGGTTACTGCAAAATCCCCATTTCCTCCCAATCAGCTGGGACTCAGGAGGCAGAGAATAGATGGGGGTGGGGCCAGTCAGAGGTGGTATTTACCGGTTCTCTGAACTACTCAAAATTTCTACTACCAGTTCTCCAGAACTGGTTAGAACCTGCTGAATACCACCTCTGCTATTCAATTGAACACAATTGAGCCCAAAATTTCTGTTGCTAAGTGAAACAGTTGTTGTGAGTTTTGCCCGTTTACGAGCTTTCTTGCTACAGTTGTGAACAGAATCATTGCAGTTATTAAATTAGTAATAGGCAGTGGTGAAATCCACTTACCTTTGCTTCCAGTTCGGGAATTGGAGCGCGTGGGTAAAAAAACGGGATGTAATGATGTCCCAGCTGGTGGGTGGAGCCTCCTGCCGCTGGCGCTACCAGTTCGGCGAGCTGGATAGAATCGGGTGGATTTCACCGTTGGTAATAGGGTTATTAAGTAAATCTGGCTTCCCCATTGATTTTGTTTTTCAGAGCCCACATGACCTTGGGACATTGCAACTGTCATAAATATGAGTCACTTGCCAAGGGTCTGAATTTTGATCTTGTGACCGTGGGAATGCTGTAATGGTCATATGAAAAATGGTCATAAGCACTTTTTAAAATGCTGTTGTAACTTAGAACAGCCACTAAATGAACTGTTGTAAATTGAGGACTACCTACAACCCTTCAATATTTCCTTTGTCTGGCAGTATTCTTTTATTCTCAGGAATAATTTGTTTTTAAATTATCATGGCCATTTCTATTGATCTACAAGTTGACCAACAGAACTGAACTGTAGAAAATCATGGCTTCGGGAAACGCTGTATGATTTTCCCTTTCTGTTTTGAAAGTTTGTTGGAAGTTTGCAGTGTTTGTTTCAATTTTCTGTAGCAATGGGTAGCATCAATTGACGGTGCTGATATGGTAATAAAAAGCTGGTCGTTGTTGATGAATCTGAATCAGAAGGTCATTGTTTACAGACAGGTAGACAATCGACATATCACACCAGAGGGTCATTATTCATTCCTAAAAATGACACAGTAATTAGAGACCCTGCAGTCAGCCCGTGATAAGAGAGGCGTTTTAATAAAAACAAATATTTTTCTTTATGGAGTTCATGACATTTTCATCGCTCAGCACTATATAGAAGATGACAGCTGCCTGATAGCCCGGCTACTCTTGAGTGGCAGTATTGTGATCAAGCCCATTTTAGAACCTGATTCTTGTACTCCGTTGTTATCAGCTATAAGCTCTCAGGATGAAGGTTAGCCAGATATCATTCCAAAATATTTCATCAGCTCAGTAGGTCCTTGAAGTATTGCAAGGGGAAAGGGAAGGAGCTTGTTTACAAGTTGATTGCACATTTCCTGTCCTTGTATCCTGAAGTACTTTTACCGTTCCCCTACTGATAAAACTTACATGGACTCACTTCCATGGAGCCTTTAAAGTCTTTATTGGCTTGTCTCATGCTTTATCCTAGAGAAGCTAAGAATTTTCCCAAGGAAAATGGTCCTTTTCTTCTAATAGACAATATACATACTTCTAACTGGTGAAATAAAAGAAAAAAGAAAATTAAACAAAAAAAACAGTAGATGCCAATTCTGTGTTGATAATATCCCAGGGCTCTTGGAACTGCTGTGAGAAGAATGAAGTTGGTTTAGCACAGAATTTTTCCATGGCATCATAATCAGGGATAAGCCGGTTGGTTATTCAATTGTACTATGCATGAGTAGGCACAAGAAATAATGTGCCTCAGATCTCTTCCATTAAACATATTGAATTGACAGTTTAGATAAATGTTTTAGTATTAAATTTTAAGGTCAACAACTAACACACACACACACACACACACACACACACACACACGTACTTACATATATACAGACATTCTCCCTCCCAAAGTACCAACCAGATTTTATACTTTCATCACTAACGCATTGTGTCTCTTTTATTTTATTTTATTTTATTACATTTATTTATAACATTTTATGGTGCTCATCTCCCCTACAAGGAGACTCTGGGAGGTTTAATGTTCAAAATGCAGTTTAAATTAAGAAATAAACCAATCAGTGAGTGTCCATGATATGTATAATCTAATATTGTCCTGGGGTAAGAAATTCACTTTTCCATCGGCTATCAAGTATATATAAGTAAGTATGTTCATAAATACGTAAACTATTCAAGACAAGATAGTGTAATTTTGGGAAAAGTAGACTTACTTTGATGAAACCCTTCTGAATCTATATATAAAAGCGAAATCCACTCACTCATCACAAAATCTCCAGAACGGTAAAACCTATAAACTTGAAAATTGGTACGTACGTTCCTCTTGGCTTCTAGGTGCTCACTAACAAAAGATTTTTTTAAATGATCATTAGTATTTCATATAAAGTATATTCATATACAGTATATTAACACACTCCGATGCTAAGGAGTTAGACGTTTTACTCCCCCTCCCCACCTGAAAAGTTCCAACTGCCACTTGCCTCACATTCCGCTATCTCAAGTCACACTGACAGATGTTCCATTCCTTCACTCAAGAGTGATCTGGGGCTCCTTACAGTACTAAACGTCGTTACCTCACCAAAATGTCTACGCCTTCCACCTACGGAAATGTTTCCAGACTCAAGACGGAGGGAGAGATATTCCCTTATGTGTTTCAATCACCAACCACCACCGAGCCAACGGATTGTGAACCGAATTTCTCCTGCATAGTGTCCCAGCCCCAACTCACTTCTTACCCTGACCTCCTCAGTTCAGACGAATCTGTTCCTTCTACTGTAACACCAGTTAAAGGGAAAAGACTGTCTTTCTGCTGCCAGGAAGTACAACGGATGCCTCAAAGAGCCAGAGAGGTGAAGGAGAGAAATTTTATGCCAACATTCAAAGTGCAGGGGAAGGCCTACCACAGGATAGGGAGTATCATGGCAGGGTCTCAGCAGCAGCCTTCATTTCTCCAGATATACTTTGTTGGTGATCATGACAATGAGAATCTGTCAATACCATGGGGATGCTACAGTGGTTGTAAGTGTGAAAAATGGTCATAAGTAGCAAAGCACGTATCCAACTAGTATTCCATAAAATAATATTGTTAAAAGTGAATATTAATTGCATGGAGAAAGAACAATTTGCCTCAGCTAAAAATTTAGAAGATTATTTGGTTACTTTCCCAGTTGCACATACAGTAACTACCAATTATTTACCATTCCAATCAGGATATTGGTTAACACTAAGTACAATTTTGAGTCTGTAATCTTTAAACATCTTTATTGGAAAGGCCTTTCTTAGGAGATTTGTGGAATTTACATTTTTAAAAAAACAGCTCTAGCAGTCAGCCAAATTATTCATGTAAAAAAAAAAAACCAAGTGTATACTCTGCAATCAGTAAATCAAATTACGGGGTGCTCTTAAATAAACCGACGTAGGAATTGAACTTTATCAAATTCAGTCCCGTTTCTTTGTTATTAAACAAGTTTAGAACTAAATTGTCAAATTACATGTGTCTAACCATTTTTGTTAGTCCACATGGACTGTGCTTAGAATTAAAACGTGGCAAAGTAAACTATTTGAGTTCAACTAACATCTGGGGAAACAATTTGAACAAGTCCAAACTACGCTGTTTTTGTGTATCTTCAAAAACTGACCATTTTCAAGTGACACAACCATAAAGATTGATTCCTCCCCCCAGACCGGCATGAATTGGAAACAGCCATCTGCTGCTTGTTTTAAACCTTCCATGTCATTTACAGGTTACTTATAAGCACAACTAAACTGAGGATCTCCATGACATGTAGGTGTAAGTTTATAACAGCCCTACTGAATCAGGCCAGCCAAAAGATTATCTAGCCCAGTATTTTGTGCCAAATAATAACTGGCAAGGTATGTTCAAAAACCTTAAAAACAGGATTCCCTTCTTCCACTTTGGCTCTTGAGAGTTGGCATGTAAGGTATGCTTCAGGAGGAAGGTGCTATTTAAATTTCCAAAACTACCCTACAGAAAACACAGTATACACAAAGCAAACAGTTACAAATGTAAGTGCACATGTGGATGCATTTGTCCTTCAGATCGGGGTCCCCAAGCCATGGCCAGTTCTGAACAGGGCTGTGCAAGCAGTGGGTGAGCAAGCTCTTTGTGTCTATTTGTGCAAACAGCAGGCATGCACGCTGCTTGCACAAATGGAGCAGCCTGCACTAGCACAGGGGTGTCAAACTTGATTTCATTGAGGGCCACATCAGGGTTGTGTTTGATCTCAGGAGGCCAGGGTGGGCGTGGCCAGCTTGATGTCACTTTTGTTGGGGGGCACCTGTGGTGGCCTGAGCGCTCTGCCAGTGAAAACGGGCTTCTGAGTTCTGTTTTCGGCTGCAACAGTCTCCTGCAACCCTCTGCTTGTGAAAACGGAGTCTGGAGGGCCGGGCACATGACCCTCCCAAGCTCCGTTTTTGCTAGCAGAGGCACTGCAGGCTGGTGTACTTTGCTGTTTCCAGGGCAGCCCCACAGGCTTGATCTAAGCACCCCGTGGGCCGGATGTGACCCACGGGCCTTGAGTTTGACACCCCTGCACTAGCACAAGCATTCACCGCTTGCACAAGTGAAGCTGTGAACGCCTGCCTCTTGTGCGGCCCAGAACCATTTCTTCCCTCCCCTTCCCCCCATCTCTACTGCCGCTAGTCCACAAAGCTGGAAAGATTGGGGATTGTTGCTCTGGATGGTTTTGCAAATGCAATTGCAAAAAACTATAGAATTGTCATGTCTGATGGATACGCTTGATTTCTGTGAATAAGGCGCATTCATTTTTAGACATTTGTTGCAGGCTTCCAAAAATTGTTCTAGAAGACTGCGTTCCAAAAAGCCAAGTTATCTCCACTGCTCATGGGAACTACTGTCTAGTGGTTCCCTACCTTAGAAACTTTGAGAGAGAAAGTTTGTCCTTTTTGAAATAAGTTCTGCTGCTGTTGTTGTGTTCTTCATTTCTTTCCAATGCTTTCCAAGAAGCCAACTTCATAATTCTCTTTCTTTCTTCATTGCTTCCAGTTGCTGTTTTCTTATTTAACTCCGCTGTGGTACCCTAGAGGGGGCTGCAGTGCACCGGATTCTTCCTGACAGCCGTTGTTTGCTGTTGTTGGCTTTCGTCTTTTGGTACTTGGCTAGCTTTTTCCTGATGGGAATTGTTGCTCTCTCTTTACACATGCACTTACATGCATTCTATGTATACAGATAATAACACAAAACCTTCATGTCCCATGAGCAGAGCCATACCTTGTTGCATGTTGTAAGGAAAATGAAACCTTCCTTCCTTTATTGCTTCCTGGCTATACAAGACTTCATTTGTCTGCCTTTAAGAATTATGGCAAAATGGAGGTATTTAATTATCAAGTGCTCCAATTTTGAGAAAGGAGAGAGATGACTTGGAATATTTGAAACTCCAGGACTGGAGCTCCTATATTTTTTTTCCATCAAGCCTCCCTTTAGTGCAATGTTAATGTACACACCTCCTCTAAAAATCCAAACATACAATCAAAGAACATTGAAAGCAATGCACTGAAACTTTGGGAAAGGTGGATTTATTTTAACAATGCAGCTAAAAAGTTCTTTACACCTCCTCTGGACTCTGTCTGCACCTCCTCAAGGGAGCTATGCTTCACATTTTGAGAAACCCGTCTCTAGGATGATAGAAAGGGTTATAACTTAGAAGTAAGGCTAACATATGTGGGCTGCAAAACCCCAGATGATCACCAGATGGCAATAAGATTGAGAGCTCTTTGTGTCTCTTTGCTGCCCCCTAGTAGTTATTTGGATTTTTTTTCCAATTCATATTTAATTATGTATAGTTTAGATGTATAATGCCACTCAACTCAAAACTGATTTTGGACAGTGTACAGATTGGAAACAGATACAGTACTAAAAGCTTAACAAAAAATAAACATAATGGTGAAGGGATCAGACATACCCCCATATAAGCAGATATTACACACCAGATTGATATCATATTTATTTATATATTTATGTTTAGTATGTATTTATACCCTACCTTTATTATTTTTATAAATAACTCAAGGCAATGATCATACCTAATATTTCTTGCTTTTCCTATTCCTCCCCTAATGACAATCTTGTGAGGTGGGTTGGGCTGAGAGAGAGTAACAAGCCCGAAGTCACCCAGCCAGCTTTCATGCCTAAGGTGGGACTAGAACTCATGGTCTCCCAATTTCTAGCTGGGGCCTTAACTGGTAGAGCAAACTGACTCTCATATCATGCCAAAATGGTTTTCAAAGATGATTTAAAAGCATGCAGTGTCAGGGCAGTTTGAATCTGGCAGGGTGGGGCATGCTATTCCAAATTATTTCTTTGATTCCATCATGACACTGCATAATGGATGAGCCAGGAAGCGGGCCTGCTCTGCTGGATCTTATGGAGCAAGAAACAATGGGATGGTGTCTTCAAATAGCCGCAAGTGAGGTGACCAAGGAGTCATGAATGAGATGGATTCCAAGTCCAGGAAAAATTTCTTCAAAAAGCCCCCTACTTTTTGAAGAAAAACTGTGAGTCCAGAAGGATCCATAATTGCAATCAGTTCTTTATGAGGAAGCATCAGGAGAAGCATGCATCCATAGCTAACTGGTCATGTCAGAGATTTTTAAAAACCATATGTTTTTATTAATCCATTTTCAAACATATCTGTATAAAATAATGTAAAATAAAAAATGAAATAAAACACAAAAGCAAACGGATGTATTTATGTATGTATGTTTATATTTTTCTTCAACCGGGTATTTTCCTACGTAAACCAAGTTTCTCAAATTGCAGCCATCGCTCAGTGAAATCACATCCACTATCCTAAGCTTCTTCAGACAGCTGCATTTTGCTGCCTATTGGGAGACAGCAAAATACATGCTTGTTGTCTGAAGAAGCCTAGGATAGTGGATGTGATTTCACTGAGCTATGGTTGCAATTTGAGAAATTTGGTTTACGTAGGAAAATACCTGGTTGAAGAAAAATACATCCAAAAATCTACGATAAGAGAAGAAAACATACACACAGACACACACACACACACACACACACACACACACACAAAGAATATATAATATATTCTTTGTACACCCACACACCAAAAGTATTGTCACTGACATCTTGAACTTGAGGCTGTTCTTTCCCATTGAAAACCAAATAGCTTCTAGGCATTGAGGCAAGATCTCAATACAAATCACTTGGTTAACCAGAAGTTGAGATACACCGCTGGATATCAGCAACATACTGATGATACTTGACCATACATTGATGGATGGCCTTATTTGGAAGAGCATCTTCTTTCCGTGTATTTTAATACTTTTTAACAAAACCCAATCAAATAAAATGAACCAGACTTTTGCAATCTGGCTTCCTCCAACTATTGCAAGCTACAGTTTTCATTACTATGAGACAGCATGGTCCATGATGATGGATGTTCCCCTGAAAAAAACTGAAAGGTTAAAGAAATCTAGGCTAAAAGGGCCTATTGTCTGACTTACTATAAAGTAAATTTCACATAATTATGTGTGATCTTAATAAATTCTGAATTTGAAAATAAACAAAACATTAAATTTCTGTAACAGAAACATTTTTCTGCAAGAATAACAAGTACCATATTGCATATGAAAATAAGTGCTCTTAATATTGAGGTTGTAAAATATGTAAACAAGATAGATGAAATAATCAGGCATCAAAAAAATCCTTGCTAGTTTGCCAGCTTGGTTGGTTTGCCAATATTATGTTACGCCTATTGTCTAGGAAATACTGCAATGTAAATTACTGCTTAATTTACCAAGAGAAAGGCAAAGTTAGCTTTTATTCTTCTAGTTCAATTGGGCCTTATGAGGATTCCATTGCAGTATTGCTAAAGATTGATCTGTTGTTTGAATGCTACTCTGTGGAAACTGTAGATACAATTTCAAAGCACAGGTTGCTTTGCCATGATTCAGCACTCATTTTGAATACCTGTCTTAGCTCAGGTGCTTCAAAGACCACTCTGTATGTTACATTCTAGTAACAATGAGAGGTAGGGGGATCGTTTTCATTTCTAAATACCTGTATGAAAGGAAAAGCAAGATTCAAGAAAGGAAAAACATAGAAGATAATTTCTATTCAAAGCATAATTGGAACCCAGACTAAGATGTAATTCATTTCTTTTGCAAGATACTCTGCATTCTGCTTTGAATTTTGTAAATGTTTACATTTACAGTCAAAACTGGCAACTAAAATGTTTGCTGTGCAGTATAACAACCTGTGAAAACTGAGAAGATACTATAATTCTTCACCATAGAGGTTTAATGCGATTTATTGAAAATAGTTTTACTTAGGCGTACTCAGCATTCAATATACATCAAACTCTACAGAAGCAGTTTTCTCTAGAAGTTTAAAATGAATATATTTCCCTGGTGATACTGAGAAAAAGTCTTAGGTTATCCTATAGTCAACTAAATTTAAATGTTTTCATCAAAGTATAGAATCACAACCATCCTGTTGGATCTTTGTGAAGTTTGCACAGCGTATTAACTCCCTCCCCCCCCTTCAGCCATATTCTCTTCATAGCTAAAATCTAATGCCAATTAAACTTTATCTCCACCTTTAGTGAATCAATTATTTCAAAATGGGGGGGGGAATCAGCTGAAATACTGCTTCATGTGTCTAGTTCTAAATCCCTATGTAGATCAAATCAAGAAACCAATTCCGTTAAAAGGCTAAAAGTATCTTAATTAATATCAATTATAGTAACAGAATCTTACAAGTCTGACTAATTTACTGCTCCCTCCCCGCCTTATGCTTATGTGAATTAGGGAGTTCTGCCTAAATTGCTTGCCCATACTCCTTGTTTTAGACCTAAGCCATCTTTCAAACCCTTGTCCCTTTGGTAATAGACCTGGCCTATCTCTATCAAGATCATCTTCCTTACGCTCTCTTCAAGTATCCTGAAGGGCAACAAGCCAGAGCAGCCATAGAATTCAGACTGAAATAAATAAATCTTGCCATCTTACTGTCCTCCAACCGGAACTCGGGACATCACCCTGAACTCCTCCTTGTGAAACCATAAAGAAAAAAAAAAGCACCCTAAAGAAATGTGCCTATACTGTTGTGGCCCTCTTTTCATTTCTCAGCTTGCCACAGACTATGGGGGGAGGGAAAGGTTTGGAGTACTAGTCCCAGACGACAACAAGAAATCATCCTGTGGGAACCAAGGTCATCTCAACAGATGTTTGGCAAAGACCTGAAGGAGTTGACATAGAGACACCAGAACACCTAATTGGACAGTGTGACTTGGCCGAATATCATGAGAACTAGCTAGAGTTGGTTTTGCTTCATGCGGGCTGAAATGATGTTCTCAATAAAGTTATGCTTAAAGAGTTCTGATCATCTCGATTTGCTGGCTTGGTTGGATTTGTCCTTGGCACTTGCCTTTTATAGTCTACGGAGGCCAACTCAGGGCCAAGATGTTTTCAGTGGCAACAAAAAGACTGACCACCAAGTCTGATGTCCACCCCTGTCAGGAGATGCCAGCAGGAAACAGACTCCAATCGGCCACCAGAAGAGCCAAGCAAACATCAGTTTAGAGCAGTGATGGCTAACCTTTTTGCCATCGTGTGCCAGGAGAGGGGTGGGCGGGGGAGGGTTGCGCGCATGTGGGCCCACACCGATAATTCTATGCGCCTTGCCCTGCGCATGCGTGCGCAACCCCCCCTCCCCCCTGCTCCTGGCACACGATGGCCTAGTAGGCCCATTTTTCTTTCTTGCCTGGTTCCAGATCCTCTCTATTTATCTGGGAAGGGTGAAAACAGCTTTTCTCACTCCCTCGGAGGCCCTCCAAAGGTCTGAAACAGCCCATTTTCCAACTCCCGGTGGGATAGGAAGTGATGTTTTTTGCTGTCCCCAGCCTCTCTAGGAGTCTCTGGAGGCTGGGGACAACAAAAAACGTCACTTCCTGTCCCACCGGGAGTTGGGAAATGGGCCGTTTCAGGCCTCCGGAGGGCCTCCAAGGGAGTGGGAAAGGCTGTTTTCGCCCTCCGCAGATGCATAGAGAGGATCTGGAGCCAGATAAGAAAGAAAAACGGGCCTTTCCCCCCCTCAGCCCCTCCGGAGACAGGAAACAGCCTGTTTCCCTACTTCTGGTGGGCCCAGAAGGCCCAAAAATCAGCTGGCCGGCGCACACATGCATGCCAGAGCTCAGCTGGCGTGCCCACTGATATGGCTACGCGTGCCACAGGTTCGCCATCATGGGTTTAGAGGGATCCCAAGGAGTGATGGAATTTGCGCAAGGATCCAGGAAGCGGCTTCTACCAGACCCACAAACCTCACTATACTGAGCCAAAAGGGGAACTGCGTAGCATTCAGCTACAATCCTCCTTGCACCACAACAGTCTCCATGTCGTCCTCTGCACTGGTTCCTGCACTGGTTCCTGCTGTTCTTGGAGTCCTCTCCCAAGCCAAAAGCTCAGAGAGAACAAATAATTAAATTTAGACACTCAGGCAATTAATAAAGAGAGGAAACACGCAGCCTGAAATTCATTTTCTGTTCCCCAAGTACACATTTTTTTCAGATATTCCTTCTTGAAATATATTATAATGCATTTGAGAAATAAGATCGGGCCTAAGAGTCCAATCCTTCCCCACTATCCTGGTGTGGGTCAGGTGATGTCACTGGGATTTAGCCAAAACCTGAGCTCATATCCAATTATAACTTCTTGATCCAGAGAGGAACTGCTTCAAAGCAAGTGTTTCAAATAGCATTTCCTCAGGAAAAGGTAATTGCATTAGCTTCAGCTTGGGGATCTGCAAGCATATGTTCATGGGAAGAGGTAAGACTTTACTTGAGGTCTTTATTCCAAGAGCTTTTTGACAATGATGACTAGTGAATAGGGGGGATCCAATACCTTCCAGCCTTTCACTGAAGAACAAGCATTTCTTTATCAACTTGGCTCCATGGATGATTTGGTAATAGGCTTCTTAAAATCAAACTTTTCTTCACCAAATGTAATGCTTGGTCTTCTTGTTTCTCTCACATTTAGCTGAATTATGTGCATAGTTTTATTTCTGTTGTCCAGATTCTCAGCAAATATTCAAAAGAAATGTCTTCTTGCCTGTCTGAATATCCAGTCATATGCAATAACTCTCAATTCTTTTTGTCACTTTACGCTACACAATAAAAAACAAGATTGAAGTCATGGGTCTCTTTACTCAAATTTATAAAAGTTAGAACATAATGTATTCATTTCCAAGCTGGGCAAAACTGAAGGCACTCTTGATGTCAGTTGCCATATGGATGTTGCCAAACCTGTTTTCACTATAATTTTAACTCTAATTTTCTGCAAAGTTGGTGAAGAATAATTTCCCATGGGAGAAACTCAATTATGTAATGTAGTGAATGTTAGATTGTTAGGATGTTAGAATTTCTAAACTGTGATCCAAGATACAGCATGGAAAGGATATTGAGATAATTTGGGTAGCAGGATTTGGGTAGTGGAGAGCTGCAATCCAGGTTAAACGATAAATGTTCCCATTCAGTTTTTAACGGAGAGATTAACAATGAAATACAGCGATAATTTGTTGTTCTTGTTTTACTTGGTAAGGTGGGTTTTCCTGCTTTCCCAGATCTAAAGCCGAATATCATCCTATTTGTTTAATAATTTCCTGAATTTCCACCATATTGAGACTGTTTAATCCATCATATATAAAAAATACTGAATTTTGCAGACCAAACACCAGCACAGAAAAAAAAAATGAAACTTGAAAGTCTCTAAGCGATTATCAATATGACCTCTTCCCAAATTTTTTGCTACAATATAAGTTTATTTATTCATAGTCACTTTTAGTCAAGAGTTCATTTTTTGCAGTATGCACAAACAAAAAGCACATGTTTCAATCGTTTTACCAAATAACTTTTCCATATACATGCTGTAGTTATTTGGATCCAGGAAATGCTCAAAAAGCTTGCCCATTTACGTTTATGGCACAATTTCCTGTATTTCATTCCTTTTCTTGTGTGTGTATGTTTATTTATAAATGCATTTAGCAGTTTAAAATATTTTTAGTGCTTTGGCCAGCATTAAACTTTCAAACCACTTTTCGGCATTCCACATGAGATTTTTTTCCAGCTTTCCAGTTGACTTCTTTAATGTGTCAGCTACCATAAAAGTAGTAGCTCTAATCAAGGACAGAAGCAACCTGGAATTAAGGAGAAACTTCCTAACAGTGAGGACAATTAACCAGTGGAATGGCTTGCCTTCAGAAGTTGTGGATGCTCCATCACTGGAGGCTTTTAAGAAGAGGTGCTGGACAGCCACCTGCCTGAAATAGTATAGGGCCGTGATGGCAAACCTACGGCACGCGTGCCACAGGTGGCACGTGGAGCCATATCAGGAGGGGGCACATGAGCTCAGCTCTGGCATGCATATGCGCGCCGGCCAGCTGATTTTCGGATGTTTTGGGCCCACCGGAAGTCAGGAAAAAGGCTGTATCCTCCAGAGCGCCTCCGGGGGAGTGGGGAAAGCCATTTTCGCTCTCCCCAGCCTCCTAGAAAGGCTCTAGAGCCTGGGGAGAGCAAAAAATGGGCCTACCTTGCTATCACATGCCAAAAGTGGAGGGAGTGCAGGGGGGGGTCACATATGCATGCGCAGGGGGCGGGGCACATAGAATTATGGGTGTGGGCACGCACACGAGCGACCCCCCCCCCCGCACTCCCGCCACTTTTGACACGTGATGGCAAAAAGGTTAGCCATCACTGGTATAGGGTCTCCTGTTTGGGCAGGGGGTTGGACTAGAAGACCTTCCAAATCCCTTCCAGCTCTATTCTGATTGATTGATTGAAGCTGTTGGATAGGTCTGGACTGTCCTAGATTCAGAACCCTCACTTAGCTATGAGGAGGTACTTTACATCATCTCAGGATGATTATGGAGGGAAAAGTAGGGAGAACCTTACATTGCTTAGTTTACTTTTCTGCCACCTAAAAATAGGACCTCTACTATTTAGATTTTGGGAAAGATTTCCTCATAGCAGGAAGCAATTGCATATTAATTCCTGGCTCTCTGAAATTTAAGTTAATTATTTCTTTATAACACACACACATACCCAATGTCAAACCATCAAAATGCACATCTAAACCTAAAGAACAGATGAAGAGTTATTTGATTAGCGTGTTGCCCATGTACATATTACTTTTACTGCTATTTTCTCATTATCTGTATATATCTGGGTGTGAACAGAATCCATACCTAATACTGGTCGAATTTGCTAGATTTGTAGCTTGTCGTTATTTGTGAAAAATGATGATCTTTTCTACATATGATTAGTTTGATGAATCAGATGCAAAATCTCCATTCTTATAGCATATGATTATTGGAATGTTTTTAAAAATACTCAACTGAAGTCAGAATGATGTATGATCATAGTATTTTATTCCCAAGGAAAGGTGAGGTTGGGGAGGTTTATTGTTATATGGGCTCCAGTCACTTTCTACTAATTGCAAAAAAGGAGTCAGTAATTTTTTCTATAATCATTAGATTTATTCATGTTTATTTATACTGAAAATTCACATTTGGTGTACATTTTCATAAGCAAATTTAAAATAGAAATTGACAATTTATCAGTTATGCTTATTCTCATTTTCTCAACTCTTCTTCCAATAAAAAAAATATTTTCACACTCATTTTATCAGACTTCAGCCTACAAGCTAGTTACCTCCTAATCCTTTCACATCTGTAATCAATAAAACGTCTGTCTCCCTAATTTACTGTCTATTTAAACGCATTTATGCATATCAAAATGCATTTTTCTACTTATAAGTATATGACGTGATTATTTCTTATTAACATAGTGATAATTCATGAATTAACAACTGGTAAAACCATATAGATAATATGCTAAACACAAAAGCATTCCATACCCAGAAGAAGACAGGTGACCTTCAAAATATAACCTGCAAAAGATTCTCTCCAAGGAGATTAGCTGCAAAGTTTATATTATAGTTTTCCCTACTTGTAAAGGATATCGGTATTAGGAGTTTTCTATTGTTTGAATACATGGTTTTTCAATCAAGGTGGTTAGATCTGTGCAGTTTGGGAATAATACTTCAGATAGTTCTGTGATTTTATTATTATTTTATTATTTTTATTATTACCTTTTTATAATAATATTAATATATTATCATCATCATTATTATTATTATTATTATTATTATTATTATTATTATTATTATTCTCTGTTTTAAGAATGTTCTTTCTCTATTAACTCGGAAAGCTCAGATTGCCCAAGGATATGCTGATACAGTTCTACAGAGGAATTATTGAGTCTGTCATTTATACCTCACTAACAGTTTGGTTTGGCACAGCAACCAAATAGGATAGGTACAGACTTCAATGGATAGTTAAAACTGCAAATAAAATTAAATAAAAAGATAAAAAAAATAAACAAAAACAATTGAACCAGCCTGCCTTCCATTGAGGATCTGGATATTGCACGAACCAGAAAGAGGGCTGAGAAAATATCTACAGATTCCTCACATTCTGGACATAATCTATTTCAACATCTCCCCTCAGGATGCTACTATACGGCATTGCATGCCAACAACTAGACACAAAGATAGTATTTTCCCCCATGCCATCACTCTGCTAAATATATAATTTTCACAGCAGTGTCTCATTTCTTACCTTCTCATCTTCTCATCTTGCCTACTATCTTATCCTGTTAGTTTCTTATGATTCATCATTGTTGTTTGTAACTTATGATTAATGATTGTAACTATATTTGTGATCTATGACCTATTATTGGCTGTTTGTTTATTTATTTATTTATTTACCTATTACTACACTGTGAGCTTATGGCACTGGAAACAAATTCCAATCATACTAGTACTTGGCCTATAAAGAATTCTATTCTGCTCTGCTCTACTGCATAAATGTACTATAGCAAAGCAGAGCCTCAACTTATAATCAGTATAAGTTGCTTAAATTCCAACATCTGCAAGCAGGAAATGAAAGGAAATAGATACAAGAGCACAGTTGCTCAGTTACTGCTTCCAGTGTGAATTGTGGCTAATTGAAGACATCTCTGTGAATGTCTGGAGATGTCAACTACTGTGAAGAATGAAAGGCTGATAACTAGGTCGGTCCTTCAAATCTCTCAGGAAAAAAAAACAGAACAGGAGATTACCCATGAGTGCATTGAATGGCAGCTCCTCATGAAACAGCATAAAATATGCTTCAGCAGCATCAGGGCCTTTAATAAGGCTAAGCCAATCAAACTTTATTCCATCACATTTGGAAATGTTCATTTTAGCCACTTTATGGATAATAGAGACTTTCAAAGCAGCAAGCTTAAATTGACACCCAATGTGTTTTATCTTCTTCGGATTTAAAAAAAAATTAAACAGACTTGAGAATTTAAAATAATATACAATTGGCCACACACACACACACACACACACAAGATTTGGATTTAAGAAAGTTTTAAATGGCCTGTGAGACCAGAAGGATTTGGAATACCAGTTATTTTTGCTATAAGATTTGAAAAGCAAGTATATAATTAAATAATATATACTCAGAAACAACTGATACAGAACTAAACCCATATCAAGAACTAAGGCTTCATGAAGTTAACAAATGGACACTAGAGGGAACTGAAGGACCACGCAGAAAGAGTTAATATATCTGAGGCAGCTATACATTTTTCTTATCTTAAAGAGTTTTTTGAAAGCTGGATTGAGATACTAATAACTAATATCTCAGATAGGATACATATTTCATTGGATAAATGTTTTAGAAGATGATGAGAAAAATGCTTAAAAACTTTTACCTGACATAGACATTATAGAGTTGAAGGCATGGATGACAGCAACATGAGGATTACCAAACATACAAAAAGACAAATCTAGAGATGGATCTATACATGGAACAGCTGCAACCCAAAATGCTGGATGATGTCTCTTCATGGGAAGAAAAGGATGTGGACATGGTACAGATGTGACAAGAAATCCTGGACAATGCCTCTTTATGGGACTCTTCGATCGGGGTAAAACCTTTAATATTGCCAAGTCAGGACTGAAAAGACACAATTTCCAATTCTGTGTAGATTTTATTTATTTATTTAATGTCATTTGAAATATTTATATAGCCGCCCATCTTCTAACCAGCTCTAGGGAACTCCCAATCAAAAGTTTAAATAACATTAAAAACATATTAAAACTACAAAACCAAACAGATCAAAACATTATATCTAACAAAGACCTGGCACCACATCAGCCTATGTAGAAAAGAGGTTTCTTTTGTAAATTTAAAAGAAGGTGAAAATTACTATATTCGCTTATGCTCATATGATGAAGGTTAGAAGCCATTTCTTTATTGTTGTTTTCGTTGCAATAATAATTTGGTTTTTTCTTCTTTTTTCTAACTTTTTTCTTTTTTTCTGCACCTTCTGAACTTTTCTATTTTTCTTTTTTTTTATTCTAGTTTGGTTTCTATTAGTTCTTCTGTGTTTACTAAAAACTTCAATAAAACATTTTTTTTTTAAAGAAAGGACATTTTCTGTTATTTAGTGGTGAGATTCATGCCTCCTAATTATCCTAGAAGCTGTTTTGTCTTACTTTAGTCTTGCTTGAAACAGATCTAATTAGAAAGATAGAGAAAAATATTCACAGATTTACTTTATTTCTTCTTTTGATCATGTTCTACCAACACCTCTTTTATGTCCTTTACTCACAATGTTGCTTTCATCTCATCCCCAGTCCAGCCCATCTCTAAACCTAGCTCTAACCTTAAGTTAATAAAATAAGCAACATGTAGGTTTTGTTTTGTTTTTTTGACATTTTGCTGATGTAGACATTGAGTAAATAGCTTCAGTACAGGTCAGTTCCAAGTCCATTATTTCCCTACCAATCTTGAGGGCAAGATAAGATTGGCTCATATCCATGTAGCAACAAATGTATTAGCAATGAGCAGGGACAAAGAGATACTTAAGAGACATCGTTTTTTTTTTTTAAAAAGTGTTTATTTGTTTTAACGGGAAAACCCATCTGTCATCAAAAGCAACATCTGCTATAGGGAAATTTTGAGTAGAAAAATGTCATTGAAATTTATATGTTGCCTTTCACATTTGGCTTTAACCACATTTTCCCTGTGGTTTCCTTTCTTTGCCATGCATCAATTTATTTTTAGCTTTGACCAATCCTTTTATTCTATACATACCTTCTATTCCTTATATGCAACCAAAAAGAAAAATGTTCGCAGAATATCCTGAACCTCAAACCAACCAACCACGTATTATCTTATTGCATGCGTAGCCCCGACCTATGTAATTAGTTCAGTTTCTGATTCAGGGTTGTATGAATCCACAACATTGGGTTAATTGCATAAGAGGGGTAAAAAGTTCATGTAGGCATAGCCAGCGTTTTTTTAACCCACAGATACTACATTGAGCATCCACAAGCAATTGTGATGAAAGGTACTTGGTGATGTCACAATACAATATTTGTACTCGCCTCTTACATATTTGTATTTGATGTCAGTAGCTGTTTGCCCACAAAATACCCAAGTTTTCACCAAAGTGACCTTAATGGAAGTCTTTCACTGTCTGTACAGAGATAGCCCTTAAGCCTTCAAGTACAGTTTCCAGTTTCCTAACCACCAGTTCCTTCTTGATGATATTATGCAGCTTCATCAGGATATGGTATTGCTATGGAGGAAATGCTCTGCAGCAGCCTCTAAACTAGCTCCTGAGTTGTGATGTATTTAATTTTTTGTGGAAGTGACAAGATAGGAAATAATATATGATCAACATGGAAATTTAAGAGTATTCTTATTCTAGATCTTTGTTGTGGTCCACCGGTGGCCAGCAGAGCCAGACAGTGAGAAGGTTGTGGAGGAACACGGGCCAGTCCTGGGGGCTGGGGAAAGCTCGGACGAGGGCTCTGCATCAGAGGCAGAGAGGGAGCAGCAGTGAGACAGAGGAACAGCTGGAGCCTGTTCCCAGTGTGCGCATGTGCAGAACTGCCAGACAACAAGAACAACTAAGAAAGCAGGGTCGACTTGGGAGTAAAGCCAGACCTTGGAGGTGATTGGCCCCTCCATAGGAAAAAAAAGAGGAGCGACCAGGGAGTGGGCTTTTGCAGGAAACAATTCGTTCGTTCCAAGAGTGGGAAGATCTGTCCGTGAATCCCAGAGATACTGTGCCAAGTTTTGCCTTGAACTGCGTTTGGAAACTAGTTACCTGGCAGCTTTCCAAGCGAGATAAGGTCTGTGTTGATAAATATTCCTCTGAAAGACTGTTTGCCAGGTCTTGCTGACTGTGAATGAAAGTAATTCACAGTCATGTAAATAAAAGGGGACCAAGACTCTGCTTCCTGCTTTTTAAGGGAGCCTAGGTCAGAAAATCTTTTTCGCCGAGATCAAGAACAGTGTTCTTAAACTAAAACCCAAACCTAGCTTCAAGGATTGAAGAGCTATTATATTTGATTATGGCAATTCTTAAGCAAAAGAGCTTGAGCAGCAAGAGAAAGAAAATGCAATTTTAACAACAGGTGTCATGTGAAATGTGAAGCTTATGCATTTTTAAAGCATTCTTCCTTAATCTTATTTCCCCCCCCCCCACTTCCTTCTGTTAGTATAGTGGTCATTTTATCTTTGATTTAATTTTATTACTTAGGGTTAATTTAATTTTGAGAAGTTGTTTTAAAACCATTGCAGTTTTTTTAAAAAAAATACTTTTAAGTCATTTATTCAAGTTAAGCATTTCTTATTTATTTGGCATGGATATATCTACCTTTAAAGTTCTGCAACTGTTAGAGGTTTAGGGAAGATTATCTGTGGTTCTTAACCTTCTAAATAAAAAGTCGAAGTTGATGAACTTTACATTCGTTATGAGTTCTTAGAAACTCATAAGAAAATCAGCCTCCCACCGGCCAGTACACTCCCACAGGACGGGGCTCCTTGGGGTGCCGTCGGTCAGACAATGTCGACTGGCGACCCCCCGGGGGAGAGCCTTCTCAGTGGGGACTCCTGCCCTCTGGAACGAGCTGCCCCCGGAGCTACGGAGGATCCCGGACTTGCGCACCTTCCGCCGTGCCCTGAAGACTTTGTTATGAATTAATATTATGTAAATAACAATGTAAATATTATGAAGGTATATCTGCATATCTGTTTTTAATTTTTATATTTATGTATTTGATCTTGGCTGTTCACTGCCCTGAGTCCTTCGGGAGAAGGGCGGTATATAGATATAGATATAGATATAGATATAGATATAGATATAGATATAGATATAGATATAGATATAGATATAGATATAGATATAGATAAATAAATGTTTTAAAGTCCTGATCTAATAACAGGTGATTGAATTACACAGTACACCTAGTCCATGACTTACAACAGTACATTTAGTGACTGTTCAAAGTTACAACAGTGACTTAGACTATTTTTCACATTTACGACTGTTGCAGCATCCCCATGGGAATGTGACCAAAATTCAGATGCTTGGCAAGTGACTCACATTTATGACAGTTTCAGTGTCCCGGGGTCCTGTGATCACCTTTTGCGACCTTCTTGACAAGCAAAGTCAATGGGGAAGCCAGATTCACTTAACAACCGTGCTACTAATTTAAGAACCGCAGTGATTCACTTATCAACTGTTGTAAAATGGGGCAAAATTCACTTAACAAATGTCTCACTTAGCAAGAAAAATTTGGGGCTCAATTGTGATTGTAAGTCGAAGACTATCTGTATAAAATTACGGTAGTTTCTTACAATTTTAAGATTAGATCAATTCAACAAAACATCATCATCATCATCATCATCATCATCATCATCAAAAATAGGTGATGTGTATATATCCTGAACATTTCAGGGAATATTCAGGAAACTTTTGTTACAATTGCCCTGCCTTTGCAATTGTAACACATATGGTTTTGTCTTGTCCTGTAACTGTTGTGTTTTGTGCTGACATAAACAGAATTTTTAATATGTCATTAATTATGACTCAGTTGCTGTACATGAAAGATTAATGATCTTCTTGGCTATAGTCCTATGTTTTGGAATCTGTCAAACTGTTCAAAAAATTATTATTCAACATTGGAGGGAGAAATCTATACTTGATTTACTGATATGCATTTGTCAACATCTGAACTAGTCTTGGAACAAGGAACGGTATGTTTTATTGTTCTGTTTGTAAAATAACTTTCAGTGTTGTTATAAATTTTCCCTTCTCCCCTTTTTATTGCTATGTTTATCAATTTTGAAATTGTTTTTCTATACTATCATAGGTATTTGTACCTTCTTTTACTATTCAGTTTATCAATGATACATTTAACGTTTAGATACTAACTTTCATTGGTTGTGCTAATCATGTATGGTTACTAGCGAAATAAATATTAAGACCTAATTAACAGATTAACAGAATTGGAAGGGACCTTGTAGGTCATCTAGTCCAACCTCCCCGCCCAAGCAGGAGACTTTATACCTTTTTGCCGTCGCATGCCGGCGACGCGGGGGGAGCGTGTGGGGGGTCACACGTGCATGTGCCCACACTCATAATTCAATGCAACCTGTCCTCTGCGCATGCATGCGCAACCCCCCCCCCGTGCCCCACTGCTTTTGGCATGTGATGGCATGGTGGGCCTGGTAGGCCCATTTTTCACCCTCCCCAGCCTCCAGAGACTTTCTTGGAGCCTGGGAAGGGCGAAAACAGCCGGAGGCCAGAAACAGCCCATTTCCCAAGTTCCGTTGGGTCCGGAAGGCCTGAAAATCTGCTGGCTGGCACACGCTGGAGCTGAGCTAGGGCAGCGCTCGTGTGCCCACAGATATGGCTCTACATGCCACCTGTGGCATGCTGTAGGTTCGCCATCACGGCCTTACACCATTTCCGACAGATAGCAGTCCAGTCTCTTCTTTCAAAACTTCCAGTGATGAAGGTCCCACAACTTCCGAAGGCAAGCTGTTCCATTGGTTGATTGCTCTCACTGTCAGAAAATTTCTCCTTATTTCCAGGTTGAATCTCTCCTTGTTCAGTTTCCATCCATTGTCCCTTGCTTTGGAAAATAACTTGACCTCCTCCTCTCTGCCTTAAACTTAAATACAAATTGTTGTGCATTTCCTATTTATTAAATGTGTTGTGGACAACGGTTGAATTAGAAACATGAATATGAAATTTCTCTGTAATTGCAACATCTTCTCAGAACAACAGAAGGGATCTTGCAGGTCTTGTAGTCCAAATCCCTGCTCCAGAAGGAAACCTTATACCATTTCAGACATCGTTCTACTGATTAATTGTTCTGTCAGGAAATCTCTCCTTAGTTCTAGGATGGCTCTCTTCCTGATTAGTTTCCATCCATTGCTTCTTGTCCTGCCTTCAGATGCTTTGGAGAATAGGTTAACCCCCTGTTCTGACCCAGCCTTAACAGAAGCAAGAAACAGACTCCTTGTCACGAAAAATCCCTTTTTATTTACCTCTTGTGAATTAATTGCCTTCACCCACTGAAAAGTCCAGGCAAGAGTCCTGTAGTTAACGGCAGCAACAGACCTTATCAGTTCCTTAAGATAATTGCAAGGCCTTGAGCTCCCAGCTGAAAGGCTGCAAATTAAGTTCTGGCAAGCTGTCTTTGATGCACGAAACACAATGAGCAAAATCTCCAGAAATACAAACGGTTGTCTCCTACGACAACCACTCCCCTTTCCTTCTATTTATTCCCCAGGCAGAGAGGGGCCATTCAGCATCCTTGTGTGCTTTGCTTCCTGAGTCGACTCCTTGTCCTCCATTGTTCACCTCTCCTAACTGCTCTGTGCATACATGCATCTGGAACAGGACCCACCTGTTCTTCCTCCTCACTCATCTCAGCCTCCAACGGCAGCTGCCTCTCTGGTGGCTGGGAAAAGTTGGATGGCCCTGGCTCTATCTCTGTGTCCGATGCAGAGCATCCATCAGAGCCTTTCCCAAACTCCAGAACTGGCCCAAATTCCTCCCTAACCTCTTCATCATTTGAGTCTGCCGTCCCAATTTGCTGCCAGCTCTGCTGGCAGCTGGCAGACCCTCTGTGGGGGCACCTACCATCTGGAACGAGCTCCCCCCAGAGATACGGAGGATCCCGGACCTGCGCACGTTTCGCCGTGCTCTCAAAACTTTTCTATTTCAGCAAGCTGGCCTGGCCTAACTCCCCTCTTTTAAATTTTTAAATTTGTGATTTTATAAATTAGGTGTTTTAATCTGTGTTTCAGCCGAAATATTTAATAATTTTAAGGGATTTTTAATATTTGTATTATCTGTATTTTATCTTGGCTGTTCACCGCCCTGAGTCCTTCGGGAGTAGGGCGGTATAGAAATTTGATTAATAAATAAATAAATAAATAAACACTACCTTCTTCTTTGTGGCAGCCCCTCAGATATTGGAACAGTGCTATCATGTCTCCCCTAATCCTTCTTTTCATTATACTAGACATACCCAATTCCTGCAACCGTTCTTCATATGTTTTAGCCTCCAGTCCCCCAATCACATTTGTTTCTCTTCTCTGCACTCTTTCTAGAATCCCAACATCTTTTTTATATTGTGGCGGCCAAAACTGGATGCAATATTCTCAGACAGATGATTGTTCTATTATGGATAAATTACCTTGATTGTATTCTTTAAGCTGTTGGACTCTTAACCAGAGCACTCAAAGCTATTTGCATTGAGCGAGATAGCAGAAAAAAAAAACAGTAGAGGAGAAAGGTATATGTATGATAATAACATGCTACTGGTATAGGTTCTTAGAAATGGGAACCCTTCTAAATGTAATCGTCTTTTGTCAGGAAATTGTTACATCTCAATCAGATGAAACTAGGGAGTCTTGCACAAAGTTACATTAAAGTTCATAATGGCTATGCTTTTTTAAAAAAAAAAATTAGATAGCATAACAGACATTTTGCTGTCAAATTGTGTGTGTGTGTGTGTGTGTGTGTGTGTGTGTGTCTGAGAAAAACTGCTGCAGGCTCTGCTATTTGGCAACCTGCTAAATATTGTTACATTTCTTCCTTCATTTTTTTGCATGTAGTAATTCCCACTGATTTTAATACACTGGACAACGATAGGCTTGTAAATTGTGTACATGTAGATTCCAGTTTAATTAGCTGCAGATGCTGAGAGTTCTGAAAAGGAAAATCTTTGCTCAGTTTTGTCGCTATTTGCAAGCATCAGCCAATTTTATAAAAAGGAATTTATCTGTGTGGTTTTAGGATTATAACTTTTTGATCATTTCATGCTGGTAATGACTATAAATATGTACAGGAGTGCTAGTCTTCAGATGCCCAGAATGTACATATCTGCGTGTTTAGGTAGAAACCATTATGTTAGTTTGTTAAAGAAAATCAATTTCTAAAAACAATAAGCTAGAATAAAAACAGGGTAAATGCAGCCATTCTATTTGCAGAATTGCTATTCTTTCATATTGTCACAACAAATAACTTCAGCACCCCAAAGCAAAGTTTACAAATATACACACACACACATACCAAACGTGTTCCTAGAATTAATGTGACTAGGGCTCAATTGTGGCTTCTGTTTTTAATACAGTCTCGACCTTAGAACATATGAAATACAGATGAAAAAAAGTGCCCCTGAACAGATGCAGACTCCCTTTTCCTCAACTCTGATTAGTAAGAAAATGAAGAATGGTTTCCAGATAGACTTAAATAGCAATACCTAAAAAAAGGGGGAAAGAAACGAGAAACCGGATTCTTCCTTTTAAGATGGGCATTTTCATTCTTCCCCATGGGTTCAGGCTTGGCCCCTGATCAACTCGTAAGTGGAAGAAAAATCTCCAACTATTCACAAACGCTGGTTTTCATCTTACTACTGAGGTTGTGTCAACCTTTCAAAGACCTGTAACCTTTCCACGTGTGAGGCTCCCTTCTGTTTTTGCAAAAGTGTATTTCCAGATTCACCAAACACCCCAATCCCTATCTACTTAGTTATTTACCTGAGCTCAAGATCGCAACCTTATTTTTTCCTAGGTGTTTATAAAATTAGATCTGCTTGCTATAATATTGCTCCATGTGCATATATCATGAAACAGACTTGACCACATATACACTTCTCTTCAAAACAGTTGTTTGTCTTATATTCTGTCTCAAGACTGTTTCATATATGTTCTTCAGTAGATTCAGCCACTGTAAAATTTGTTTTAAAAAGTTATCCCCGCAATTCAGTGACTGATTAGGATCTAAATAGCAATTAAACTTTGGAACTGTATTCAGGTATGCTAATACATATTGAGAAAAACTATAGATCTCTTCATCTACCACATTGCTTCTCTGTGCCAATCCTTTTTTTAAAAAACAACAACAACAACAACAATCTTCAATCCTGCTAGCAAACTGAACTGATACAGGCCAATTTTCCTGTCAAATTACCTTTAGCTGCAAATATAATACCATTAAACCCAAGCCTCAGGAAATTAGATCACAAAGGAAATAAAATCCAGCAGCAGGCACAGAACTGGTGATTACATGGAAGAAAGATCTGGAAGGGGGAAGGGTGGATTGGTGGGGAAATTTCCCCAAAGAAAGCAGTGGCATATCACTTCAGGATTGTTGCCAATAAAGCCACCACAGCACACCTATGAAGTTACAATAATCAAGCTCAATTGGTGGTAAATTTATTTCCCATCTTTATTATTTTGATAAATAACTCAAGATGTATATTACACCTAGTACTTGGGGGTGAAATCCAGCAGGTTCTGACAGGTTCTGGAGAACTGGTAGCAGAAATTTTGAGCAGTTTGGAGAACTGGCAGCGGAAATTTTGAGTAGTTCTGAGAACCAGCAAATACCACCTCTGGCTGGCCCCAGAGTGGGGTGGGAATGGAGATTTTGCAGCATCCTTCCCCTACCACACCAACCAAGCCACGCCCACCAAGCCACACCACGCCTACCAAGCCACGCCCACAGAACCAGTAGTAAAAAAAATTGGATTTCACCACTGCTAGTACTCTTCCCTCCTCCTATAATCCCCACAACAACCTTGTGAGATGAACTGGACCGAGAAAGAGTGACTGGCCCAAAGTTACCCAGCCAGCTTTCATGGCTAAGGGAGAACTAGACCTCATGATCTCCTGGTTTTTAGTCTGGTGCCTTATCCAGTAGACCAAACTGACTCTACTACTACAAAGCAGCTTTGAAAATCTCTTTTTATATTTATAATCACCAATAAACAAATGTATTAAATTCTAAAATGAAAATAAAGAAGGAAGCTTCCAATTAGAGTACTTTCATCCTCAATCATGCTCCAGTGAAATGGCAAAACCTACATTCTTATTATCCTACCACAGAATTAGATAGGTGGAAGGGGGTTCACCAAGTCCACCCCTCTCTTCTTTCCCTGCAGAAGCCAAAGTGGGGCAACAGGAATGTCCAACATTGGCAATTTTAAGACTTGTGGACTTAAACTCCCAGAATTCCCCAGCCAGCATGCCACTATTGGACATTTTGAGCGTCCTGGATAGATGACTCTACAGCCGTTGCTTCAGTCCCTCCTATGGGAAGGGAAGTTGTGTCAAAAAAATTCAAGATGGTCATAATAGCAATAGCACTTAGGCTTATATATCGCTTCACAGTGCTTTACAGCCCACTCTAAGCAGTTTATGTAGCAGTCAGCATATTGCCCCCAACAATCTCGGTCTTCATTTTACTGATCTCGGAGGGATGGAAGGCTGAGTCAACCTGGAGCCAGTAAGATTCGAACTCCTGGCAGTGAGTTAGCCTGCAATCCTGCATTGTTACCACTGCGCCACCACGGCTCTTGCGTGGTTATATGCACCACGGTGATGATGGCATATAACCATGTGATTGAAGCCTCATCCTTTTATATGTGTGTTGTGTTCTGTAAAAACAAAGGGTGGCGCTTCTACCATGATAGTGGCTGCCATCTTGACTTTTTTGACCTCTTCTAAAAGGGAGAGCAACACCTGTCTGGGAAATTGGTTGCGCTGCCCATTAGCTCTCTAGAAACTGCCTACTTTTCTGCCACTCTGATAAGGAATAAGATCACCCGTTTGAATTTTGGAGCTAACCTCCGTTCCCCCAGCCCTTAAGAGCATGCACGGGTGCGTCCATGCGTGCAGGTGGGGAGATCCTTTTCAACCCCAAACAAAGTGACAACTGTGTACGCTTTTGGCCAAGTTTCCAGCGGCTGGTTGAGCCGATCTGCCACGGTTTGGCCAACGCCGGATGCTTGCCCCCCCCCCCCCCCAAAAAAAAAAAAAAAAAGCACAGCAGCTCATTAACAGGGGGATTGATTTTTTTTTTTTTACTACCCTACTGGAAGATCTCCAGCTTCTAACGACTCGCGTCCCCATATACAGACGTTCTATATTGACCTGGATGAAGTCGCCTTCTGAGTGGAATAACGCGCAAGGCAAAAAACAAAAAACAGAGAGAAGAAAGAAAAAGAGAGAGAGAGAAAGAAAGAAAGAAAAAGAAAGAAAGAAAAAAGAAAGAAAGAAAGCTCCCTCGCAACTTCTACACCCTCGCAGCTCCCGTTGGGCGAAATAAACGATCCGATCCTCCCGTGTTTCGCAGCCGAGCTCGCTCTTTTCCTCTAACACCCCCCCCCCTTTCCCCACTCCGGTCCCTTTCTTCCTCCGCCCTCCCGTTATCCTTCGCCGGGACCCCCTTTCCCTTTTGTTATTCGGCATGTCTGATTAGCCGAGGCCTGATTGGCTGGCTGCCTGTTCGGAAAATAGATTCCGTGCAGATCGGCTCCCACAACCCCCCCGCCCCCCCTTCTCTTCTCCCGCTCGCCCAGTTCCAGGCAGGAAACGTTGAGCGAGCGGAGCTTGATGGAAGCTGATCGGCAGCGGCTGAAGCGTTAAGAGCTCCCGCTTTGCCCGCCGCCGCCGCGCCTTGACAAGCAGCCTGCCGCGGAATCTTCGGGCGCCCGAGCCGATCGCCTCCTTTTCCCCAGCGCGCCTGCCCGACTTTTGAGATCCAAGCATGGACTACTGCCGCCGGGCAACCGCCAGCGCTCTTCTCCTGGCTTCCTTGCTTCTGGTAAAAGGCGCTTATTCCAACTCTCTTGCATCCTGCTTAGAGAAGGACTCCCAACACTGGGGGGCGAGGGGGGGCGGTGTGGGGTGCTTGGGGTGGGGAGCGAGGGCGAGCGGTGCTACCTTTGGAAAGGCTTTCTTGGAAAGTTGTCGCCAGGTCCCGTTGAGAGGTGCCAGCTGAACACCGGTCTTCTTTATATATTAAAAAAAAAAAAGGAATAGGCGCCGGTGGACTCCCCTTGGGCGTTGCTGGCAGGCTTTCGCGAACGCGCGTTGCGGAGAGCGACTTCTGGAGTGGGATTGAAAGCCAAAAAAAAGTTTCTCTTGAAACCAGCCGCGCCGAAGCAGTGCTGAGAACGATGAGACTTTAGACGTAACTTTAGGGTCACTTTTAAATGTACACTAAGTGGCTTACATCACAATGGCATTTTAGGTGGTTGACCCGGTCAAAAGATGCGGGGTTTTAATTTAATTCTTCTTCTTCTTCTTCTTCTTCTTCTTCTTCTTCTTCTTTTCTTCTTCTTCTTCTTCTTCTTCTTCTTCTTCTTCTTCTTCTTCTTCTTCTTCTTCTTCTTCTTCTTCTTCTTCTTCTTCTTCTTCTTCTTCTTCTTCTTCTTCTTCTTCTTCTTCTTCTTCTTCTCCTCCTCCTCCTCCCCCTCCTCCTCCTCCTCCTCCTCCTCCTCCTCCTCCTCCTCCTCCTCCTCCTTCTTCTTCTTTATTCTGTTCCCTTCCTCTGCCTCTCTTCCAACTATTTCTCCTGCACTGCATTAGGAAGGAAAGCCGTTTTTTTTTTCCCCTTCCCCAGCGAAGTTAAGGGAGGTTCCTGCGATGTGGTCAGTGCCCATTGTTGGATTAGCTCAAAACGCAAACGTCTCGCTGGAAGTTCTCTCTTGATCTTAAGGGTGCGCTACTTTAGCAGAAGAGAAATCTGAGTTTCAGTAACTTGGCTTTCTTCTAATGGTACCCCACTCCGTCTGCTCTTGGAAATGAATGTGTCCCTGGGAATAATCCTGTGAGGGACCAAATTGACTTATCTACAACCTTATTTCCAATTGCAGCCACCCCACGATGTGTTTTTCAATATAATTTCCATGCAAACAAATGTGGTTCATTTGTTGTGGGGAGGTAAATGGTGAAACAATATATTTCAGGAAAAAAAAAACTTGTAATTAGAATTTCATAATGGCTGAGAGGCGGGAAAAGAAGCTACTTGGCAGAGACCTACCATAAGTTTTTGGAGCAAATTCTGAACGGAAAAAAAAATCATGTGCAAATGCGAATTAAGCAAATCATTGCATAGTAAGTTTGGTGGGTTTGTTTCGTACGTATAGAGGATTGTATTTTCTTAGTGACGGCACTATCATATATCATATCAGTTGGCTGCAGTCATTTGGATTCTTAAATTCACTTCACTGGAATTTCTCTTGAATTGAATCTATAGAATTTATTTATTTTATTTATTTATTTATTATTCTTATTTCTATGCCGCCCATAGGACTCTGAGCGGCTTTCAACAAAGACAGTATGAGCAATATACAATAAGAGACGTTAAAAAAACCCATACACACCGCTCAGGGCCAGATCTCACAAGATCATAATGGTGAGATCAACGGCCCCAAGCCTGCCGGAAAATTGGGCTACTATTCAGAAATTCCCTTCCCTAATCTTCTGCTTATTAAATGTCCTGAACTGCAGCTCCCATCATTCACAACCAATGTGGTCAGTATTAGCTCTAGATGAAGAAAAATGCTATTTATCATACAATATTTGGAGGGTGGCTGGTTATGCAAGGCTGTTCTAATTTCAGCCAATGTCCACCACTGTAATTGGCTTCAGTTCTATTACCGTTATGGGCCTGCACTTGCACACAAGAGAACATTTAAGGTACATAGAATGAGTTTTAGTACAGGAACTCCAGTGGGCCGTTTTTTTGATGTGAAGAATGTTTTCATTCCTGCAACCTCAGCAGTAATTGGGTTATGTCTAACAAGGACTTGTGTTGTCCTTCCAACTCTGTTATTCTGTTAAGGAGAGAACCAACCTAGAACTAAAAAGAAGTTTCCTGACAGCTAGAATAGTTAATTAGTGGAACGACTTGCCTTCAGAAGTTGTGGGTACTCCATCACTTGAGATTTTTAAGAAGAGTTTGGACAACCATTTGTCTGAAATGGTATACGGTTTCCTGCTTGAGCAGAGGGTTGCATTAGAAGACCTCCAATGTCCCTTCCAACCCTTATTCTGTTCAATTTATGAAGTATTATATATCCTTTCATGGTTACACATATATTTATTGCTCACAAGTTGTGTATGGTTTCCAGAAATCCTTGGAGGGTTTTGTTTTGTTTTTATGTCACACCTCTCTCCCCAATTAATCCCAGCAACATGGAGATGATCTAACACAAAGGTCTCCAACTTTGGCAACTTTAAGACTTGTGGACTTCAACTCCCAGAGTTCCTCAGCCAGCAAAACTCTGGGAGTTGAAGTCCACAAGTCTTAAAGTTGCCAAGGTTGGAGACCCCTGATCTAGCAGATAAACTGCTGACAGACTGTTTGTGGGAGTTTGTGGAGAGATGAGCTGCTGTCCAGAAAAGATTTAGCATTTCTTAATTGCATCTCAAAAATTGACATCTAGCCCAGTTCCTGCTTTATATTAATTGGAAGGGTGCCCTCTTCCTTTTCTTTTTTAACTCTGAGGACAAACTGGAGTAAGTGGCATGTTTTAAATATCTTCAAATCATGTCTTGGTAGTCTTCTCCACTGTTCATCAAAATAAAAGCATTCATCTTTATTGCCAAATGTTATGCACTGTATGTTAATGCTATCATAATTTATACCAAGTAATGAAGTGGATTTAACTCTTTAAAAAAAGTACTAGAACTTTAAAGCAGGAATTTTCAATTTTTTTCAGGGCAGGGAATCTATTATTTAAAAAAAAAACAACATATTCCCAAAATCTCTTATCAAGCAGAAAAGTTCTTAACAATAAAAATTGGCTGTATTCTAACGAACCTTTTTAGCTATTAGGGTTCCATGGAATGCAGTTTGAAAAACACTCCTCAAAAAAAATGTGCATGTTTCTTTGATATAAAAGGAGATTATAAATGAGGGCAAAATTAAGAAGTTAATTGATTAGTGGTTATTTTGTGTGTATGTGGCAAATGATTCTTTCTGCTTGTTATTGTAAATCAGGTATGTGTTTAAGAAATATGTAGTGAAAACCTCTAGTTGAGTAGAGAATAAATTATACAGATCTGCAGATCTCTAGCTTTCCCATTTAAAATAATCTCAAAGTCAGTGCAGTATTAAGTTACATACAAAAAGTGTAGGCATTTTATTTCTCTTTTGGTCAATGTAAAGCTGTGTCTTCAAAGGTTGCTATTCCTATAAAGGTGTGGCTTTGCAGGAAGCAAAGATAAGCTACTTATGTGCAAAGAAATGAGTGAAGTCACAGAGAAAGTGACTTTTTTTCACCTGCATCTTATCATCCCAAGATATCCTTCTCCAATTTAGTGCCCTTCAGAAGTATGGTTTGAACTGCTATAACTTTTAGCCTATTATTGACACTTGGCATGACAGTCATTGGAAAGACTCTTTTAACATGGCACATCAAGTGGAAATGGGAAAAATAGAATTGAACCCCTTTTTATTCCCCCATAATGCACCTGAGATAACATTGCTCCGAATTACTGGGAGACATTAAAAATTGAACGATGAAGCCAAACTAACATGCTCAAAAATTGATGCCCAGTTCCAGGCCTCCAGAACCTACCAGAGAAAAAAGATGACCAACAATGTTCTTGAATCAGAGTCTCTTCATTTATTGCTAGATCTGCTTCATCCCTGACAATTTATCTTGGTGAAATATTTGCCATTGAATTTTCTTAGAATGAAATGTGGCCAAGATTTACAATCGACTCTTCCTGCATTAATCCGGGAAGTGTTATAACTTCTTTTGAATCCAGCTACTTACTAGAATTGCTGAGTGGGTGAGTCAGCCTGCAGAGAGGAACCAGTTTTGGATATACAGGTTAAATGGCTGGCTTCCCAGGATGAGCTTAGGGGGTGTCTCAGAGGAAAGGACTTCAGTTTTTCCTTTCCGTGTTCTTGCTTGTGCACTACAACTTATGCGCTACAATTGGGAGCCTGGGAAGATGCTCTGTGAGTCAGTTCACGGAGACTGAGGGTCAAAGCATTGAATTATTCTAGGAATCTATGGAAAACTACTATCTCTGGGCAGCATGACTTTTCTGTTCTGTAGCCTAGGAACTAGGAACTTATGACCCTGCAGATGTTGCTAAAGTCCCCTTTTCCATTGGCCACAGTGGCTACAGCTGCTAGGATCATAGTTCATCAGTTTCTGAAGGCTTATTTTCCTATTCGGATACACACACACACACACACACACACACACACACACACACACACATACTTGACCCTGCCTTAATGGATTTGTGTTTTACTATATATATAGTATAGTATATAGTATATAGTATTTGTATATAGTATATATATATACTATAGTGTGTGTGTGTGTGTGTGTAGGTCTTTGGTTATTCGGGTTTTATCCCACGTAAAATTGGAAGTGTCTTGGCGACGTTTCAACAAAGTCTCATTCATCATCTTCAGGCTGGTGTTTTCGGCTTCTTTGCTCCTAGAAGCACGAAGCCGAAAACACCAGCCTGAAGATAACGAATGAGACTTTGTCGAAACGTCGCCAAGACACTTCCAATTTTACGTGGGAGAAAACCCGAATAACCAAAGACCTACATACAAACACCCACGAAAACCTCAGAAAACACACACACACACACACACACACACACACACACACACACATTTGACCCTGTCTTAATGGATTTGTGTTTTACGATAGATGATAGATAGATAGATAGATAGATAGATAGATAGATAGATAGATAGATAGATAGGATAGGATATAGTATTTGTATATACTTCATATATATACGTAGTAGAGAGGGGAGGGCAATATCCTTTCCATCTCAACATTGCTGATCAATCTTTTTTATAGCCTTTAGGAGTAAAACACAAATCCATTAAGACAGGGTCAAGTATGTACTAAGCTGTTAAACTCATTGTTTGACTTGACCCCATCACTGTCTCCCAGCCTAAGCTGCTTATACACTGCCATGAACCCCTTGAAGAAAAGATAGGATGAAGAGAACATTAAATAAGCAAACATTTCATAGCTTTTTGCCGAAACTCTGATTCATTGTAAATAATCATTCCAGCTCTACAGTTCTCCAAAATGTCCACAGTTCTTATCTATGTGCATCCATATATATTTTTAGATGTTCAGAGGGAGAATTATTTCAGTTGGGATCCCTATATTTCATTTATAGATGTGCCCTGGGATTGCTCAGTTTGTAAAAGAGAACCATATTTTAAATGGTGAGATGCTAAAATCATTTTGTACACATGCAGTAAATCTACTTTTCCCACAAAGGATTTACTCAAGGAGTTACAACCTATCACAGTTTCTTCCATCAGAAGGGAGAGGTATGTTGTATGTGTTCATTATACATTGTGGTGATAAGCTGAGGACTACTAGTACTATAGCGACACTTTTAATGTGCCTCCTAACCATTTAAATGTGTATCTCTCTGCAATCTATTCCTCTTGAACTGGCCTATGGATAGCCCATGTTTCCGACTCTTAAGGTGTCTCTATGCAGTATCTTGCTGTTTTCCTTCCTCAATTCCTCCAAAGCAGTTTGAAAGTGACCATGTGATCATCTTCACACCTGAGAATCCTGAGAAAAAGCAGGGAACTGTATGAAGTAATTCTTACTCCAGTGCAGAAATTGTTCTTCAGTCAATATCTTATCCCTTGAGAGATGGCAAGATGTGGATCTCTCAAAAAAGCTCTCACCGCACTCCATCCAGAAAGACAATAAAAATATATTGCTGGGCTTCCAAGGACATGTCATATATTTGGCTATTTCCCATCCATTCAAAACCAGATTGTTGCATATAAATTCCCATTGAATTCAGAGATTGGGATGCAACACTGAATATTAGCAGCCAGGTGTGCTTTCCAAGCACCTCACGATTTTGGATGAACTGGCCAAACATACAGCTGCAACTAGGTTTGTAGGCAAAAGATCAATTTTCGTTATTTATAAAAGGAAGGAAAATCAAGAGAGACAGTTTTTAGAGGAATTGTTAAACTAACTAGCAACTGACTCTGAGGATTAAGATCTTGTTTGCTGATAAAAGGCTGCCTATAAAATGGAAAAATGAAGCATTTTAGAAAGAATTGTGAAGCTTAACTGAAAGTAACTAAGAAGTTTGGAGGTTTAGGTTGGCTGGAGAAATCTACGACATCTCCAAGTTCCGGCAGTAGAGAAAGCAAGAGTCTCACAAATGAGAAGGCAGGCTGCCCCCAGACGCTACCAGACTCATGTGTCTCATGCTTAAAAAGGAATATTTGTGAGCCAGAAGTAAGCTGGCCCCATGGGAGAACATGGAGCTCTTTCAGAGTGTCATAGGATTTCAAGCATTAGTTGTTAATGTGACTCCAGTAGTATCAGGGAAGCTTCAATTATATTTATAAACATTAGATACTCCGCATTCTAAAAGAAATGTGTTCTAGGTGTTGATTCAGAACATTGAAAGATTTACTAAATTACTTGCAAGTAGTTACTCTTTACTAAGTAAAGAGTGGGTAAAATGAAAATGTCCTGCCACATTGCTAAATTCCAATTAGGCTTTAGTTGTTCCCCTCCAGGCCCATCACACACTTCTGAATCGGAGCAGGTCTGAGAACTGTCACGATCTGTCATTCACTGACTTGTTTCTTTTGTAAGATTTGTTGGGACCTAAAGGCTAAGAACAGACCTTAATCCAGTAGTGGGATTCAAGTAATTTAACAACTGGTTCTCTGCCCTAATGATTTCTTTCAACCAGTTTGCCAAACTTCTCAGAAAGTTAACAACCGGTTCTCCCGAAGTGGTGTGAACTGGCTGAACCCCACCACTGCCTTAATCATAAACTAAGTCATAATCCCAGAGCCAGTTTGGTGAAGTGGTCAAGAAGTTGGTTTAGAAACCGGGAGACTATAAATTTTAATCCCACATTAGACACAAATACTGGCTGTGTGACTCTGGACCAGTTAGTCTCCTTCAGCCCAGCCCACATGAAGTCATTCTTGTGGGAAAAATAGGAGGAGGAAGGAGTATTATGTATGTTTGCCACTTTGAGTTACTTATATAGTAACAAAGGCAGAATTTAATTTTTTTTTTTTTTAAAAAAAAGTCAAAATTACTTGGCTTTGCAAAGGTCAACCAAGTTCACAAGAATGTTATTTCTATCACTCCACTGTGTGGGCAGGATATAATTTACAAGAGACAGGCTAACAAGTGTAAACAAAGGGGTTGGGCAACCAGATTCTGTAGACACCCAAGTCTTTTTTATGGAAGCCGCACATCTAGCCAACATTGACTGATTTTGGAGAAAGCTAAGCAAATTCAGACTAGATGGGAAACCACTAGGAATGAAAGCTTAGACTGGAAGGTTGAAAGAATAGGCCTGGAAGGACACCCACTGTGCTGAAATGACTACATAGGAGCTCCCATCAGGAGTTGAGTTAGTCTCAAAGAAGTCTTCAGTTCTGCTTTGATCTTGGTAAAATGCTACTCAGTTCTTCACTGTGGGAAGTGGAGTTAAGTTTTTGTTTCCCATATTGTGTCATTGTAACCACGCGTATAATGGGAAAGAGGGAGTTTGAGAAGCAACCTTGACACTGCCATGTTTAACTTCTGCTTAAAACTGCTATTCCTTGTCCGGATGAGTCAAACCTGACCTAGCAACCCCCCCCCCCCCCCCACAAGCAGTGGGTCGAAAAACAACCATAAAAGAATTAGTAGACTATGGCAGATTCAGTCTGAATTACTGAAGAACTACAATAGTGCTGATCCACAGCCGGATAAGAAGGCATTAGAAGCAAGAAGACCATGAGAAGCAGCAGACATGAGTCTTTGCCAAGGTCAGTTGCCCCTTTACTGGTCTTCACTAAGGCACAAGGTTGGAGTGGGGGAAGGAAACAAGGGGGTTCAACATGCAGCATGAGAACAGAAAGTATTTCTGGGATGTTTTGAATTTAGCTATTTGGGGAGTGAATTATCAATTGCCTTTTTGTGCACATGAACAAGCTCTCCATTTGGAAACACATTGACATTGTTTATTATATTATAACGTACCTAGCATACGCGTTAAATATATTGTAAAAATAAAACCTTATCTTGGAACCCTAAAATAACGAAAGGCTAATAAATGAAACGAACTGTACAATGATTTGTTACATTTGAATTAATAGGTTGTTTCCTCAAGGAGATCTAGAAGAAATATTCATAGATACTATGTGGAACTTTAAAAAAACAACAACAGGGAAGGGCAGTGGTGAAATGTAAAATTTGTTACTACCGGTTCTGGTGGGGGGGGGGGGGGTGTAATGTGACTAAGTGGGCGTGGCCAACTTTTTCTTTTTTACTTTTAAAACCATTTTTTAAATGGCCGAAGAGGTTGTAGAAAAACCTGAGCCGCGCGATCATCAAAGGCTTTTTTTTTAAACTTTTAAAAACATTTTTTCCACCAAAGAGGTTGTAGAAAAAATGCTTTTAAATTTTTTTTAAAAAGCCTCTGATGATTGCATGGCTCAGCTGGGCATGGGGTGGGGCAGGGATTTTTGCTACTGGTTCTCCGAACCACCACCCGCCATCGCTACTGGATCGGGCGATCCAGTCTGAACCAGGAACATTTCACCCCTGGTGAAGGGAAACTGTGATGCATATGTTCCCACTCATTCCTGAAGCACATTGTTGGACTTGGGACTGATCATATTCTATCAGGGCCAAATATGAGTGGCATTAATCTCATAACTTGCCGTAATTTAAGGAATAATAAGTGTAGAAACAACTGAATTGGAACTGCAATTAGGAGAGAAGGGGCTTTATCCTCCACCATAGCACAAACACACAGAGTTCTGCCTATGTTTCTCATATACAAATACCAAGTATGTGGAGCCTGATCTAGATTGGGATTGCAGAGGGAAGAAGAAGATCTCTTCCTACATCACTTTCCAATTGCCATCGTGTCCATTTTATAAAGAGAAAAATGTAGACAAAGGCACACAAAGACAAACCACATTGATAAATCCTGCTCCTCCAAAGAAGAAATAGGCTTTCTCTGAATTTGTGGATCCAGGCCTGAATTTGTGGATTCTCTGAATTTGTGGATTCTCTGAATTTGTGGATCCAGCACATGTGATGTGCAGGAATATGCTTTAACCAATCCGCCAAAATGGCTTCCTCGTTTGTGCATAAATATTTCCGTGTCAGAAAGCGGACCCTTCGTATCTCTTCTCCCAGTTAAACCATGCTAAAATCCAAATAGATGGGGGAAATAGAATGGTTCTCCCATTAATAAACACATCAAACAATCACAGGCGGTTTCAGCATCATTGATCCGGATTTCAAAAGGCTTCTGGAAACATGCAGTTGAAATACCTGCCGCTTTCTCAGCAATTGTCAGCCGTACAAGATAGACCAAACTAAGATACTATGCCAAGTAGTGAATACTATTGTAACAGCTATTGGTTTATTTGTTAAGCATTTTTTATACGACCTTCATTGCTTTTATACAGAGGTCTTCAAACTTGGCAGCTTTAAGACTTGTGGACTTCAACTCCCAGAATTCTCCAGCCAGCTATGCTGGGAATTCTGGGAGTTGAAGTCCACAAGTCTTAAAGCTGCCAAGTTTGAAGATCTCTGCTTTTATAAGTAACTCAAAGCAGTGAACATATAAAAAACTCCTTCCTCCTCCTATAATTGAAATCTGCCATCATGTCTCCTTTTAGCTTTCTTTTATTTGGGCTAAACGAACCCAGTTCTTATAATCATTCTTCACAGATTTAGTTTCCAAGTCCTTCACCATCTTCATCATTCTTCTCTGCATACAGTATTTTTCCCTTCAAGATTTTTCCCCTACCCTCAATTTATATGTGAAACTGGTTGACTACAATAACACCTCCCATTCACATTATCGAGGGCTGTCCTCTCCCCCGACCCCAGTGTTACAGCTGTCAAGAGTAACCATTTGCACAATTAGCTTGTAGACTGAACCTTAAATTCTTTGTTTTGCAGCTGTATGTAGGAAAATGTATTCTGTCATTCTTCTTTTGTGCAAGTATATCTGCCATGCTACAGCTACCCATCTGTTTCTACGTTTAAAGCTGTGCGAAGGAAAGGATTTTCCAACGCTGACTCCAAAAATGCACATTTTTCCCCTCATGGCTACTCATTTTACGTATGCAACTGGCAATTGCGTACGCCAGCTGAGTTGGCGTACATTGTTTGAGTCTCTTTATCCACATAGCTCAATCATTTCTCTTAGGCACCGCATTTCTGTATAGAGCAATGACTTCAGAATCTGATGTCAAATTCTGACTCCAAAATCAGAACACAAGATCAGAGCTAATGTGCCAGCAATCAAGAGTCCCCTCCCCTTAGAAATTTGGATAGCATCACATTTTGATGATGGCATTTAGGAAAGTGGCTAAGATGGACTCCCCCACCCCACCCCCCCATGGTGGTTTTTATATCTAAGATGCCATTGGGTTGTGTATGCCAAAGTAATTTGATTCTGTGTTGTTGTTTATTTTAAAATTTTATTTATATATTAATTTGCCTCCTCAACTCCTGGTCACTACCTGGTCCAATACCTGCAGTTTTCTTGATAAGATTGTTGGAAGTGGTTTTTAGGGTAGATACAGTTGCCCTAACTAAACCCATTAATATTTCTTATACTAAACAAATTCACATGTGTTGTTTTGTTTTGATTTTTCTTCATATGGTTATTATTTATCATAGAAAAATACTGAAAACAAAAGCAATTTGTTTCCAGGCTGCCTGTTACGTATTTAAAAATCTATTTCTGCCTTTTCTTTTTTCCATAAGAGAAAGCAATCTTACTAAATGTTTTGGTTCATAAAAAGATGAAGGTAAAGGTTTTACGTATCCAGTCATATCTGGGCTGGTGCTCCATTCCATTTCTTAGCTGAGGGAGTCAGAGTTGTCCGAAGACATTTCTGTGGTCATGTGGCCAGCATGACTATATGCCAAGGCACATGAAGCGTTATTTACCTTCCCACCAAAGTGGTACCTATTTATCTACTCACATTTGCATGCTTTCGAACTGCTAGGTGGGCAGGAGCTGGGAAATCCATTGGTTGATTTCATGTTGATACTAAGGTATAATGTGATTTGTTTGGTTTTGGCATAGCATACTACTATATTCTCCAAGTCATTATGCTTTTTTTTTAAATGAGAGGTTAGTATATTGTGAGGACCCTGCTATCATGACTTATTCAACAAGTCATGATTACAACAGTTTGTAAAGCCAACACTGAATTAAGCGAGACTTTCTGTGCAGTAAATAAAAATGCAGCCCTAGATATAATTCAGTGGCTTGGCATTTGGGAGGTTTCTTTCCGATTGCCAAGATAAAGTTATCTTGACTTCATGTGAATATAATGGTCCTTTTAATCTTGAAGGTTTGTACATCTAAGATCTACAGTATTCTCTTAATTACAGCTTTGAAGTTATCTTGCTAGACATCAGTAGCTCTGTGCCATGAATAACATCGGATCAGTCTAGTGCTGCAACTTTATAGTGCTGCATTTGCCATCTGTTTGTTATGTGATCATCTAAAGTAGCATTCTCAAGAGAGAGATGGATTTAAAAAAAGAACTGAATCTTATTGCTATTCAGCGTCGGTAGCAAATTTCTTTTATTTGTTATTCATTTATTAGTAAACCTCTATGCCACCCATCTCGCTGAGGTGACTCTAGGAGGCTTGGAGTTATATAAAGCCTTTTCACAAGCTTTAGAGTGAATGTATGTTGCCATGTTTCTGTGGATGTTGTTTTGAGCATGCTGTTGTATGGTTTTTATTTTGGTAATCCTGTAAACAAATAAGCTTGCAGCTTCTCTTTGTAATCGTTGCTTTGGTTTTTCTCTTTGATGTGCAATTTCAGTGTCCCTAAATGTACCAAGAAGCATTCTTAATTGATGTTTATTAAATCTTGTTATAAATTGTTAAGCTCAATGCCAGATGCAAATTGCGGAAGTCATAAAACTGTCATATCTATTGCCTGCTAGGCACTGCTATTTAGCTATTTGTTTCCTTTGAAAAGGAACAATGACCTTGCCTTAGCTGTATTTCCCAGTTTAGAGTCATGGGGAATTGTGTATCGTTTCTGGCTGTTCATTCAGGATTCTGATGAATTTGAATTTGCCAACTAAAATGACCCCCAGGTGTTACAGTTTGATGCATTTTATGCATTGGTATTAATAGTCTTTAAACTGAGAAAAAAAATCAATTTGAAGGGAATATGTGAGAATTTTCAGCATATTGTGGCACTGTATTTATTTTTATTTCAGTGACAATATAAATACTGTTTTATTTACTAGCAGCAACAAATGATAGGCAGCTGCAGCAAGTAGAAAAAGATGCTGGAATATATGAGTTTAATTGCAGGGGAAGAAGAGATTGGCATATATATTACTAACTTGTCCATATGTGGGTTGAGTTTTGGGGGTTTTTTATATATTCATGTACAGATGCATAGTAGTCCATATTTCCTCTTTATTAATTCCACACAAGACATTTATGTTATGCCTGTGGAATGCAAGCTGAGCAGCTAGATATATTTACTAAATAAAATAAATGCAACGGTGTCCTTTCATATAATCACAATTTTCAAACATTACAGTTAACAATGTTACAAAAACACAGCAGTAGGAATGCTGCTGTTCAAAGCAATTCTTTTCTAAAACAGAAATGTCTTAAAGTTCTTTTAAAAAACCCTAACTTTCTTCATTTCCCAGACAAAGGTTTTTAGTAAGGCTCTAGAGACTGGTAATGGAATCTCCTGCATTGGCCTAACCTTTGTCCACTGGGGGTGGGGATGTGGGGAAGCCTAATTTGTTGTTTGCCATGTAAATTGAATACTGTATATTATTCACCATATTAACATGGTTTTTAAACAAGTAGTTGTGATATGCCCTCTTTTGTTAAATCTAGCTATATGGAATAATATTAAAAGTGTCAAGAAAAAGTTAACACCTGTGGTTGCGCAGTGGTTAGAATGCAGTACTGCAGGCTACTTCTGCTGACTGCCAGCTGCCTGCAATTTGGCAGTTCGAATCTCACCAGGCTCAAGATTGATTCAGGCTTCCATTTTCCAAGATCCGTAAAATGAGCCAGATTGTTGGGGGCAATATGCTGACTCTGTAAACTGCTTAGAGAGGGCTGTAATGCACTGTGAAGCGGCATGTAAGTCAAAGTGCTATGGCTATTGCTATTAAGTGTATTCAGGAAACTAATGTACAATATAAGGCTAGGACAGATTTCAAGCAATTTGGAAAAGCTATCGTCACAATTGTATTGCTTGAACGGGGAAAGTGTTCTTATGAATGATGCTTTGAATTAAATGAAATATAGTATCTGTAGTTTCCCATTCTTGCCTTTTCATGAATATTGAATATCAAAATACTCAGGCAAATCAAAAATTGGAGAACAGAACTAGAGTAGTTTGACTCATTTCAAGATTACCATATTTTTCGGACTATAAGACGCTCCTGACTATAAGACGCACCTAGTTTTTGGGAGGAAAAAAAAATCTGCCTCTGCCTTCCAGCCACCCATTGCCACTGCCACCTATTGCCGTCTCCGCGTGCCCCATTTTTGGCCCGTTCCAGGCAGCGGGGATAGGCGCCTGGAACGGGCTGAAAATGGAATGTGCGAGGCCAAAAATGGGGTGCGCGGAGGCCAAAAACGTGACACGCAGAGGCTGAAAATGGGGTGCATGGAGACAGCAATAGGTGGCAGTGGTGATGAGTGCCAACAGCGCTGATAGGTGGTGGCTATCCCTGCAGCCTGGGACAGCTGATCAGTGGTATTCTGGGAAGCAGATCCAACCACCAATCAGCTGCTCGTGCTAAAGCAGGCTGTGCTGAAGCTGAACAGGCTGTTTGCTGTTTGCTGCAAGGAAGCAAATTGCTGGAAGGCAGAGGCTGAAGGGTGGTGGCTGGCGAGTAGGTGGGGCTTCGGCAACATTCGCTCTATAAGACGCACAGACATTTACACTAACTTTTTCTGGGGGGGAAGTGTATCTTATAGTCCAAAAAAATACGGTATTTTACCATTGCTGGCTTATTAATAAGAAATAAGAAATTATGAGTGTGAAAGATAATTTGGTCATGTGGTTAAGGTACTGGACCAGGTGTGGGGAGATTTGAAATCTAGTTTTCCTTTAGGCAGGAAAGCCAGGTGGATAGTTTTAAGCCAGTCACACTTTCTCAGCCCTAGGAAGAAGCAGTTGCAAGCCACTTCTGAAAATCTTGGCAAGATCCATTAAGTTGCCAGGAATTAAGGCTGAATTGAAGACACTCAAAAATAAAAGAACTAATATATATGCATGTATGTAATGGGGTAAGCAGCAAAACAAATCATCAATTGCTGAGTTATCAATAATAAATAATTATTTTGAGTTCTTCCATATTCTGTTGCTTTTTGATATTATACATATTCTTCAATAAGCAGATGGAGTGGCCTAGTACACATTCTTTTAAGGGAAGACCTTAATTTGTTATGATCTACACCAGAGGTGTCCAACTTTGGCAACTTTGGCAACTTTAAGACTTGTGACTTCAACTGTCAGAATTTCCCAGCCAGCATGGCTCTGAGGAATTCTGGGAATTGAAGTCCCAAAGTCTTAAAGTTGCCAAGGTTGGCTATCCCTAGTCTACACAGTCAAAAACTTTAGTACTGTACAATCAGGAAAGCAAAAATAAACATATTTAGAGAGTAGCTTGCTTTTTTCATTATCCATTTGATATTAAACATATGTTCTTGGGTGCCACTGCATCTTCTGAATCCAATCTGTGTCCTTTACTGTTCCTGTTCCATGTAAGTCTGCATAACAAAAATCTGAGAATTCTCTTACAGAGTATGAGATAAATTCAACTGTTCAGGAGTTTGAGCATTATTAGTTTTCAATTACATGATCAGAGGAATAAATTTTAGAATATGGCTTTTAAAAAAGTATGTCAATTCTATTCCAATGTTTGCATGGTGTTTCATTTACTGTAGGTTGGCATTCCTTAGTTTTCTTCCTTAGCTGTTTGATGTAAAAAGAAAAGACAACTAGTTCTTGCTCCAATGAGAGTTTGAGACAGTGATTCAATGCCTAGCACCATGTCTTTGATTCTAATTTATGGGGGAAAAAACAAAGTTTATCCCTCTGTACTGTAATTTATGGCAGAAGGCTCTTTAATCAAACAGTTTACCAATATGTTGTCCATTTTTCAAAGAGTATTTTCATTGGCAAGATTTGCCGTCTATTGGTATGGAGAGAAAGGTGTGATAATATTCTTTAGAAGTTTATCTTGCCTGATTAAATCAGTTTCATAATTTTGTTGTATTCCTCAATGCACCAAACCTAGCATTTTTGTCTAATGATGCCCTTGAGGGAAAATAGGGTAGGGTAGGGTAGGGTAGGGTAGGGTAGGGTAGGGTAGGGTAGGGTAGGGTAGGGTAGGGTAGGATAGGATAGGATAGGATAGGATAGGATAGGATAGGATAGGATAGGATAGGATAGGATAGAAGGATGAGGATAAAGTTTTTCTACTAGTGACCTATGCATAAAAATAACAAGGAGGGTTGCCAAATTTTATTCCATTGCAGTTGAGGGGATATGGATTTAATTTTGAAAGCGTCAACATGGAAATGTACTTTGATCCCTAGTTATAGAGTGCCATGCATTTTAGTAATTCTTTGATATGTTTTATAATGTTACTGCCTTTTGTCTAAAGTTGTACTGATTTTTGGTCTTCACCCCAGATATGAATTCACATTGTGAAGACCTGCTTTTCACAGTAACAATCCCGGCAGAATTTGTATGTTGCTTCTTGAAGTCTTGTTACATTTTGTCTCCTAAAATGTTTTTACTACTTCAAATCCTTAAGTGTTAATTCAGCAATAAACAAAAACAGGCAGTGAAAAAGGGATTGGACAGGTTGGCTGTTTATATATATGAGAGTGGTGCTCAATAAACAAATACATTCTCCTCTATAATCTTTTAAATGGCCTTTAAGGCATTGCTAGTTGTTTCAAGAGAGGAGAGAAAATCACTTTCCCTTAACATTAAACATGGCCTGAATTGAATTACGTTTATTCTACTTGTTCAAAGAAAACTTAGAGCCTATTCCAGATGCAGATCATATGTTTCTTAGAGAACAATTATAATAAATTTTGGAGTAGAAATAGCAGGCACGTGGCTTTATTCTGGGGGGGTGTGAAATTTTATTTCCAGAAAGTTGGATTCTTCATTCTAATCAAGTTGCTCTTTGGCTTGGAGTTTGGAATGAGGTAAAAGCTGTAGATGTATCTGATTTAACTGCTGTTTCAGCTTATTACTTAGAGCAGGGATGTCTAACTCAAGGCCCGTGGGCCAGATGTGGCCCGCAAGGTGCTTAGATCTGGCCCGCAGGGCCACCCTGGAAACATCAAAGGACTGGCCCGCGGTGCCTCTGCCAGCGGAAACAGAGCTCTGTTTTCGCTGGCAGAGGATTGCAGGAGGCCATCACAGCCGAAAACGGAGCTCACAAGCCTGTTTTCGCTGGCAGAGGATTGCTGGAGGCCATCACAGCTGAAAACGAAGCTCATAAGCTTGTTTTTGCTGGCAGAGCACCCGGCCACCAGAAGCGCTCCCAACATGACTGATGTCAAACTGGCCACGCCCACCCTGGCCATGCCAATCCCAGCCCCCCAAGATCAAACACAACCCTGATGTGGCCCTCAATGAAATCGAGTTTGACACTCCTGATTTATAGTATTCTAGGACCTTACCTGATTTGAAGATGTCCTTATCATAAGCCAGACACACTCCATCCTCACACGCTTTCTCTCATACAGGTACACACATACCCACAAATTGCAGATTTAAAGAATCATGACGTGCCAGTTGTCGAAGTGTGAAATACTAACATCGAACTCTCAAATCCAAAATACGTGGGGATAAAAATGCCTCTGCTTGGGTGATCTTGTTCAGTTGTTGGCACTGGCTGTGGTCAAAATTTGATCTGTTATCTGGCTTTCCTTTAATTATTGCCTTTATCCTACCGATTATGGGATTGATTCAAAATTAAGTCATGTGGCGTTTTAATAAAGATAAGAGGGAATTTAATTCAGTGTGTCTAATGAGCATAACAATACGTGCATTGGATCTGATACATTTGGGTAGCATGGATTAATTCATTCTTGGGAGTTTTCCCCTCTGACTCTTGGATCAAAGCCAAACAATGCAATGTTGCATGTTACAGTGGTTAAACTGAGATCCTGTTATCCATTTAAATTAGAAACGGGTCTTTAGAAATGCTTTGGCAGGGGGAGGAGGGGAGAAGGGAAAGCTCCTACATCTGTTTCGGATGCATTTTTGACCTCCATAGAATCCATTGGCCACAGTAGCTCTCCAGAGTAGATTGATTGTACCCTTAAAGCAAACTTGTTTCACAGAGCTCTATCAATTGAAGAATTGATAGTCTACTAAGTTAACTACTCGTATGGGAAACCTTTATTTTCTCTCTTCTTCGTGCTCAGAGCAGCAAAGTTTTAAAAAACTTCTGTGCTGAGCCATAACAGCCTTGTACTGTTTAATTTAATCTGCCCACAGTATTTCCTTCGGATGTACCATGTGGTTATCTACGGCGTGATTTTCAAGCCACTTATTCCTCTCTTACAGTGCTGTGCATTTAAAAAGCGAAAATGTAGGAAATTGGAAAACCGTGCATTTCCATAGATGGGAAATGTGTGGGGTTGCAAGGATGAAAAGTTAGCACACCATTAAAGAGTGGTTTCATATAAGCAAATCATGCCAACTATAGATGTACATTCACTGTCAGTAAAGTGGAGTAGAATACAGCAGAAGGCGCCAGAAGAGCTCCTCTCTTGAGGGGGATTAAAAAAATATGAAAAATAAATAAATAAATAAAATATTCAAAATATAGATTACATGCGGCGGATACACATGCACAAATTACACCTCCATCTTTCTTCAGAATAATTCTATTTAAAAGAAACATAAATGACTAAGTGGAAGCTATACATCATATACCACTCCATACTGTTTGTCCAAGCTTGGTTAAATTGTACAGCTATCCAAGGGTTTTGTGTGTGTGTGTGTGAGAGAGAGAGAGAGAGAGAGAGAGAGAGAGAGAGAGAGAGAGAGAGAGAGAGAGAGAGAGAGAGAGAGAGGGAGGGAGAGAGGGAGAGAGGGAGAATGGAGAAGATACCATGTTTTTGCCTAAAAAATAACATCGCTTAGAGGGTGCCGAAAGCCCTACTAAGCAGGTATATACAAAAGTATGAAGGCTATTGCTTAACGCATTTTAAGCCGCCCTGAGTCTTCGGAGAAGGACGGCATATAAATCGAACCAATAAATAAATAAATGTTGATTTTGACAATTCTGTTTTATCATTTTGTTTTTTACAATGTCTATTAAAGAAGCTTTCAACAGAATAAAAGCAGTGCAAATTTTAAGTTGAAAATAATAAGTTGAACATTTTTTAAAAAAAAATCTTTCTATCGTTTTGTGAATTTGAATCCAACATTTTCTGGCTTTTCTACAAGTGTGCCGGGCATGATAAAATGACTCATCCCATTTCCAACATAAATTTTATTTATGTTGCCCATCTAGTCTTCTGGGGCTGCTTTCTAATTGAGGTCTGAAGTACATTTAATACTTTATAGATAATTTTTCTGGAGTCTTATACCAATGGTACATCATCTTATAAAAATCCTCTTTTAAGTTATAACATAATGTAAGTTTCAGTCCTTTAACCACATATTTTCCCACGGTGTCATCAATATGTGTTATGTCCAAAATCCTTAGCCCATATTATACAGCCTTTCATTTGTTGTTCTTCTATTTCATAAATTTCAATTAAATTTATACATTTTAACCACTGCATGTTCATCATTTGTACATCATTCAATTTCAAATTTTGTCTTCTGCTTCTTAATTACAAATGTCCTATTATCTTCCTGAAATCTTTCTCTTAATTGTACATAGGAAAACCATTAAAAATTAAATCCCCCTGCAACCAGTTGTTCTTTTGGTTTTATCTTATATTTTCCATACTCTTGTTCTAACAACTCTTGATAAGTTAACCATTTCTATTTATCTGTTATTTCTTTTCCATAAAATGCTTCTTGAGACCCATCAAGGTATTTTGGGGTACAGTCTGTTTTTTTTAATCTATTTTCTCAATATGGCATTTCCAATAATAGACCGCTACTTCAGTAAGTGGGTTTATATGTAGATTGTTTTGGTTCACTTCTTGCAATGATTACTGAAAATAATGCAAGATAAATGTTTAGCAGCATTACTTTGTATATCAACTTCCCTTATTTCCAATATTCAGTTAGTAGAGAACAAATAGATAAAGTCCATATGCTCCTTAATTTCTGAATCACCTGTTTGGATAGCAATACCATTTTACATCCAGCTGCAATTTAATGGCAGATCAGTAGCAGTTGGGGAAAAGCAAGACATACAGGCAGGTAAATTTTCAAAGAAGAATCCAAAATGGAGGACTAGAGGTATGTAAAACCTTATATGGGAGATGGGTGGCATAAAAAAGCTAATAAATTTGAGTTTGAAAAGTTGTTTCGGATTTGAAATGGGTTGCTTAGACTTTCCCAGGTATTCCAATGCTCAGGCCATTCTGGGTTAAAACTTCTGTTTTGAATCTGTATCAGGTGTTTCAAGTTTGGAACAGGATTGTTTTGATTTTGAACCATTTGCAGAATAGCCAGAACACCTGTTTCCAACTCTATAAATACAGTTCTTCAAACTTCAAATGTTGAATGCAAAAAAACATTCTGCATATTACTATTTATTTTCAACATCCTGCATTCTTCATGTAACATGCCATGTAAATCCTCCTTGAGTGATTTGGGGGGGGGGGGGGATCCAGTAACTTTCTCATGCCGGTGGAAGCAGCATAATCATGCATGGTGGAAACAAAATGCTATCTGTGCAAAAAAAAAAAAGGCTCTTTAAACCTTTGATGTATCACCACTATATCAGGCCAATGATCTTGCTAAAACCAAGGACTAACAGCAGCCTCTTCTATAGCAGCCGTTGGAAACCTCTCGGATGTATTTTATGGTTCCAAAAACCCAAATGGATGGAGCAGGGATAGAAAATCATACTTTAAAAAGTAGTTAGGCTTATTCACAGCTAGGTACCATGTGGGTTGTTGCTATTTCTGACTTCAACAAATCTTATAGGATGGTTATCATGGGAAAAAAATGAGATGGAAGCAGAGGTGGTATTTAGCTGGTTTGGACCGGTTTGCCCGAACTGGTAGTGGAAATCGCAGGTGGGCCCACCCTCCCGCCCTCCGGCCCTCCGGCCCTCCCGCCCTGGCTCTATGCTGTGCTATTTAGGCACATTGTGAGGCCGGGCGCATGCGCGGAAGGCATACATGAGAGCAAAGCGCATGCACGGGAGGCCGGGCGCATGTGCAGAAGATGTGCACACAAAGCAAGCGCATGGCAAACCGGTGGTAACAAAATGTGAATCCCACCGCTGGATGGAAGGCTATATATGTTGCTTTAAACCAGGGCTGTCAAACTCGTGGCCCGCAGGCCGGATGCGTCACACGCTAGCCATGCTCACACCTAGTTTAGCAAAAGGAGGAAAAGTTGTGATACGTCACGTGATGCCACCGTGACAATGTGAATTTGACACCCCTGCTTTAAACTCAATAAAAATACATAGTTCTCAAATAATATGTATAACTGCTGACCTTCCCGAGAAGCCTGGCTGTATATTAAATCTGTTTTCAAACTAAAGGTGTACTGGGTCTGTTCTGTTCCCCAGGCCTCTGGCTCCACTGGGAACAGGCAGATAAACTGTAGCAAACAGGTTTTCATACAGATTGTTTATTAGGGTATCCTCAAACATAGACTTACAATCTTGGTGAGTCAAGATGAGTCCAGGTGAGATTCATCCTCATTTCATAATCTGTGCCATTTCCTAGTGTAAAATGATGGCAGTTCTGTCCCCCTGATCAGAAAGCATGCTTCTCTCTCCTGTGGTAATTCAAAATGGCCAGGTCTTTGTTCTGCACCCGGGCAGAAAGCCTCAGTGGCCAATCAGACACACAGAAATGGTCACATGTCATGGATTACTTTTCCCCATAATGCAATCTCTCTCTACATCTCCCACAATGCAATCTCTTAAGGAGACAGCTCTTAATCTTAAGGTAACTAATTCACTATGACTCACTATCTGTAACAGCACAGGGTCCACCGAACCAGAGGGATCTTTGTAAAGAAGCCTACAGCAACTGTGGGCTGGCAGGTTGCATCCCACTGTAATTTGAAGACGATGCAGTCAGCTCAGAACAAACAGTGGATGACTGTTTGTGAGCCAAACAAGCCACTCATCATTTTCACCTATGGGAAAATGTCTTTCTGTTGGATCATACAGGTGTTTGTAACTAAATGTCATTAGATTTTAAAAGGGGAAAAAAACTTAATAGCGTATATTTTTGCATTCCCTTAGCATGACTAATAAATAAACTCTTGATTCCTTCATTCGTAGTACCAACAACTGTCAACCCTAATGTTAATGACTCTCAACAGCCACATTGGTGGGTCTTATTTGATAAAGGACATTAAAGAGAGTGGGCCCCAGGCACAGTGCCCAGTTGTTGGTAGATGTTGAGGGTTTGGATCTGGCTCGGTGATAAGTTCAAAGGCTTTCCTGAACAGATTATACAAAACCGTTCATGGTGCCAGTCTGCAGGCCCCTTTCCCCCACTTTTCTCTGCCCCACCTTTTCTTGCTTGTGAATAACTACATTCAACGCTGAAGTCTTTGGCCAAACTTTGTGCATTTTGAGAAAGAGTTTTCTTTACTCAACTCAATAGTTGCAATTTGTATGTCACCATTTTGCTAAAAGCCCTGGTTTAAGTTCTTGGAGAACCCTGGAATTACCATATCAGTCGCCTGGTACTGTTTGCTTTCGGAAGAAACAATTCTGATGTTTTCCTGTTGGTCACCTTCGTCCTGTTGCATTGTTGTTCAATGCATTTTGTAGACATACCTCTGTTCCTTATTTATGTAAGTGTTTATATTTCATTTATTTTTTAAAGATTACAACCGAAGAGGGTTTCCACACACACACACCCCTTTTTGAAGGGTTTTAGCAAAATAGTTCAAATCAGATCCCATGAACTAATGTTTAGAAGTGTGGGGGGAGAGGAGGGAAGGTGCTTAGCTGGAGTAGAGAAAATCTTTTCATTTGTCAAGATTATCTTAGTACAGTTGCTGGCCTAGTGCCCAACACTGACCTCTGAAATGCAAGACACGGTGCCTGGCATTTGCATCTCTGAACTCCCCACCCCCTTTTATTTTTCCTGGTTTAATAAAATATACAAACAAACGTTTGCTTGTTTAATGGCTCTTTTCCACAGTTACAGTTATTTTGTGTTTGGGGAGGCTGCACTAAGGGAGGCTCATTCAATCTCATTGTACACGTGTTGTGCATTGACAATAAAGGTTTGAATTGAATTGAAGTTACACTGATGCGTTTAGTTTCTGCCCTTGAGGAAGCAGAAAAGTATGCTGACAAAAGCCACTGCCATAGCTGTTCCCAATTTTGCATCTCATTCAGGTGTCCTGTCAACCATTCTCTCCTTCTTGCATTTCCAAGGAACACCCAGTACAGGTTAGTGTCAGTGATGGCAATTGGGATCGGAATTTCTGTTGCTAAACAACACAGTCATAAGATGTGGCATCATGTGATCATCTCACTCGATGTAAATTGCTGCCATTAAGCAAATCAGCGCAGGTGATTTCATGAAGTGAGGATGGCGTGTGGCTGCCATTTGTGACTTCTTGCTGGCTTCCCCATTGACTTTGCTTGTAGGAAGCTGAGAAAGTCACAAATGGGGGATCGTGTGACCATAGTATATGTCATAATTGTGAGCCAGGTGCTAAGAAAGAGCCAGGTGGATTGAGATCATGTGACCAAGGGAGCTGAGCAAGCAACGTTAGTATGAGTACCAGTCATAACTGCCACTTTAACACTGTTGTAAGTTTGAATGGTCACTGAATGAGTGGTGATTAAATGAGGATCACCTGTAAATGAATACTGAGCTGCAGTAAGTAGAAGTATACTTAGGTTCAGGGTTCAAGAATTGAGGTTGGTACCCCAGCCTCTATGAGGCAGATGGATTCTGATCTATAAGGTGGGACTTACACATACATAATGTTCAGGCTGCATTTTTGATATATATCAGCAATCTAATCCACAATGTGCAAAAATTGAAACATGTACAGAATGTAAATGCTTGTATACAGATAGTCCTCGATCTATGACCACCGTTGAGCCCAAAATTTCTGTTGTTAAGTGAGACATTTGTCAAGCGAGTACTGTATATAGCAATAATTTGGCAGAGTCTTCACTTTTTTGAATGTAGGCCAAATTCTCTTCCCTTCATGCTGTCTTTTGTTCCCTTGTAGAGTTCTCGAACTGCTCGATCTGAAGAGGACCGAGATAGTCTCTGGGATGCCTGGGGCTCCTGGAGTGAATGTTCCCGTACTTGTGGTGGAGGTGCTTCATACTCCTTGAGACGCTGCTTAAGCAGCAAGTAAGTAGTTAAAACATTTTTTGAACCTGCGTACTGTAAGATGTATCTTGCAGTGGAAAAGAACTAGCTTAAACTCAGAAGATGGTATTTTTTTCAGCAACTAATCCAGCAAGTTGGATCACTTCACCCACAATTATATAATGCATTAAAAATGTGCAGAGCAGGGCAATAAAGACTTCTTTACACAGCATTTGTATTTTTTTATTTTTTTATTTATTTTTATTTTTAATTTGATTTATATGCCGCCCTTCTCCTGAGACTCAGGGCGGCTTACAATGCATTAAGCAATAACCTTAATACTTTTGTATATTTATACAAAGTCAGCTTATTGCCCCTACAAATTGGGTCCTCAATTTACCTACCTTAGAAAGGATGGAAGGCTGAGTCAACCTTGAACCTGGTGGGATTCGAACTTACAGTAATTGCAGACAGCTAGTATTAATCACAATGCTATTAGTCTGCTGAGTCACCAGGCCCAGTGATTGTAAACCATCTAGCTGCCCTGAGTCTTCGGAGAGGGGCGGCATATAAATTGAATTAATAAAATAAAATAAATCTCCCATCCAAAATGATAATCTTCTCCACTTGTGCTAAATTTGAGCTAAACTTCTCTTTTTTTGCACCCTGAATTATTTTGTCAGCTGGGAGGTCTAATATCAAAAGAGATTAAATGTCAGGGTTGTCAAACTCGCATCATCACATCATCGTCACGTGAAGTATCGCAACTTTTTTCCCCTTCACTAAACTGGTGGTAGGCGTGGGCACTGTGTGATGCATCCGGCCCATGGGCCACGAATTTGACACTCCTGTTATAGGTAGTCCTTGATTTACAACCACAACTGGGACCACAATTTCCACTGCTCAATAAGGTGGTTGTTAAGCCAGTCACACCTGATTCTACAGCCTTTTTTTTTTTTGCAACGGCTGTTAAATTAATCACTGCAGTTGTTAAGTGAATCATGTGGTCATTAAGCAAATCCACTCCCCCCCTCCAAGTTTGGTTGTTGGAAGCTAGTTGGTGATCACATGACCCCAGGACATTGCAATCGTCATAAATGCATGCCAGTTATGAAGCACACAAATTCTGATCATGTAAGCATAGAGATGCTGCAGCCTTCATAAGTGCAAAGATCAGTCACTTTTTTCAGTGGTGAACGAATGGTTGTAAGTTGAGGAATTCCTATATTGCATTTGTGTATTTTCCTCCAGGTATCTAACCATTAATGTCTGCAAGTTCATATTTTCAATGATCTACGAAGTTCCATTTTTACAAATGGGTTTCCTTCCGTTACAAAGCACAGCCAGGATAAAACGAGGAAGTAATGAATAGCTGCTGCGTGTTGGGTTGAGATGATTATTAAATGTTTCCTCCCTAAAATTTGGGCAGAAGTTAGTGGGGTTAATGGAGCAAAAGGGAAGATCCAAACTGAAATTCCTACAGACAGATCCTAGAGGTATCTCTGAATGCCCAGAGTTTGGTGATGTCTAAACCAAATTAAATAAATAAAATGACAGCTAATGCTAATTAAAACTAGCTTGTAACCCATTCTTCCATACCTCTCATGTTCTATCCATATTCCTATCTTATACATCTTGTTGGGTGCAATATGCTGATTCTGTAAACCGCTTAGAGAAAGCTGTAAAGCAGTATATAAGTCTAAGTGCTATTGCTATCTTCTCTTACCATAACACGTTGTTGCAGAGATGAAAAAAATCCTCGCATTTGGCCAAGTAATCCTAACCACTGGCTTGCATAGCGAAAACAATGTTTTTAGCCAGAAACTTGTATTTACAGGGAGGGGAAAAATCAGGAAAGGGTAAAAAAAACATGTTGTTGAAATGCAACCTTACAAGCTAATTTTCTCATTCTTAAAAAGAAATAATAAATAAAAAGATTGTTTTTTTAAAAAAATAAGCAATGGACAACATTACTGTAGAAAAATTGTTTCCTGATTCTGAAATGGATAGCTAAATAATAAAATCTGTACTGATGTGATGGTTCTTGTGCTGATAGTCAACCATGTGCAAGGAGAAAAATGTCTATTTTGTATGAGGCTGGCATGCTTCCATTAATAACTCCTGCAGTCTAATAAGAAAGAGTGGGAAGCCCCCCATCACTCTTGATTTCAAAAAAGTTACTTAATTTCTAAGAAAAAGAACTTCAAAATCAATAAGGATGCTTGATTTGCCTGCTGAAAAAAGGAGCACCATAAACAAACTCTGTATTGTTGCAAAGAAAATAACATGTACATGACTGTGGACTCTCCATTATTTGAGCTTAACTAGAGGGTGGTTTTACTGCATCTACCCCACCCTCCATTCTCATAATCTTGCCAGCTTTGTGCAAACAAGACCTCAATTTACAACTACAACTGGGACCAGAATTTTCATTGCTAAGCAAGGGGGTTATTAAGTGAACCACACCCAATTCTACCACCTTTTTTTTTTTTTTTTTTTGCCATGGCCATTAAGAGCATTTAATAACAGTTATTAAATGCAATCAGCGAATACAGCTTTCCCCATTGACTTTGCTTGTCGGAAGCCATCTAGGAAGGTTGCAGATGGCGATCACATGATCTCGGGATGCTCCAGCGATCATACATACACCCCGATGGTCAAGTAGCCCAGAGTTGGATCATATGACTTGGGATGCTGGGACTGTCATCAATGTAAGGACTAGTCAAAAGTCATTTTTTTCAGTGCCGTTGTAACTACGGACAGTCACTAAATGAATTGATATAAATCAAGGACTACGTGGATGAATCTTTTATGGCAGGGGTGTCAAACTTGATTTCATTGAGGGCCGCACCAGGGTTGTGTTTGACCTCAGAGGGAGGGGGGGCTGGCCATGGTGGGCATGGCAGCTTGACATCCCTCATGTTGGGGGCACCTGTGATGGCCAAGTGCTAAGGCAAGACTTCCCTGAGACCCTCCCTTACTCTCATTATAATCTCCTTCCTTCCTTCTTTCTTTCTTTCCTTCCTTCCTTCTTTCTTTCCTTTTCTTCTTTTTCTTTCCCTCTTCATTCTCCTCTCTTCTTCCTTCTCCTATTTCCTTATTTTTACTTCCTTGCTCTCTTCCCATCTTCCCTTCTTTTTCTTTGTCTTTCCTCTTTCCCTTTCTCCTTTCCTCTCAAATGCAAAAGGGGAAACATTTCTCCTTTTGTTTTCTTTTTAGTTTGTTTTGATAGCCCTCTGCTAGTGAAAATGGAATCCGGAGGGGCTGTGTGCGGCCGCCCACACCCCATTTTCACCCACGACGGCCTCCTGCAGCCCTCTGCCAGTGAAAACGGAGCTTGGGGGGGTGTTTTCGCTGGCAGAGGCACCGAGAGTCAGTCCTTTACTGTTTCCAGGCTGGCCCTGTGGGCCAGATTTAAGCACCCCACGTGCCTTGTGTTTGACACTCCTGTTCTATGGCAATGAATAAAAAGACAGGAAAAGTGGGAAGAATCCTGCAGATTTCAGTATCTGCTTGGATGCCAAAAGGGAGAAGGTTGCAAAGACTGCTGAAGACCTTTCCCACATAACTCCCATCTGTTCCAGCTGTTAGTCTTTTCCCAAACCCAAAAAGGCTACTTCCAATGGCTGCCACCTTCTAAAGCTGCTTCACATACCTTCTATGATTTCTCTGTCTCTGCACATGGGCTGCTGGAAGGCAGGAGGGGTCTTTCGAGAAGCTGGGAGGTCTTCTGTACATAGCCTGCAATTCTCTGGCTCTCTCTCTCTGTACATATGGTTGGAAATAGTTGGCAGAGGTTTAAAAATGATTCCAATGTTGCATATTCAATAGGAAGTCAGAAAATCCAACTGCCCGGACCGATTCTTTCCTTTATTAACTAAGAAGGTTCACGTAATTCAGAATTAACAAGGAAAGAAGACATAATGGGATTGCCTTAATATTATTTTAATGGTTTTAATTAAACAATTTTTAATGTTTAATTAAAAATGAGTTTATTAAGCGCTCAACAGAGAGTCTATGGCTTCTCTGCCTAATGATGAGGTCAGCGGCCTGTCTGAGCAAACATGAGCCACCAATCCTTTCCTTGAGGTGGCCTGATTGATGGAACAGTCAAAAACCGAACCAAATCATACCGGGAAATAAATGTTCAAGTTTCATCAGAATTCTCTGAAGCAGAAATTGACCAAAAGGACTATCAGCCTGCAGAGGCAGCATACAATCAGGCACCTACCCTGTTTTCCCCAAAATAAGACATCCCCCTGATAATAAGCCCAATTGGGCTTTTGAGTGCAGGGCAATAAGGCCAAGCACTTATTTCAGGGTTCCAAAAAATATAAGACAGGGTCTTATTTTCGGGGAAACATGGTATGTATGACAGCTTCAAGAGATGTTATGCCTGAGCCGATGACAGACCCAATTCTGAAAATAAGGGAAGATGTTCTGGTAGGGCCTTTTAACCTCAAAACATGCTGGCAGCTATAACGGGCTGAACCAAGGCAATTAGGACATCTCTTTGAGAGAAGGGGTAGCATTGCCCCTAATCATAAAACATAAATTGTTTCAACTTCTACCTTCAAAATGATGTTGTGATGATCCCAGGCATGGCACGAAAGCAACACAATAGGTCTAACTCCCCTTTATTGCTCCAACTGTGCCTCCAAATATGCCCACATTCACTACAAGTCCTGGAGCAAAGCTCTCACATGCACCTTCAGAAGCCTCTGGCTGCAAGTAGTCCAGTAAGCCAGGTTAATCAAACAGCAACCAGGGCCAGCAGTCCAATATGCCAGGTTAGCTAAACAGTAATCAGAGCAAGAAGTTCAGCGAAGCAGGCAAACTGGCAAGCCCCACAACACAGAGTACAGCAATCTCCAGATTTTTGGCAAGTGCACATGAGGCTCCACAGATTCAACATTTGTTCCCGACAAATGCCCCTCCCATCAGCACCTCCTTACATCTCAGTCCCCAGGTGTCCCTTGTGAAAGGGGGCGGCGCACTCTCCTCCCTCGTAGCCAGCTCAGTCTGCGTTGATCTCACCATCTCTCTTCCCTCCTTGCTCTCGGATCAGGAGAGGGGGTAGTCCTTGCTCTTCTCCTGAGCTCTCCCTGTCCACAGGCCTTTCTAATTCAGAAAAGCCTGCACACCAGAACAACTAGACACAAAGACAGTTTTTTTCCCCGCATGCCATCACTCTGCTAAACAACTAATTTCCACAACACTGTCAAACTATTTACTAAGACTGGATTACTATTATTCTTCTCATCCTTCCTATTACCTATCTCCTTTTCTACTTATGACTATAACCTTGTTGATTCTATCTTTACGGTTTACATTGTTTTATTTAGTTTCCTAGTATGATTTTGATTGCTTATTTAGTGTCCTATGACTATCACTAAGTGTTGGATCTTATGATTCATGATGAATGTATTTATGATGACTATGATCATGATATATCACTTATATCTTTTATATATACTGAGAACTTATGCACCAAAGACAAATTCCTTATGTGTCCAATCACATCTGGCCAATAAAGAATTCTGTCAAGCCATAGCAGCACCTGGGATTATATAATATAATCAGGGCCTGGTGGCTCAACAGACTGATAGCATTGTGATTAACACCAGCTGTCTGCAATTACTGTAAGTTCGAATCTCACCAGGCTCAAGGTTGACTCAGCCTTCCATCCTTTCTAAGGTAGGTAAATTGAGGACCCAGTTTGTGGGGGCAATAAGCTGACTTTGTATAAATATACAAAAGTATGAAGGCTATTGCTTAATGCATTGTAAGCCGCCCTGAGTCTCCAGAGAAGGGCGGCATATAAATCAAATTATATATATATATATATATATATATATATATATATATATATATATATACGTAGCCTCCATTGAGTTTAATACTGAGTCCATGCAGCCCGAAATGAAAACTGATTTGGCATTAGAGATTTACAACCACAATTGAGCCCAACACTTCCGTTGCTAAGCGATAACTCACTATCAAGTGAGTTCTGCCCCATTTTACGGCCTTTCCTGACACAGTTGTTAAGTGAATTAAGTTAGTAACACGGGTGGTTAAGTGAATTTGGCTTCCCCATTGACTTTGCTTGTCAGAAGTTTGTCATGAAAGGTGATGACATGACCACAGGACATGGCAACCATCATAAATTTGAATCAGTTGCCAAGAGTCTGAATTTTTATCGCGTGACCATGGGAATCCTGTAACAATCTTAAGTGTAAAAAAAACTGTCACTCTAGTGCCATTGAAACTTTGAATGGTCATTAAATGAATGGTTGTAAGTCCAAGACTTCCTGTACATGGGTACAACCAAGTTGTGATTTGGGACACTATGCTAATCTTATAGGTGGTCCTTGATTTATGACCACGATTGGGACCAGAATTTCCATTGTAAGTCATTGCAGTCGTAAGTCGAGTTGGGCCCAATTTTACAAGCAAATGTTATGATAGTCACTATGTAAATCACCACAATCATTAATGATTCACCACAATCAATCATGATTTCACAAATAATTAGAAGACCTGTGTAAAAGTATCTATAGAGATTTTTTGAGAGATTTCTTAGTCACTAGTTTTGTCCTCTGGTATCTATGATCACATCAGAAAAAGAGCATGCTATATAAAAAATGCATACATGGTAAGTAGAAATGTCTGACAAAGTTAAGATTACTCACTTGCCTATTGAACCAATTTTCTTTGAATTATTAAAAAAAAAACCAAAGTGAACTTTTGCCCATTCATAGACGGAGAAAAGATTATAATATGCTGTTTCGGTTAGCCAGTACAAATATATAGTATTTTAAATAATAAACTGTGACCTTGAATTAGCACAGCAATAAGTATATAACTTGGTGTTTTTTTCCTCGTCTACGTAGAATTATGAATGTAAAGAATTGCTAAATGGTGATTGTGTGTCTGTGTGTGTGTCTGTGTGTGTGTGTGTATGTGCATATGTGTGAGTGTGTTGCTGAATATGCAGTTAAAACTGAAAAGCAAAGAAATCCACCCAAACTGTAGGGATTTAGAAATAAGCTTAAATATATGATAGCTTTAAAATTTAAAAACAGTACTATTGGTGCTTTGGGTTAGTGGTTGAGTTTTTTTCTGTGCAGCTTATTATTTTATAGACATGTGTCATATGACAGAGAATTATGCGTACCACACATAATTCTGTAACAAATGAAATAAAGAATAATGCTAGATTTGGGGTTGTGAGTTTGATAAATGAAGAGTTGGCACACCAATTGAACACTATGGAACAGACCATGCCACAAACCGAAGATAAATATTTTTCCTCCAGTGAGGAATGTTCACGGTGTATTATGCCTTTTCGATTTGTGTATGATGCCTTCCAGAACATTAAGCACAAGGCGAATACAGTCTCATTGTGTCAGCTTTGAAGCTATGCAAAGCATATATGCCTTACTTCTAAACATCAGTGCACGGCTAAGCAGCTGAATAAATGCAAGTAATTTATTTTCCAAATGTCAGCTGCCAGATCTTACTAGTTCCATTCCTTGAGCTATTCAGGTCAGATACAACGTTGTTTTGTTATCAGCCAGTTCCGCTACCTCTTTGGAAAATCTACTTTGTGTGATCCAACTGATCCCTGGAGAATTTGGTGCAAGGGTTTATCTCTCCTGTCTCAGTTGTTGTGTCATCAGAACAGGACAGCAACCTCTTCTGAGGGCAAAAATAGACAATATCAGCCGTTAGCCACTTATATCCCATTGCAAATTCAACCTACAAATGTAGTGGTATGTGTGAATGACCTTGGGAGACAGGGCCACAAACTAGACAATGGTCAAATAAGCGGCACTGAATCCACAGAAGGATACCAAACATCTCAAAACAGACCCTTCTTAAATTGTTGGACTACAGGTAGTCCTCAACTTGCTTAGCAACCGCTCAAAGTTACAACATCTCCCCCAAAGCAATTTATAACCTGGTTCCAAAATTACATTTGCCCTCCCCCCAAAGTTAGTGCATGTCAAATTTTTCAACTTTCAATTTCCAAACATTAGGGATATTCAAACCAGGGGTAGGTTCTACTTACTACCGGTTCGCATTGCGCCCGCGCAATGCATGGTTTGCATGCACACGCAATGATCTGCATGCGCAGATCAACTTTGATGACGTCCGGGTCAGTGGGCAGAGCCTCCTGCCGGTTTTACTACCGGTTCTTGCGAACCGGTCTGAACTGGGGGCAACCCACCACTGGTTCCAACGTTGTGACATGTCTTGGGGGGTTGTAAAGATATTTTGGTTACTTTAATATAATTTAGATATGCTCGGTAAGTAACTACATAAATATTACAACTTTTTAACGTTTTGTTTGTTTGTTTCATTTCCGCGGTCACATGATCGTGTTTTGGGCACTCAGCAACTGGCCCACATTTTCAGCTGTTTGCGGTGCCCTGCTGCAGTCAGATGACCAGATTTGTTCCGGAAACTGGTGTTTACTTCCAGTTTCCAGAAAAAAATGCCCCACGGCAAACAATCGGTTCTCTTAATGATGGCAGAGTTTGTTTAACAACTGTGACATAAAATTGCATCTGGTCATGTGATTATCTACTTTGTGACTATCATGATTTATAATTGCAATTGGCAGGCTCAATGATAGTCATAAGTCAAGGTCTAGCTATATAAAGATGAGGTGGGGATAGATAGTTTTAGACTTGGAAGATTAATGTCAGCCTTGCAAGGTAGGCTAGACAGGAAGCATACCCAGAAGCATTAACACTTATGTTTACATTAATAGAATTTTCAAATTTGAAAATGCATCACTCCCATCAGCCTTAGGTTACCCATTCTACTTAAAAATGCATGAGATTGTTCCTCGCTTTCTTCTAAGTAGCTTGTCTTCGCAACTACACCCATTAGAAATATGGTTGAAAGTTAGCTATGTTATTCCAACAACTCTTGCATTCAAAGGGATAGACTTGATGAAGCTGCATTTAGAGCCATCTAGCTATAAAACCGTGGTTGCGTGGCAATGCTACTAGGTCAGAGCTGCAAACATCCACTAGGTGGCAACAAGGGATGGAAAAACCTGAACGCTTTGCACCCATTCTAAATGGATATTTGAAGCCCTGATGCATAAATAGATATTTATATAATTTATATATCTAAACTTGCAAGGGAGCATGGCTGTTTGCTGTACAGATCATGTATGTTGAGATTATACTTTTAAATTCTCGGTATACTGCCATTCAAGTATACTCGGTATACTTGAATGGTCAATAAGGGACAACCCATACCTATGTATTTTGTTTCCAAATATTTTTGATTTGTCCTATTCTTTACTTCTTGTACATAAGGCTAAAGTCCCTTTTTAAACAGCTATAACATAGCATTCACTTGACCCACTCCTTTCATTTGGCTTAACATTTTTAATATGCATTCCAAGAATGAGGGTTTAGCAAATATTGGATTAGTGACCTTTCCTAAAATGACCTATGGAATCCAAATTGGTTTTCACTCCAGGCTAGAACCCATTTTTTGGTTTCACTTGGCAGTGGCGCCCTGTGAGACAGTTTGCTTTTGTCATCATCCTTCCCTGTCAAGTTTTATTCTCTTTGCAAAGTGTGGCTGAGGAATATTAGTCATGATTTCATTTGTTCTGTATTTTCACGGTACTCAAATTTAAGTTCCCTTGCCTTGAATGGCAAATGATTTTGCAACTGAAAACCCCAAACAGTTGTGTTATATATAATACATGCAATATATACGTTACACTAGCTTCTTCAATTCCTTCTACCCGCTGTGTAATGTGCTATAAAATTGAAGTATGCCTATCTGCTTCATCAGGATCCGATAACTCATTGCTTTTGGTATGTCATAGTTTAACATTTTATTTTACAAGACATCTTTTGTTGATTATTTTTGGGGAGAATGGTATATTATTCCCTTTTCTATATCGAGTTTTAAAAAATCTTGTATCTAAAAATAGCTGTTGTTACATAATGCAGATTGCCAGAAATTGAAGCTTTATCTAATAGTTTTACTATTCATGGAAGGGAATCAGCTCCTCTTATGTGCATAATTAGTAATCATGCACTTAATATACATTTTCAGAATACTCATTCTAAAGAAAACAGGACTTCAGATCTGTAATATATTTGTTTATAAGGAGAAAAGCCTAGTGTAATTGTACATCCATAATTGATATTGGTGTGCAAACATAATAGTTGTCTCCATTTGATTAATAATGCATTGAAGATTTTCATTTGCTGCTGCTTTATCTTCATATTGGAAAATTGAATCACTTTTATTATCACAGATTCATTATAACTGTTGCAGAGGTTGGTTTCAGCAGGTTCTGACCAGTTCTGGAGAACTAGTAGCGGAAATTTTGAGTAGTTCGGAGAACCAGTAAATACCACCTCTGACTGACCCTGTCTCCAACTATTCTCTGCCTCCCGAGTCCCAGCTGATCGGGAGGAAATGGAGATTTTATAGTATTCTTCCCCTGGATTGGGGAGGGAATGGAGATTTTCACAGTATCCTTCTCCTGCCATGCCCACCAAGCCACACCCACAGAAATGGTAGAAAAAAAATTTGAAACCCACCACAGAACTGTTGGCTTGTTAAAGGGTAGACAAAATCGATCCCGTAGACATCTCCACTGGTGCCAATGTTGTTGCACCATCTGGCTTTTAAAAAAGAATTAAAAATAGAATGTTGACATATGGCAAAGTGCTAGTCTTTCCAAAAAAGTTTCTGGTCTCCACATAAGTTCCAGGGGTATTCTTAGGAAATGAATAGTGTCATCCTGCCCAGAAAAGACAGTAAATCCCGGTCATGGTAGCCATCTTGGGAAACTATCAGGAACTGAGGGAGAAGCCACACAAGTTAATTAATGCGTCTTTTTGCTAATTGCATCTTAGAAAGCAAACATTTGTGAGCATCCCAACAGCATGCTTTCAAAACTTCAATGTACATACAATGTTTGTTGAAGCCTTTTTACTTCTTTCTAACCTGCACAACTTTGTAACAAGTAGAATTTGTTTTTCAAAGCAGAACCAAAGCAGTCGATTATCACTTGTAATCATTCCCCAGAGGGATGAGTCTTTTGGACTCAAAAGTCCATCTGCTTCTAGCTTCTTTCACCTGAAGAACAGACAAAGTTCCCAAATCACAATGAATTATTCTAATGGTAACTCTGATCGGAATGTATTAAAATATCAAAACTGAAAATAAGGCCAAATCTGAACTATAAATTTTCACTTTAATGAAACTAATAATCTATATAAGTTAATGACAGTAATTTTGTCAGCATAACATCATAAGCCAGCAATGGATTTTCATGCCTGGCATTTCGCTAAATATAATATCTTTGTGGGGGGGAATCTAGTTCTCCTACAAGTTCTTCACTTGAGGTCTAATTGTTCTTGAATAAAATGTCTTTACATTTTATTATTTTTAGGTTTTTGTAAACTCTAAAAGAGCATTATGATATTTTTGCAAAAATTTATAGCAATTATAGCTATACCTATGAATTTAATTTAGCTCAACTAGGGTAAAATAGAAGAATTCATTAAAAGCTATGGGTGTTTGGGGATCCAGTTAATCTCATGAATCCGCAGGGAGGCAGTCTTAAAATCTACTAATCTACTAATAATCTACTAATAAAAAAGTCTAAATATTTCTGAAAGATCAACTACTCCTTCCTGAAAATTTAGATAGAATTATTATAAGTAATTTACTGTGTGGAACATAATAAAATACAAAGAAAATACGTATTAAAATGTATTTTCCCTCATCTTCCTAATAACGTGTTCAGCATAAGGGATACTTGTAAAATGTCCATCTACAGGTAGAAGAGCAGAAGTCACAAAATTGAATTGGATGCTAGCAAATGTAGCTAAATACTTTGAAATGTCAAAAATATCCAGGTAAATCCTTTAATAAAGTTAATAACTTTAACTTAAATAAAGTTAAAAGGTAACTTAAAATGTAATGGAGAACAAAGTCTACCCAGCAAAGAACCGATTCCATTGCCCTTGATGTAAATGCTAGGGATAGATTTTGCCTAGTCGAGAAATTTATGGAAAGTTTAGTTTATTAAAGAATGTCTTTGACAAAACACTAACACAATTATATTTTCTGAAGGAGAAACAAATAGCCTGAAGATTTATTTGCATAGATCACTTTCAACCAAAACCTAAATGCTTGAACGCAAGCCGTTTACTCCACAGAGGGAGAACTGGCCTCTAAACAGAACACAGTCGATGATACGCACTTGGCCATGCCAAGAAGAACAGACAAAAAAAAAAAACTTTGAAAGCGGACACTCCACAGTGGGATTAAAGTCCCAAATCCAAATAGGAATGCCCTGAAACAATGGAGGCAAAGTTTAACACTGAACACCTGGTGTGCAGCACAGATAAACTGTCCTTTGCTACAGAAAAACAGGCCCTGTTTGACGCAGATTGAATGGCAGACTGTCAGCAACCAGTTCATGGGGAAAGAATGAAATGTTATACACAGGTATTAAAATCATCTGATTTGCTTGGAATTCTAGCCATTAAGAAACAAATATACAGGATAGCCCAATTAGAAAGCAAACACAGGTTCCCCCCCCCCTTACTGGAACTGATTGTCAGTTAGTTGTCCAAACAACAGTACATACACAAAATAATCTTTTTGGCTAACTCTAGGTAGAGAAACAGGATCATCTGCACAGAGAAGAAGCAGCTTTCTAGTCACAATCAGTTTGGACTCTTGACTAGCCAGAATAAGCTGGAAGGGACCTTCTAGTCCAACCCCCTGCTCAAGAAGGAGATCCTATACCATGTCAGAGAAGTGGCTGTCCAGTCTTTTCTTAAAAACTCTCCAGTGATTTTTTTTTAACTTTTGGGACGGAGCGGATGAGAAGCCCCATATCCCCTGCCGCTGCTCCGGGCTTTGGGAGACCTCTGCCTATGCAGAGCCAGGTGTCAAGAGCAAGCCTGTGAATCTAAAAGAATAATTAAAGAAATGAAGAACTGGACCCTTAATACTGAACCGCAAGTATCTCACCCTTTCAAAAACTATTTAAAAGAAAAGAGCAGAGGAAAAGAGGGAAAAAGAGCCTTCTAAAATGGCGTCTGCTGTGGCTGGAGAAGGGCTAAAAGGGAAAGTCCTTCCGTTTCTCATTATTACAATGTAGCGGAATAAATATCACTGGCTACATTTCTAGAGAAAACCTCGCTCCTGTGCTGCTCAGAAGTTTTTTTTAATGAGGGAAAGTCTTTTTGTTTTCTATTTCTTCTCTCATTTTTGCTAAATCTTGTCTGTGTGGGAAATGGCATCAGGACTTACACAGCTGGACAAACAGGGGGGGGAATTTCCCCCCTTAAGAAATTGCGCCAACAAATTTCAACTCTCCAGCGTCAGAAACCCGATTTTAATATATTAGAATTTATCCTTGAAGAGATTGTAAGAAGGGATGAGATTGTGAATCAGCAACTTGAAAAATTTAAGCAGGAAATTAAAGAAATTGGTGAATTGGTGAAATCAAAGTCTGACTTCTTGAATAAAAAGATTTCAAAAGCTGCTAATGGTTTATCAGGCTTTCTGATTCGGGTGGAGGCAAAGACTGAATTATTAGAGACTAAAATGAAGGAAATCGAGGAGAATTTGGATGACATGACTCAAAAAATTAAAAAGGATTTGATAAACATTCAGGATAATAGCTTGGAAGACAAATCTAAAATGGAGACTGACCAAAAGATTGGTAATGAGGAAAATGTACAACAGAGGATTGAAAGAGAAGTTTTAATGACTCAATATAATTTTACAGAATATGCAATTAGACTGAGAGGACTGCAGGAAAATAATAGAGATGATTTAAGGAAAGTATCTTCTGAAATTCTGGCTGGGATCTTAAAGGTTCAACCTGATGAAGTGTATTGCAGGATTGATAGAACTTATAGAATAAACTCCTGGTGGGCAAAGCAAAGGCAATTGCCTAGAGATGTGGTGATCTATTTTACAGATAAAGAAATTAGGAATAATATTGTGCAGAACTCTTTTAATTCCAATTTGCAATTTCATGGAAGAAAGATTTGGATTTTCAAGGAGCTCCCGCCCAAGATGTTAATGGAGAGGAAGAAATTTGGCTTTTTAGTGACTGAATTAAAAAAAAGAAATATCCTATTCAGGTGGGACATCCCAGTTGGCTTAATATTGAGATATCAAGGCGTAAGATACCAATTGCACACTGTTGAAAAAGCGGAAGATTTTTATCAAAAAATTCTAAAAATGAATTTAACACCTTTAGGCATAATACAGGATAAGCAAAAGGAGTTGGAAATAAAAGGAAAACATCAAATTACAGAGGCTGTGATGGATAAATTGTCTTTGGACTCCCTGGAGACCCCAGCTGGACTGTTTATAAATAAGAGAGCAGTGTCATCCGAACCCAAGGTGATGAATCATCAAGTCACAGACAAGTGTGCAAATCAATCAGTTGATATACAAGTGACGGAGAAGAAAGATGGGATGATAAAATTAACCCAACAAGAACAATCCACAAAGCAGAATGAAAATCAACCAGCAGATATACAATTGGTAGGCAAGAAAAGAGGATGGAAATTCAACCCGAAAAAGAAAAAGAAAAGAAACAGATCTTGTAGAAACAGCAATTTCTAAACTAAGCAACAGTGAAGCCAGGCGCTTTAAAAAATGAATGAATATTAGAAAAGATAGTGGCGGCGAACAATTGTCTGATACTATCCTGAGGATTGTGGCAGATCTCTGCAAGGCCATGATTTTGGGATGTGGAAAGAGCCTCACTTTGTTGGATTTGAATCATCTAATTTTTTCTTATTTACCTTTTTTTTCTCTTGGAAATATATTATAACTACTTTGAGTTATAAGGCAGGAGAGTTTTGCCGGGGCATGCAGAAGATCTGGATGTTACTCAGTACGATGATGGGAATTAACAATCCTGATGAATACCACAACTATAACCATACGGATATATTCACAATTATAATGTCACTCGGGTGGTTGTTTTTACTTTTATACAGGTGTGAGGATATCTACTACTGATGGGGGCAGAAGATGACTGAAGATTTTGAACAAACTGTTGCACCAGCATGTTATTTTACCCTATTATGGGTGATGGATTTAACAATCTAGTGGAAAGACATCAAAGAAGATATTATATGGATCATAAACTTAAAGTTATTGTCTTTTCTCTTTTTACATAATGAAATGCATATATAGATATGTGTATATCTTAGTAATGTGGGCAGTTGATTATATTTAGAATTGTACTGCATGATTTTGTAGGAATTGAAGGGTTGAAATAGGTTAGTTTACTGATTGTTATAAAATGGGATGCATATATAGATATGTGTATATTTTAGTAAAGTGGGTAGTGGATTATATTTAGAATTGTATTGTCTGATTTCAAGTCATATATTTAGAGGAGTGGAGGAAGTGGACAGAATTGAATAAATTTGGTTGCAGGGAGAAGGCCGATTTAAAATGTTATATTAATATATATAAAAGATTAAAGGTTAATTTGTAATAATACTCAATAAGTTTAGGGGAGGAGAAAAAGGGCAGATTACCGTAAAAATGGGAGTTATAAGATTAACAAGTTAAGGGTCAGTATTCCGAGAAGGGATTAAGGGAAAGGGAAGATATTATGTATGTAACTAGTTATGAAATAGCCTATTGTTGTGAAGAAGTCACAGGGGGGGTTGGGTGGAAAGGGTGGGTTAGGGAAGAGGGGGGGGGGAAAAGGGGGAAAAACTTGTATTTGAAAACTTTTTCAATAAAAAAAAAAAAAAGAAAAGAAAAAAAAAACTCTCCAGTGATGAAGCATTTAAGAATGGTTAAAATTCCATATGAAGAATGTTGGTTGTGGGATGGATTTGATACTTCTGATCATCACTGGGCAATATTAAAGAAATAGTCATCTGTCAATAACTCTTTCTTGTCTACAAATGTCTTGTCTATATGATCGTTCCTATCACCCATCTCCTCCCACTTATGACTGCATGGCTGTAACTTTGTTGCTTGTATCCTTAACAATTTATATTGATATTGATTGTTTCCTGATTGCTTATTTGTACCCTATGACTATCATTAAGTGTTGTACCTTATGATTCTTGATGAATGTATCTTTTCTTTTATGTACACTGAGGGCATATGCACCAAAGACAAATTCCCTGTGTGTCCATTCACACTTGGCCAATAAAGAATTCTATTCTATTCTAAAACGGATGTGCTCATCTAAGTCACAAAATTTTTGCCGCGTTAAAACCATAAAGCACCTTGAAGATTAAAAAAACACAATCTGAATATATGTAACATACTGTATATAAAGTTAAGAAACCATAGGGAATTTGTATGACAGATAAACTAATTGAATAATCATGTTCTAATATTTGTTTTCTATTCAAGGTGCATGAAATCACAAACACATTTTGAGATATCTGGTAATTTTGTTCAGGTTTTAAAATGCTGAATGATTGCAGCATGTCAATTGTGAATCATAAATTAAATAAATTCCAAATTATTTTTCACTATAAATGGTAATAATAGGATTGGAGGAGGCCAGTATAGCAAAGAGTAGTCAGAATAGCTCTGTTTTGTCAAATGGTAGGACTAATATCTAATAAATATAATTGTAATTTGTGGGGACATAGCAGCTAATTCGTGTGCATGTCTTTAGGTTCAACCAGATAATTTGTCCTAATGAAATACTATGTTCTCTGATTGGTAGCAGATTTTAATATCTCAGGCTGATCAATCCTGTACACAAAAAATAGCTTTGCTTTGTCTGATGCTTTCCAAAAGCCCTAAACATATCTGACAAAGACCAGTGAAAATGTTGTATATAAAATCAGAAGGAGGAAGCAGAGGAAGTACAAATACCTATCACTTCTTTCCTATACACCTAGCCCTGACTATAACTGATTTAAATCTGTAATTTAAATAATCAAACATTTTACTCTTCTTTATCCTATTATCATATAACACTACAGTATAAAAAAACCATTCATTTTGAACTGGAATTAAATGCAAGCCTGAAAATAAGGATAACATTCTGTAAGAGTGGGGATTAAAAATTGGCATTGCATGCACTTGCCACCAGAGGTTTCTTCCTGGGTGCATCATTCATCCACCCAGCTTGGAATGGTTGACATTGATTGGCACTTGGGTTTAAGGCGGGATTCCCTACTATTCCCACCTGAAGATTTGAACTTGGAGTATCTGAATGAAATACATGATCAGGAGCATTCCAGACAATAAGTATAAAAACAAAATTCAACTCCACAGAAAAAGTTTGCCTCCTTGCAGAAATACAGAAAGACAGCCTTCTCTTGACCAGAAATCGGGAGCATAGAGCAGTCACTAAGTTGTTTCAATTTTTTAAAATGTTTGGAATATTGAGTTCATTAACATCCACGCAAGGGCAAATGGAAACGTGCATTGCAATAATCATGATGTAAGCTCCACCCTTCTGTATTTGCATAAGGGGTGGAGTCGGCATCATGACACCTGTTGCTTCATTTTGGTATCCTTGTGGGCTACTTGGGATGCATTTACTTACTGCCTCCATACCAATTATTTTGGAACTGGTCGCATTTATTCACATGGTTATGAGAACAAATTCACAGTCAAACACCTGCAGGATAGTGTTCCATATTATCCTCTTTCTTAAAAAGAATAAAAAGAGAGAAAGAAAACTTATTTGTAGTAATTTCTTTAAGCTTCACGGCTTCCCAGATTATTTTGTTTCTTTATTATTAAACTTGCTGTATTAACAATACAAGAGCGGTGGCTCAGTGGCTAAGACACTGAGCTTGTTGATTGAAAGGTCGGCAATTCAGTGGTTCGAATCCCTAGTGCTGCATAACCGGGTGAGTTCCTGTTACTTGTCCCAGCTTCTGCCAACCTAGCAGTTCGAAAGCACGTAAAAAATGCAAGTAGAAAAATAGGGACCACATTTGGTGGGAAGGTAACAACGTTCCGTGCACCTTTGGCGTTTAATCATGCCGGTCACATGACCACGGAGACGTCTTTGGACAGCACTGGCTCTTCAGCTTTGAAATGGAGATGAGCCCCGCCCCCTAGAGTCAGGAACGACTAGCACTTACGTGCGAGGAGAACCTTTACCTTTACCTTTTATTACCAAGTGGCATGGTACCACAGGAAACTAGCCTTTTTCTTCCATTCCTAAGTGTCCTCCAGTGCTATATATCTCTTTCCCTACTATGCTTATATTCTGACTTGAAGTTTTTAAGAGTTATGTACCTTTTTTTAGGGGAAGTCAGACTAGGAATGATTTTCTTTCATGCTTTCACTATTCTTCTCTAGGATGTAAAGCTTATGGGTTGAGAGCAGGGTAAATATCATCCTAAATTGTGGAGAGACTTCCAAAATAACCATGGTGTGCCATAGGAATACATAAGAGAATCTGGATTTTGCATTTTCATTGAAAAGATCCAGTCGAAGCTTGGAATACAGCCTTTTTAATTCAAGTTTTAACTCTATCAAAGAGGCAACTCGGTAAAGGAGGGATGGATTTCCAAATGCTGTTCCTAATAATATTAGGAATAAATTTAATGCAGCTTTATTACCCTTTATGAATGTTACAGAGTTACATTGATGTAATTTAGAGCGCATTGCATCCTAGGGACATTTGTGTGAAGCTCAGATCTCCTCCTTCCTCTCACACAAAGGCTGGCATTCAGTTCATTTCGGCTATGACAAATTATTTACATCAGAAACGCTGACTCTTTAAAACCTGAGATCGGGGAAATGTTATTTATGCTAAAAGTATTAATTTCTAATAGTTTTTAGTCTCCTGCTTTATTACTTCTTGTCTTGCTCTCATTCGGATCATTATCCCTTACTACTTCCCAGATGTGTGCCTCTGGCAGCTCAAAGGTTATGATTTTGTGTTTTGATTTTCCTAGACAGTTTGCTGAGTGCAGTGACTGCTACTGGCATTGTTCCAGCTGGTTGTTTATTTTGTTACTGCTACAGGAAAAATATTCATAAAATATGGTTGCTTTTTTTTTTTTTAAAGTTACCAGTGGAAGAAGTTTAATCTATTCCTTGCCTATTTTTTCTTGATCTTAAAGATTAAGACCTAAATCAAAACAGTCTCCAGTTTTATTTTCAGTAGGGTCTTTTAAAATCTCAGGGTTTTTTGTACAGTATGTTTTCAAATTGCCCTTATTGAATTTTAAGTGTTTGGCCAATCACAAACAATTGGGTAACAAATTTTGAATGTCTCTCTAGGGGCTAAACTCAAGGCTGTGCAGGACATACAACATATAAACTTGTTTTACCACAGAAGAACATCAGTCTGACTTTTAAAAAATTGGCAGAATTATTTGTGTACCTGTTGGAAGCCAGCATTCCAACTCAAATAGTAATATTCCCCAACCTTTCTGGATTAACGTTGATTGGGGAAAAGGTGCATATATAATATAAAATGCAAAGCTGGGAACAGATTTTTTTAAAAAGATCCACATATACTAATGTGTATTCATTCATGATCATATCAGGACCTGATTATCAAGTTGGGAAGCTATGTTGACTTATTATTTTGTCTCTTTTCCACATTTCTTGCAAATTCTATAAAAATTATTTATGTTGAACTGTCACGGTCCTGTGGTCCATTTCTCTATTGTTAGGAATTCTTGCCTTATTCAACTCCTAGGCTCAATTTGGCCTTTATAGGGTCTCTCTCTCCCTCCCTCCCTCCCTCCCTCCCTCTCTCTCTCTCTGTGTCTCTCAACGTCCTCCTTCAGAATCCTCCTGAATTAGAATTTTTGATTAGAACCTTTCATCTCCCTTTGCCGATCCAGCCTCCATAGCAATCCCGGATACTACTTCTGGATAAGAGCTGAGGTGGCGCAGTGGTTAGAGTGCTGTACTGCAGCTACTTCAGCTGACTGCTAGTTCAGCAGATCAGCAGATCAAATCTCACCGGCTCAAGGTTGACTCAGTCTTCCATCCTTCCGAGGTGGGTAAAATGAGGACCCAGATTGTTGGGGGCAATATGCTATTTAGTATACTGTCAATTGTTGTAAGCCGCCCAGAGTCCTCGGAGAGTGGGCGGCATAGAAATATGATTTAATAATAATAATAATAATAATAATAATAATAATAATAATAATAATAATAATACTTTAAGAAAAAATGCACAGTTGTAAAATGGCTAATTTACCATTCTGTTATATTCACAGAACCTATTGGCATCTTTAATTCAGCTGACGAATGATGACAAGTTAGCTTGGACCTTGTTGGATTTCAGTGCTTTTGTTTACACACACACACACACACACTCTTAAGTGACCTTAATTTATATAGTTGCCATTCATAGCAACCTTTGAGATACTTTTGCAAGCAACTAGAAAAAATGCATTTCAGTATTGAAAAACACGGGGTAGTGGTGATAATGATTTGTTTTAATTCCTTTTTGTGTGTTGCGCATAGTAAGAATTTTGTTGTTGTTGTTGTTTAGCCATAACCAGTGGAAGCTGTCAGGCCTGGGCTGGGAAACCGGATAATGTTCTTTGCCTGTTTCTATTGGACAGTGGACAGAAAGAGTATGAGTGTTGGCTGGCATGTTCCCTGTGTTTTTTCTGTATTTCAAAATCATTAAAAATGTAGATAATCTCAGGTGAATTTCAAACTGCAGTGTAAGAGAATGTTGATGGTGTGGAAGTACCCTAAGCAATAAAAGTCATTCACACAACAATTAAGTTAAAGTCTGCAGCAAAGCAAGCTGATGACTAAAACATCAGGAGAAAGATCAGATGAATAGCTTGCTTCAACTCCTACTCGCACATAATAGATACAGTTCACAACAGATGACGGCCCAGATTTAGGGTTGTGAGTCTATAGTAATTGAAATGATACAATCTTTCTTGTCCAGATTACCCCAGCTGGATGAAAGAAATAAGACCACTTTACATATATGTTCATATAACTTGGGTTCTTTATTTTTATTATTGCCTGTTTTGAAAAGCATTTTATGCTTATTATTCAGCATTATTACTTTCTGTTTGATTCCTGTGTCTAAAGAAGGCAATTAGTGTATGAAAATTATAACAGTTTGTATGACTATGATAACTAAGTCACTCATGCCTTACTTACCTCTGTCCTGGATTAACGTGAAACAGTGCACTATATATATTGACTTGCCCTTCAAGAGTACTTGGAAGCTAAAGCTGGTCCAGAATGTCATAGCGCAAATAATTATGGTGAACCTTATTACAAGTATGTAACGTCATTGCTTCCTGCGCAGCGCTGGTTACCAGTGAGCCTGTGTGTGCAATTCAAGAGACTGATGGTACTTATAAAATCCTTCATTCTCTGGGTTTGATTATCATTCATCTCCTTCTCCTTTCTGATATCTGTACTTGTCTGCAATACTACTGTATCTACTTTATGAAAATGCAGCCCATCCTCTCCAAAATTGTTCATCTCATTGTTTTAAGGAGGTCCTAAAGACCTGGTTCTTTCCCCCAGCTGCTGGCCCAATTGTAGCCATATGAGTTGTCTGTCTGCCTCCCTCTGTTATTATACAGGTAGCCCTCGACTTAAAAAAATTCATTTAGTGTCTGTTCAAAGTTACAACGGCACTGAAAAAAGTGACTTGTGACCACTTTTCATACTTGTGACCTTTGTAGCAGGCCCCATGATCACGTGATCAAACTTCAGTGCTTGGCAACTGGTTCATACTTATGACCGTTGCTGTATCCCAAGGTCATGTGATCACCTTTTGCAAACTTTTGACAAGCAAAATCAAAGGGGAAGCCAGATTCACTTAACAACCGTGTGACTAACTTATCAACTGCAGTGATTCACTTAATAACTGTGGCAAGAAAGGCCGTAAAATGGGACAAAACTCCCTTAACAAATGTCTCACTTAACAACAGAAATGTTGGGCTGAATTGTGATCATAGGTTGAGGACTGTTGAGGACATATTAGTTGGATTTCCATCACATGCTATGGAAAGTTTATTTTAAGCATTGTTAAAAGTAGCCTTACACTACTCAGTTACAAATGCAACAGAAAACATGGTTTATTTTTTTAAAAGTCTGCAATTAAAAAAAAAGAAAAAGAAATAAGGATGATGGTTTACGATCAGTGAAAAAAATTGTTTGCAGCAACCACGATGATATGTAATGTGGCATTAATATCTAAACATATGGCTATAATTTGGATGTCAGTATACATTTTTAAAATATAAATATATAGATAGTACATTTTTTACAAACTGAGTAAACAAGCAGTTAGATTGTCGGGAACAATGTCCCCAGGCATCTCCAAGGAATCTGATTAAATGGGTTCATTTGGGGAAACACAACTTAATTCACTGTCTCTCTTAGTGTGACATCGTTTGCGCCAAACTGTACTAAGATAGAAAAAATTCTAGCCTAATTTATGGAATTTTCATCAGAAAACTGAAACTTAAAGAAATGTAAGTAATGAGTAAATATACAATGTTATTGGTAGGTATTATGATAGACTGTGAAGCATATCCAGCAGTGTTACGGATTTTAATTTTTAATATTGATTTTAAAAAATAGCACTTAGCAATAGCATTTAAACTTATATAGTGTTTCACAGTGCTTTACAGCCCTTTCTAAGCCGTTTACAGAGTCAGCATATTGCCCCCAACAATCGGGGTCCTCATATTAACCAAACTCTGAAGGATGGAAGACCGAGTCAACCTTGAGCCTGGTGAGATTTGAACTGCCAAACTGACTGCAATCAGCAGTCAGCAGAAGTAGCCTGCAGTACTGCATTCTAACTACTGCACCACCACAGCTCTAATTATAATGATAATGAAATACAGGTAGCCTAAAGGAATACAGCCTTCAACAAACCAAAGTTTTCTCCTTTGAATGCAACAGCCTTTTCCATTTTTTTGAAAAATGACTATACTAGTGGCCTTTTCTCTTTGCCTGTTGATATGATTCTATGTGACTCTCAAATTGCTTGTTAATTCAGAGTGCTGGTTCAAATGTATTTTTTTCTTTCCAAGGCATTGCCCAATGAAAAATATATTTAACTATATGGTAATATTATGGTCATCACTGTTTAGCTATTTTGTGTACTCCTAGTTTGAATATAACTGGGCATGTGAGATTTAGCAACTTCACAATTAATGTCACCGTGCGGATAAAAAAAAATCTATGTCATGTCAATATCCAAACTTTTTAATGAATACTTAGTGAATGTCTATAGGTGATTGTCAGCAACTCCTGTGCTAAATTTTCTTGTAACCATTCTCTTAACTGCTTCCTGGCCCAATGAATAGGAAACAATACCACATACATCTGAAGAAGATCAAGAAGATGGTTATAACATTAATAGAAGTTAGCCTATTAAAGTAAAGAGAATCTTATTTTTCTACAATAGAGCAAACCCTATGGACAATTTACTATAATTAGGAAATTGTATTCTCTTCTTGATGCTTGCCATGCAATTTTGCAGGCACAAAAATTTTAACAAGAGAACAAGAGAAATTGCTTCTGTGGAAGTGTGGCATGTGTACTTTTGCTCCCATACAAATATATGGTAGCAAAAATGCATGTAATAAGATTCAATAGTTGGAACGATGAATTCCATGTAAATGACTGGTAGATGGAGATGACCTTTACTTGAGCAACTAGGAACATTCTGCTGGTTAGTATGTGATATGTGCTTTTTTCCCCCTTTTTGTGGATGTAGGAGCTGTGAAGGACGGAATATTAGATATAGAACATGCAGTAACTTGGTAAGTAAAGATTAATGATTTTCAAATGTTACTACAGTAGATCTTCTGTAGTCCTGAAATTGTTTTACTCATTCTTCATGTGTAAAGGGTTAATTGAATCACTAAAAAGCCCTTTCTATGGTATGCCTCTACTCTGCAGAAAACTTTAACATTTGGCACAATGTTGAAGAGATACATTAGGAAGTGACTAAACAATATTAAGTTTATATTAGTGAAATATGTAATGTCAAATAATGGCCATATGCAAGCATATTTATGGTCAAAATGTTATTGGTTGTGTACAAGATACATTAGCTCTCCAGGTTGACAGGGATGTGCTTCCTTCGTTGGGAACAACTGGAGAACTGGTTGGGTAAATAAGGCTGCCTGTGGCTTTGTGGGTTGTGTCCCAGCTGCAAGGCACTTTCACTTCACCAGGACATTGAGGAGACCAACCAGATTAATTCACGCCAGTCAAGAGAAACACCATGGTTCTGCAGAAGAGAAATGAAAGACACATTGTCACAGCTGCTGATGGAATTTAAATTGTTGCTTGGGGTTAGTTCGTTGTTGCTGGATCACCCCTGCTGGGAAGCTGAGATTACACCTTAATTGAAGCTCTTGTTTATAGGCTGAAGTTTGTCAACTCTTGCCTTTTTCCCCTCCTGTTTAATGTTGTTCTTAGGGTAGGTCTTTTCTTATGGCTATGATGCTGAAAACGTTTATCTGCAAAATAAAGATTTGCAGATAACTCTCCCAAATGTCAGAAGCATGCAAAAATCCTAGGAGACTGGAAATTGACCTTCAGTACCAGAACTACAAGCTGGCCTATACTTTTTGTCCAAGTTTTAAGGCTTCGGAGACCCACAGTTAATCAAACCAAGGAAACAAAAAAATGTTATAAATTGCCCTAAAATTATACCAATGAAGTTAAAAATGGCTATCTCCACATAGGATTAAAAATAACAGGACAATTGTCCCAGAAGTGCTTTTCCAGAAGGCAACTGGGTTTTCTTGGCTTTTTCTTTGAAAATGTTTTGCTTCTCATCCAAGAAGCTTCTCCAGTTCTGAATTCTTGAATGAGAAGCAAAACGGTTTCAAGGAAAAAGCCAAGAAAGTCCAGCTGCCTTTTGGAAAAGCACCTTTGGGACAACCATGACCTGGATGATTGAGAATCTCCATAGACAACAGGACAATTCAAATTCAAAATTACTTAATTCAAAATACAAGTTTGGAACATACTTGATATGCAGCAGTATTTCCGTAGCAGCTGCCATTCTATTAACTATTTCTTCAATAGTTCATATTATTATCTGACTATGGAAGAATCTATTATGCAAGGTTGCCCTAAGACCGTGATGGCGAACCTATGGCACGCATGCCACAGGTGGCACACATAGCCATATCAGTAGGCACGCGAGCTCATTTTCAGGGCTTCTGGGCCCACCAGAAGTAGGGAAACAGGCTGTTTCCTGCCTCCATAGGGCCTCAGGGGGTGGTGGGGAAGGCCTGTTTTTTGCTGTCCCCAGCGTGCAGAGTGTCTCTAAGAGTCTGGGAAGGATGAAAACAGCCTTCCCCACTCCCCAGAGGCCCCCCCCAGAGGCCAGAAATGGCCTGTTTGCCAACTTCCGGTGGGACCGGAAGGCCCATTTGTTACTGTCCCCAGCCTCTCTAGGAGTCTGGGGAGGACAAAAACGGCCTTCCCCATCCCCCCAAGAGGCCCTCCGGAGACCAAAAACGGCCCGTTTTTGCATAGAATTATGGGTGTGGTCACTCACGTGGCAAAAAGATTAGCCATCACTGCCCTAGGACTAACCAGTCAATTTGTTGCTGCTTAATGGCTTTATCACTTGAAGTATACTTAAGTAACATGAATGAAGCCTATTGTCCGTAAATTGGACTGATTACCTATTTGTTTCAAAGTTGCTTTACAGTACACATATTGATTTATTAGGCCCTAAATCAGTGGTGGGCTGCTGCCAGTTGTAACAACCAGTTCACCCAGCACCAAAAATGTGAGCGCACACGTGTGCCCACTCATTTTGCTCACGCATGGACTTTCCACACATGCATGCGGCTTTAAGAACACGGCGATATAGGACAGGATAATGCGGGTCGCAACTACCGGTTCATCTGAACTGGCAGCAGCCCACCTCTGCCCTAAATGTATTGTGGGGTCACATGTTCCAATTTTTCCTCTGAGATCTCTGGAGGAGGGTTCACTTTGGAACAATGACCCTTTTTGTGGCACTCTCATTATGAAGCATTCAGCCCTCCAGAAATTTTGCTTTGTCCATTGCTTTAAAAATGCTCTTTACCTCAGCTTCCAGATCTTTTTGAGGTGGTTTGAGGAAAGCTTTGAGTTTCCTAATTTGTTGCGTATTTCATGACTGTATTTTAGGAATAACTGAACTTGAGTATTAGGTAGATTCTAAGTATTGCTCTCTATTACTTGCCCTACATCTTCTGCTTTCATCTGTAAACACTCTAGTATTAAAAACAGTCTATAAAAAGATAAGATTCTATGCCCCTGGGATAAGTGAGAAATACTAAGCAGAATTTGCAGAAGGATCTTTATATCCTCCTTTTTGTTTTGTTTTGTTTTGTTTTGTTTTTTTAAAAATATGTTAACAATTCATAATTGCACACTATTTTAAAAAATATTTATTTTACAATTTATAAATTAAAACATGTTAAATAATCTATTTGTTAATCATTAGGCAGTCCCAAATAATTTCTCATTTATAAACTTGTTTAATTAAAGCTTGATTTTAGGGGTTTACTATGATACCTAAAGCATAGCCCAAGCTGCTGTTCTGGATCCTTCTTCTAAGCAGCAACGGTGGAGTAAAGAGAAACAAATCTGTAGCAAAATTGACCAATAGTTGATATAACAAAGTATACATACAGATTTATACACATGGTTCATTGTGTGCTAAAACAAAAACTTGAGAACAGCAATCCCAGCAGTGACACCGCTAAACATAAACCATTCTCTTTTTGCTAAATAAGAGTTTTCTGAGTTTATTGTTTATTTGTACATTCTAGAAGTATGTTTTTTAACTGGAGGAGAAGGAAAAATATGGTATCTAGAAATGTTATTTGGAGGGAGTTGGCTGTGGCAATGAGATCTCATGCATTATCCTAAGCAATCCCTTATTGTATCAATTTTTGAATTAGATTGCATGGACAAAGGGGACATAGAAAGACAGGTGAGATCAAGATCTAATTTTGAGCCAATTTACATAATGCCTATACGGAGACACCAACAAACTGGTATAAGTTCCGCTCCTTTCTATAAACTGTGAAGGTAGTCCTGTTCTTTATCTTCTGCTGTCCCACAAAGTTACTCCCCAAAGGATTATTTTGATTAATTGCAGAGAAGGCAAGTCAGGAACTTTTCTGTGGTTGCTGAGTGGACATCAATTGATGAAAGAATGGTTGCAGCCTAGTAGAAGAAGTTATATACTCCTCAGCCCATCCCCTATTTTATTTTAATTTTATTTTTATTTTAAATTTGATTTATATGCCGCCCTTCTCCATAGACTCAGGGCGGCTTACAATGCGTTAAGCAATAGCCTTCATACTTTTGTATATTTATACAAAGTCAGCTTATTGCCCCCACAAACTGGGTCCTCAATTTACCTACCTTAGAAAGGATGGAAGGCTGAGTCAACCTTGAGCCTTGGAGAGATTCGAACCAGCAGTAATTGCAGGCAGCTGTGTTAATGACAGGGTGCTCTAGACCACTGTGCTATCAAGGCTCCTTTTCCCGTTGTTTTTTCAGAAAAGTATTTTGTGGGGGGCAAAACGTTAATCAGGAGCAAGATAGACACTTGGTTCATTCTATGTGGGAGGTACCATAATTAAACATTGCCATGCCAATGCCTCCTGGGTAGTGCCTCTTAAAATCCTGGCAACCAAGGCAGCAATTACAGTAACTAAGGTTTGTTTATTTTACTAGAGCTGCATCTTGGGGGTTTATTTTTGTCTGCCAAGAGATAATTCAATGCACCATTTTTTCTCTTTCTCTCTCAAAAAAAAAGTGCATTAAGAGTCTTATCGTGGTTGCCGGATTCTTGGAGGCCATTACTGGACATTCAAGCCAGTAGCAAATCTTTGCTTAAGGTAGTCACAGCAAGTTACAACTTATAGATCTGTACCTGCTTACCTGATCTTTGGTATCCGTTGGCCCTGTCATTAGACAGTGTCATCACTAGTGACAGGTATTGCCTTCCTTGAAATGTGTAATAGAGAGACAGTTGACCTGATCCATGGGAGCAGGGGTTACATACTCTCCTGCTTTCTGTCTCTCCTCTTAGCAGAATAATCATGGTTATGGTTAGGCCTAAGGAAATCCTAGTGGTAGCATCCCCATTCTAAAATAATTTGGATTCACTATAACCTGGAGACTGGATAGATAGCAGTTCAGATAGACCTATGTGCATTTTTCCATCTACAAAATAGTTCTCAACACTTCTTATTCATTGCGGTAACTCTGAATGTATCACATCATCATGTTTGTTATAGTTAGTCCACCTTTCTTCTGGAAGGTCAATACAGTGTAGCGAACACACTTTTACCAGACTTATCCTCACAGCCTCAACCATAGGTTGTTGGTTGGGCTGAGCGTGATAATAAGTGTCCCAAACTCACTTAGTGAGCTTTCATGGCTAATGTGACTTCTCTCCATGTTCCTACTCCAGTTTCCTAACTGGTTTATAACTGGAAATGAAGTTTCCCCACAAAGTTGATAAAAGAACCAAAGTAATATATGTGGGGTTTTTTTCATAATAGACCTCTGGGAATATTTAGCATCATATTTCCCACCCACCCCTTTTTTTTTTGTTGAGAAAACAGTATGGTAGTCAAGCATTGGTTAGAGGCTTTCTTATGATGGAAATACATCCTTTAGCATTTTTCCCTCCCCAAGATTCAAGGAAACATTCATTCAGCATTAAAAAAAACATTACATGTTTCCGCTCTGTGGATTTAATATATCCAGGTCTGGGAAATCTATGATCCTATGCAGTTTTTGTTTTCCATTTCCTTCCTGTCTGTATGTGTTTGAAATTGATTTAGAGATGTGAATCGAAATGAGCCCGATCCTTGCATAAACAGTAATATGTTTGCACTGAAATTAATGAGTAGGAAATGTTATATGCTATAACCTCCTCACAAAACTGTCTTTACATTGTCTTCTATACAGAGGTTGCCGAGATAGTTCAAAATTCTTTTGAACAAGTAAAGAAACAAGTAAAAACAATATAAATTGAAAGATACAAGCAAATGGTTATAGTAATAAGCAGGAAGAGATAGATACTAGTAAGGAAGAGAAGAATAATAGTAATACGGTCTTAGTAAATTATTTGAAAGTGTTGTGGGAATTAGTTGTTAAGCAGAGTGATGGCATTCGGGCAAAAACTGTCCTTGTGTCTAGTTGTTCTGGTGTGCAGTGCACTATAGCATCATTTTGAGGGTAGAAGTTGAAACAATTTATGTCCAGGATGCGAGGGGTCTGTAGATATTTTCACAGCCTCTTTTTGACTCGTGCAGTATACAGGTCCTCCATGGAAGGCAGGTTGGTACCTGCATATATATATATCTTTTCAGAGATGTTGAGACTATCCTGATGACCTCCTGCATTTCAAAATTTAGTACTCTGCTTCTACTGTTGGAAAGAGCTAGCCCAGAAGTTCTTAATTTTGGTTGCAAGAAAGAGCTGTTTGTGTTCTGAATTGTGGTAGAAATCTGAGGGAGAAGAAGCCAAGCCAATCTGTCTGAAACCATTCTGCGACCCTGAAGGAAAGCTATCCTTTGTTATTTCTTGGAAAATGACCCTGAATGCAGCAAAAGAAAAAGACACATTTTTAGAACTTGCTGTGTTATTATATACCCTTGGTATGAAGCGTAAACAAAACTCTTAAGTGACTCACATGTTTCTTGGCTGGATGGAGCTTCTAAAACTGCTTTCTCTGCCATACTGGAGATCGATAAAACATGGTTTTTGAACACTGTTCTTTCACCCCTTTGTTTCCTGCAGATTCACCTTCAGCTGCCAAATATGTTCTATTTTTACTGACCAAAAAATAAATAAAAAATCACCGATTCATTCTCCTGAAAATAATCTTTTTTTAAAAAAAAAAAAATTCATGTGCAATCATAACTGCAATGACCTGAATGTTCACCTTTCAAATTTTAATAATATATGTTTTCTCAATTTCACAGTCTGGTACAATTCCCTTCACAGATGCTGGATCTACCTCTCTGTACATTAAGCAAATTAGACTTAGAATAACTTTATTGTCACTTGGAATCAGGGGTGGGTTCTACTTACCTTTACTACCGGTTCGCATCGCGCCCACGCATGCACAGATCACCTATGATGATGTCCGGGTCAGTGGGCAGAGCTTCCCACTGGTTTTACTACTGGTTCTTGCGAACCGGTCCTAACCAGGGGCTACCCACCACTGCTTTGAATGTACACTAACCGACATACATTGAAATGAAATTTTGTGGCATACAGCTCTCAAAGGATCACTACCTCCAATATACACTACATAAACATGACTGACTGACTGACTGACTAACTAACTAAATATAAATAAATAAATAAATAAATAATTTTATATATATATATACCTACCGTGTTTCTCCAAAAAGATGACCTACCTTGAAAAGCCCTATCACGTTTTTGAGTGCATGTGATCAAATTAAGCCCCACCCACAAAATTAGCCTTAATTAAGACCCTGCCCACCCAGGGGTGCATGGGGTGGGGCAAGGCACACAGGTAAAAAATAAGCTAGGGTGGGGATGGGGGGCGGAGCTGCCCTACTTACCAGGCCTCGCACACACCGGCACCTGCCTCACCTTTTTCTGCGGCCACTTCTTCTGCAGACACTTGCCGCCACTCGCACTCATCGCCTTGGCCTCGGTTTCGCCTTCAGATGCCTGTCGGAAGGCATCTAAAGGCAAAACGGAGGTCGAGGCAATGTGTGAAAGTGGCGGCAAGTGGTCACAGAAGAAGTGGGCCAGCAGCGGGCTCCTGCTGGGTGGGGCTGGTGAGGCCGCGAGGTGAGTCAATAATTAGAACCCTCCAAAAAGAAGGCCTAGCCGTTTTTTCAGGGGTCAAAAGAAAATAAGACCTGACCTTCTTTTTAGAGAAACACAGTACATACCCACATATATTATATGACACCGAGAAACAACATAGTCTAGTTCGGATGTATACATGTACATGGCGAGAAAAACTAATCTTGCAAGTTAATTATATAAGATAAATCAGAAGCTCTAAACAAATGAACTCTTATTACATCTCAATCACATTTGTCTCCACCTATCTCCTTATTGCAGATAACTTCCAAAATATGAACTTTATGTTGTTAATTAGCCGGCTAAGCTATTAGATGAAGTGCTACCTTCATCTTGCAAATCAGAGGATAAACAAATTATGGCATAAAGGTATCTTTGCTATAAAAAAGAATCTAGACCTGAAGTTTTGTGTAGCTTAATCCCTTTAGAAGAAGTTCATTAGAGCAGAGCACTGACATTACAATCTTTCACAAATTATTTTAATCCCAGAAGTCACAGCAGGGCACTGAATGAGAACCTAACTATTCTGGATTAAAATTGTGTTTTAGCTGTAGCCTTGTACACCAACCAGTTGTGCTGTTTCATCGTTTGGATGATCCTCCCATCAGGGTGGATTTGATTTAAATCATGATTTAAATCACTAGTAAAAAGGCTTGATTTAAATCAATTCAATTTAAATCATAATTTTTAAAGAGCAACTGTCATCTCTGCTACTCCTTTGACCCACTGTTGACTCACCAATAGTTCCAGTGTTGCAGAATAACTAAGCTCATGCTACATAACTAAGCTCCATTTCATGCTGAATAAACTAAATTATTTATGTATCTTAAATAGAAAACTATTTTACGATAGATTTTTACCCCAAAAGTTTTTTAATAAAAAAATTCAATAAAAATCAAAAAAATCCGATTTAAATAAAAAAAATCCGATTTAAATCAAAAAAATCTGATTTTTTTAAAAAAATCATTGATTTTTATCCACCCTGGCTCCCATTCACTGTTGCAGGAGATGTGTTTCTCTTTTGTTTAATTATAGAATCCCTGGCTTTCTGAGGTATGTATGAGATGCGAGAGGTTGCAAAATTACTCTAACAGACTTTCTAACTCATTTAACAAGTATTTGTTCAGTGCTGAATGAATATTATTTACATTAATATTAACATATTAATTCATTAACATAATAATGATTATTATTGTGTGAGTGACCTCGCCACGGTCACTCACGCCCTCATTACCTCTAGGTTGGACTATTGTAACACCCTCTACATGGGGCTGCCCTTGGGATGCATCCGGAGGCTCCAGCTAGTCCAGAATGCGGCCGCGCGGGTAATTACGGGGGCTTCTCGATACTCCCGTGTAACACCTCTCCTGCGCGAGCTGCACTGGCTGCCGGTGTCGTTCCAGATTCGTTTCAAGGTGCTGGTGCTTACCTATAAAGCCCTTCATGGCTTAGGTCCGGGGTACTTGCAGGACCATCTCCAGCTGCTCTCCCACCGTCCCGTGCCCTCTCACAGAGTGGGCCTCCTCAGGGTGCCTTCAGCCAAACAATGTCGGCTGACGGTCCCCAGGAGGAGAGTGTTCTCTGTGGGAGCCCCAACCCTCTGGAATGATTTGCCCACCGAGCTCAGGACAGCCCCCGACCTCCTTTCCTTCTGTCGTGAGTTGAAGACGTGGCTCTTTCGTCAACTTAACTGATCCGTTATGGGTGTACATTGTTATAATTTTAAATTGTTTTAATTGGGTTGTTGATTTTAATTTTATTGAGATTTGTATTGGATATTGTTCTTGTAAGCCGCCCTGAGTCCCTCGGGAGAATGGCGGCATATAAATCGCAATAATAAATAAATAAATAAATAAATAAATAAATAAATAAATAAGTAAGTAAGTAAGTAAGTAAGTAAGTAAGTAAGTAAGTAACCTCCACAGTTACATTATCAAAATTTGAGCACTTGGCAGCCCTCTCCATTTATGACCTCAGGAGTGCTATAACTCCCCACACCCACATGTCTCCACCTCAATCTCTTCCTGTAGGCTGCCTCCTACTCTGCCACCCTTTCTGTCCTGCATCCACCCTGCCTCGCACTCCACCACCTCTGCCACCTTGCCACCTCTACATTGTACCCTTGCACCCTATCTTCTTGCGTTCCATCATCCTGCTCCACCCTTTTGCTGACTTTTGCTGTCTTCTTCCCCTGCTGTTGGTGAGCCATGTACAGCCTGGCTCTTCACAAGAGCTGCTGCCAGTGCACAGCCTTCCTGAAGCTTCATGCATACCTTGGGAAGACCTTGCAGAGCCAGCAGCTGTGAAGAACTAGACTGGGTGCTCCTCAGCAAGGGAAGGTCAGTGGAAGGTGACAAGAGTACAGAACAGCAGAGGTGCAAGCTGACAGAGGTGGCTGCAACCAAAAGGGCAGAGATGATGGGGATTTTGGTGCATGAGGAGATTGAAACAGAGGCAAGAGTGGCAGGACAGGAGAAGCATGAGGTCCTCATCTAACAACAGCATCTCAACCAGCCTAATGATCAGAACCAGGGCTGCCAAACCTGCCATCATTAAGCAGTGTGGTCCAGAGGTGAGTTTCAGCAGGTACTGACCAGTTCTGGAGAACCGGTAGCGAAAATTTTGAGTAGTTCGGATAACCGGTAAATATCACCTCTGAGTGGCCACGCCCCCATCTATTCTCTGCCTCCCGAGTGCCAGTTGATCGGGAGGAAATGGGGATTTTGCAGTAACCTTCCCTGGATTGGGGAGGGAATGGAGATTTTACTGTATCCTTCCCCCAAACCACGCCCCCCGAAGCCATGCTATGACCCCCCCAAGCCACACCCACAGAACCGTTAGTAAAAAAATTTGAAACCCACCACTGGTGTGGCCACATGATATTTGCCTAGTGACTGCATCACTTAACAGTAGAAATCCCGGTCCCAATTTGGGCCATTAAATGAGGAGTGTCTGTATTGAAAAGTTTAATAAGAACTCTTTATGATTATTAGTCATGCTGAGGACACATAAGGACCATGGTAGAAAGTATTGCTGTTTGTAAGGAGGGAAGAAATTTTACGATAGAATGATACGTTTGAAGTCAAAGAAAAGATACTGTGCATGTAAGGAATTGTTGGCCATCTTTAAAATCAAAATTGTTTTTATGGAAATATCAGCATGAGTTGTAAGGAGGGAGATTAAGATAACATTCGAGGGAAAGAAAAGCTCTGTCAGATAAGTATTAAAATGCAGTTGTGTCAGTTGTGTTTTAAAGACATCTTATATGGCTGAATCAGAAATCAGGGTCCTGTGGTGTCGAGTGCAATTCCATGGATTTTACAAAGAGAATGCTTTTGTGAACTTTTGTTTTTTATTCAGTGGTCAGGAAATAGTTCCTACTGTGTATTGCTCGGACTGTTGGGTGTTCTGTCTCTTCTCACTTTTTGTACAGAAAGAGAAATTTGTTGGTTCTAGATTATACAAGTAAAGATAGGAGAATCAGCTGAGGCTGAAATTGGAATGTACTGCAGGTCTAATCTAGCATCTTGTAGCAAAATGTATTGTGTGTGTGTGTGTGTTAAGTCATTCACTTTTTGAAAAACTAAAAGAAACTAGAGCCTATGATTGTGGTTGAGAGAAAAATTGTCCATTGGAAAGTAAAATTACAAGAGTGAGGCACTGAGGCATGGGCCCCAAACCCACAAGCTATCCTTTTACATTAAAGTGTAATAATTTATGTAGAATAAAATCACTTTTTTAAATTTCTTGGAATGAATGTGCAACAAAATCTTGCAGCAGTAATTACAACTGGTAATGTATCTTTCACTAATGCTTTATGTACCCTAAACAATTTTCTAATTATTTTGTTTTTCCCCCCACAATAAATTTTCATGAGCTGTGATTATTGCAACTCATATTTAAAGGAAACTGGTGAAGCTGGAAAACATTGAGTTCCCAAATTCCCCACTAAGTCACAATTAAGAATTCATCTGAATCCTAGTTCTCTAGCTCCAAGTCAGCACTTTGTTTTTTTAAACTTCATTTACAATATTACAATGAAGCCCTTAACATGATATCTTAGTGATGTACACTATTTAAACTTAGTTTAAAATTAATATTAAAACTATGCATGCAAAGCAATACAATACTAAAACTTTTGAAAGCAAAAAATATAACCCATAAAAATCCCATAAATCCCTTCAAAATCCTAAGTTTTTTTTAAAAAAAAGTTATTCATCTAAAGCTCCAGAAATTAAATAATTTGAGTTAGTGAGCATTTCTGGAAATGATATTTTACAACTAAGGTGATATCACTAAGACAGTTCTCTCCTTAGACAATTCTATCCAAAAAATATAACTTAACTGGGAAAGAGTCTCTTTAATAAACAAACAAACAAACAAACAAATCTGTATTTCGTCTGTGGCTGGTCTCAAATAATCAGGATAGCCATTAATTGGTATCAAAGACACAGAGTACTCCTTACTGCCATCTAGTGGTCCACAGTTTTACAGCCCAGATATCAGAACTCTAGTTGAGGCCTTGGAATCACCAATCAATCATGATTATAAATAAATGTTCAAGAGAGACCTGCAAGGGTAAACCATAGAGCTGTCCAACAGCTTGGGGGGTGGGGGAACCTTACTCCTTCTAAATTCAAAATGAAGCATCCAAAGAGTCAAGTTTTAGGATTAATATCAGTGATGAAATGTAAAATTTGTTACTACCGGTCCTATGGGCGTGGCTTGGTGTGTGTGGGGGGTAATATGACTTGAGTGGGCGTGGCCAACTTTTTTTTTTTTAACTTTTAAAACCATTTTTTCTAAAACCTCTTTGGCTGAAAAGCCTCTGACGATCCCAGCTGAGTTGCCTGATTGGCAGAAGCTTTTTTTTTTAAAGCCTCTGACGATCCCAGCTGACTTGCCTGATCGGCAGAAGCTTTTTTTCCTTTTAAAAACATTTTTTCTATAACCTCTTTGGCCAAAGAGGTTGTAGAAAAAATGCTTTAAAAAGACTCTGATGATCCCAGCTGAGCTGCGGGATCATCAGAGGCTTTTTTTTTTATTTTTAAAAGCATTTTTTCAGCCGAAGAGGTTATAGAAAAAATGCTTTTAACAATTAAAAAAAAACGCCTCTGATGATTGTGCGGCTCAGCTGGGCAATGGTGGGGAGCAGGGAATTTTGCTACCACCTGCCTCCATCGCTACCGGATCGGGCGAACCGGGAGCATTTCACCCCTGATTAATATCATGCCGAGATTCTATTAGTGGTGTGTCAATGGAAAAATGCAGTAGTGTTTTAGATCAGGGCTATCAAACTCAAGGCTCGGAGTGCTTAGATCTGGCCTGCGGGGTCACCCTGGAAACAGCAAAGGACTGACCCGTGAAAACGGAGTTCGCAGGGATTGCGTGCAGCCCTCCCGAGCTCCATTTTCGCTGGCAGAGGGTTGCAGGAGGCCATCCCAGCTGAAAACAGGGAGCCTGTTTTTGCTGGCAAAGCGCTTGGGCCACCACAGGTGCCCAACACAAGTGATGTCATGTTGGTCACACTCACCCTGATCACGCCCCCCCCCCGCTTCCCCCGAGGTCAAACACAACCCTCAATCAAATCATGTTTGACACCCCTGTTTTAGATAAAACACTCCCAGTGGCTGAGTTCCCATCACATGTTGTTCCCAAGCATTCAATAGTGACACAGGTCCTCTCATTTGGACTACAGTTCTGCTCTCAACACTACAGCCAATGCGACGGGTGTTATGCACTGTATCAGTTCCTATGTGTCAACAGGCCAACTGCGATCTTTTGCATCAGTTGTAGCTTTCAAGTCAACTTCAAAGACTAGCTCAAATGGAGAAGTAAATCATATTAGAGGACTATTGAAAGCTTACGAACAACATGCTGTAAGAACTCAGCATCTGGGGAACTTTGACTTACTTTAAAAAAAAAAGGCAGAGGGAATGGTAGACAGGCTTTCATAATCACAACCCCCTCTTTCTACAAGAACTTGTCCCTTGTCAAGCTCCAGACAGCTGGGCATGTTTGAGATGGCAAGAACTACCCTGTTTTCCCAAAAATAAGACATCCCCTGATAATAAGCCCAACTGGGCTTTTGGGTGCATGTGCTAAAATAAGCCTCCCAAAAAAATAAGCCCTTCCCGAAAATATTTAAACGCAGAGCTGGAAATCAGGTAAGATGGCAAGAGGAGCCCCATCTTGCTCCATGCGTCCCAAAATAATAAGACCTCCTCAAAAATAAGGCCAAGCGCTTATTTCGGGATTCAAAAAAATATAAGACAGGGTCTTATATTCCAAATATTCCAATAAAGTCTATTTAATGCTGCTCTTGGAAATGGCAAGTTGGAATTTCTCGACCTCATTTCTAGTAAATCAAGGTGGAATTTCTCTGAATGATTTCAAGTGATTTCTTGTCACCTGGTCTCAGCTCTGTTTATGAGATAACCTGCCAGTTGATGTCCTGTGTTTTGATAGTTTATGCCTATTTTCCTCTCCGTGCCTCTCGTAGCCGTACACTCTCTCATTCCCACAAAAAAGAGAAGAAGAAAAAAAACTTGGAATGATCTCTTCCCTATAATATTCAGGAACAACATCAAGGTGTTGTTCTGGAAAAGAAGGTAAACATAATTGCAGGGTTCTGTCTGGTGGAGTCAGATTATTGTGGCTTATTTAACAATCATGATTAAGCAAACAACGATTAATCATTTCATCAGCATATTCTAGCCGCCTGACTGGAATTAGTGCTGGCCAGGTACCAGGAAAGAGTTTGGGGAAGTCAGCTGCCATAGCTGCTACTGCCTTTCTGGATCAGCTGTAGAGCAAGGACGAGAGGACTTGCAGAAGTGTGGATGCCAGGCCATTTGGTCTTTGGGTTTGCAATTAGTATGGCAACTTGGTTAAAGAACAACAGCAAAACCTAATAAATCAACCAATCCCATCCCTGCTTGGCTATGTAACCTGTTTTGAATAGTAGCTAAGTAATGAGGAGGTCTTGTGCTAGGAAGACTGAAAGATGTTAAACTTAACTGTGAGAGAATATTGCATGTTTGTGCTGGCCCTTCACACTAGAGATAGAAATTCATTCATTCTTGCCTTGGGGCCAGTGGCATAAGTATGCCTGTACACTTTCCAGAGTGCTTATATTTGCTCTTCAAGCAGCTTAAGTTTCACAGAAAACTTCTCCAAACACCCATTTGGCCATTTAAAACGGTGTTATTATTTTAATCAGGAAAATCAAAGAGAAGTAGTATTTTACTCTTGCTCCTGATCGCCCGCCGAGTCTTGAGAATGTGCTAGGTTGACCGTGTGTGTTTTTTTAATTATTATTTTGGTTTCAAAAACAAAAAGACAAAGTGCTTAAACAATCCTATTCAACTGAGAGCAAAGCTAGACTGAGAACTCTGTATATATCTGTATGCTTTGTTGGACCTTTTGTCTTTATAAAAATAAATCAGTACAAGCCGGAACGTTTTGTAGGTTCAGCCAAGCCAGAATCAAATAAGAGATCTTGCTTGGCTCTCTGGATGCATGAATAAGCCAAGCTATAAAACCAGACTCCATACCCTCATGGAATTAAAAAAAGAAAGAAAGAAAGAAAAATTAGCGACAAAGTTTCACTTGCTTTAGCACTTTCCCAGGCTGTTTACATGCTCAGGCTGATCTGGGCCTCAGCTCCCTGAATGTTCAACACAGGAGGTTTTGCAGCTTTTTCTAAGTATGAAAGCAGATCCCCATTGATTCTGGTTAAGAAGGAACATAATCAGTTCCGCTAAAAGGAACAGTTGACAGCATTATGAGATTTGCAGACAACAGGAAGTACCTGTTCAGACTTCCTGTTCGCTGCACTTTTCTGGGTAGTTCAAATTAGAATACTTCAGTTTCTCTGGGTCACTTACATAAATCAAAAACAAGATATTTACCTATAATTTCAAGGAGCTTCTTGAGGAGTGAATTATTAAGATTTTTGGGGGGGTGTGGTACTGCCTTTCTGGTTCAGATATATTGTTTTTTCCCCCAACAGCTATCTAGATGCATCATAATTACAGTGACTGAGATTATCTTTCCTTTCAGGAGACAAAAAGACCCATTTCTTCATTCTTACCCCTCACAAAACCTAAACAATTACCGCTGGTAATCTTGGCTGAAGACTTAAAGGCCAAAATGTCTCATGTTGAAGATCCAGGATAGTATTTCTTTCATGAAACATAGCAGAACCAAGAAAAATGCTTCCCGAATCCTCAGGAACATTTATTGTTACTGAGCTAATTCAGTGGTTCCAACAACCTGACTCAATATGCAGCAGGTTCACATGTTCAGCAGTAGCATTATATGCTTCAAATAAGGAGGAAATCCCTACAAAGGTGGCAAAGGGAAGAAATTCAGATAAAATTGGGAGGAATAAGAGACTCTGCCAGCTGCTCTGTATGTGCCATGGACAAATACAAAATGAGATCAGCCAGGCTGTAAACACTGTTAGAAACGTATTTGCTAGTAGCCACTGCAGGATCACTTTAATATAAGCCCCAGAAAAAGGAAGTCACAGTAATAAATGGAATTGAATGGAGAAGCAAGAGATTATTTTTTAATGTGCTAAGTGGCTTAAAGTGATTTCTGGTTAACTTGCCAGAAACAATTTTCAACCATGTCAATTTTGCAAAATCTGAATTTATCAATAAAGAAGTTAATAGTTCTTATTTTAGGACTGAATATTTAATTAAATTCAATTACGGGATATGCTTTTAAGTAGACATGAACAGTGAACATTCTATGCTTTGAAAATATTAGCAGTCAAATATTGTATTCACTGATAGTCTCTGTTAAAGTAGTACAACGAAGGATGGGCTAAACTTTGACCAAATAAAATGGTTAAATATGTCTGTACACTTTGCATTTGTCCATGGCACATCCATAATATTCAAGGCTATTGTAAATTGGATTATCCTGTTCTCTCTGGTTTCTTTTAAACAATCCACCAAAATATTTGGGCGGTCCTTATTAATATTAGCATAACATTTAGCACAAATTAAAGAAGTTAAGTTGCATCTCAAAGTACCTCTCTTGGTAGATTAAGAAAAGGAATTTTAAGAATAGTAAGAAAAACAAAAAAAAATATTTTTTTTTTAAAAAATGAGTTATTGATGCTGTGGATTGTAAAACTCTCTGCTTGTGTTAGATTGAAGTAACACAAATATACATAGTGTTTTTCTGGCTCATACTGTGCTTTTGGCTGATTTTGGTCCTTTTGGAAAGCAAAGCTAGCAAAGAATGCTTAAATAAACAAACACTTTAATCAAGCAATTTTCATTATTCTTCCCCCCCCTTTCCCCCCCACCCCATTTTCAAAGGAAAAGAAAAGTTGGCCAGGTCTATATATGTCTTTCTTCATCCTTGCAAAGTCAGAAGAAATACTGAAGAACAGGCAGCATTTTGTGAGAGTAGCCGCAATCCATTTCTTGTGCTGTAACTAGAGTGTTGCTCTCTTGCTATTCACTTCTAGTTATTTCTCGGTGATAAATAGGCTGCAACCCTCTGCCTATTTTCTTAGAGCAGAGGTCTTCAAACTTGGCAGCTTTAAGCATAGCTGGCTGGAGAATTCTGGGAATTGAAGTCCACAAGTTTTAAAGCTGCCAAGTTTGTGGATCCCTGTCTTAGAGGAACTCAACAAATTCTGTGCAATTTTCTTCTCACTAGTCATGCTTAAAATTATACTATTACACATGAATGTCTAGTGAAAGTGCCGTGAAACACTTTGATGATTCTGTGTCCCTTTAGACCAGTGTTTCTCAATCTTGGTAGCTTGAAGATGGGTGGACTTCAACTCCCAGAATCCCCCAGCCAGCCATCTTCAAGCTTCCAAGGTTGAGAAACACTGCTTTAGACAAAGATAGGAGTACCATTGTTTGCCACTGGTGAATAGGTTTTACAAGGGTTTTTTTTTTCATTGTTTCTTTCTCTGCAGGCTGGTTTATTAACTAGTTACTAGAAGGACAGGCACTGGTCACAAGGGAATCAATGCATTTCTCAAAGTTCAATTTTCTTAAAGTTATTGTTGCTTCCAACCCGTATCAAAGGACATTATATAGAATAGACTTAAGTAGACTTTTAACTTTTTTCTGTTTGTTTTTAGGATTGCCCTCCAGAAGCAGGTGATTTTCGTACCCAGCAATGTTCAGCACACAACGATGTCAAGTACCAGGGACAGTTTTATGAATGGCTTCCTATCCCTAATGATCCTGACAACCCGTGTTCATTGAGATGCCAGGCAAAGGAGACAAACCTTATTGTGGAACTGGCACCTAAAGTCCTGGATGGAACACGATGTTACACTGAGTCACTAGACATGTGCATTAGTGGCTTGTGCCAGGTAAGGAATGCATTGTTTGTTGGTTTCTCCTTCTTTCAGTTTACACAGTAGTCCCTGTTTAGTGACTTCCTCATTTAATGATGACTTTCAGTTACAATTGTGATGAAAAAGTAATTTTTCGCCAATCTTCACATTTATGACTTTTGCTTTGTAAAGCAAAGAAAAGCTGATCATAAACAATTATGGTTCACTTAGCAGTTGCTTCACTTAACAACTGAATTGCTGGTTACAATTGTCACTAAACAAAGACTACCCAGATAAACTGGTTATCCATAGTTTACTCAGTTCTGCCCTCCCACTTATGTGCCATTTATTTTTCTAGTCTTTAAAGTATTGGTGCTACTTCCAGAATCAGTTATATTTTTATTTCTATCATGGATTTGATGATCATTTAAAGTGATAACTTTCAAATTTCTTTACCCTTTATTAGGTTACTTATATTTCCAATTTTTTTCTCAGCTCTGTAATGTTTTGTTCATGTAGCTCCACTGAGATGACAGTCATGCCCATGATATTTGTGCCATGATCCCTGGGACGATTATGACTTCGCCTTCTCATGACATTGCCTTCATCTCATCCCCGGCCTAAAGCAGCCTAAAGTGATATTAAAACTATCCCAATGTTAAAGTAGCATGGTTCCTTTTCTTTTGGCACAATTGTTGCTACTAAAAGAATTATAAACCATTTTTTAAAAGTTAAAGAATACTAGTATTGTGCTGCATGGAAGGTTAGTTGAATCACTAACCTTCCATGCAGCACGATACCAGTATTCTTTTTAAAGATCCAAATTTTTTAAAAAATCAGAATCATATTCTGCCACTGCTTCTGACAAAGAGTGGGAGGAGCCTAATTTTGCCCCACTCCTGTGCCATTTTTCCTACTTGATGCCATTTCCTTAATATTAGTTGAGGACAGAACAATCTCTCTGTTCCATCCTTCCATCATCTCCGGGACCTTTCTGTGGGCTATTTCGGGACACGGCTTTAGCACTTCTTCAGAAATAACCTAACTGATAGTCCTTACCTATGAGCTGCTTTTTGGGCTGTTTGTCAGGTGAATACAATAACCTTTCTAAGCACTTGCCTACATTCACCTATCCCCGCTCGTGAAACATTAAGAACAGTGACTGGAATTGGCTTCTCCTTCCAGCAGGTGATGTCCTCAGGAGGATAAATAAAACCAGTTTCTTTGTTAATTTGTCCAGTATCAGACCAACACTGCCTTCCTCTTCTGGCAAAATAGGAATCAGTAGTGAAGACAGTGCAGTATACTGTGCCTCATACTTTTCTACCAATTCATGAAGAATAACACTTAAAGACAGATATCTTTGGAGAAAACTGACAAGAGCCTCCATTAATCCAGAATGTTTTTAAAAACTGGAGTTTTACCCATCCTCTTTCTCATTAGTACAGTATTTGGAACAAATGCATTATGAAATGTCTACAGCTTTAGGAAGGCCCTGTTCAGTGGCAGTTTCACAAATTATTACCACCAGTTTGCCCCACACACGCGCTCGCTTTGCATGCACGCGCAACTCCAATGCATTCACCTGACCTGTGCATGTGCTTTGTTCGCGCGTACGCCTTCCGCGCATGTGCCTGGCCTCGAAAATGTGGCTAAATAGGATGGCATTATGTCGGGGCGGAGGGGCAGGCCCACGTGGCCACAGTCACCGCTACTGGTTCGCCCGAATCAGTATGAACCAGTTAAATACCACCTCTGGCCCTGTTACTTCTACAACCTTACTATGTATTAGAGTCTCATGTAGCTCTGATATCACCAGTGAAGGGGTTCCTCAGAATTTATAGCACCCATTTCCAGATACCAGATAAAACTTATTTATTTGTGTAGTAATTTCCTAAAAATCGGGACAGAAACATTTGGCTACATGAGAAAAGCAAGCATACCTTTACACCAAAGAGATGAAAGAACTTTTTCATTGCTTTGGAGATTGCTTACCATAACAAAGTTTTTATAGGCTCCTTCGTTTCAGGAAATCCTAATTTAATAGATAATAGGGCTGTGCACATTTCGATAATGAAATGGACCTGATTTTTTCCAGCCTTCCATGTCAGGTTGTACAAAATAACTTCATATTAAATGTCATAAGTTTTTAAACTCACTTGGAGGCTGAAAAAGCAGAGCCTTCTTAATGGATAGCTGAGAGGTGTTAATCGTTGCAAACAAATTAGACCAACTTTTCTAATTATTTTTGAAACATGCAGAGTCCTAACTTTGGCATATAATAAAGATCTATGTCCATTCCCCAATAATCCTTAGTTTTATCATTTCAGTGCAGGGAATTAGAGAAATACTGATATCACATTAGTACATTAGGGCAAAATTGTAGACTATACTGATTCATGGGCCACAAACTGGAACAAAAACTCTGATCTAGAACTCAAGCATTTTTTTCTTTCTTCCAAGGAAAATTAGTGACGATGGGTTAAAACAGGGGTGTCGAACTCAAGGCCCATGGAGTGCTTAAAACTGGCCCGTGGGGTCGCCCTGGAAACAATGAAGGACCCCTGCGGTGCCTCTGCAAGCAAAAACAAAACTCGTGAGGGCCGCACCATTTTCGCTGGCAGAGGGTTGCAGGAGGCTGTCACAGCAGAAAATGGAGCTTGCAAGCGTGTTTTTGCTGGCAGAGTGCTCAGGCCATCACAGGTGCCCCCAACATGAGTGATGTCAAGCTGGCCATGCCCACTCTGGCCACGCCTACCTATCCCCCCCCGAAGTCTAACACAACCCTGATGCGGCCCTCAATGAAATTGAGTTAAAAGATGGGAAGTTACTGGATCAAGGGAGGAACCATGAAAAATACAATAATGTTGTGCACACACACACACACTCGTTCATTCATTACACACACACACACACACACACACACATATTCATTCATTCATTCATTCATTTGTGTTGTAATCAACTGTTTATTTAACTAGAACAACTGGAAAAAATTATCCTTGCAATTGCTTTCTCAAAAAGTGGAGTGTTTTCTGGAATCAAGAGTGAAATAATATAACAGTGTACAATTATTCCCAGGAAGTATTGAGAAATGGAAACTCCAGTGCCCATTGATAACTAGGTTAAAGAAAGAAGAAGGATTGTTTGCAATGGCTATCATCATTATGTTTATAAACCCCAGCATCTATTGTGTTTTTTATAAATAACAACTTTATCCAAATGACTGTATTTCACTTATATTTGTATAAATATAATTTCACTTATATTTGTAATAATAAATTGTGAAATTTTTTTATCTAATGTCTAATTCCAAACTTCAGATGAATATGGATAGAATAAAACTTTATTACGGTCATTGACCAGCAGTAGATTACAATAAATTAAAAATAATTCTGACATTAATCATGAATAACATCTCTGTTATAAAAATACAATATGAATATGAATTTAACCTAGCTTTTAAAAAGCATCTTAAGAAGCAAACATTATTGAGGTTTTCTGAAGCAACAGATCCAGATTTCATGGTTTTGCTCATCCATAACCCTGTATAAAACTTGACATTTTATTACCCTTTGAACTGAATCTCATCTCTATTTCTTTGGGTTCTTTTTCCCGTAGTTTATTTTTCTTAATGATCTTCTGACCTAAAGAATATCTTTATTGTTAAGAAAGATGTTTAGGCTTAATTGAAAGTGATCCGTAATCTTCATCTATCTTAGCTAATAATGAATTGGAACTGGGACTTCTCTCTTTGATTTCAGGAGAAGACACCACAATGGCCTTTGGGAAAACATGATTTGAATAATTCAAGGCCCTTGTGAACTGTTTTGCAATTAATTAATAAGACACTTAAGAGGACTGTATATTTAACTTGCCCTTCCCATTTAGCCAAAATGCTTTGGCTTAGCACAAGATGTACATCTGGATGTACGTTATCTAATTAGCTGAGGACCTGTTAGCCCAACCATAAAGGCAGGACAATCTTTATAATCTAAGCACAGGATACACCTTTCTGACAAAATATTTCCAGAGAAATATGCTAATAAATAATAACCTTTGTGACAGAATATTTTTTTGTATTCATGTCCTTGAGAATTGGGAGGAATAGAAGAAGACATAATTCACTCCGTTGATCTGATGTCTCTAACCTGATGACCTCAAATGATGAAAAGTGCATTTGATATGTCTTTTATGTTGTGATGTGATGATGTACAGAATTATTGAATCGAAGTTACATCATGAAGCACATTATATAATTACACACACACACAATGGATGCTTATGTCACTTTATGGCAAACTGAAAATGCTGGCTATAGTGGGAACTGTGTACTTTGCACCTATTGTCATATATACCAGTGGTCCCCAACCTTTCTGGCTTTGTGAACTGCCGATAGCAGCAGTGGCGGCGGGGAGACGGTCTCGCACAAGCAGCAATGGCGTGCTTGTGCATGCATCTCCATTTGCACAAGCATCAGGCATGTGCTCTTGCCACTTACATAAATGGAGCTTCACACACAAGCCCATGTGTCCGTCATTCATGCAAGTGGAGCCGTGCATGCAAGCAACGCTCACCCACCGCTTCCGCGGTCTGGTTCCGAATGGGCGGGGCCGGGGGTTGGGGACCCCTGATATACACCATTAAGTCTAATTATATACAGAGAAAGATGCATCTCTCTTTAGTATTTCAATAATGGACTCAGGTTTGTGGGAGAAATGGTAGAATAATTAGAGTCTGAAAGGAAGATGAAGTAAGGTTTTGGCTGCTTGTGTCAGCAGGGAAGATCAAAGCCAGGAGGTTTTTTTACAAGGATTGTGATCCTGGTAAAAACTAACCACAAGAGTTAATGCCAGGTTCATACCAAAGCTTGCTTGTTTAAGGTGCCCAGACACTAAGCAAGGATTTGCTTACTTTCAGGAGCTAGTCTGTATATTGAAGCAACAACAAAGCCAATTAAAAAAAGACTAGTCTACCCACAAGCACCAATTTTAGTTCAGGTTCAGATGAATTGGTCAAAAGGGTTCAAATAACAAGCTATCATGACATGTTAGATCTGGAAGTTGTGCAAAGATATGTGTGGAGGGTATATAGACCCTGTTGCCCCCAGCCAACCCCTTCTAGTGCATAGATTTGCAGAGTACAGCCTTTTATCAAAAGTGTAAGTTTATCAAAAGTATCCTCAATTAACTTCTTGGAGATAATCTGTATACTGAGTTTGTTCTTGCATTGGGTCAAGTTCTTAAAAACGCAATATAACACAACTCCTTTTCTAATGGAAAATAAGACTCCTAGCCAGGAAGAATCATAAAAGGAAAACTTCACACACACAACAAGGCCCAATGGGTTTCCTTTCCCTCTCTTCCTCCTGGCATGCATCCCTAACTGCATGGATTGTGGCATTTTAGCACCACTACTAGGAAAACACAACCTATTTAAAAGCTAAATGCCTTGTGGCTTGTGCAAGCCTGTGTGGTTCTGTCAAGCGAGCAGGAAGGATGTTTAAGGATGCTCGGAAGAAGATGGAAACCCCAAATGATTCCCATATCCTGATACACTTGATGCCTTGAGCCAGTCTCACAACGTTGTGCAAAAAAATGAAAAGAATCACGGCTCTTTTGCCACACAGCTCAGCCAAACCTCAAAAGCATTCACTGAACTCTTTGGAGTGAGGAAATACCAAGTTCCTTTCTCGTTAATTCGAATAGTGTTTAGTGTTTATTTTGGGCCTGTGGGAGTCTTGTACATTCCCTCAGAAAAATGGTACTTTGCCTTCTAGAAGGGATAAGAATAAATTTCCAAGGTATTTAATATAAACTGTTTGAGAATTAAGCAAGTCAGTTACCTCGTCTTTCTACTTCCCCTCTTCTTTTTCAACTATCTAATCTAATAGATCCTTGTCAGGTCAATTTTGAGTCAATATGTGTAAGTTTATCTTTCTGCACATTAAGAGCCCATTAGGGTTCTACTTGTTATAGAAATGGCTAGTACAAATAATCCTTGACTTACAACCACAGTGAGCCCAAAATTTCTGTTGCTAAGTAAGACAGTGGTTAAGCGATTTTTGCCCCATTTTACATCCTTTGTTGCCACAGTTGTTGAGTGAATCACAGCAGTTGTTAAGTTAGTAACATGATTGTTAAGTGAATCTGGCTTCCCCATTGACTTTGCTTGTCAGAAGGTCGCAAAAGGTGATCACATGCAAATTTATTTTTTTCTTATAGATTTACTGTATATATATATTCAGTTTGTAGCAGGTTTTTTATCTTTGCATCTTTAAACTTTAATAAAAATTATTATAAAAATATACTTTTAGGATGTAAGATCTGAGAGTGAGACCAAATGTGGCTTTGTGGGTATGAGGGAACAAAGTCAACCCTTTTAGAAGAAGGCAGGGGCAGCCTATTTTTGTATATCTGTCAAGAAAGTTTTGTAGATATGATTGAAGTATTAGGCAAATTGTGGTGCCAGATGATGAAATCTCAGCTTTCACAGTACTCTTAGAAAGAGTGTAGAACCTTTGAGTAGATCAAAGAAGTAATGATGTGCTGTCACCAAGCCACAAGGAATTACATGGTATCAATATTGTAAGAGTTTTTGTATGTATATTTGCAACATGAAATGTGGGAAACATAAATCGAGAACTTGAAATTTTAAAAACAGAAATGGAATATAAGTATGTATTCAATGTGAACTCGAAAAGAGGTCAGCTTAATCTTTGCTCAGCATAGCCCAATAAATAACAATATCCTATTTGCTTGAAATTATTGACTATTTAGTGAACATCAGTGTTATATCCTGATTATTATGGTTCATTGCACGGTCAGCCAGATATTCAGACTGGATTTGACATTTTTAGCCACCTATCGAGTCCTTGCCAAAGATCTTGGATAGGCAGATGTTGATCTTTGATGGTATCGTCGCAGGATGTAAACTGTTCCAAGTAAAGCTGCCTTTTGCAATTGACTGTTGGTGATTTTGTCAATGCCAGTGGTGTACAGGGGGTATTCTATCCTGTTTACCCCCCCACCCAAATAAGACATCCTCTGATAATAAGCCCAATCGGGCTTTTGAGCGCATGAAAATAAGGCTAAGCACTTATTTCAGGGTTCAAAAAAATATATGACAGGGTCTTATTTTCAGGGAAACACGGTGGGTGTTTTGGGATTGCAATCAAGGTGCCTATTAATATAAGTACTATCTTTGCTTTCCTTTGCCACAATTATTCCATTTCTATTTGCAGGTCTTTGTACTTTATCTTCTTCAGTTCTTTCTCTTCTGTTCTGCTGTTTTCAGTACTGGTACGTCCAATATACAGTTGATAAGTCTCGGGTCTTAAATGGCAGGTGCCTGTTCGTTTGAATTCTAAAGTTCCAGACCACTTTAGCTTTTTCATTTTCTATTACTTTCTCTATTTTATGGTCCCACCAGTTCTTGTTCGCAGGCAAATGATATTACTTACAGATCTTCCGGTGCACCATTGTTGCTACTTTGTGATGCCATTGTTTATAGTCAGTCTGTGCGATTTTCTTGAAGCAGCTAAAAAGGTAATTCACTACCTTTCACTCTTCAGCTTCTTTGCAGAGGCAGCATTTCCTGTCTGTTGTTGTCTTCTCAATTCTGGTTTTGTTATTATTACATTTATTTGCCACCCATTTAGTGGTTTGAGATAACTCTGAGCAGATTCCAGAGTGATAAAATATACAAATATCCAGACAATCATAAGTATAAAAACAGATTAAAATGACAAAAAATTAAAACTGGAGCCAACGGCCAACCCCGTTCCAGCTGGCATAGTCAGGTTTTAAGTTGTTTTCTAAAAGCTAAAAGAGAGTGGGTGGATCTTACCTCCTGCAGCAAGATATTCCAAAGGGGAGACGCTGCTGCAGAAAAGGCTCTTCTCCTGGATCTCGCCAGCTGAAATTCCTTGGCTGATGGGATCCACAGTGCTTTCTGCCAGCACGTGTGTGTGGGCCAATTTCACTCGGGAAAGATGGTTCCATGGATATCCTGGACTTAGACCATACAGGGCTTTAAAGATCATCACCAATACCTTGAATTGCATCCAGAATCAGATCAGCAGTCAGTGCAGCTTGTGTAACAATGGTGTTATATGCCTTTTGTCAATGCCAGTGGTGTACAGGTGATGTTTTAGGTGTTTTGAGATTGCAATCAAGGTGCCTATTAATATAGGTACTATCTTTGCTTTGGAAGTCCCTAGGGACCACTGCATTTTAGACCAATTCTAGCTTACCAAAATTCTTCAAATGTAGCCCAATGTAAAGCATGTCTACATGGGAGATGACCAGTGACTGAGTGCAAGGCCTCACAATTCAGAAAAGGGCGTAGTTCACACACACTACACAAAGTTGTGCCAAGGCTTTCCTAGCCATGGCTGCCACCTGTTTTTTGAGCAGGAGCTATGAGTCTAGAAGAACCCCCCAGTTGTGCACTGGGTCTGTTTGGGGTAGTGCCACCCCATCCAAAACTAAAGATTAGTTCCAGATCCTGAGTCTCTGCATACCCACAGCCTCTCCATCTTACCAAGACCCATGGCAAGGGACTAGAGATATGGTCGTGAACCTATGGCACGTGTGCCACAGGTGGCACATGGAGCCATATCTGTGGACACGCAAGAGTTGCCCTAGCTCAGGTCCAGCATGCATGTGCACACCGGCCAGCTGATTTTCAGGCCTTCCGGGCCCACCGGAAGTCAGGAAACGGGCTGTTTCCGGCCTCTGGGGGGCTGGGGAAGCCTGTTTTCGTCCTCCCCAGGCTCCTAGAAAGCCTCTGGAGCCTGGGGAGACCAAAAAATGGGCCTTCCAGTGCCACCGGAAGTTGGGAAATGGGCCATTTCTGGCCTTTGGAGAGGCTCTGGGGGGAGTGGAAAAGGCCATTTTTACCCTCCCAAGGCTCCTGGGAGAAAGCCTCTGGAGCCTGGGGAGGGCAAAAAAACAGGCCTACCGGGCCCACCATGCTATCACGTGCCAAAAGCAGGGGGAGCATGGGGGTGTCACGTGCTCATGCAAGGGGGGCAGGGCACATTGAATTATGGGTGTGGGCACGCATGCACCCCTCGCTCCCCCCACTTTTGGCATGTGACGGCAAAAAGGTTAGCCTAGAGGTGGACTAGAGTTTAGGGTTCAGCTAAAACCTGTTGTTGCTCATCCAGGCCTCCACAGCCTCCAGAGGCCACAAAACGGCAGTTGTAGCATCACTTGGGCAACCAGGAATGGAGATATAAAACTGAATATTATCAGCATATTGATGGTCAGACAGCATATGTTGGATGATCTCACTTGGGAGTTTCGTGTCGATGTTAAAAAGGAGCAGCGAGAGTACTGAGCCCTGCGGCACCCCCACAAATGTATACACTTACAGCAGGAAAAGGAAGATGCACTAAAGTTTGAGAGAAAGAAAGCATGAAGAAACAGTGATAATATTATATTGTCTCAAAGCCTTTCATACAAAATTCTAATTGTGAATTTGAATTGACATGTTTTAGTCAATATATAAAGAGTATCCCATGTCTGAAATGCATCATGCTTCTAATCAGTACAACCTACAATAAACTCAATGGAAAAGGTGACTGAGGACTTATATGAAAACTGGGAGGCATGTAAGACGCAATAACATGAAAAAAAGCAATACTACAATGACTAATTGTAATGCAAAAACTGGAAAAATGCAAAAATAGTGAATGATAGGAAAATTTGAATTGAGAAAATACAATAGGATAAGGTATGGGCTATAAGAGTTTTGTTTATTGCCCGTACAACCGTCAAGAAATACAAATGCCGACTGTAGAAGTGGGTGTCATGAGAGTCAGACAGACTGAATTTTATGATTCAGTTTGTTAAATAAGAATATAGATAAAAATAAATATGTTAGAAAACTATATAGAAAATATGTGTATTAGGAAAAACCCTATATAAAAGTATACATAGGTATACTTGCACAAAATGGAAAGCTGTAAAATGAATATACCAGTATTATTAAAACTGCATACAAAATACATTTTTAAAAGAAGAATACATAGAATATACACAGATTTTTAAAACTCTTCCTGTTTTTTTAAAATAACCTTTAGATTGGAAAAATAAGCATATATAACAGATTTACCCCTCCCTTGTGTCCCACAAAATGAAAATAATTTATTTTGATTTTCTCCTTTTAACCTTTTTTTTTTTTTTTGAAATTTCATTTTCGTTTGTGGCTTCTGCACATTTTAGTCTATGCTGTATCAATCTGCTTGTAATTTCCATTAACTTAATATAATTCTGTCCTTAATCTATTTAATAATTCCATTGAGCCCTCAGATACCGTTTCTCTGCATTTTGCCGTGGAGAACTGAAGCAAAACAGGCACATAATTGTATTCCAGTGTAGTCTTTAGTCTGGGAAGGATAAATCAGATTGGCTGACTTTGAAATGTAGCCCAACTATCTTTGACTATCCCTGTTTTAGTGCGGTATCATCCACTAAAGCCTTTTGATTTTCAGCTATTTATTTAAATAGCTGACTTTTTGTGTTATTTCATATTTTTCTTGATTGCGTGGAAGAATTTGATGCAAATTACACTCACTTCCCTCGTTCCCAGTCTGTAAACATTTATACAGATATTGGAGCTGACTTACGGAGGCTTGTAAACAGACATGCTATTTCCAGATGATCCAGGGATACTACAAAAGACAAGAACTCCTGGCGTTACATGCTGTATTGACATATGAATGGATATAAGCTTTGTTTTCCTTCTGGTGAAGGTCAGGGGCAAGATAGCAGGGGAGTTCCTATTTCACTGAGCACCTAAAAAGAGCTCTTATTAACTTGCAGAGGAATGCTTTGTCAGTACATCCGTGTTACTTTTGGCTTCTTGTAGCAATGAGGGCTCAACTTCTTTAGCCTCTAGATCAGGGGTCTCCAACCTTGGCAACTTTACGACTTGTGGACTTCAACTCCCAGAATTCCTCAGCCAGCATATGCCACAATATATGCTGGCTGAGGAATTCTGGGAGTTGAAGTCCACAAGTTATTAAGTTGCCAAGGTTGGAGACCCCTGATCTAGATTCTCCCCTAAGCCTGAGAGTTCTCGGGTTTCAGCTTCCATGCTGATATTCCAAAGGTGTTCTGATTTCTGCACAGTGGATTCATCTGCCAAGGTATTTAATATAAACTGTTTGAGATTTAAGCAAGTCTGTTACCTCGTCTTTCTACGTCCTCTCTTCTTTTTCAGCTATCTAATCCAATAGATCCTTGTCAGGTCAATTTTGAGTCAATATGTGTAAGTTTATCTTTCTGCACATTACGAGCCCATTAAGGTTCTACTTGTTATAGAAATGTCTAGTACAAATAATCCTTGATTTACGACCCCAGTGAGCCCAAAATTTCTGTTGCTAAGCAAGACAGTTGTTAAGCAAGTTTTGCCCCATTTTACATCCTTTGTGGCCACAGTTGTTGAGTGAATCACTGCAGTTGTTAAGTTAGTAACACGATTGTTAAGTGAATCTGGCTTCTCCATTGACTTTGCTTGTCAGAAGGTCGCAAAAGGTAATCACATGACCTTGGGAAACAGCAACGGTCATAAGTATGAATCGGTTGCCAAGCATCCAAATTTTGATCACGTGAAAAACAGTCATAAGTCTCTTTTTTTCAGTACCGTTGTAACTTTGAACAGTCACTAAATGAACTGTTCATTTATACAGGACTACCTGTATTTAGGAAGAAGGAATACATGTACATATTGTGGTGTTCCAAATGGAATGGACCTAGGTCAGCATATCTTTGTCTCAAACCCTTCATCTTTAGGGTGGGCTAAAAATTAAAGTTCAAGAGAATTTCATTTTTTTAAAAAAAACATGGTTTTTAATGTTTTATATGTTTATGTTTTTTAATACTTTTTTTTTAAAAAAAGAACATACAGATTGCTTATTTAGTTACTGCAGAATTTGTACTTCACCTTTCCAGTTCCATTTCATTTTCCCAGGGAACATAAAATCAGGCTTCTTTTAAAAGTTCCCTTCAAAATGCAAACCGTTTCATTCAGCATTCATTTCACCCAGTTCCGATCCAGATCAGGGGTGAAATCCAAATTTTTTCCCTACTGGTACTGTGGATGTGGCTTGGTGGGCATGGCAGAGGAAGGATATTGCAAAATCTCCATTCCCTCCCCTCCTGGGAGAAGGATATTGCAAAATCCCCATTCCCACCCCACTCTGGGGCCAGCCAGAGATGGTATTTGCTGGTTCTCCGAACTACTCAAAATTTCTGCTACCGAACCTGCTGAATGTCACCCCTGATCCAGGTAGATAGGAACATTTTACAATACACTAAGTAGCCAGCATGGTTTAGGCAACTGGTCAGCACAGCTGAAAGCTCTGCAATGCCCAGAGGAATGATACCATGCAGGCATATTCACTATTTAAACCTAGACGGGAATCCATCTCCTGTAGTTATAATTGACAGAACCTGGAATAATATCAGTAATTATTATTCTAGTTTAGCTTATTGAATTTCAAAAATTAGGCTAAATATCTATGATTTTCATCAATTCCACTTGAAGGATAAATTTGACCATTTACTTAATTAGGTTGTATATTATGTGGCTTTGGTTATATGAATGTGGTATCTGACTCAGTTTATAGGATAATCATAAGATTTGGTTTCTTTTCACAGTGAATCACCATTAAGTGTGCATTTTGGGGTATTTCTGTATTTTTGTGCTTCTCTTTGGACTCTCTTCTTGAGGACAACACAGTGCAACTGTTTTTGTCTCTATTTGTTCAATGTTGTTTAGTGGGGCAGGATTGCAAGTATTGAGTTACATTTTGTACAATTTATAAGTGAGCGTGGCAAAACGCTTGCTTTTTTATGTGTGACCACCCACCAGTTTAGCATCAAAATAACACAGACTTCTGGCTACATTCAGAAGAAAAGGCGGTAACGTGCTTATGTTTGAAGTTAAAAGCAGCTGCCTTTAGGTGGGTAGATACTTTAAATTGTAATTAATTTATCAGTGTACACAAGAAGATAAATCAGTTCCGCTTACTTGGTGGCAATTTCATGGCTTACTCTTTAAATTACGCTTTGTGGGGGAAAATGCGGTACATAAAATATCATGACATTATTTCTCCAGCTTGGAAAAAAAAATGTTAATCTAATTAAGTATAATTGCTGGGCTGAATATACATTTATTAATAAAATAGGGAGTGATTGTCTCATGATGTTCCTGCCAAGTTAACATTACAATAATACATTGTATTATGATGTTGAAATACATGTCATTTCTTACATCGTTCTGCATAATCTCTCATCTACGTGGTCTCTCAGGTGGCAATATTGCGTGTATTTTATAAATCTTGACTAACTAAAGGCAAGAAGTCTGGCAAAAACATGTTCCAAGCTGTCAGCTGCTGTGTAGGTATCATTTCCGTTTCTGTAATTCAGCCTTATTCTGTAAGGATCTTGGCAGAAGTATTTTAACCGTCTTCTTGCTGATGATGGCCTTTCGCATGGGGTATTTGGCCAACAAACATAGCTTTGTGCCTTCTGACTCATCTGGTAGCATCCCAAATAACATCAAAATTATCACTTTGTGGAAAAGAAAGGCCGCATTCTTCCATCTCGTTCTGTTTCCCTTTTCTGGGATGACAAGACCGGCTTACAGAACATTGTGCTGAGAAAGCAGGGCCATCCAGTTCAAGACCTATAGCATATCTTAATTTGAAGAGTTCACTGTCAGGAGCTGTATTTTTCCACTGATGACTGCTTTGACTGGGAACATATCTGGCCTCTGAGGTAAAATGGTGTTTCCAAAGAATGGCATGCTCTGTTCTCCCATCAATGAAAGAGAAGAATTATTCAAGCCATTCTTGGTATCCTAGACCAGGGGTCTCCAACCTTGGCAACTTTAAGACTTGTGGACTTCAACTCCCAGAGTTCCTCATGATGGCATTGATGATTCTCAGTTATATAGCATCATAGGGCTGGAAGGGATCTTGGAGATCTTCTAGTCCAAACCCCTGCTCAAGGCAGAGATTCTTATGCCATCCCAGACAAATGGCTCTCCAATCTTTTCTTGAAAACCTTCAGTGACGGAGCACCTACCACTCCAGGAGGCAGGTTGTTCCATTGATTAATTGTTTTCACTGTCAGTAAACTCCTCCTTATTTCCAGATTGGATCCTCTCCTGAGGAGCTTCTACCCACTGCTTCTTCTCCTTCTCTCAGGTGTTGTGGAAAATAAATTGACTCCCTCTTCCCTGTGACAGCCCTTTAAGGATTAGAAGGCTGCTATCATGTCTCCCCTAAGCCTTCTCTTTGTGAAGCTAAACAAGGATTATTTAATATTCAGTAAAGGGATTGTTTATTTATTCATTTGTTCAATTTCTATAGCCACCCATCTCAGTCAATGACTCTGGGCAGCTTACAAAAAAAAATTACAATCAAAATACAATTTTTTAAAAAAAACAAAACAATAGAAATATCCAAAATAAATGTACATAGCAGCCAGGATACTTGAGTAATAAACAATACAGCCAAGAAACGCCTTGCCTCAGGCTGGAATGGGGCAACTCGCCATGGTCAACTAGCCATAGCCAAATCATTGCGACCAACACGCCACAGGGCAACTTGCCATGGTCAATTTGCTGCAGGACAATTCGCTGTGGGGCAAGTCAAGAATTCAATTTAATTATTTAAAATAATTTTAAAAATATTTTAGTTTTTGTCATTCACATTTTATTTTGTCCCTCCTTTGGCATCCTTTCTTTAATTATTCTGTTTGACTATTTCTTCAATATTAGTGTAACTCTTATCCCGTGGTGAATTGTTTTGCATCAAGTTGGCCGTAGCAAATTGGCTGCAGTGAGTTGGCCGTGGCAAGTTGGCTCTGTAGAGTTGGCTCTGCAAGTTGTTGTAGAACCTCCCTGGCTTGGGAACACAGCCAGGTTTTTAGGGCCTTATGAAAGACTAAGAGGATTGGCACCATTCTAATATCAGAAGGGAGTATGTTCCATAGAGCAGAGGCCACTGCCAAAAAAAAGTTGTCTTCTAGTCCCCACCAGTCAACACTCTTTGGCTGACGGGATCTGCAGCCTGCCTATTCAGCTAGATCTGGTTGGACTGGTAGAGAGACTTGGGAAAAGGTGTTCCCAAAGTTAATATTCTGACTTAGGCTTCCTTAGAAAGTATACAGCACAATCTTAGTCCCAGCAAACCTCTTTTATTCATACAGCTGTGAATTATTGCCATTCACAGTTCGAAAGGCTGCTCAAACAGTCTTTCAGGGGAATGTTTATAAATACCCACCTTATCTCCCTTGGAATGCTGCCAGAGAATTAATTGCCAAATGCAGGGCAAGGCCAAATTTAGCACAGAGTCAAACAGAACTTTCCAAAACTTTAACCAACCAGATGAACTAATTGCTTCCTGCAAAAGCTCACGTCCCATTCACTCCTCTTTTATGTCTTATGGGCGGAGCCAATCATCTTCAAGCCTTACTCCCAAATCGACCCTGTTTTCTTAATTGTTCTTGTCTTCTGGCAGCTCTGCGCATGCACACGCTGGAACAGGCTCCCGCTGTTCTTCTGCCTCACTGATGTCAGACTCCGGAGTCTTCAGAGGCAGCAAAGAACTACCAGATGGCCTTGGCCCCCTCTCTGCCTCTGACTCAGAGCCCTCGTCTGAGCCTTCCCCAGACTCCAGGACTGGCCCACGTTCCTCCCCAACCTCCTCACTGTCCGAATCTGCTGCCAGTTCTGCTGGCCACTGATGGGCCACAACAGGTAACCCAGTCCCAAGCCATGTAAGGCTTTAGATATAACCACCAGCACCTTGAATTGGAAACAGACCAGTAACCAATGCAGTTCACGCAGAAGCAGTGTTACACGTGCCAGGTATCTGGCATCATTTATTACCTACACAGTCACATTCTTCACCAACTGAGGTTTCTGAATGATTTTCAGGGACAGCCCCACCTACAGCATTTTACAGTAGTCTGAGATTATAAAAGGGCATTAGTTATTATGAACAAGGCCTCCTGATCCAGGTATGGATAAAACTGGTGCTCCACCTGAAAGCGTGCAAAGATCCTCTTAGTCACGGCTGCCATCTGCTCCTTCGAGCAGGAGCCACAAATCCAGATTGTGCACCAGGTCTGCTGGGGTAGTTCAACCCCACCCAGAACCAAAGTTGGAAGAACTTTGTCTCTGGAAAGTCCAAATATACACAGCCATTCCGCCTTCTCAGGTTAGGGTTATGGGATTAGTCTGCATTACTATTAATCTTCTCATCGTTCCTATCACCCATCTCCTTCCACTTATGACTGTATGACTGTAACCTTGTTGCTGGTATCCTTAAGATTTATATTGACTGTTTCCTAATATGATTTGATTGCTTATTTGTTGCCTATGACTATCATTAAGTGTTGTACCTTATGATTCTTGACCAATGTATCTTTTCTTTTATGTACACTGAGAGCATATGCACCAAGACAAATTCCATGTATGTCCAATCACACTTGGCCAATAAAGAATTCTATTCTATTCTATTCTATTCTATTTGAATAGAATATCTCAAATATCACTAGATCAGAACCAGGGTTGCAGACCTAATTGGCATCCTCATGTTTCTGATTGACTGACCACCTGCAACATTTTTTTCCTGCAAACTGAGAGACGAACACGGCCCTAACTTCCCTAACTGTAATATTAACTGGAGGCACAATGGCTGGGAAATCTTGACTTTTTTCCCCTATTTTTTCAATGGTTTGGTTTTCAGTTTGCCGAACAGTGCTTGAAGAGCAAAAATAATTGAGCTATCTGGAAGTCGGGAGGGAAAGGAGGATGGAAGAAGAAGGAGAGGGCATGAAAGAAACAGCAAGAGGGAATTGAAATATAGCAGTGAAAAAAAATCCTTGGGCTGCTGAACAGCCAAACCCAACAACAACCTCTTTGTTCTTCTATTTCTTCCTCTCTTCTTACATATCAAACCACACTTTTTTGAAAATTATATTTGTCATTTTTCATCATATTACAGTCATCACCATCTTCAAGAGCAGCCTATTAAAGTCCAGGCCCCAAACCCTCCAAGCATTCGTTGAAACATTTACTTTTTTAACTCTCCTTTATGCTCATTATACCTTCTGGCCTAAAAAATAAGATACAAATGAAAACTAGTATTTTAAAAAAGGTTTTGGGTTTTTTTTTTAAAAAAAAAGTTAATTATAAATTTTACTTCTAGTCATGTTTGTGTCTGCCCGCTGTAATAGTCTTATTAGTGCATTACTCCAGAACAAATCTATTTTTGTTATTATGCACATAGTGTATAAAATGACTGAAATAAACAAGGTAGCTATGACCGTGAAATAGGAATCTACATGACTCAGGGCCAGGCTATCTTCGAGACTGCCTTCTACCGCATAGCTCCCAACGACCGGTAAGCGACTGGTAAGATCCCACAGAGTTGGTCTCCTCCGGGTCCCGTCAGCTAAACAATGCCGTCTGGCAGGCCCACGGGGGAGGGCCTTCTGTGGCTGCCCCAGCTCTCTGGGGGAGGAGTTGGAACCTCCTCTGGAACCAGTTACCTCCTGAGATCCGGACTACCCCCACCCTATTGGCCTTCCGGAAAGTGGTGAAGACCTGGCTTTTCTGGCAGGCCTGGGGCCATTGATCTCACTGTTGCAATCTTGCGAGATCCAGCCATGAATGGTGTGCATGGGCTTTTAATGTTTTTAAAATGTTTTTATAACGTTTTTTAATAATTTTTCTATGTTCATTGTTCGCATTATTTTTGCTGTAAGCCGCCCAGAGTCCCTTGGGAGTTGGGCGACATAGAAATGTGATAAATTAAATTAAATTAAATTAAATTAAATTAAATTAAATTAAATTAAATTAAATAAATTAAATCTGATAAAGACTCCTTTTTGCTATTATGAATGCGTGCGACTGCAAGTCGCAAATTTTCTGTAAAGTTTTGGGTCTATTGCTGAATCCAAAGATGGCATTACTTCTGTGGTCCTAATCATTTTCCTGGAAGTGAAAGAGATGGATTTTGGTACAGTTCTATCAATCACTGATAGGAGTAGGACTTCTTTGATACAGTTCTATCAATAACTCATCCCCATCCTTGGAAGGGATGAGGTTTTGGTACAGTTCTATCAATTACTGCAGTACATGGTGTGAGCTGAGTAGTGTCTTACTGTGTAATCTCACTTCTGCCAAGATAAGTCAATCCGAGTGAGCAGTGTAGCCCCATCTCAGACGTACGGCATATGCCTTGCAGGGCTGATGAAAGAAGCCTGAAATAAAACTATATGAGTAGAAATCTTCAAGCTAAAATACAAGTAAGAAATTAAAGAGGAAAATCTATAGGCAGAACATACACTGTTCACTCCTGCTTTTGAATTGATTGAATTGCATTTGAGTATTGTATGTATGTACCAAGCTGTCAGAACTGTATTTCTTTCATAGAAATATTAGGGGGAGCGCATAATATGGGAGCTATCGTGCAACTTGTATTCATTGGGTAGACTGAAATATTCTCATAGGACCCTGGAAGAGAGCCAAGTCCATCGTAGCACATGGAGGCTTAAGGCCTCACGCTTTGAAATATGATAGCTGGCATAATTTTCATAATCCTTAGCTAACGCCTTGTGGACATGTTTTCAGAGGGTGCTACTTGATGGATGTATCACAAAAGAGGGGGAACAGCAGAAAAGATATTTAGAAGTATTACTGGACTTCCTTCATGCCTAAAGTTTCTTTGGATTAAAAGCTTACTTTTTACATTCTCTCTAGTAAATGGAGGACTATACTGGTAACCTAGTTACCCACTCTGCAATTTAAATCAGCCTTTTTCCAGTCCAGTGATCTCCAGAAGCGTTGTTCTTCTACTCCCATAATCCTTAGCTAATGACAGCAATTGGCACAGGATTATGGGAGACATATATGTGAAGTGTACCAAATGTACTTGGGGGACGACGGCACTATTTTAGATAGTGCAGCCTAACAAATAGCAATCATTAGTTATTTAGCCCTGTCCATGTTTCAGTTTGGAGGTTGGCATGTAATTTCCCAGCGTAGAAGAAGTAGTTCACTTTCTTTCATGGTCTTATATTTGACTTATTTTCTTCATCATGGAATCTGAGCTTCTTTTTTCCCCATTCTTTAGTTTCTATTTATTACATAAACATTAAAGGAGTGCTAATCAAAACCTTTTATATACTAAGCCCACAATAAGTTGAAACCAAACCCAAGAATGGGTTTGTTTTCTGTGCTGGGTTGCAGCTGGGACTAAGAAATATTGATGAGTTTCAAAAAGACACACTGAAATATCATCCTCCAACTTACAACCTTTGAGGGTTAAAAGGTTAGGCATTAAAAGCAAAGATAACTACCAAGTTCCCCATAGGTTAAACATCCATAGAGGCTCATGGGTGTAAATTATGACATCAAAAGGCAGGCTGCTTCTTCCATTTGAAACAGCTGCTGCCAACTTTATCTGCAAATATTCAGGCTTAGGAAAGGAAGAATGTTTATAGACATACTTGTCCATGCTCATTATTTTGAAGACTGTTTTATATTTTACGAAACATCAGGTCAGTTACTTTATTTTTTTTTGTGAACAAATAATTCCTGAGCAGAATAACAGAAATATTCCAGTATGTCAATGTGTGAGATATAGATTTTAGGAGTATGTGTTCTCATAAATTTACTGGCTGTGTAACATTATTAGCAAGTTTTGCCTCTCTTGTCTATCAAGAACCATGTTTGTTTCATTGGGAAGCAGTGAGTTTCTAACGCATTTGACTTTTAAATAAATTTTAAATTTTAGAATTGTATTTGCAAAAAACTGGAAAGGAGAGAAGATAATTGTTGATGAAGAAATTATTAGAAAAATATTGGACTGTGCTGAAATGAGTAGATTGACATTTGAAATAAGAGAACAGGAAGATAAACAATATTATTTGATATGGGAGCTATTTTATCAATGGGTAGATAATAAAGAATGGAGATGAAATATTACATATGAAATGAAATTTGGATAAAATGTGTAAACATTTGTTTTTAGTTAGATGAAAGAACATTTGTCACAACTGAAATTTTGAAAATATTGAGAGCACGAAATGATTTTAACTAATCAAATCGCTGTCTGTAAGTATATGGAAAGATGATGTTTTTTATGTTGTTTTTGTTCAAAAATAAAAAAACTTTTATATAAAAAATAAATTTTAAATTTTAAAATAATTTTCTCACTGTCTTAAAAAGGATGTTTCTCTTAAAAAGCTGCGGTGGTGCAGTGGTTAGAGTGCAGTACTGCAGTACTACTTTTGCTGCATGCCGGCTGCCTGCAATTTGGCAGTTCAAATCTCACCAGGCTTAAAGTTGACTCAGCCTTCCATCCTTCCAAGATGGGTAAAATGAGGACCCAGATTGTTGGGGGCAATAGGCTGACTCTGTAAACCGCTTAGAGAGGCTGCAAAGCACTGTGAAATGGTATATAAGTCTAAGTGTTATTGCTATTGCTATTAATTTCTAAATATGTTTGGACTTAAAATACATTTTTGGGGCAAAATTATTTTTGTACTGTTTTAGAATATTTAATACTGCTTTGGGATGTTTGACAACTTTGAAAGTCAAATCTTGTGTCATTTGGGAAAATGCTTTCTCAAACATCCCCAGTTTGTTTAAAATGCCAGAAATCCAATCCTATAAAGAATTAAAGAATTTTCCATATTGGTCAGGATTACACACGCTGCAAGCATTTTCTAATTCAGAGCTGGATGCAAATAAGTTGTCTACTCGTAATTTGAACTGTATATATAACTAATTTTGCCAATCTTTACTGAAACACCTGCTGGGAGGTTTCTAGACCAGAAGAGCTGTTTTTATGGTAACCATAAAACCTGTGGTAATCAGGAATGACAGTTCTTGTGTTTCAGGGATTGAGAAGGAATTTTGCAAGCCAAGGAAATTAATTTTGTTTCCTTCTTGTGTTTCATTAATCCTTTTAAACCACTAATTCTCAGGGCCAGGACAATCATTGCAATGTTCTAAGTCTCCTTCTTTGAATGCTTTCCTTTGGTAAATTCCAATCTAGCATGAAACACATAGGAAGTCTTGATGATTACTCATCTTCTTACCGCTTTAAAATGCTTAAAGTTGTTTCATGCATGCCAACTTTTAAAAACCGCTCGAAGTATCAGCTTAGTTTATTTAAATAACAGATTCACACAAGTCTGGAAGTGGCTGAGATTGCATTGTGAAGGCCCAATGCTGTTTCTGTTAGGTTGATGAAAGCCTTTCTTTCTACAGAGGTCTGATTCTCTGTGTCTGAAGAGAGATGTATAGTAGTACACATGTTATGACCGTAATGGAGCCTGACTGTTACCTCCATAAGTCACAATGGTCATAAAACAAGTCATGTGACTGAACTGATCTTATGACTTTTTTGCAGTGGTTGTTAAGCCAATGCAGCAGTTGTCAGTGCAAACACCATGGTCATTAAGCAAACCCATTATTCCATATGTTGTGCGGTTTTGCCATAAAATCAGAAGTGCTGATTTTCAGCAAAACTCATAAAATGTGGTCACATGACTTAGAGGGATGCAAGAAGCCATAAATGCAGCCATGTTGCCAAGCCCCTGAAGTGGCAAGAGGGCGATCGCTGGAATGTCAAACGAAGTATTGGGGTAAACGTCAGTTTGAGGAAGATATGAGTGAGGGTGAAGGTTCCTTTTATAAGCTTGTGGGTTGGTTTCTGAACTTTTCATTACCAGGCTAGGTAACATCTTCAGCAAAGTTTAGAGGTTTAAATTTAGAGAAGATGTGAGTGTTGAAGCACCTGAATCCAGCCAGCAATCATCAAAGGCAACTGCGCTCATAGGATGAAGTCCACAAGCATGCCTGACCTGACTTGATCCAACAGCTGAAACATGGAAGTTGAAGTGACAACCTCCAGTCCCAAACACCAAAGGAGAAGGTTCTTCCTACCAGTTGCCCAAGGAGTATGCCAACAGGATCCTTAGCTTTGTTGCCTTAGCTTTGTTGCCTAAGTAATAATGCCCTGCCATTGCAGGAACAGCAACCCTGATGTTTCCTGTGTTTAGCAGAGCTCTATGAAAACATATGCACAAATACTTTAAAATTTTAACCTGTTTCGTCTGGCCAGTTAGCTACCAGGCACGCACTCTAAGTCCTTTTACAAAATTGAAATGCAGAGCTGAAAATCAAGAAAAACATTGCATATTGCAGAACCAGGCTTGGACAAATATTTTCCCCCCAGATGTTGCAATATAAAGGCATAGTTAAAAATTGAGCATTCAGCTCCGAAACCACAAGCATCTATGCATAGATATTCATTTGCGGACAACTGGGGATAGACTTCAAAGAAGAAATGCAAGCCTATCAGTAGATGCAGACGCTTTAATGTTTTCAGAGAGGTGTTCAGTTTCACCCACACGGACATGTTTTGTGAAACATCAGTTTGGAATGCTTTGCATAGTCCACGTGAATTTAGTATTCTAAATATGCATTTTTCCTACACCGAATATAAATAGAATTAGTACAGGTTTGAGAAAAGGAAGAAGAGGCAGACTGAAGCTGGATCAAAGCAGGAGAGTTGTGTTGGGTGGAAAGTTGATCTTCTCCTATGTCAAGAGAAGAGCTTGTTCTAAGAGAACTGACAACCTCATGAACTCCAATTAACCCCCTTGAAAATTACCTGAGACTCCATGTCTCTATAGCTACTTCTATTCTGGATGTCTTTCTTGGGCAATAGCCTCCTAGTCTTGCATTCTGTATGCTTCGGTCAGGGGAATATCAGCCTTCCAGAAATCTAAATGTGGATTTCTCATGAGGTTAGCATTCTCAATGGTGCACAAAAATGAAATGCTTTGAGCCCATAAAGAAGCTTAAAGGCTTACTTTAAAGTAAACAGATAGTTGAAGGGTTGAATGTAAGTAGGGCATTCAGCACAATCTTTCTGAGAATAGAATAGAATAGAATAGAATAGAATAGAATAGAATAGAATAGAATAGAATAGAATAGAATAGAATAGAATAGAATAGAATAGAATAGAATTCTTTATTGGCCAAGTGTGATTGGACATACATGGAATTTGTCTTGGTGCATATGCTCTTAGTGTACATAAAAGAAAAGATAGATTGGTCAAGAATCATAAGGTACAACACTTAATGATAGTCATAGGGAACAAATAAACAATCAAATCATATTAGGAAACAGTCAGTATAAATCTTAAGGATACCAGCAACAAGGTTACAGTCATACAGTCATAAGTGGAAGGAGATGGATGATAGGATCAATGAGAAGATTAACAGTAGTGCAGACTTAGTAAATAGTTTGACAATGTTGAGGGAATTATTTGTTTAGCAGAATGATGGCGTTCTGCAAAAAACTGTTCTTGCATCTAGTTGTTGTGGTGTGCAGTGCTCTATAGCATCGTTTTGAGGGTAGGAGTCGAAACAGTTTATGTCCAGAATGTGAGGGGTCTGTAAATATTTTCACAGCCCTCTTTTTGACTCATGCAGTATACAGGTCCTCAATGGAAGGCAGGTTGGTAGTAATTGTTTTTTCTGCCGTTCTAATTATCCTCTGAAGTCTGTGTCTGTCTTGTTGGGTTGCAGAACCAAACCAGACAGTTAAAGAGCTGCAGATGACAGACTCAATAATTCCTCTGTAGAACTGTATCAGCAGCTCCTTGGGCAGTTTGAGCTTCCTGAGTTGGCGCAGAAAGAACATTCTTTGTTGTGCTTTTTGATGTTGGGTGTCCATTGTAGGTCATGAGATATGGTAGAACCTAGAAATTTGAAGGCCTCTACTTTTGATACTGTGTTGTCTAGTATTGTAAGAGGTGGTAGTATGGGAGTGTTTCTCCTAAGGTTCACCACCATTTCTACAGTTTTGAGTGTGTTCAGTTCCAGATTGTTCTGGTCGCACCACAAGGCTAGTTGTTCAACCTCCCGTCTGTATGCATTGTCTCGGATGAGACCGATCACTGTTGTGTCATCTGCAAACTTCAGTAGTTTAACAAAATGGCCCAAGAACTCTTGGGCCATGGCAGAGACAGTGGTGGCACCTATGCTTTGCCACAGAGCTCAAAATGTGTTCCTTCTACCAGCTACTTGTGTGTGAATGTCCAAATTGTGAGGCTTCTGAGCCTCTCCTCAACCCACATCTCTTCTCCTGATCATATCATTCTCCTGAGCCATTGCCACTGAGTTGTCTAGGTAGTTGAGGAGGTCACTGCAACGCTTGGGTGTTATAAAGCACAAGAGCACCAGTCACTGGGCTAGACTGGCGCTCTTGTGCTTTATGACATGTCATTGTTCTGACTCATAGTCACCAGGCATGTCTAGAGAGTCCTGTCCTTCTTCTTGGGACTCAAGTGTGGAGATTGGACTGAATCGCTGTTCCCACTTTTACACCTTGCCCTGCTGGGTTGCTCCTGTCTCTGACAACAACTTTGATTTCCTTGTTCCCGAGGTGTGATAACACATTCATTGTGGGAACAGTGGTATTCAAAGCAACATACTTTCCTCCAGTCCTGACAGTGGGCTGTGCAGATGAGCCTTTGCGCCAAACTTCAGTAGACAACTTATTCTGTCTTGGTTATGAAAGATGGGGCTGTTTCTCCTTACATCCTTTCTGTGGCTTGCACGTGCCCTTTCTTAAAGACGCCTTTCCCTCACCCTTCTCCCAAATCCTCCTGCAACCGAAGCACATGTAACATGTGGCTGTAAATCATTCAGCAATCTATCCTGACATCTGCAGCCTTGTTCAGATACAATCAGCAGATCTCCCTAGTTAGATTTATCAGCTGTTGTAAACCATACTGTACTCACCACTGTGTCAGTTTGGTATCAGAAAGGAGGGGGGAGGAATTTCTTGTGCCAAGTTGACAGACTCCAGTCTGAGCTGGCAGTAGTGCTAAGTGGAGTATGGTTAATGCAAGACAGATAAAATTTACAGGCAACTTGCCTTCCAGCCATTTATTTCTTAAAGCAAAATACTCTGTGGTTCAGCTTTCTTGGAAATCGGGTATCTCTTTCTGAAAACTGGTATCCCTAATCTAAAGCACAGGACAATTAATTATGATTTTGACAGTAGGAAAGGCATATTCTCATTCTCACTATCTTATTCCCCAGTTTCTAGTATCGAGCTTTGACAATAAAAAGGGCTTTTAGATTCGAGCCTAGGTTCAAAATCTATAAGATTGTCTCATCTTGCCTCTGGAAGCCATGCATGAATCCTAAGACTTGTGCAGAAGAGGAAAGGAAGATGAACATTTGGACTTAATATCTTTTTACACACATTCCAAAAGTATTGAATATATTGGCCTTGACATCCTGCTAAGATGCTCCTTATACTCTGCATTGCAAGGAAACAGCTGTGTAGTGCAAGTATCACTACTACAGTGTAGTATCTGATCTATTGTGACAACCATATTGCCAACTATCTGTAGAGATTCTCAGTCGTCCAGGTCACGGTTGTCCAAAAGGTACTTTTTCAGGAGGCACATCTGGACTTTCTTGTTTTTCGTTGAAGATATTTCACTTTTCACCCAAGAAGCTTCTTCAGCTCTGACAAGATAGAGGGGAATGGAAGGATTTATATTCCTTGCTGACAGCTGGTCATTTGCATCATTTTAGAGGGTCGTAGAAGCACTTGGAGGTTTATCTGTGTCCTCAGGATCATCTGAGTAGTGCTCCTGGTCCCTGTACTCTGCAAAAAACTTGTGCTTCCATGACCCTCTAAAAGGATGCAAATAATAATAATAATAATAATAATAATAATAATAATAATAATAATAATAATAATAATAATAATAATAATAATTTTATTTCTATACCGCCTTTCTCCCGAAGGACTCAGGGCGGTGTACAGCCTATTTAAAACACAGAACAAAACAACGATTAAAATTTAAAATCATTAAATAATTAGGCTCCAATTAAAATCCCAGAAATTTAAAAATACACCAATTTAAAATCGTTATGTTAATAGCCCGGCCTGGCGAAACAACAGGGTCTTCAGTGCGCAGCGAAACACCCGGAGGTCGGAGATCTTACGTATTTCCGGGGGCAGTTCATTCCACAGGGCTGGGGCTCCCACAGAGAAGGCCCTCCCCCTGGGTGTCGCCAGCCGACATAACTTGGCCGATGGCACTCTGAGGAGACCCTCTCTGTGGGAGTGGACTGGTCGGTGGGAGGCTATTGGTGGCAGAAGTCGGTCTCGAAGGTACCCGGGTCCTATGCCATGGAGCGCTTTAAAGGTGGTAACCAACACCTTGAATCGCACCCGGAAGACCACTGGGAGCCTGTGCAGCTTGCGCAGGAGGGGTGTCACGTGGGCGCAGCGAGTTGCACCCATAACCACCTGCGCGGCTGCATTCTGGACCAGTTGGCGCCTCCGAGTGCTCTTCAAGGGGAGCCCCATGTAGAGAGCATTACAATAGTCCAGCCGGGAGGTGACAAGGGCGTGAGTGACCGTGCGCAGGGCATCCCGATCCAGAAAGGGCTGCAACTGGCGAATCAGGCGAACCTGATAAAAGGCCCCCCTGGCCACGGCCGTCATATGCTCTTCTAAAGACAGCCGTGCGTCCAGGAGGACACCCAGATTGTGAGCCCTCTCTGTGGGGGGCAAAGATTCACCCCCAATAGTCAGTGATGGCACCTGCTGACTATATCGGGGCGCCGGAAGCCACAGCCACTCGGTCTTGGAGGGGTTGAGTCTGAGCCTGTTCCTCCCCATCCAGGCCCGCACGGCCTCCAGGCAGCGGGACATCACATCAAGGGCATCGTTGGGGTGGTCTGGGGTGGAGATGTACAGCTGAGTGTCATCAGCGTACAGATGACACTTCACCCCAAAACCACGGATGATCTCACCCAGCTGTCTGCAAGGAATAAATTGTCAACTCTTAACTTCCCATTCAATAGATGCTGTTGGAAAGCAGCAACAATTTACTGTGTTCTTTTAAATGTGAGGCTGTTTTCTTCACCTGGCTGCCTCCTAAAATGCTTCACATGGACAATATTGAAGCTTTTGAAGTTAGCCTGTTCCTTATAAGTGGGATGTTATGAGTTGGCACGTGTGCATTTTGTGTGAATGGTTACTTTTTGAACACTAGAGGCTATCCCGATTGTGGCCTAGCTGTTTGGAAGCCACTGTTGTGACCTAGGCCCAAGTAATTATTACCAGTCCTAAACAAACATATTTTATTAGAATAGCTGAGAATTACTTCATTCTCAGCTTAATCCAAATTAATTCCAAAACAAATTCTTCATAAACAGTCCTTCGGCCTTATCACCAACCTTTGTCTACCTCACGAAGTTCAGAAGCAAGAGATGCCGACAAGAAACAAATGTAGCAACGTTGTTTTCCTACAAAGATCCCAACAGCCGTTGCTGTTCTTTTAAGCTTTCTGGTAGGGGCCAATCATCTCCTGGCCTTACTCCCGAGTCGTTCTTTTCGCTTTAGCTGCTCTTGCCTTCTGGCAGCTCTTCGCATGTGTGTGCTAGGAACAGGCTCCTCCTGTTCCTCTGCCTCTCTGCTATCTGCCGCTGGAGGCTCCAGAGTCCACGCATAACTCCCAGATGGCCCTGGTCCCATCTCTTCCTCCAATGCAGAGCCCTCATCCAGGCCTTCCCCTGACTCCAGGACTGGCCCATTGTCCTCCCCAGCCTCCTCACTGTCCTACTCCACTGCCAGCTCTGCAGGCTGCATTTTTACTTGGGAACACACTAATTTTAAGCTTTTCCACTAGGCGGGGAAAGGAAGAGAACACCAAGATGAATTTCTGAGGCACTGAAATTTCCCTTTACCACAAGCCAAGGGAAACAAATACTACTCTTCTCATACCAAAGCAACATTTAGGCCAGAAATGTTGGTGGGTTTTTTTGCTAAAAAGGGTGAACAGAGGTCTGGGAACCCTGCCAAGAGGGTGATATGCGGTCATTGGATCACAAGTTGTCCATACCTGCCTCAAGGCATTCTCATTTCCAGGTGCGTCCAAAAAGTTTTGGCTTTGTGTTCCAGGGTTTGTAAATGTATATTTGTGGTCTCTTGACCACCATTTCCCCAAAGGCTCCTAGGTCATGATATAACAATAATGATGCAAAACAACAGCAGCAGTAACGTATAAACCAAGACGGATTATTCTTTATGAGACTTCAATTCCAGTTCCATCCATTAGTGGTCGGGTCCTAAGCCCCAGGAGGATTCAAGCTTATCTCCTTGTTTGCAGGATTTGTTTGTTTGTCTATCGAATTTATATCTATTGATCTTAAATACTTGACTCCGGGCAGCTAACAATATTTAAAACAAGATTTTAAAAATATAGCAGAATTTTAAATAGCATATAGACCATCTGCAAAAAAAACAATCAGCCACAAGAATTAACATAATTACATGGGCTCAACCACATCCAGGGCTCCAGGCTGAGCGACATTTATTTTATGAGGAATTGATTTATCATCTGGTTGTCTTTAAAATGGCTTCAGGGTCTGCAATGCATTCAGTGAAAAATGCTAACTAGTTCAAGCCTTTAAGCACCCACTTTAATGCAAATGAATGCTGGCTATCTTCCTTCCATTTGGAAAATTTGTGACTTTTTGAAACAGTTGTATTCCAGCCGGCTGTGCTTCTGCCTCTCTCATTTTATGTTGTTTGTGCGAGATTTCCTTGGCAGCATACGGATTGAGTTGCAATTTAAGATCTCAAAGTCTGAACCTCAGCGTTTTGCTGAGGTCAGGGTGAACCTACCGAATTTGGTTTCACAAGGGTACAAGCCAATTATCTGATTGCACAACAGAAGGCCTCTTTTGGCTCCAATGCTGACAATAAAGATGCACTCCAGTGGGCTGGGCTTGGGGGCTGCTGTTTGCATTTGACCAAAAGACTATTTTCCATCAACAAAAGAAGCTCTGTGTGTTTAAAAGCAAATATATGTGCTTTCAGCTGGAATGGCTCAAGTGCTGATACCCAGCTATATAATGAAGTCATTGAAGCTAAAGAAGAATTACAGATGCTATAATGTGAATACTGTAGCGTGCTAGCTCGTAATGATTCTTGGTGTTTTAATACTTTGATGTATTTCAAAGATTGATGGGCAAGCTTTTTGTATATTTAAAATAAATATGCTGGTCAGCATGCTGTTTTAAAAACGTTGGAACAAAAATGCTTTCACTGTTTGTGCCATAGGTCTATCAATAAGTTCTTAAACATTTCTTCTGCATACAAGTAATTCTCCATTTAGGACTGTACTTGAACTTGGCAATTACAGTTGTAAGTTGTGACGATCGTAAAGCAGATCACCCTGTGACTGGAGCCATTTTTATGACCTTTTTGTGACAGTTATTAAGCAATCTTCATGGTTGCTAAGTGAACCCATTCTTTGCTATGTTTTTTGCCAGAAACTGGAAGTAAAGCAAAGCAAAAACATCATAAATTGCGGTCACATGACCACAGGATGTTGCAAATGCCATAAACGTGGACTGGTTGCCGAGCATCCAAAAATGACAGTCACAGGATCACAGAAGAAGGGGTGGCTGTCGGAATTGCAGAACTGGGTCATAAGTATCTTGTGGGAGCTCCGTCATAACTGTGAATAGTTGCTAAGAACCGGTCAAGGACTACCGTGTGGATTGATTGATTGATTGATTGATTGATTGATTGATTCAATTTATATGCCGCCCTTCTCTGGAGACTCAGGGCGGCTTACAATGCGTTAAGCAATAACCTTCATACTTTTGTATATACTTGCTTAGTAGGGCTTTTTGGCCCCTCCTAAGCGGTGTTCTTTTTTTATACAAAGTCATTTTATTGCCCCCACAATCCGGGTCCTCATTTTACTTACCTCGGAAGGATGAAAGGCTGAGTCGATCTTGAGCCTGGTGAGATTTGAACTCACAGTAATTGCAGGCAGCTGGCAGCTAAGTGCTACTTTAACAGCACTTTAGTCCGCTGCGCCACCAAGACACTTGGTCAAACGTATTTCCACATTTTCTTTAGGATCAGCTTACACAAGGATGTAAAGCAAATTCAGTTTGATGTAGTGATTAGAGGTGCTGAACTAGGAGAGAGAAAACTGAGTTATAGTTATCCCCTTAGGTACTGAAGTCAGCTGGATGATTTTGGGCAAGCCACAATTTCTTAGTCCTAAACTAAAATGAAGAAGAAAATGCTCCTGAAAATATTGCCAAGAAAGCTGCATAGACCTGCCCACCTAGTCCTCAGGACTGGCTCAAAGGACTATTAACAAGAAAAGCTCTCTTATACTTGCTGAATTGTCTAAATTAGGGGTGTCAAACTGGATTTCACTGAGGGCCATATCAGGGTTGTGTTTGACCCTGGGGGGGGGCAGAGTGAGTGCGGCCAGCTTGGCATCACTCATGTCAGGGGCACCTGTGATGGCCCGAGCGCTCTGCCAGTGAAAACGGGCGTGAATAGGACTCCAAAAAGCGGCAGTAAGATCGACAGGCAAGCGGCGAGAGATAGTGATCGGAGCGAAGTCTGACACCCACAGTGACAACGCAGATTTGACAGGCGAAAGGAACGAGAGACAGAAGGAAAGGATCAGAAGCAAGCGGTGGATTATAATTTTACAATAATATATCTTGATTTAATAAGGAACAAAGACTAATCAACAGAGTGACTGTAGAAGTGAAGCTTAAAGATCTAAGACTATTTAAGGTGGTTGCGGAAGGAATCAGCTGAACGGTAGCGAATGGCGGTTTGAGGATTGAGGATTCAGAGAAGGAACTCTTACTTTGTATCCAGTACCAACAACAAACTTAAACCACAGACATGGGATTTGTAATGAGATATTAGATACATTGACGTTGTTGGCAAAAGAGACATAATTTGCTACACAGGAAAAGCGGAACAATTAACTTACTGATTTAACGGAAGCCATTGTAATAGAACTGTGAAAGCTGGGTGAGGAGAAGGCGAACGGAATAACGAAGGAAGAAGGAGAAGGAAGTAATTCCAATTGGTCTGAAAGTGATATAGTGGAGAATCTTAAATGTTAATTTATTAAGATATAGTTATTTCATTTACTTTACAAATCCACACTGAAAACTTATTTAAATTTGCTCAAAGAATACTAATATTAGATCTTGAAGTTATTATAATATATATCAAAGAATTGATTTAAGACTATTTTTTTTTCTTTATTGTTTTATGGTTTCCCATCCTATTGAAATAAGTTAATAGATTTTATAGTAATTATATTGATTAAGAGGAACTATATTGTATACCATATTATATTGTCTATTGATTAGAAACCTAGATATTAATATAGATATTGGAGAGAGACGGCTATAGATATTATTAAGGGATATTAAGGAATAATAACTGTGATTATCAATATAGGTAGTATGCATTGGCAACTGTGATATAACTTAATAGAATATTTTAGATAATTTATAGAGAATTTTAGATTTTATAGGCTTATTACATAAAAGATACATAGAAATTGTTAAAAGGGAATTGTCTAGTGTTAAAGTGAATTTAAGTATTGTGATACCAGAAAGTATGAACATAAATGTGATTTAACACCAATATAACTTGGTATTTAAATATTAACCGTATTATATTGTATAGGAACAAGAATAGAAGAATGAATTGCTAAAATACTGTACTTCCCCCTAACCCCTCTGAATTAATTAATTTGACTCCTATATAACGATATTTCACCTTCCCCCAATCGAATTAGTGTATGAAAATTTGGGGAAAAATAATACAAAGAACGATGGCAACATCCTCAATAACAATAACGAAAACAGGGAAAAAATTAACACCCACACAATCTTCACCTGCACAACAAAAAACCATAGACACGATGCTAACTACAGATAAGGAAAAAGTTGCCACTGCACACAACATGCAGAATATACAGTCTATATTAGCTATGATCCAGGAGGGGATGAACAAGACCCAAGAAACAATAGCGAATAACCATGAAGAAACAAAAAGGAACCATGAGGAACTGAAATCAGAAGTAGGACAAATAAATGACAATATAAAAAAAATGGATGATAAGATCGAGAGAATTCAACAAAGCATAGTTAAAAATGAAGAACGAATCCAAAACATGGAAGCTAAAATGGTGTTAACGGAGCAAAAGATAGATAACATCGAACAAGATCAAATGGAGATAAATAGAGAACTTGAAGAGTCAATTACCCATTTAGAATTAGAAAAGGCATCATTTTTTTTACGATTTCAAAATATTGTGGAAACAAAAGGAGAAGACCTAAGAGACCTGATGACAGATATACTAGTGGAGGCTACCCAGAAGGGGAAAAATGAAATTAGTAGGGAAATTGACGAAATCTATAGAGTTCATACGAACTATGCCCGCAGACACAAACTACCTAAAGAAATACATGTTAGATTTGCACGTAAAACTGTAAAAGAAGAGATCTACACATTAATGAGAGAGGGAAAACCCTGCTACAAAGGGAAAGAAATAATAACTCTAAAACAAGTTCCAAGAAGAATAAGAGAATATAGGAAAAACTACAATTTCTTGACAACCCTACTGAACCAACATAAAATAATGTTCCGCTGGCTGGTGCCAGAGGGAATTTTAATATCATGGGACGACAAAAAATATAGAATCGACACGATAGAGAAGGCACAAGAATTTTTTGACACACACTTTACAATAGAAGAAGAACAGGAAACTAGGCGTGACTCAGAAAATACAAATCAGGAACACTCCACGGGGGAAACAAAAAAAGGAAAGGAAGAAAAGGAGGCTAGAGAAAGGGAGAAGATGGAAAGAGAAGGGGCTAGGGGGAAGACACATATGGTAACAAGAAACACAAGTAGACTTAAATTAATAAAGAAAAACTAAGGGCAATGGGACAAGAGTTGAAATTAATCTCAATTAATATAAACGGCCTTAACCTACCAACCAAAAGAACACATACTTTCAAAAAACTCCAAAAATTAGACACAGACATTATCAATTTACAAGAAGTACATATTAAAAAACAACATAAACAATTACTAGAAAACAGAAAACTTGGATCATTATTCACCTCACTATCAGATCAAAAAAAAAGAGGTATCGCAATATACATTAAAAATCATATTCAGGCAAAACCAATTTACACAGATGGAGACGGCAGGATATTAATGATAGACATTAAGACGGAGACCCAAAATATGTTACTGGTATCAATATATGCCCCGAATGGGAACCAAAAAGAATACTTTAAAAAGATACATGATAAAATAAAAGAATTAGACTATGAACATATATGTATAATAGGGGATTATAATGCAATCGTAGATATGGACATTGATTACCAGAGTAACAAAAAAAACAAATCTAGGAAAAAGACATTACCTGACACTTTTAAGGACATGATTCAAGAGTTACAACTGAAAGATGCTTGGAGAGAATTAAATAAAACCAAAAAACAATATACATATTACTCAAACCCCCATCAGTCCTGGTCCAGATTAGATATGGCCTGGATGACCGCAGAATTAAGAGAAAACATCAAAGAAATTGAAATTTCACCGAATGTATGGGCTGACCACAGCCCTATAACAATAGTCTGGAAAGGTCAGCAAAAAAGAGGAAGATGGATGATGGACAGAGAGATCATCAAAGATAAAGAATATATAGAGATGATAAAGAAAGAGATGGAGATATTTTTCCAAATTAACAAAAAGGAACATACAACATTGCAAATCCTATGGGATGCCACAAAAGCATATATAAGAGGACTAACAATTTCATTCAAGGCGAAGAAAAACAGAGAAACAGCAAAGAAGAAACAATTTATTGATTGAACTCGCAAAACAGGAAGCAGAATTACAGAACAGACCCGATAGGAAAGAGATCAAAGGGAAAATAAACCGTATCAAACATGAAATAAACCTAATAACAACAACAGAAATAGCTAAGAAAATCAAAATTGCAAAACAAAACCAATTTGAATTCGCAAATAAAACAGGACGTTGGCTGGCCTACAAACTAAAGAAAGAAAAGGAAAAAAGACTAATACACCAACTACAAGACGAACAAGGGCAACTGCAGCATATGAATGAGGAAAAAAAGCGAATTGTAAGGAATTTCTATCAGAAACTATATGCACAGGAAGAAATCCAATTGGAAAAAGTTAAAGAGTATATAAATAAAGCCAACATCCAAGAAATAAAGGAATCTCAAAGAGAACTCTTGAACAGACCAACATCGATGTCAGAATTAATTGAAGTGAAGAAGAAGCAGAACAACAACAAAACACCAGGTCCAGACGGTATCCCGGCGGAATTCTACAAAATTGAACACCAGCTGATTGATGACATTTTACTACATGTCCTGAATGAAGCAATCTTAGAAGCCAAAATTCCTAAATCATGGATAGAGACAATCATTACATTGATACCTAAAGAAGACTCAGACCCCACTCAAACCAAAAACTACAGACCCATATCACTCCTAAACGCAGACTATAAACTATTCACATCAATTATGGCCCAGAGAATGAAGACAATTATTGTGAATTATATCCATCCAGACCAAAATGGATTTATTCCAAACAGGCAAATCAATAAGAACACAAGAACAATAGTCAATATCCTGGAATATTATGAACAAAAATCAGATGAAAAAATGTCTTTACTGTTCCTCGACGCACAGAAAGCGTTCGACAATCTCAACTGGGGATTCCTAATATTGCAACTAGAAAAAATGGGAACTGGCAAGAAATTTTTAAATATGATTAAAACAATATATTCAGATCAAATTGCAAAAATATGGATAAACGGAGAGACAACAGACCAATTTAAAATATCCAAGGGAGTGAGACAAGGATGTCCTCTCTCTCCTATACTATATATATTAGCATTGGAACCCCTGTTGAATGAAATTAGGAATGACAAGGAAATAAAAGGACTAAGAACCAAAAACCAGGAATATAAGTTACAAGCATTCGCCGACGACGTAGTATTTATTTTAGAACAACCAAAACAATCAGGACTGAATTTACTAATGAGGATAGAACAATATGGCGAAGTGGCTGGTTTGAAAATTAATAGACAAAAAACAAAACTATTAACTAAAAATTTGACGCAAACCCAGGAGAAAGAATTGGAAGAGACATTAGGAATACAAACAACAACAAAAATAAAATATTTAGGAATTTGGCTCACCAATAAAGCATCATCCCTTAAAGAAGACAATTATATCAAATTGGCTAAACAAATTCAGAAGGACTTAGAGGCATGGAGTAAATTGAAACTATCACTATTAGGCAAAATTGCTTCAATTAAAATGACTATTTTACCAAAAATGTTATATTTATTTAGAACAATACCGATAAACCCAGGGAAATCATATTTCAAAGATCTTGATAAAATGACATCAAAGTATATATGGCAGGGAAAAAGAGCCAGGATTAAACTGAAACACCTGCAAGACACCAAAGAAAGGGGTGGCCTGGGATTACCAGACTGGCAAACGTATTACACAGCAACAGCCTTAACGTGGATTAAAGATTGGATGACGCTTGAAGATAAACGAACATTAGCACTAGAAGGATTTGATCTGTCCAAAGGCTGGCACGCATTTTTATGGGAGGAAAAGCCCAGACAACATGATCATTTTAGGAGACATTATATCAGAGGAGCATTGGCAAAAATTTGGACTGAAATAAGGAGAAAACATTACGATAAAATCCCAAGATGGCTATCAACCATGGAGGCCCAAATCTATCCGAACACAATGGATATAGGCAAGATGAAAACCTATGACGAACTGTTGAACACAGAGGGAGATATAAAAACAACAGAGGAACTGAGACAACAGGGCACGGACATTGATTGGTGGACATATTTACAGATAAAATCAAGATATAAAAGTGATATGAAAAAATTTGGAATCCAAAAAGAAAGGAATGAACTAGATAAAATCATAATACAATCAGACGACAAATTGATAACTAAAATATATAATTATTTGCTTAAATACAAATTGGAAGAAGAAGTGGTGAAGGAAAACATGATTAGTTGGGCAAAAATTTTTGGATACAATATTAACTTAGAAAAGTGGGAAAAAATGTGGAAAGTAAACACTAAACTGACAATGTCCATGCCCTACAAAGAAAATACATACAAGATGTTTTATAGATGGCATCTCCCCCCTGCACGGCTGGCAAGGATGTTTCCCAACACCAACCAGAATTGCTGGAAATGTAGAATACAGAAGGGAACCTATTACCACATGTGGTGGTTATGCCCGAAAGCCAAAAAATTTTGGAAAACAATTCAAAGTCAGCTGGAAGAAATCACCACCCAAAAAGTGCCCCTCAGACCGGAAACATACCTATTAGGACTATTGACTAAGGACTATAAAAAAGAGACACAATACTTAATAATACACATCCTAACCGCTGCCAGAATCGCTTTCGCACAAATGTGGAAACTGGAAGATACGCCACCAGAAGAAAAAATAATACAAAAAATAATGGAATGTGCGGAAATGGACAAACTGACCAAAGAAATACAGGGAAAAGAAGACTCAGACTATTATTTAATTTGGCAAAAATGGTACAATTGGCTAGATAAAAAGAACACGAAATAAAGAAATACCACCCAATGTTACCAAACAAGGAAATAAAATGAAATATCGTTATATAAATACCGATATATGAGGAAAGATAACATGTACAGATATATTGATCGATATATAATTACCGAAGTAGCTCTATTTTCAAAGTTCAAGCTTGATGACTTGATTTCACTGTATAGTTAGTTTATGTTTAGTTTGTTTAAATGTTTATATTTGTATGTGTATGTTTGTCTATAATAAATAATAATAATAATAATAATAAAAAAGAAAACGGGCTCCTGAGATCCATTTCGGCTGCAACGGCCTCCTGCAACCCTCTGCCAGTGAAAACGGAACTCGAAAGAGCCACACACAGCCCTTCCAAGCTCCATTTTCGCTGGCAGAGGTACCGCGGGTCGGTCCTTCACTGTTTCCAGGGTGGCCCTGTGGGCCAGATCTAAGCACTCCATAGGCCTTGAGTTTAACACCCCTGGTCCAAATTATGTGCAGTTCTTCTTTGTTAATGCTAAAAAAGCTTTATAAAAGGTGGCTGTTATAATGAGCAACAAAAATGTAAAGATTGGGTAGGATGAGGCAACTGATAAAGGGAACAGATTGTAGTATTAGGAAAAAGCTGGGAATGATAATTTATCATTGTTGTATTTTGGAAATGAAGAAAAGCTTGTGAAATTTTATAGCTTAGGGACCAAAAAGTATCTGGCTTTAGGCATTACACAATGTACTTAAATTTGTGTTTTAAAAAAGGCATCATTTTAGATCTGGACTGCAGATACAACCAACCAGTACTTAGAGTTTATTGCTTTCTGTATCCCTTTGCCGCCATTTCGTATGGATTTCTGCACACCAGATCTGGTAAACCTGATACAGAGTTACCAAAGAATGGATGAATTGGTTTATTTCTGATGCATACCAATTTCTTATGTGTTCTTTGATAAATACATCCCATTCTCTTCACATTAATTTGTGTCTTTTTTTAAAAAAATGCTTACAGTATTGTGCCATGAGGTTCTGGCTTATACTGTATTTTCAACACCAAATTATGATTTATTTGATATTTGAGATAGCTGCCCATCTCATTTTAAAGAGTTTGGGTGAACTCACAACAAATAAAAGAGGCGCTCTAAGAATTCAAGAATAAATCTAGTCTTATTTGGAGATAACAGTAATTGAATTTGGGGCTTTTCCCCTGAAAATCGGGTACTCTATCATAAACTCTACTCATTTTTAAAATATCTTATGAAGTGAATCTGTGAAAACTTTTTTTTCTTCTATTCAGTCATGTTCAATTTTTGGAGCCTGCATGAATGTTTTCTTGGCAAGGTTTTTCAGAAATGGTCTGCCATTGCCTCCTTCCTAGGGCTAAGAGAGACTGATTGGTCACCAAGTTGGTTTGGTGCCCAAGGCAGAACTAGAACTCACAAGTCTGAAATTTTAGCCACTACATCAAACTAGCTCTCACTATAGGAATATACTGTGTCTAAAATACACACATTGTCCTAAAGCACACATTTAATTAACCAAAGCCCAGTTTTAGTTAGAAATTGCACCACAACACAAAACAGAAGCTGGAAAGATTGCGCTGTTCAAATCCACATGTTAGTCTTAGAAATATTGGAAAAGTCGGCTGCATTAGAGTTCACAAATATAACATTACAGAAGGATTCCAAGATGTGTTATACTTAATTTGATTCCTTATTTTACCATAGTTCTCTACAAACTTCATGCAAACGTTTGTATGTAGCCTTCACAGGCCATCTGCAAAGCTACCAAACTTTAATATTATCATTGTTAATGTGATACAGAAGAGACTGATGGGATTTTACGAATGTTTTAGTGCTCTGGGGAATTTTGCAGAACCCAGGATTGTTGACCTTATCTGTACCCTTGTTGAGTTAACAATGGGGAAACAGAATGGCCCATTGACATGATTGCCCTAAAGCACTGACGTGGAAGTGGAAGCCCTTGACAGCAGACCAGGTCAAAAGATAGTTACAATACGGACAGTTTTAAGAGTCATCTTGAAAACCTAGCACACTTGCGCACTTGTTACATAGTTGTAAAAGTTGCAAAGAAGGATATTGTACGCTCCTCTGCATCCTCATGTCATGCCAAGCAGAAATCTTTAGGATTGTCAAGGCTTATTATCTTCACCAGAAAACCTCATATGAAGCCTTCAAAAACATGTTTCAATAAATGTGTAAGGTACTTTGGAGATAACATTGCTAATCTTGATGCTGAATATACTAAAGTACCTACTCCCTCAAGGAACCACTTTCAGTTTATGAGGAAGTCTTCATTTGGTTCCTAGAAGCAAGCCATAAGGCACCGGAGGAAACACAAATGAAGCTATAAGTAACTAGGATGAATCACAGCAAGATACAATTCAGGGGTGGGTTCTACTTATCTTTACTACCGGTTTGCAACAGGACCACGCGCGCATGCGCAGAAGCTTCCTGACAACGTCTGGGTCGGTGGACGGAGCCTCCCGCCAATTTTACTACCGGTTCTGCCGAACCGGTCCAAACCGGGAACAAGCCACCACTGATATAATTGTTCTTCAGTCAGGAGCTCTTTGGTTCCAGAGTAATTCCAACCTTTGGACAAGACCCCACCACCCTATCCCTAAAAAGTTGGTTGTACAACTTGGAGGTAGTCTTGGATTTATGATTCTTCCTGATAGATTAGCAGATATAGGCCATGGCCAAGTATCTCTATCGATTCCATTCTTGGATCAGGAGCTACTGACTTTTTCTGTTATTAGCTCATGCTTAGGCTAACAAAGACCAATTAGAAGCTACTATACTATAAATGCAGAATGCAGCAGCAGCTGCTACAGCAGAATGGCACTTAAATTGCAGCAAGTTAGCTTCTGAGTCTAAGTCAAAATGCTGGTTATTGCTTTGATAGACCTTTGTGGCTTTAATCAGGAGATGATTCAATGAGGATCATGTAACTTTATCAAACTAGTTAATTTTAAATTTTATGCAATTACCATTAAATCAGATTTAGTTTTCCAAATCCTATTCACATATTATGTATATTATTCACGTATTATGTTTATTATGTGTTCCCTGATATGCCATTCAAAAGTCCAAATGTGATTATAAATGTAATGCACCTGTGGTGTAACAGTTATTACTCCCATGCCCCCAAAAAACAAAATAGAGATTGCAACCTTCTCTATAACATATGATAGAATCTGGAAGAGATTTATATCATATAATCTTTTCATCAAATATATCTGTAGGGAGTTTCACACTCAAAGCATTCCTAAGATAGAGGGGGGAAAGGAACTCAAACATCCCCCAGAAATTCATAAAAAAAATAAATATATCAAACATGTGCTCACCATACAATTCCCATATTTTCAACGAAGATAGCATAAGAAAGCTCGTGTTCTGTTTGACAGTCCCTTTGGGACTTTTTATTTGAAGGTTAGGTATCTTTGGGGGAAAATGAAGGTAAGCCAAGTGCTTCATATACCACCTTTCCTATAAGAATTTAAGAGGGTAAACATAGGAATCTCTCTTTCAGATTTTCCTCAAAATAGGAGCGGGAGGGGGGAAAGAGGGAGGGAAAGAGAGAGGTGTCAGTTTCTATGCTGTGGAGGGAGGCCCTTTTTGGATGGGCAGATTCAGTCTTGGCAAGGCAATGCCTGGTGTATCCTGATGCTAACATACCATTTCAGGTTGAGCCTGAAATCCTGTGAATAATTAGTGCAGTGATTTTAAAAGCGTTGTATAATTGTGGCCATTTAGCTGCTGCATTGTAGGCTAGCTGCAGCTTATGGGTCATCTCAAAGCCTTCCCACATCGAGTGTGTTAAGAATAATCGAACAGTGTGATTAAGGTACGAGTTACCATCACCAAAGTATCCTAGTCCGTGTACAGTTGCCCTAGTACAGGGGTATCAAACTCAAGGCCCGTGGGCCGGATTCGGCCTGCGGGGTGCTTAGATCTGGCCCGCAGGGCCACCTTGGAAACAGCAAAGGACCAGCCTGCGGTGCCTCTGTCAGCGAAAATGGAGCTCGGGAAGCTGCAATGGCTTCCTGCCACCCTCTGCCAGCAAAAACGCCCCCCCCCCCCGAGCTCCATTTTCACTGGCAGAGGGTTGCAGGAGGCCGTCCACAGGCATCCCCAACATGAGTGACATTGAGCTGGCCACACCCACCTGTTTCCCAAGGTCAAACATAACTCTGTTGTGGCCCTCAATGAAATAGAGTTTGACACTCCTGCCCTAGTATCATGGTCCATAAAAGGCCAGGTTTCTTTCTCTGAATAGGTTATATGCATGTGTATTTTGCAGAAGAAACGTCTGAAGAATTAGTTTCATAGAGGCCCTTCTTTTCATTCCCTTTTTCTTTCTCAAAGAAGCAAGAGTATAGACAGGAGATGTATCATTTTCACATTTATGCTCACTTTAGAAGATGGAATGATGTGACATATATTAAGATCCCTGTTAAATTCCTTTCTGTGTTAAAATAATAAGCAGTCCTTTCCATTTTATCTAACAGAGCCTGTGGCACATTTATTTGTGAGAGAAATTAAACAGAATTAGGATTCCTAACCTCCATTTTTTGCAGGCGTAGACATTTTTCTCTTTCTTTACAATCTTTTGAGATTATTTTACGACACAGTCTGTAAGTAGATTACATCTCTCTTGCAGTCAGTTCTGGTGACCAACTTTTGAGAGCTGGGTTTTTACTCGCAATGCATCCTGTCATCTGTAGCTATTCAAATAACCAAAAATAAAGCTACAGGGTACACGTCAAGCAGATTATAAAATACGAACAAAGTTCAAATTAAAAGCAAGTGTTTAAGTAGATTAGAGACACCCGTTCCAATATTAGGCTCTTGATCATAAAATTTGTGGCGCAGAAGGGATCTTTGAAAGGGGGGAGAGAAAAAAAGATTTATCTATGCCTGGCTAGGTTTTCTGGCTTGTTTTTATTATACTATTTCCTGGCCAAGTTTCTCAATAGTAACAAGGAACGAATATGAAAAAGACTTTACCCTGAGGCATTTATGAGCAGGCAAAGCTCAAGGAAGACTTGTCATTGCTGTGCTGGTTTATGTGGCTTTAAAAAAAAAACAACTTGTAAGAAGAGCCAAAATTCATGTGTGTTGCAAACATAGTTATAACTGTGGGGTGCAGATGGCTAGGCCTTCATTTGGATACCAATTTATGGCCTACACAAGCCTTATTGCCTTAAGTTGCTGACCTTTCTGGTGTCATATATTGCTTTGTGAACATATTTTAGGTATGAATCTTAGTGTGATAAAAATGTGTCACAATTTTCTATCCAGCCAGTTCAAGTTGGTGTTTGCCCAGACAGAGTCCCTTCCAACTCTGTTGTTCTATGTTCTGTGTTCTAAATATGAGCATAAATGCTACGGAATAGAACTTTCCCTTTGAAAGACAGCCTTTTGGTCTCATTCTGGGGAATTGCTTCAGACCATAGTAAGTAATTAATTGGAGTTGTATTCTGGATGCTTGCTCTATTAACTAACATTTCTGTTATTAAGTAAGGCATTCATTAAGTGAGTTTTGCTCCATTTTACGACCTTTCTTGCCTCAGCTGTTAAGTGAATCACTATGGCCCCTTTGTGATTTGTGGACTTCAATTCCCAGAATTCCTGAGCCAGCCATGCTGAAGTCCACAGGTCATAAACGGGCCATAGATCCCCCATCCCTGATTTGAATGATTTGACACCATCATTGTAATGACACATGCTAATTGTTCAGTTGCCACAGTATTAAGAGTGGTATAACTTTATCCACTTCAATAGAAAAAGTAGTGTTGTCTGCCCCTGATCTTGACTTAGTAATAAAAAAAATAAGAGTGTGCCTGAACCAGGAGGAAGGAATGTCTACAAAAATGGATATATATATTTTGTTTGAAGTCTGATGTCTGTCTTCTGAGACATCTGCTTTTTCTTGTGTGAGTTTGGCACCCACCCTCCATCTCTAATGTGGAATAATCATACACCTGTTAATAAGGGTTGTGTGGAAATGGCTTCTCTCCAAGGCGATGTTTATGTTCTGAGTATGAGGTGATGGTGATGGTAATTTTTCAATGATGAATTTCTTGAGTGGTAAAGGAGACAGAAAAGTGATACCTATTCAGAATAGCAGGCAGATGCAATGCTGGATTTTATTTATGTATTTATGCAGGTCATTTTTATGGTGCACATCTTCAACAAGTGATTCTGGCTGACTGACATATGGTGCAAATCCCCCCCTCAAGTTTATAAAACCAGTATAAAAGAAAATAAAATGCAATTAAAAACGATCACAGTAAGTAATCAAGGCACCTCACAGGAACACACCATAATTTATCAGGTTCTACTAATCTCTGAGGGCATAGCCAGGTCATCATGGCCTTACAAACAGTCGGTAGGGTTGGTGCCATCTGGATATAAGGGAGAAGGCTGTTCTAAAGGGCAGATACCCTGAGAAGTCATATCTCTTGGGTTCCATTAGATCAGGGGTCCCCAACCCCCAGACTGCAGACTGGTACATCCACAGCCCATTGAGACCGGGCTGCACAAGGGGCGAGCGGGCACACGAATTTGTACATGCACAGCAGTTAGGTTGCGTGTGTGAAACCATCCCTCTCCCCGCCGCTGCCGTCAGTCTATGGACCCAGAAAGGTTGGGGACTGCTGCATCAGATATCATTGTTTTGCAGAAGGGATGCACTATTGTAAGTGATTTGGCTTATCTGATGCCCTCTTTTTATTGGTTCTTCAAAATTCATATCCATTGCTTGTAATTAAATTCTGTAGCTTTCTTTTGCTGAAATTCGGTGACAAAAGTTCAACAAATGTGTTCAGGAAATCATATCCCTCTAATAAGGATGCAATACAAAATTATCTCTCCAATATTCAACAGATTTCGATAGGGGTCCTAATTCTATGACAAGTCTAGGTCAGTGAAATTTTTGTTTACTGTGGCTATACACTTTCATGTGGCTTTTTAAAAACACACAGATTAAAAAAAACTATTTCCATAACTGTTAAAACGCACAATGAATTTGCTCTGCTGCACTTTATTATAAACTTACAGAAGTTCAGATTGACTGCTGTTAAGTACCACAGATACTTAAAATCCGTGCATGTGGTGAAAAACATGCTTTCATTTTATTAGACCTCTATGTTGAGTTATGTATTTTTTAAACAGCCCTGAGTCCAAAAGTTAAGATTTTTGGTGCTGAAAATCTGAATTACCAGCTTTAAACCTTCAGCGAGTTTTTGTTTAATTGCTTAGGAGTGTCATCATCTTTCTGAAAATCCCTTATTTTCAGTTGTTTTTTTTTTAAAGTAGTTTGCAATTCAGAAGAGGAATAGGCTTCCTGTCTTTTATTTTCTGAACCTATTTTTATAATGTTTGTACACTGGTGTGTTTTCCCAATTAGGTGTAAAAGAAATTTTTTCCCCCTATATACCGTATTTTTTGTACTATAAGACGCACTTTTTTAGTCTCCCAAAAGGGGATGAAAATGTCTGTGCATCTTATAGACTGAATATTGCCGAGATCCCGCAAACCTGATGGCCATTTTTTGGCCTCCGCATGGCCCATTTCAGGCCTTTTTTTGGCCCATTTTCAGGGCTTTTTTCAGCCGGTTTTTGAGGGTTTTTTACCCCTTTTGGGGGCTATTTTGCCCCATTTTTAGGCTTTTTTCAGACCATTTTTGAGGCTTTTTTTGGCTATTGAAAAAGCCTCAAAAATGGTTCAGAAAAAGCCTCAAAAATGGGCTGAAAAAAGCCTCAAAAACGGGGGGGGGGGGGGGGAGCCTAGAAAACAGGCAGAAAAAAAGCCTTGAAAATGGGCTGGAAAGGCCCAAAAATGGGGCTTGCGGAGGCAAAAAAAAAATTTCGTTGATTTCCTCTTCTAAATTTAGGTGCGTCTTATAGTCAGATGCATCATATAATCCCAAAAATATGGTACTTATCACAAAAGTGGTGGGCACTCCATCACTGGAAGCTTTCAAGAAGAGACTGGATAGCCATTTATCAGAAATAGTATATGCTGTGTGAGTAGGGGGTTGGACTAGATGACCTCCAAGGTCCCAACTCTATTACAAGCACATCTGACTCATTTATTCTTCTCTAATGAGCGTCCATGGGACTTTGCCGTTTTCATCAGAATAATGAAAGCAGCAGCACATCCCTGTCTTCCCTTTTTTGTAAATTCATGCAACATCACAATGCACATACAAAAAGGACTTGCTTTCGGATACCACAACACAGTTTTGCACTCCCCCCGCCCCCACCTCAGCAGGATGCTGTTGTGCTTTTGAAAGTGTAAATCAAACTTAAATAAACTGTAAACCTATAGTTAACTCCTGCTGGTTAAACACAAATCATATTCGGATAGGAGAAGGGGGGAAAATCATTTCAAACTGGAAACAAAAACTTCAGACCTTGAAGGAGAAATAGAGAGGAAACATAAGGGTCAGGTGAGTTGCATATTATTGAAATAACAGGCTGCTTCTAAGTCAGCCTATTTTACAGCCACAACTAGCTGAACATCAAAGGACTGAAGTTTGAACCATGCCATGATCCACATAAGGATTTGCTCCTTGGTTCTGACATCAGACTACAAATACGTGTGACTTCTCATCCCTAGTACAGATGATTAGCACTAGAGAAGTAGGAGATTCCAAAGTTGAAAGAAATCTGTCTAGAATTGCCAAATATCACAGATGCCGCTATGGTGTAGTTTACCTACTGCTTCTCTCACACATGCTGAATTAAACAGCATAGGGAACAAAGGGGGAGAGCCAGACGGAATGGGAGAAGTCACAGCTGCATTCTTGTTTTGCAGCTGTGAATTTCTTAAAGCAACAGGCACAGTCTCTGCAATTGCAGTCTGACGGCCTTAGATCTCATGTTCTCTACTAAATTTAAAGCTTTGGATTGTTTTTTTTTAAAAAAAAAAAAAAAACTTTCCAGGACTAAAATACTTGATTTAAGAAAGTACCTTTAAGCATTTCTAGTTTCCTAAATGTTAGAAAACATGGGAATGATGCTTCATACTGCTCAGATTCGTATTCTGGTTACTTTGATTTGAACCTAAAAGAAATGTACTACGGGATTGTTATAAGATACATATCTGTATCCTTATGTTGTGTTTAACAAAATCCTATTTTTGAACAGTCAAGTTATATAGCTAAGGAAAATTTGAACAGATTCAGTTTAAGCTAGATCAAATTTAACTTCAGTAGCCTATTAAAAGAATATTCCAGTGTTAATCTGATCTTCTGAAATGCATGTCATTACTTTAAGCTTTGTAAAGCCTGTGTAAAAATGCTTTAAGCCTGAATAGTTAATCAAAGACTGAGATGGCATACTCATTTGGATCCTTCTTCTTTGACTCATCTGCTTTATGGATCAGACGTTATTTTGTTTTTGAGTGGAGCACTCAAGGTCACAAAAAAATATGAGGAGGAGGTTTTGCCCTTAATTCCTATTGGGAAAAAAAATAAAAATAGAATTCAGATTCTTTGACTTTCTTTTGGTTTTATATATGATCTTGTTCCTCTGCCTGAATACTCTCTGAAAACAGTCTGCAATACCGAGAATGAGATGACCCCCAAATGATACGAGACAGCAGTTATAAAACAGCCGCAAATATAAAAGTTAGATAGACAGCTGCAACTTGAACATGCTTATCTATGGCCTAATTACCTAGGTAGTAGTGTTACAGAACACTACAAGTCATTATTACAGCTGTTACTTAAAGTTGTATCTGCAATGGGCTTTTTTTTTTTATTTTGCTCATATTCGATATAATAAAAGCATCAGCATATCTCTTGCACTCATTAGTTTAATGCATGGTTAGCTCTGATACCTTCATTTTCCTTAGCAAAATGCTAAATTCCCTGTAAGATAGTAAATCTGAAGATGAACTTTCATTGAGATTTAATCATGTTACTAGTTCATAATAAACATGTTAACTATAAAAATAAAGCTTCAGGAGTCTGAAGCCAAAAAAATAAAAAATCATTTCAGCAACTTTTAAATACTGCACAACCGTTTTTGCCTTGTAAGCAATGCTCCCGATTTCAGATGGAACTCTACCAAGCAAATTCATTTTGCTCTCCCTTTTCTTGCGAACATGCTTTATGGCCCTTTGGAGACGATGTGATGAAGAAAATTGGCGGGAACTAAGCTCAGAAATGGGTCCAACTGTCAGGAGGTGCTCAATTTGAACTGCACATCTTTCTCTTTTGTCAGATTGTTGGCTGTGATCATCAGCTGGGAAGCCCTGTGAAGGAAGATAACTGTGGGGTCTGTGATGGCGATGGTTCCACCTGCCGGCTTGTTCGAGGCCAATATAAATCTCAGCTCTTGGCAAATAAATGTAAGATGTTGACTTGACTTTTACCTCAGTGGGAATACGATTGTTCTCCAAACCATAATATGTAAAGAAAAAAGAAAGAAAGAAAAAAAAAAGGAGTGTTAGGTCCTTAAATTTTTAGTAACAACCAAAGCTATCCTAAAAAATGTTTGCTTGAACTTTCCTGGCCTCAACCTGGGAAATCAAATGCAGTTAATTTCTGAATATTCCATCTCCTCCCAAAAAAAAAAGGATTGGATCCTTCTGTTTTGGGAGCTGTTAAATAGGTTTGCCAGATGTCACAAAGAACGTAGCTATTTTTCTTTACATATCAGAGGACAGCTCTACAGATGAAACCGGTCCTGCGGCGTAATAGGAAAAAGCTGCACCTGCTGAATAATTTTTGCCTGCTCTCTTGTCTGTTAGATATATGCAACCCACATTGTGTTTGGAATCATGCCAACTGTAGCGGACAATGGAGCATGCTCATGCAGTTGTCAGTGAAAAATAATGAAACAAAACGTACATGCCCTGAAAGCATGCAAAGACTTGCGAAGTTGGAACATCCCAGCGTTAATTCATTCATGGAAATAGGGTAGCTTGGGCCAAACTACTGCATATTGTTAACCCAGCAACCTCTTTGAACTGCGAAGCCAGCTTGAGAGAAGATGATTTGCGGTTTATAGGGCTTGGGGAGGTGAAGGAAACCCAGCCATTCATTTGCCAGTAGTTCTTCCGTATGAAGTCATGGGCTTGATTTAGACAGCTACATTTACCATTCAGAAGTGGTTCTGGAAACATGCAGAGGGAAAAGCGATTCCATCCTAATCGTGTCCATTTTTCATCGCTAAATGTCTCTGCAAAACAGAAAGGGGCAGTTTTGTAACATGTAGCATGCTATTAAACGTACACTTTATTTTATTTTTTTTCCTCATTGTGCCAAAAGTGATTTCAGCACTATATCTGCTTCAGGTATGTGAGTATTTGTGTACATACATTTAATTGTATTCTGATTGTAAAAAAGGGAGTACGTTACCTAAACATTTAAAAATCACATTTGGAATAGTCTTTGCTGAATATCTTATTCCATCTATTTATGTTTGATTGCTGTAAGGAATGTGAAGAGACATTTGTTTAAAGAATCATGTTTGCTGTCAAACAGAATATTTTCTTGTCTAGAAAGTTCATGCTACATCCACAGTTGGCAGATCAGCGTTTTGCATGTTGTTGTATTAAGTGAATGCAGAGCAAAAAAAAAAACCCCTTCAAGAATCTCACCTGGGTGTTCTCTAAGTGAATTGGATTTCAACTTCATTCCTGATCAATATAATCAAAGGCAACAGTTGCAAACTTTGAGGTAGAGAAATATGAGAAATTAATTTACAATCTTGGCTGTTCTTGTGCCAAGGAGAAAAAATTATCATAGGCAATGTGGCTTACTGCATTCTGCTGGTACTATGCTGGCGAGAACAGAAGAACATTTCCACCAAGTCATGATGCTTACTGTAAATCAATTACCGTATCCTTCATCACAACCTACTGTATTTACAAGGCTGCAGTAATGGTAGCAAACTATATAGAATGGCTTAAACTGCAAACTATGTAGAATGGCTTGAACTGCTTGGACAAAGGGCACCTTTAAAATAGAATAAGTAAACCAATAATTCCATTTCAGATGCTTTCCTTAAATATAAAGCTTTTTAAAATGCAGAAGTGATTACTAATTATGGTGATAGCTGTGATACAGATATCGGGCCCTTTTCCATAACTGCTCTCTTCTTTATTTTTCTTTTTGTTGCCACCGTTTATGGTTCCTGCTTACATTTAGATATTTTCACTGTCTTACCGCTTCCAGTTTTTAGTTCTATCCTTGCTGCTTCTCATGCCTCATTTCTCAGGTTTCGATCAACTCTTAAATGCAACATGGAGATTTAATTTGCCATGACATTTGGAAAACTGGAGAACAATTCCCATCCTGGATGCAAGGGAGGAAAAATGATAACCTGAATGCCATGTTGTCGTCGTGATGTTCAATTTTGCATCAGATATCCCAATACGATTCACGCCAATTCCACATTTGCATAAGTTATACGATGATGTCATGATTCATAGGCCATCATTTGGAGACAAGGAAAAACATCTCCAATATCCTTTAACCTCACTTCGCTTTCCAGAAGGAAACTCGTGGGAATTGATGAATTGATCCTTCTGATTAACCAGTAAATGGACTGGTGCAATTCTCTCCCCTCCCCCACATACCGCCTATGAGTAATTTCCATGTGTCTGGAGATTAACCCCACTTAAACTACTGCTTAAGCAAGAATGTCTGAAAATGAATCTCAATCTAGACTTGATGAATTATAAATGCTAAGCCACACTCATTGCTTCAATTGCTTTGCCTTAAAAAATTACTTCCCTCTGGTTTCCTCTTGTTCATCACTCCTTTTGTCTGTGAGTTCCTCTGCTTTTTCTTTAAATTGGCAAACCTCAAGGCAAACCTCATCTCTTTTTTTTAATTCTCTGGGGACAGTCTCGAGAAGCAGAGTAATAAATGAATAGGAGAACTATTAACAGATTAACAGAATTGGAAGGGACCTTATAGGTCATCTAGTCCAACCCCCCGCTCAATCAGGAGACCCTATACCATTTCTGACAAATGGCAGTCCAATCTTTTCTTGAAAGTCTCAAGTGATGAAGCTCCCACAACTTCCGAAGGCAAGCTGTTCCATTGGTTGATTGTTCTCACTGTCAGAAAGTTCATCCTCATTTCTAGGTTGAATCTCTCCTTGATCAGTTTCCATCCATTATTCCTAGTCTGGCCTTTGGGTGCTTTGGAAAACATTGATTGAGCGCTAGGTTGATCATGCAGAAATGGTTGAGCAGCAGGAGAAAGGATGCCAGAAACTTGCAAGAAACACACCTCAGCCACAAAAAAGCAAAGTGCTTCCACCCTGTGCAATTTGAACTTTGGATATTCTTACTTTCATTTGCAGCCCTAATGATTTTAAATAAAAGAAAACCAATTCTCCAGGGTTGCAGATGGAATTCCCCACTTTTAGAAATTGTAGATGAACAAGTGTACCTAAATGGATGAGAGGGGGGGGGGGTGAGAGAGAGAGAGAGAGAGAGACCCTAACTAACTTAGATTTTCTCTAAGAACCTTTTCCAATGAGCCATTTATACATTATCCAGACCGTTTTAAATAAAGTATGAATTTGAATTACAGAATTATTGAACTTCTGTATCTTCACTGCTATCCCATAATGACATTTGCACCAGTTCTGATTACTTCAGTGATTGTTGGAATTTATATTAACCAAGCCAACAAATAATTTTAGGTGTATGCTTTCTGCTAAATTTATGACCAATTAATGGCTATCTTGATTCTTGTATTCACATTCCTCCCCTGTTGCATCTCAGCATGCAATTCTTCTAGTAATAACAAAAAGAAAGACAAGAGAAAAAAATCTTTATAGTGGCCTGATTCCCATTTGTTCACTGTAAATATTACAGAAATCCTTTGGAAGCTAATTGAGCAATCCGATGGGTGCCTGACTGCGTGAACTGTAAGGGAGAAATATTGTAGGACATGACTGGAGAGAGGCAACGGAGAGGAAATATGAACAAATGCATATTTGAGCTCATGGATTATATGCAGGCACCCAAGTGGGCATTTCAAAGTTGTGCTCTGAGTGATGTGGTAGTTGGGGAGACAAATACAATTGAAATGCCTCTGTGAATTAACTCTGTGAAAGATAGAAAAATATATGTAGGGAGGACTTGTGGAGGAAATGAAGAAACGTGGAGGTGTAAAAAGAGCACTTCCCTAGAAGCAGATCACAAAAAGGTCGCATTCCAAGAATAATAAAGCAATCCTGTAATATTCGGATGTGGTTGTGCAATTGGTGTTGAGTTCCTACTAAAATTAAAATCAGTTTTTACAGCCCAGGAACTCATAGAAGGAATACTTTAAAATATTAAGACATATTGTCATTGAAGAGGCATAATCTGGAAACCAGTGCACATTTTGTGTAAATGGGGCATTCTAGGGTCACAATAAAAATGTTTTCCTTGTGGTCTAGTTGAGTTTGGAGGACATGCACTCTAATGTTACAAATTGAAACAATCGATCAAGGAACTGCTGTGCTACATGGGAATGTTTTAAAAGAAAGAAAAGGATAAGAAATTTTTTTTTTCCTCCCTGGAATAAAGCAGTGTAATAGAGATTTGGGAGTTTTCTAGAACTAAATAACATGGCAGGAAAAGGAGCTCAGGGCAAAGGAAATGGTGAAGAAAAATTATTCTCTCTTCCTTTCTCTTTTATCAAGATTCCCCAGTGTTTCTTAGAAAAAAGGAAACAGAACTACAAGGTTTTTGTTTTAGATTAGTTGAGCATAAGAACATTCATACAGTGGTACGCATTAAAGTGCAAAACCTGATTTTGTTGAGCAGGACTGTCCACACTGCAGCATATTCCCCAGTATGGTTGAATACTATATTTTAAAGATGATTTTTTTTTTCAAAATACGTTGTCTGTAGATAATTTTATTCTTAGATATCCTACACATTTTTACAATCTTTTCCTTGATAATACATGGCACAGGCTGGGGACTGAGGCATTTTTGCTTTCATTTATGATTTTCTATCAATTTTTGCCTGGAAAGGAACATCTGTTAAGCAGGTAGCAGGAAAATGTCAGAGGCATCCTGTCACACTTAAGGGGTTTGAATTTTTTTAGCACTTTGAATTAGCAGATTCTGTGCCAAAAGTATGCTGGAAATGTTTTTTCTTTTTAAATATTCCAAACACACTGTTGGTTTCATCATATTGGATTCATTTTCTCTTCATATCTGCGTTTATTTTGTGCTTCTGCTTTGTGTCCATTGCTAAGGAAAAATAGGAAAGGGAAGGAAGAGGAAAAATATATGTAACATTGCAACTATTAGCCTTTATAAGAAAAATAACTACTGTAGTATTCATAGGGCTGGTATATCAATCCCAGAGGGGCTGGAAACAGAAAAGCGGTGGGGTGGGAGAAGATATGTGTCTCTGGCTTGCCTCCTACACTCTTCTTAAAGGAGAAACATCTGGTTGGTGTCCTCTTTTTGCCTATAAAAATGAAAGATGACTTGAAAAGTTCGGCAGTTCAGCAATTGAGGGCCCTTCTCTGCATCCCCCGTTTTTATTAGCCCCCTTATAGAATGAATCTGTTTGGGGTTTTTTTAATCACAGAACAAGCCAGTCTGGAAGCTGTACTGAATAAAGAGCTCTGGCTGTTTTCTAGACATGCCCAAATCTATCCCAGCCACTTGGAGCAGCCTCAGGGAGATGGCCTCATTTTCTGGGGCGGATTATAGAAAAAAAGTATTCCTGTGGTACTCAGCAGGGTCAAATCAAAGTAGGTGACATCAAGGGAAATGATTCCAAAAAGTGGTAGCCAAGGCCAGGGTCTAGGTATTGAGGAAGGAAACTTCAGACACAGTTGGTTTCACATCACAGAGAGCTTGAAACGAGAAATTTAGCCAAGAAACTTCCATTCTCAGGAAGTTTCATTTTGGGAATTAATTAACTACTGTGCTGCTTTCTAAAACTGTGATATATTTGACTGACATGGTGTGATAAATGAAAACAGCCACTATGATTCATAAACCATAGATTATGATCTAACAGGATGTGAGTACCATGTCAAGCTGTTGCACTGGTGCTTTGGGTTTAGCTGGTTGCGTAAACCCAATTATTAAAGTTTGTGAACAATATCTTATTCCTTAACATAATCTGTGAGCTCATCTTATTGCATTTAATTCCACAAATTAAAGCAAACCATAGGTTAATACATCATGTAAGCTTGAAGAGTAAGACATTAATGTGTCTCGCTCAGAAGCAAATCCCAATATATTCAGTAGAATTATTATCATGTAAGAGTTCATACGGCAAGCAAATCTCACAGAGCTGTGAGACTAAAAACCAGAAAGCTTTTTAATCAGTGGAATTGTAGACAAGTTGGAAGGAAAAGAACCAGATATAAACTGCAGTAGCCATTAGAGAAGACTACAAGTCTCATGTTAATAGAGGGCAATAAGCACCGTAAAGTGTTTTCATCCACTTTATTTCATCCAAGTTTATTTCATACAAACTTTCATAATAAATTTATAAACATATAATAATATATAATAAAGATTCTTATCTGGCAATGCCCTAATGTAGTTTCTACTGAGTTAAGTTGAGGAGCCTATATCTATGTCAATGTATTACATATTGCCTTGCCAAAATCACAGAGAACCAAGGGTCTAAAGAGAGATGTTCTTGCTAATGTCAAACTTTAGGTTAGTCGAAACAATAATACGATTCAATATCCTGGGCATAGCTCTACGCCTCTATTCAATTAAAAAGAATTTGCTTGCTTCAGAGTTTTTAATTGGAGAGGGTATACTGGCACATCTGGGAAAACCCGAATCTGAGAGTTCCGGGTTTTCCCTCAGTAAATCAAAAAACCCCAAACCATCCCCTCAATCATCATTCGATCACATGCTCCAATCACCATTCTTTCCATCTCGAGAAAGCACTCCAACCACTCCTTCTCCAAATGCAGGATCGGCCTGACCTGGACCGAAAGGAAGAATGCTATCTTGTCTAAAACTAATCCCTCTATGAAAATCCCCCCTCCTACTTTCCCATACAGGAGAAGGTGTCAGCGTGGAAGCTTCCGGCCTAATATGGCTTTCAAAGATGACATTGGCTTTAAAAAGGGACATTGAAATTCTTCTCTGGGCTTTGGTGGAACTGAGCACTCAAAGGCAAAGTAAGACTTCAGCAGAATTTTCAGACTACTAGACAACATGTGACCTGCTGGGTCATTGTTTCAGATATATCTCATTACTTAAACAGAGAAACTGAATGACCAGGGGCAGGCAAAAAAAAACCCAGTAAGAATGGGAGCAATGTTCAACTCTCCAATGGCTTCCCCAGTGACTTTCCTTATAGGAAAGTGGCAGGGAGCATTGGAATGATGATCATGTAACCACAACAGTACAGCAGCACTGAAGCAGCCACCGCTTTTCCAAATTTCAGCTCCCCAGGAGCAGGGGTGAAATCCAGCAGGTCCTGACAGGTTCTAGAGAACCAGTAGCGGAGTGTTTGAGCCAGTAGCATAAATTTTGAGTAGTTTGGAGAACCAACAAATACCACCTCTGGCTGGCCCCAGAGTGGGATGGGAATGGAGATTTTGCAGTATCCTTCCCCTGCCACACCCATCAAGCCACACCCACCAATCCCCACCACGCCCACCAAGTCACGCCACAGAACCGGTAGTAAAAAATTTTGGATTTCTCCACTGCCCAGGAGTGATAGATCACCATTTCACCCAGTGGAAGGTTACAAACAATCAGACAATTTTAGTAGTACATTATACAGTTTCCATATTGCAGAGTGAAGGAACGCATATCAAAAGCCCCTTTGACAATACTGAGTTCACTGGAAATTAAAAAGAAAATAAAGAAAAATTGTGGTTGTTTGTACTTCAAATGACCTGGAGATAAACACAGACTTTCTATTTTCACAAGTCTCATTCCATTAACTTCTTTTAAACCTATTATTATATTACAGAGACCAAAAAAGGTCTTGCTAACACATTTTAATATTTGAAAATGGAAAAACATACTTGGGGGGGGGGAAACTACTTTAAAAGGGCATTTTTGTCCGTTTGTGAGTTTATGATAACATTTTAGAGTGTAGCTATGATTAGCACTGCGTAAAATAAATACCAAGATGAACTGGCTTCCAAGCAAATATTCTTATATCATTATTTTAAACCAGTTTAAAAGATGAAACGATTGAAAGAAGGAATGTGTTGAAAGGAAAGTTGAGTTCACACTAACCAGGACCAGAAAGCTGTTTTTTTTTTTTTGAAATAAATAAAGTTAATAATAAATATATAAATAAGTGGGGGGAAATGCACTTTTGGGTGGGTATTTCAGAGTTGGCCACTGATCATACAACATCTGTGTTTATGAGAAACCATTTAGAGAGTGCAGGAGTTTGCAGAAAATATAAAGAAAGAACTAAACCAAAGACCTAATAATTTATCCAGAAACGTGTCTCCAATTGGTCAGTTTGGTGCCTTAAGAGGCTCACAAGCAGCACATAAGGGGCATGGTCCTGGAAGTAAGATATACTTGTCAAAACTAATGGTTGTCAGGTCAGAGATCATCCTTACAAGCTAAATGTATTGTTCAACTCTGCACTGTGTGAAAAAAAAATCTTGCTTTTATGTTTCCGAAAATTTTCATTATTAAATTTCATTGGGGACTCTTCAAGAAGGAGGTAAAATAGCTATCTTCCCCTGTCTCACAGGAACCTTTGATTTCTATTATTTATTGCTTATTAGAGATTATCACTCAACTAACAAGATCTCTTGGCAATTTATTTATGCACATCTGCCATTTGTTTCCTGTTGGCAACTTTCCTTTGCAGGAATTGCTGCAACCCCCTAGTTATTATGTTTTACAATTCCTAGTATGGTGACTAAGCTTTTGGTTCTTTTTATCCGATGGCACTAGAATTGTGTATTGAGAGAAGTGCATTAGCAGTTTTGCTTTTTGACTCAAGTATGCAATTAAGTATTAGAAAAAGCACATAGAGATCCATGCACATACAACACACAAATATTTAATACTATTAAGTATTGTATGGCTGCCTTGATCTTTCAAGGCCTCTCTATCTTAGCAGAGTACATAAAGCATAAATGGTTATAAACACTGACATATAAAAAAGGGGAAAGTTGGGAACCAACTAGGGTTTTTTTTTCTTTTTACTTCTTTTTTCTTTTCCTTTCCTTTTCCTTTTTGGTTTTTCTTAATTTTTAATAAGCACAAGCAACATTAAGTAACAACACCCAATTGATATCAGTATTAAAAATTAATCTTAAAATAGAAAGGTTTATTATATAATAAAAAATGTGAGCATTTTGCAGTTGTTTATCAAAACTAGATGTATATTTTAAGCAACCCTAAGCTGCAGACCAATTAGGTCTAGAGGTAAAAGCACCAGGCTAGAAAGTGGGAGGCCATGAGTTCAAGTCCTGCCTTAGCCATATAAGTAAGTTGGGTGACTTTGGGTGAATATCCCTCAACCCACCTCACAAGGTTGTTGTGGGACAAAGAAAGTAGTATTAGGTAAGTTCACTGCTTTGAGTTATTTTTTTAAAATAATAAAGTTGGGATACAAGCAAATATTAACAATAACATCTTAGAAATCATAGTTAATGTTGACATAACCCCTTTTTTCTTTCTCTTTAAAGACTTAAACTATCTAAGTCATGCGAGTTTTAATAACCTTTAGACAAATACCATATAAATTCCATTCTATCCAAATAATATAATGCACTACTTGTGTTTAAAATAATACAATAAAAATTTAAAATTATTTTTCCACTGAAATGAATGAGTAATCGATAGACTTTTTAAATCCTTATTTCGATTTTCAATATACATGTTGAATGTATATTTAATATCTGGATCGTTGTGCAAAATTGCACAATAGGATCTACAGTCTGAAAAAGGCTGCTAATCCTGGTACCACACGGTTATTTTCCTCTTTTTCTATGATACTTATGTACACCAAGTTTTTACAAATGCAGCATACAGTTATTTATATATATATATATATATATATATATATATATATATATATATGTGTGTGTGTGTGTGTGTGTGTGTGTGTGTGTGTGTGTGTGTGTTTTCTCAGGTTTTCATGGGTGTTTGTATGTAGGTCTTTGGTTATTCGGGTCTTCTCCCACATAAAATTGGAAGTGTCTTGGCGACGTTTTGACGAAGTCTCATTCGTCATCTTCAGGCTGGTGTTCTCGGCTTCGTGCTCCTGGAAGCACGAAGCCGAGAACACCAGCCTGAAGATGACGAATGAGACTTCGTCGAAACGTCGCCAAGACACTTCCAATTTTATGTGGGAGAAGACCCGAATAACCAAAGACCTACATATATATATATATATATATATATATATATATATATATATATATATATACAGTATATATTTATTTATTTTGATTTATATGCCGCCCTTCCCCGGAGACTCAGGGCGGCTTACAATGCGTTAAGCAATAGCCTTCATACTTTTGTATATTTTATACAAAGTCAGTTTATTGCCCCCACAAACTGGGTCCTCATTTTACCTACTTTAGAAAGGATGGAAGGCTGAGTCAACCTTGAGCCTGGTGAGAATTGAACTCGCAGTAATTGCAGGCAGCTGGAAGCTAAATACTACTTTTTAACAGTAGAATTAGTCTGCTGCACCACTCAGGCTCTTCCATACTTCCATCTCCTCCCTATTCACCTCCACTTCATCTCAGTAACATATTCACCTCCCTATTCATCTCCACATCATCTCAGTAACTTACGGTAATCACTGAATATCATCATAGCAAATACTTTACTTTAGCCATAGAAAATAATTTTAAATAATTTCAAAGTTTGATTATGTTTCTTGTTTATTTTATTTTTTAACATGCATGAAAATTCTTTGTGCAAATTCTTGAAGAACAGGAGTCGGCTTGAAGAAGAACTGATGCATTAAGGCCACGAGGGTTTGTTTTACAAGAGACTTTGTTTAATTTAAACAGATTTTCTCAAAAACAAGGCCATTGACTAGGCATATAAAGCATGCTTGTTTCACATTTAGTTTTTCTTCAGGGTTCATTGGATTTGAGTGTTTTTATTTTAAGTGACCAAAGTATGGCTTGCAATTTTCCCATGAAAATGGTTTTCTCTGCTTGGCTGAGCTTCCTTTGCTTGTTGACCATGTGTATTTTTTTGTTTTCTTGCCTCCCCAATCCAGTGGATGACACTGTTGTTGTTATTCCCTATGGAAGTCGTCATGTTCGCCTAGTGCTGAAAGGTCCTGATCATTTATGTAAGTAAAAATACGCTTGTTATATTGAAATACTTCTAATAACCTTTGGAACTCTTATTTCAAACAATGCTGTATGGCTCCTTTATTTTAGGGAGATTGAAACATGAACAAGGGGCTTTGTATATGTATAGAGAGTCCATATCTGGGCCGCAAAAGTCCAGATGACCATTAGATGCCATCTTTTTGCTTAATTTTTAAATTTTATTTTACTGTGATTTCTTTGGTTGATTGTTGTGAGCTGCGCAGAGGCGTTGGATCAGGCAGCATACAACTTTAAATAATACCAATAATAATAATAATACTAACTAGGATAATCCTAATTTGTAAGAAAGTAGAGTATGTTCTAAAACTGGTATCTGATTTTCCACTCAGTATGTTAGTGCATGTGTGCATACATAATTTCTGTAAAATGTGTTTTTTTGTTGATAAGAATATAATAAAAGCTACCATGGTATTGAGACGAATTTAACACATTGTTCTTATGCTTACCTTTGTTTCATGGAGCAAAGGGTAAAGGAATCAACCATCAGATTGTGCTATTAAAGGAGTTACCCATAGAAAATAAAAATGTGGAAAGAAAAAGGTTGGGAGCTATATAGGTCTTCAGTTTACTGAATTAGAATGTGATTGACAAGGGTTAAGATAGGGCCAGGGGTGGGATTCTACTGGTTCTACCTGGTTCGGGTGAACTGGTAGCGGCAGGGGCGGGAGGCTCCACCCACCCGCCCAGACGTCATCACAAGCGCTCTGCGCATGCCCGGAAGTCTCTGCACATGCACAGAGATGGTGCACACAAGTGAAGCTTGCGCTCACAAGTGGTGGGTTTCAAAAATTTTTACTACCGGTTCTGTGGGTGTGGCTTGGTGGGCTTGGTGGGCGTGGCTTGATGAGCGTGGCAGGGGAAGGATACTGTAAAATCTCCATTCCCACCCCACTCCAGAGGAAGGTTACTGCAAAATCCCCATTTCCTCCCGATCAGCTGGAACTTGGGAGGCAGAGAATAGATAGGGGCGGGGCCAGTCAGAATTTTTACTACTGGTTCTCCGAACTATTCAAAATTTCTGCTACTGGTTCTCCAGAACTGGTCAGAACCTGCTGAAACCCACCTCTGGCGTGTACGCTCGCCAGAGTACCACTACTGGATAGGGCATGTATACATAGTAACCATTATTGAAAGACAAGAGATAATCTAAATTTAAAGCAAAAATTGTGGATAAATCTAAATTTTGTTGGCATTTGAAGTTCATTCCTCCCACATTGGAGGCTCATATTAAAAATATACTGATTTCTTACTTGGAATGTGTAATGATAGGAAAGAGCAGAAGAAGCTTTTCTTGAGATTCTAAGCAATTGCTTTCTAACTCCTTTATGCTCCCTGTACAGATAAAATGTTGTATGCAACATATCTTTTTCCAAGTTACTATGTGTGATTCCTAACCTTGTTTGGCTTCAATACAATATATGCCACTCTCAATGTATGCATAGAATTCTGAATGGCAGGTATATTCAACAAGTTTCCTATGTCCCTTTTTCAATGGAAGAGTTAAATGAAGTTTTTTCTCGAATTCTACAGAAACTATTGTACAGTCCTGTACAGAAGCTGTACAACATATAGATATTTTAGATTAGCATATGTCTTTCAGAACTAAAAGGACTACCCAATCCTATAGATTAGAGACAGCAAACACTTGCAGCTGGTTGTCAGCTTTAAGATAAGCAATAGTAAAACTCTGAAAGGGCAAAGAACTTTTTCAAAAAAAACCCTTTCATGCTGCCATAATTAAGGACATTTTATGATGGGTTATATATGGATTATATTCTATGTGCTCTTGATAAACTACCTTAGGTACATACAATTTGTTCTTGGGTGTAAAATGTGTAATTGTGAACATTTATCAGTAGATTGCGAGTTATAAACTATGAAAGAGGGGAAAATATGTAATATTTGCCTACAAGATAGAACAGTAAGAAATAAATATTATTTTGAGAATGCTTAGCCTGTACTCCTGTGGCTCTTATTTGCCATGCATGCTGTTTCTCAGACTAATAAACATTATCATTTTGGTGCTCTGCTGCCAATGGAATTAAGAAGAGCAGGAGAGAGAAACATTTACAGAAACCAGTGTCTAGAAATACAAGATTAGGGCAGTATTTTTGTCCTGACGTGGTCTGTTACTTTTACCCCTGTATTTAGTCATAGAGTAAGAGGGGGATGGAGTTACAGTATGATGTAGTTGTATCATGATGCATAAGTTTCTGGGTAGAACTATAATAATTGAGCTGCCACCATCTGGCTACTATTAGATAACTGCAAGGCTTAGAAAGATCCTGAAGCAGAAGCCACCAATCTTTTGGGAACCAGGGACATGGAGAGAGTTTTTTCCGCAGACCAGAGGGTACGTGGTTTCGTATGCTGCTTGCATCCCGTGGATGGGGCTTCTCTTGTTTGAGTGGCCCGGTTTCTGGCAAGCCGCAAACTGGTGCCAGCCCATGGACTGGGGGTTGGGGACCCCTACCCTGACGGATAGGTTCAGTGCTGTAGGGTAGAAATTAAATTCCAATAAATCTTTAAACAGAGAACCAGTTTAAAAGCTGTGGCAGTATTGCAGGCTATTGCTGCTGGCTGCTGGCTGCCTGCAATTTGGCAGTTCGAATGTCACCAGGTGTCAGACTGCGGTGCTATCTCAAAATTAAATGAATTTCCAAACTGCCAATCTTTAAGGAAATCTTTCTTTAATTGAGCTCAGCCACCGGATCATGACTCTGTGCAGACAAGACTGACCTTTTGCCTCCCAATCCCTCCCTTTCTGATCCCCAAATCTCTGCTTCTCATTGGCTGTCTTCCAAGTCAATCTTCAGACTTCTTTTCCTCGTCATTTCCCAAGAATGTGCCCCCTCCCCTCATCTTCACGACAACCAGGCTTCAGAGGGATTTAGCAGGCAAAAGTTTCAGAGTTTATCTTTCACTCTCCTCTGCTCTCTCTCTATGCCAGCGTTGCAACGCTGACATCAGGCTCATGGTTGACTCATCCTTCCATCCTTCCGAGGTCAGTAAAATGGGGACCCAGATTGTTGAGGGCAATATGCTGACTCTGTAAACCACTTAAAGAGAGCTGTAAAGCGATATATAAATCTAACTGCTATTAAGGTAAAGGTAAAGGTTCCCCTCACACATATGTGCTAGTCATTTCCAACTCTAGGGGGCGGTGCTCATCTCCGTTTCAAAGCCAAAGAGCCAGCGCTGTCCGAAGACATCTCTGTGGTCATGTGACCGACATGACTAAGTGCCAAAGGCACATGGAACGCTGTTACCTTCCCACCAAAGGTGGTCCCTATTTTTCTACTTGCATTTTTTATGTGCTTTCGAACTGCTAGGTTGGCATAAGCTGAGACAAGTAACGGGAGCTCACCCCATTATGCAGCACTAGGGATTCGAACTGCTGAACTGCCGACCTTTCGATCGACAAACTCAGCATCTTAACCACAGAGCCACCGCGTCCCTCAGCTAATTGCTATTACTATTGCTATTAACCCATTGAAAGTGTACTGTAGTTGCAATAGCAATATAACATTAATTGACTTATCAAAGGTTCTGAATGTGTTTAGATTTTTTTTTTCTTCCATTCAATCATATGTGGTTGTCAGACACTGCCTGGACAAGTCCCTGCATTTTCCTTGGAAAAGTTTTTTAGATGTAATTTGCCATTGCCTCTTTCCGAAGGCTGAGAGAAAGTGGCTGGCCCAAGGTGACCCAGCTGGCTACATGCCCAAAGCAGAAGTAAAACTCATAGTCTCTATTTCTAGCCTGATGCTTAACCACTACACCAAACTGGCTCTCTGTTTCGTTAATAATTCTTCCCTATTCATTTCATGTTCCCTAAATAGATAGTAATGGTGATAAATGAAAGAGCAAATGTATTAAAGAAAACAATTCAATACATTAAAGTATGCATTACATATGTCAGTAGGCTTTTGCAAGAAGAGAAGAGATAGTGTGCACGATTAAAATGGAGTACAAAGGCAAAATTAGCCAATCTGGGGCATCACAAGCAATGAGTATTTATTATACTGCTCATAGATAAATTTTTACAATGTAAACTTCCAAAATGCAGGCTAATTTGCATCTCATAAAAAGATATTTAAAGACCTGTGTTCTATCAGACGAGCACAATTCAAAACGCACTGATCATGCCTCCTCGAATGGTGATGAAAAGTTTGCAACCATATTGTCAAGCTCAGAGCTCAAACCAACAGCCTTACACAGTTCATTTAGTGACCATTCAAAGTTGCAACAGCACTGAAAAAAGTGGCTTATGATCATTTTTCACACTTACGACCATTGCAGCATCCCCGTGGTCACATGATTAAAATTCAGAGGCTTGGCAACAGACTCAGTATTCGGGAGGCTGATCCAACCGCCAGTCAGCTGCTTATGCTAAATCAGGCTGTGCTGAAGCTGACCAGGCTGTTTGCTATTTGCTGCAAAGAGGCAAATTGCTGGGAGGCAGAGGCCGAAGGGTGGGGGCAGGCAGGTGGGCGGGGCTTCAGCAACATTCACTCTATAAGACGCACAGACATTACCACCCGCTTGGGGGGGAAGTGCATCTTATACACCAAAAAATACGCTATGTCTAAATTGTATTGAGTTTGGGGCTACTATTCTCTCTTCTGCACGACTAAGTCCAAAGAAACTGAAACACCAGTACAAATGCTAGCTGTAATGGAAATAGTTCTGTCTTACACAATGCAATAGATTAGTAGGTTAGATAGAAGCAAAGTGAAAACCAGAGAGAAAGATATAAAGTGAACTGGATGAAGCATTAATAACATGCTCAGTTAAATTAAAACAAATAATGCTTTATATCTAGTGTTTTTCTTGACAATTTTATTCCTTTGTGCCAAGGAAACAACGGTGTGTGACTCTTCCAATTGCTTGTATTTGTCAGATCTAGAAACCAAAACTCTGCAAGGTGTGAAGGGCGAAAACAGTCTCAGATTCACTGGATCCTTCATTGTGGATAATTCTTCTGTTGAGTTTCAGAAGTTTGCAGACAAAGAGATATTGAGGATACCTGGTCCTCTCACTGCAGATTTCACTGTAAAGGTGAGAAGCTTTGAACAACTGACAAACAATAATACTTTGCAATATTTATGCCTGCTTTGTGGCAAGTAGGCTTATGACCACCGGTGAAATGCTACCAGTTCAGACTAGTTCACCCGAACTGGTAGCGGCGGCGGGTGGTTCGGGGAACCGGTAGCAGCGGCAGCACGAGGCTCCGCCCACCTGCCCAGACGTCGTTACTTCCTGGTTTTAACCTGTTTTTTACCCTCTGCACATGCGCAGAAGGCTTTGCACATGTGCAGAGGGTCCAAAATCGCATGTGATGCATGTGTGGAGTGCATGCGCGCGGAGCTCACACTTCCAAACCGGTAGGGAAGGTAAGTAGATTTCACCCCTGCTTATGACATTGTCTCTATTTATTATAACATTCAAGGCTATGTTTCTCCTGCAAGTAAAATGTGCTATTCCAGGATGCCAAACACTTGCTACTACAGGTTATCCTTGACATACGACCAAAATTGATCCAAAAAATTATGTTGCGAAGTGAGAGATTTGTTAAGTAAGTTTTGCCCCATTTTACAATCTGTCTCACCACAATTGTTAAGTGAATCACTGCAGTTGTTAAGTGAATCTGGCTTCCCCATTGACTTTGCTTGTGATAAGGTCGCAAAAGGGGATCACATGACCCAGGGACGCTGCAACTGTCATAAATATGAACCGTCTGCCAAGCATCTGAATTTTGATCCCGTGACCATGGAGATGCCACAAGTCATAAGTGTGAAAAACGGTCATAAGTCATTTGTTTCAATGCTGCTGTAACTTTGAATGGACACTAAATGAACAGATATAAGTTGAGGACTACCTGTATATGAGGAACTGCAGTACTTCCTGAATTATTGCAAGTAACATAGTCCATAAACCAGGGGTGAAATGCTCCTGTTTCGGACCGGATCTCCCGATCCGGTAGCGATGGAGGCGGGTGATTCGGAGAACCGATAGCAAAAATCCCTGCCCCCCCCCATTGCTCAGCTGAGCTGCACAATCATCAGAGGCTTTTTTTTTTACTTTTAAAAGCATTTTTTCTACAACCTCTTTGGCCAAAAAATGCTTTTAAAAGTAAAAAACAAAACCTCTGCTGATCGCGCAGCTCAGCTGGGATTGTCAAAGACTTTTAAAAGAAAAAAAGCCTCTGCTGATCAAGCAACTCAGCTTGGATCGTCAGAGGCATTTAAAAGAAAAAAACCCTATTTTTCTTTTAAATGCCTCTGACGATCCAAGCTGAGTTGCCTGATCGGCAGAGGCTTTTTTTCTTTTAAAAGCCTCTGACGATTCAAGCTGAGTTGCCTGATCGTCAGAGGCATTTAAAAGAAAAAAAGCCTCTGCTGATCAGGCAACTCAGCTGGGATCGTCAGAGCCTTTTGAAAGCATTTTTTTACAACCTCTTCGCCGAAGAGGTTGTAGAAAAAATGGTTTTAAAAGAAAAAGAAAAATTGGCCATGCCCACCCAGTCACATTACCCCACCACCATCAAGCCATGCCCACAGAACCGGTAGTAACAAATTTTAGATTTCACCACTGCCATAAGCGGATATGTTGCATTAAATCATCACATTATATTAGACCTCTGCCGTTTGCCTTCCCCACTTCCCCAACGTTTCAGAACTACTACATGAGAATAATTCGGGAAAACCTCTTGAGTTGCTAAAGAAATTAGGAGAATTAAGCTTTGCAGTTTGTTACAGTGAGCAAGCCAGCTTTGGTTGAGAAATCAACAGATAGCTTAGAAGCTCTGTTTTGTGTAGAACTGGCAGTAAGAATCAAATTATTTCTTCCCACTAATGTTTTCTTCTCATTAATTTTCGCCTCTTCCAAGTAATTGAAAACATATTGCTGAAAGTAAAATACACATGATATAGAGAGGCTAAGAGGCGCAATGGAATGTAAACCTTTGAGAATTACAAGATAATAAAACATTTTAGAGCAGATGAAGGTGGGTCAGAAGGGCCTGGAGATTTTAAGATATAAGCCGTAGGATCTGTATCAGGTTTAGGGTACCATAATTTTTCATTGAGGACTCCCAACAAAAATGGTTTGATGCCATGATCGTTAACGGATAGAAATGTAGATTATGCTGCAAAAGGAATAGGTGATGGACAGTGCCTGTTTCATTGCTACATGGTTTAAACACCAGGACTAGGACCGTTGGTGTTTCTGTCTTCCAGTTTGATTCCAACGTTATTGGCAGATCAGTGGTCAAGCAACGTAGAAGTTTTTATCCCATCAAGATAAAAATTCAGCAGGAATTCCTCTTCACCTACAAGTCATGGGTTGAGAAAAAAGGTTTTAGTCCATCCCATTCTTCAGCTAGTCTTGGCCAACCTGTGTGAAGCAGAGTGAATGAGAATGTGTAATTATACAAATACCTTACAACCTTATCTTTTGGGAAATTAGATTGTTTGGCTAGGTAGTTAATCAGTGATTGGATACGTAGTTAATTAGTTAGTTGGTATTTGCCAAACAGGAATAAAATGAATAAATATTAAAATATTTGTAAAGTACTCAGCGCCCTTAAGTGATGGCCCATTTTTTTCTCTCTGTGAATATTTTCAAGTAAAAGGAGTAAAGTAATTAATACCAACTTCGTTGTTCAGAAAATTTTGCCAAATATGGATTGAGATGAGGGAGATAAAATGTAGATGAAAATTTTGTAACTCCTTGAGGTCTTTCTTCAGCAGAAGGACCACAATTGATATCACACATTCTATTTATCTGGCTATGCTAGGCTGAATTTTATGGATTTTATAAATCCAGATAGCTTCAGTTGAATCTGGATGTTACTTTTTATTTTCATCCATTTCAATTTGGGCTTCCATACAAGATATACTACTTAGCCTATTTCAGTTGCTTGGTGAAATGGCCTATGTTGAGCCCAGGAAGAGAGAGAGAAAGAGAGCATTTCTGATAATTTTCCTATATATCTCCAATGTTTGTTGGTATATTAACCATGATGCCTTTTTGGATCATCTGGCAGGATTAGGCCAGTAGTGAAATCCAATTTTTTTTACTGCCGGTTCTGTGGGTGTGGCTTGGTGGGCATGGTTTGGTGGGCATGGCAGGGGAAGGATACTGCAAGATCCCCATTCCCACCCCACTATGGGTCCAGCCAGAGGTAGTATTTGCCGGTTCTCCGAACTACTCAAAATATCCGCTACCGGTTCTCCAGTGCCTGTCAGAACCTGCTGGATTTCACCCCTGGATTAGGCCTTGAAGATGCTGTTTTGTAGTCATTTTTATCTTTCCTAGGTGCTGCAGCTTGTTCCTCAAACCCTCAGCAGACATCCTGAGGAAATTTTAGGGTCCCAGCTTTTCCTCCATGCTGTTCAATGTCAGTCATAGCTATAGAATGGACTGGAGTTGATAATGAACAACAATTCAGCTCTTGTTCTTATAATCTGAAAAATCTGGATGGCTACTGATTAGTTATTCCTCAACTAGGAAATGTTGCCTGATTCATAGGTCACTTTGTTGAAGGTGACTTCCAAAGTTGCTGTCACTCAGGGACCTATTTGAATCTCTCCTATGGGAAAATTAGTTATTTACAAATCAGTATGATATTTAATGAAATCTTACAGCTATTAATTCAAAAGGAATGTAAGGAGTGGCTTATGCGTTCCGGTGTTTAATATCCCCCAAAATACAATAAATTATCTAGAAACAAAGAAGAAGACACCAGTTGCTTCAGGATTTTTAGGATTTATATATTGTGGTGAAGTTTTTATACTCAGTCAATGAAAGGGAATTCATGCACATTATTTAATGAAAAGCATTAGGTAACAATTCATAACTAATACCGGTACTATTCACTCTTATTCTTGCTTTGGCTTTTGGGATAGTTTAAACTTCTAAGAGCAAAAATAGCCAAAAATGTTTGATTTAAGTAGGAAATGTAAGCAATCAGGTTTAGAATCAGCTGGTCAATATCTGATATTCCCCCCTCTCCACCCCTACTGCCGATCTCAAAAATACTTTCTCACCAAAGTTCTGTCAGTTTTGTAATCGTCATATTCCATCCCGTGCATCTTTTTTGAAACAATAAACATCAGTTTGTCTGATTCCTTTCCTCTCATTCACCTAGCAATGCTATTTTTTCCTCCATCTGTGGTTACTTGCAACATATTCCCACCCAAGAGTGTTGGGGTTGGTAGTACAGGCTATACAGTATGTATAATTTCCCATTTCGTTTGGGAGAAAGATTTGCATCTGTCTTTTTTCCATGCCAGAGAAGACAGATAATCAAGCAGACAACACAGCAAAAATCCTTGGGGAAATAGATTGTTATGTCTTCCCAACTTTTGATGTGGAATTTCCCAATCCTTCCTCTCAGGCCCCATGTAATCTCTCTTCTCATTTATTTTGCTCTGCCTGGGATCTCACAAACATGAATTTTTTAAGGTTCAGGCAACACTATTGATGGTATTCTTTTTTTCCCTTTTTCTTTTCTGTTTAGTTAGCATTTTCCCTCTCCAATGTTGTTGTTAATCTTTATTTATACTGGAAATTTCAAAGAACTGAAAGCATTGAAAGCATGTACATGTCCCTGGGTTTGCTTGTACTTTTCCGTCATCCCAAATCCATGTGTGATTCATGTACTTTCTGTCTTATGCAAGGAATTAAAAACCTTTTGCTGAGCGAAATGGTAGTTATCCATACAAGAGGCCTCCTTCACTGTGTAGGAAACATGCAATGTTTCAGCTGTAGCTCCTTTTTTCCTTCTGGGAATATATATCACTATTAACTTGATTAAAAGAAAGCTGCAGGCTCTCATCAGTAGACTAAAACTTTTATATCCTTCAACATGTCTCAAGCACTTCTGCCTTCCTCTTTTATGACCTCTTGCTTTTTTTTCCCCTTTCTTTCTTTTTTCTTTCTTTCTTTCTTTCTTTCTTTCTTTTTCTTTCCAAAGGATTCTGAGTTTTGTTATTGTGTTTCTCTTCTGTTTTGGAGGGAAAAAAACAAGGCCATTTCTTCTCCAGTAGTTTCCTTTTTTTTCTGATTTACTTCTTTGTTTGTTTGAACAATAGAATGATTTTTGAACCAAGGGGATAAGCACTTGGTTTATACAGATACAATCATGTAAGCTCAATATTATCTACGTCAGCTTTTCCCAAATCCATACAAGGGCAAAACCCACATTGGTTGGACATCTTAGGCCTCGTTTCCAATGCACATACATCAGTTTGTTAATATTTATCTGCATTGACCAGCAGACATTTCTCAGATAACTGTAAGTAAATCTTTCCTGAAAATCTTTTTTCCAGCCCTATCAGGAAGCATTTGACAATCTATGATCCATATCATTGATTTTTGGTTTGACGGTTTTCTTTGAGTGTACTTTGCCAAAACATCTCTGACAGCTTTTAGAAAAGCATTAATTATCAGCATTAGGAAGCTGATAATTCAGATGTTTTTATTTGCTTCATTATTTATCTAGAATAGTTTTAAGAGATAATATTGTTCTGGACTAATGATTTTATGTCCCCCCCCCACCCCCAAATAGAAAGGTTAACCAATCATGATAAAAATTATTACCTATTATAATCTAGGAGCCACCCTGCAAGATAGATGACAGGGCTAAAAAGATTATCGTGTTCATAGCATAAAAGATTACCGTGTTCAAGTATTACACCGTATATCTATTTAAATATTTAATTGCTATTTCTCTGTTTGGGAACCCCTTTGCACAAGTGTTGAATTTATGCTTCTTGATATCGAAGTTGCTTATCTGAAGATAAGGGTGGAGGACTTTCACTTATTACAAAGTAATTCTACATTGTTAAGATAATCTGTTTTAGAAACCATTGTTCTAGTTATATCTGGATTACAGACTGATAACTTTACCTGTAGCTTTTCTTTTTTTTTCAGATTCATTACGTTGGTGCTGCTGACAGTACAGTTCAGTTCATTTTCTATCAACCTATTATCCACCGATGGAGAGAAACTGATTTTTTTCCTTGTTCTGTATCCTGTGGTGGAGGTAATGAATATAACACTCTTTTCTGCCCTGTAATTCTAAAAAATACTGATATACATCGCCAAGTTTGTTCAAGGCAACTTCCTAAATTACTGTCAAAATTTCACCAAGTTTTGTTCTTATTTTTTTTATGGAACTTCCTTCCATCCTCCTTCCCTCCCTCCCTTTCTTTTTTGTAAATATTTGTAGTCTTTATTTTGAAGTTGTGGAAGTGCTGATTTGTCTTTAATTACCATATGTACAGTACAATACAGCTACCTCCAGAAAGATCTTCAAAGAAAAAGTTCTCATCTCATTTGCAGTCTGCTCTTTTAAAATAAATTGTATTTTTCTAAAGGCAAAATGGAAAAGTGACTGATTATTAGACAGCTATATAAACCCTAAATTTTAATAGCAATAACTATTTATCTTGGTTTGTTTCCTTATTCATATCTATCTATCTTTTCCTAATTATTCCACATTTATAAAATTACTGACTACAATTTAAAAATGTAGTTCCTTAAGGTACCAGTAATTGTTATATACTCAAATTTTCTGTGGTGAAAGAGGAGTTGAAGTCATGCATTTTGTTTAATTTTTTTTAAAAAAAAACACCATTTCCTAATTGCTGCCTACTTTAATAAGGAGAATACATAAACCCATGACAGGACCGGAGAGGTAATCTACTGCCAGGGTTGGACTTTATAATATGAATAACGCTGTGCAAAGAACAGGTTCATAGTTTGGAACTGCTCTTTGACCCTTGATCACTCTGGATCTTCCCATGAAAAATGACAATGGCAAGGAATTGTCACTACAGTACATCTGGTACATCTGTTGTTATTATTTGGTTTGATCTGGCTGAGAAGTTTTAAAAAGTCATCCCTTTGCTGCCCAGGTAGCATTGCTATCATTTTATCAAGACAAAAAGTTTGTTTTTACTGATTCTATACCATATTCATCTCAGACCTGTTGCCATATGCTAAATAAATAAAATGTCAGATCTGTAGCTTGCTTAAAGCATGACATCCAAGTTATTAGTTGTCCTAAATCAAATGAAGGGGGAAAGCTTAATACCGTTTCGTGCATACAGAGCACTATATATAATGACTTCTTAGTGGGTTTAAAAGCCTCTGGTTTGACCTTCCCACTAAAAGTTTAATAATTTCTGAAGACTCCATTTCATTCTAATAATTGTCACCACGGCTCATAAATAAAACCTCAGAGGGAGCTATCCAGCCTTTGTGGTCAAGGATAGCAGCACCTTCTCTGCAGAAAAGACAATTGGCTTCTGGTAATTGAAATGAGATAACCACAGCTGATACTCCCATATAGGAAATTAGAGATGGGGAATGAGAAAAATGCACAGAAGGAGGCTTCCATTGAAGAATGCAAAGCTGGGCTTCAAGGGAAAAGATAAATCACCCAGAACTTATGAGTAGTTAGGGAGATCTTGTGCTTTCTTTTTTATTTCTTTATTATGTTCATTTTCTATTCTTGCTCTTAGAAGTTCAAGATTTGTATAGGAGAAAAAAAAAGCAACCTGGTGCATTAAATCACTAAAAGAGAAGCATAAAATATCACATGGGGTGAACTAAGTAGAAGCAAGGAATCATCTTTCATATGCGGAGAGCAGAGCCAAATTATAAATGACACCACTTCTACCAACTGCAAACAGAATTCATCAACTTTGAATGATAATTTATATGTATTTGATTTACCTTTAAGTTATGCATCTGAAGTTAAATAATACAGTATATGATATTTGAATGTTATTCTTAAGATGTATGTTCAGGTATGAACATAACTAAGTGAGCAGTCATAGAGCCCAGAGCTGTATTTAGCCCCCAATTCATTTGCAGCTTAATGATAATGGATGGAAACTGGTCCAGTGTTGCTTAGGAAAACAGTCATTAAAATAGATTTAAGATACATAATAAAACAACAAAAACACCAATAACTAGCTAACTGTGTGTGTGAGAGAGAGAGAAGAGATGATTTGTACTTGAGTATGTTTGTGTGTATGTGTGTGTGTGTGTGTGTTGCATACACTAGTTCATGTAACAGAACCCCATTTCTACCGTCCCCTAGCTACAGTGGCCCTTAGCTTCATCAAAAGTTTTAAAGTGTTGTTTCCCTGAGCTGCAACACTGCTATTACTGTTTATTGTTTAAAAACAAATCTTATTTGTTTTTTATTTATTTTTCATTTTAAGGTGTTTTTATAAGAAAAATTTACTATGGGAAAATCACTATCGTACATTGGCTATAAATCAACATGCTTTTAATTGTAAGATCCTCTAATGAGATATCTTATACTAGCAGATATGGTTATGCTTAGCCTTAGAAGGTGTATGTGCTGTGTTTTAGTTTTGCATTACAAACCATAAACGACATTTCTTGCAGGAATATTACTATATCAAGTTACAATCAGTCTGTCCATCTACATACTACTACTACTCTCCTATCTGTTTGTAACCTTCAATTAGCCCAAACAGTGCGTCACAGCACAAATTTTTATGAATCAAGATGTCTCAAACCTGCTAACTGAAAAAAAGTATGCAAAATCTAGGACCCGTTATTCCTGTGTTGAAATACCCAAGGCAGGGGTGGGTTCTATTTACCTTTACTATTGGTTCGCAACAGGAGCGCGTGCAGATCACCCTTGTTGACGTCGGGGTGGTGGGCGAAGCCTCCTGCCGGTTTTACTACCGGTTCTATAGAACCGGTCAAAACCGGGAACAACCCACCACTGACCCAGGGTCGTCATACCAGTTGTATTCGCAGAATTGTGGCTGCTGTAGCCTCACCACAGTCAGTTGCCGCCACATGATTGTAATTTCCAGTGCTCCCTGCCAGTTTCCCACAATCAAAGTCAGTGGAGAAGCCTGCAGGAAGTTGAAAGTCACCTGCATTCCCACTGCTTTTTTGCCCATCTGTGGTCCTTCTGTTTCTCTGTTTCGGTAAAGAAAGAATGACTCAGTGGGTTGCCTCGTGGGACCTCATTGTTATTCAGATTAGTAGACAATACTTGCTTGTTGATGTGGAACTGCATAGCTGTCTTTATCTTTACCCAATCTGCTTTTTTTTTTAAGGTTATCAGCTTACATCTGCTGAATGCTACGATCTGAGAAGCAATCGAGTGGTAGCTGACCAATATTGCCATTATTACCCTGAAAACATCAAGCCAAAGCCAAAACTCCAAGAGTGTAACTTAGATCCTTGTCTGGCAAGGTACATCAGTTAACAATTTTGAGATGCCGTTTATACTGAAATACAAACAGGTTAATTATTCTCTTTTTATACTTTTCAGAGATTTATTAAGATTCCTTAATAGAATGTGGATAGAATGTTTGTGTTGCATTTGGCCAGAAGCAACAACAACAACAACAAAAGTGTGGCTCACTATTTATCAAGAGCTAATACTTCCTCAACTAGCAAACATCTCTAGAGCTGTAGAAAACTAACATGACATAAAAGTCAGTGTGGAAGACAGATTCACTTAACAATCCTGTTACTAAATTAACAACTACAGTGATTCACTTAAATGTGGCAAGAAAGGTCGTAAAATAGGGCAAAATTCACGTAACTATCTCGTTTAGCAACAGAAATTTTGGGCTCAATTGTTGTAAATTGAGGACTACTTGTAGTAATAATAACTTAGAAAATGAACTAAGCCAGACGATTCACAGATTATACAATGACAGGAGAAGTTTGCAATAAAAAGGGGTTTTAAAAGTAATATTTTGTATTTTTAAAACATTTCAGTACAATTTGTAATTGTCTTTTATATTGATATTTCAGCTTAAAAGTTGAATTAAAAAGGAAAGTAAAAAATAGAACAATATGGAAAGAGATTGTACATACAGGAGAAATTTAAATTTAAAGCACTATTGAATTCAAAGAAATAACATGAGCCAAGAATATATAGCCACAGAAAATATATATAAAAAGGATGAACAGAGCAGTATGAATAGTTTTGCTTTCTGCAGTTTCACTGAAAGAAGTTCCTATGGCCCACAGAAAATATATTGCATGACATATAAGCCTCACACAGCATTGGACTGGGAGAAATATATATATATATATCAGGTACAAGACTTGGTTAGAGTACAGATACGACCCACGCTCTGAATTCTGAACAAGCCTGATAATTAGAGAAATGGAGCCCAGGTAATGTATTTGCAGATAAACACCTGGCTTTCCAAAAAAGATCAAAGCAGATGTAGATAATCCCTTCTGTGATTATTGTTATATAACAGATGACTTACGTATTCCATTTATTTCTGAGAATTTATCTTTTTATTTTCCGATTGAATTTTGTACACAGGCTTGATAATTCAAAGGCAGATATGTTAAGATAGGTAACTACATGGTGCAGGCTAATTAAGAGATGGGTAGAAAGAGAGATTTTAAAAATCCTTCTGAATAGATCAGTGGCTCTCAACCTTCCTAATGCTGCGACCCTTTAATACAGTTCCTCATGTTGTGGTGACCCCCAACAATAAAATTATTCCTAAAACCATTGAAAATATGTGTTTTCCAATGGTCTTAGGCGACCCCTGTGAAAGGGTCATTTGACCCCCAAAGGGGTCCCGACCCACAGGTTGAGAACCACTGGAATAGATACTAGGAGTAATGCACTACAGATCTGTGTGGTTGAGAAGGTTTCGGATTGTGTACAGGTGATTGGGAGAGAGTGGACAGTGAGCATACAGCAATGTAAAAAAAAAAAAAAACCCTGAAAAACCATGTGCGAACAAATCAAGATGGCACTGATTGGCATTAAAAAGAGAGGCATTATGTATCTTTTAAAAGTACAAACGCAATGTTGAGAAAGACCTGTGTGACTTTTGGCAACTCAGTTCTAGTTTATGATGAGGTAGCAAATGTAGAATCTTGTAGTCGAGTGAATCTCTTCCTCTTTAATACATTTATGTCAACAGTTTATCCCTTGCATTGGATACATGATTGTCATTGTGCATGGCTAAAGTTTGGCATAGCTAAAGATAATTTAATGTGATGTTCTTTGCAGTATGAACTTTATTACCAGTAATTTCGATTCTGGCTTTTTCAAGAGGAGGTAAGGAAGGAGGGCGTGAGTTGGAAGATTCAGGAGTAGTTAACACTTCTTCGACACAGAGCATAAGAGCTGTGTGCCCTCTCTTAGAGAAGCCATATCACAATCCAGCCTTATATGAAAACTATTATCTTGTCTCCAATCTACCAATTTGGAGAAGATTGTAGAGAAGAAACTGGCCAAAGAGGGCCTTAGATGAAGTAGATTATCTAAATCCTTTTCAATTCAGATTCAGACTGGACATGGAATCAAAGCAGCAATTATCATTCTGGTTACATGATCTATATCAGAACCTTGAAGATGATAATTTTCCTGCTCCTCATAGGACTTCCAGCAACTTAAAATAGTATTGACCATATGTATGTGGGATCCTTTCCTACTGTAGTAGTGGTTCCAGTCCAGTGGGTAGGGAGGAGGCACAATTTAACCAAGGGCTCAATTTTCTATCCTACTACTGCAGTGGTGAAATGTAAAACTTGTTACTACTGGTTCTGTGGGTGTGGCTTCGTGGGGTGTGTGTAATATGACTGAGTGGGCGTGGCCAACTTTTTTTTTTTTTACTTTAAAACCATTTTTTCTACAACCTCTTTGGCTGAAGAGGTTGTTTTAAAAAATGCTTTTAAAGCCTCTGACAATCCCAGGTGACTTGCCTGATCGGTAGAGGCTTTCTTTTTTTAAAAAAAAACCTCTGACGATCCCAGCTGACTTGCCTGATCGGCAGAGACTTTTTTTAAAAAAAAAAAAAACCTCTGATGATCCCAGCTGAGCCAGACGATCATCAGAGGCTTTTTTTTTTTTACTTTTAAAGGCATTTTTTTCAGCCAAAGAGGTTGTAGAAAAAATACTTTTAAAAATTTTAAAAAAAACCTCTGGGCAATTGGGGGGGGCAGGGATTTTTGCTACCAGTTCTCCAAACCACCCGCCCTCATCGCTACCGGATCGGATGATCCGGTCTGAACCGGGAGCATTTCACCCCTGTACTACTGTAACAACTATATGAAACCATCAATTTGAAGTAAGGTATCATTACATTTTCATGCCAGTTTCAGTTTATTATTTTGTGTTCAGCTGTTGGGAGACAGCTGCCCATAATTTTTTGACTGTCATCTCTGACCTGGATGGAGTGATACTTCCCCATTCAAGAGTGGTGTGCAACTTGAGGGAGGGCTTCCCGGACTGTCAGGTCTTGCTCAAACAACAGGTGCTAGCTGTGGCCAGGAAGACCTTTGTGCAGCTCCATCTGAAGTTGCACCCTTTCCTAGATTAGAAGACCCTTCACAAAATAACTCATTCCATTGTTCACCACATGGCCATTCCCTGCAATGCACTCTAGGTAGCACTACTCTTGAAGATGAGCTGGAAGTTATACAGTAGCTGTTCCATAATGCAGTAGCATAAACAGTAATGGGCAGGCCTTGGAATGCCCGTGTAACACTTTTGCTTCATGAGCTGCACTGATTGCCAGTTTGTTTCCAGGTGTAATTCAAGATGCTGGTTGTTACCTGTAAGGCCTACATGGCATTGGGCCTGTTTACCTCAGAAACCATGTATCTCCCGTAGTATCTATCCAGCTGAATCAATCTGGCAGGGTTGGTATGTTCTGATTTTTTTCAGTTCAATGCCATCTCGTGGGAGATCAGAAGCTTGCCTTCTCTATAGTAGCACCTGCCCTATGGAATTAGGTTCCCCCTTGAGATCAAAACAGCCCCCACTATGCTAGTATTTTGAAGGGGTCTGAAGAGCCTGGTTCTTCAACCAGGCTTTGGTAAGGATGACTGAAGCCTCCTTTTAATCTCGGTTGTTTTCTTTGGTTTTCATCTGGGTTGGAACCGAAAATGAAGAAGCTAAAGTGCTTGAGGCTTTAGAATTCAAACATATAAGCACCTGCCACATAACATTCCTGACTCAACAATTGCCAATAAGAAAGCCTGGATAGTGGACATGGCAGTACCTTGTGACAGGAGAAGGAAAGAGAAAGAACTGGAGAAAATCACAAAACACAAAGTCCTGCAAATAGTAGTAGAATGGCCGTGGCAAAAGAAAGCAAAGATAGTACCAATGATAGATAGATTACCTTGGGTGCAATCCCAAAACATCTGGAGCACCACTTAAACCCCATCGGCATTGACAAAATCACCATCAGCCAGTGGCACTTTTATCTGGAACAGCTTACATCTTCCAACGGTACTTTTAACACTGTCAAACAATAACCTTTGCCTTTCCCAGGTTCTTGAGAAGGACTTGGTAGCTGGATAAAAATGTCAAATCCAGCCTAAACATCTGGCTGACTATGTGACAAACCATGATAATAATTACAATTATTTTATAATATATTTAAAGCTGAGGCTTCCTTAGTGCTCTCTTTCTTGGAGAAAAAAGTATATGAATAAGTACTTCTTTCTGTTCAAACCCCTTAGCTACTATTATTTGGGAGGATTATGATAAGATGGGATAATAAAGAAAGAAAGGCAGAAGTGGAGAAAGCATTCCACTTGACCTATTATCTCATAAAGCACAAGCAGAGACAGAGCAAGAATATTTTTCTTTGTCCCCTTTATACCATTAACTATTCATAGAAGGAGAGTACTTAAAGAGCTTCTATCTATACACAAATATTTGGATATTCTTCCAAATGACTTTGGAGACTGTGGTTTTGAGCAGAGGAACTAGGAAAAAAAAACTTAATCGCTCTGTTGCTTTCTGCTCAATACAAACAGTGGATTCAGGTCCATGTGCTCAGTAGAATATGGATCTCTTATCAAATGTGAGAAGGAAAGGGCTGTATATTAGTGCTTATTATGGATAAAACCATGCATTGGAAAAGTCGTGAGAGAATGCTTTCTTTACTAGTCATAGAGGTCTCTTCAGTTCATTTCAAACTGGCAGATTCTGCTGGAAATTTCTTAACCACTTTCTCCTTGGTCTGTCATCACAATACTGAAATGTACTTGAATATTGTAGACAGTAATAATAAGGCAAACTAACAAGCAAAGTGCTGGAGCGCATAACACCAGACTTACTGTTGGAAGGCAAAATTGTGAAATTTTGACCATGTCATGCAGGGGAATTCACTGAAGAAAGCAATTATGAGTCTCCGGAGAAGGGCGGCATATAAATTGAATTAATAAAATAAATAAATTATGTTCAGAAGAGTTAACGCTAAAAGGAAACTAGTCCGCCAAAAGAACATGGTGGCTGGACACTATCAACACTGACGACAGACAGAGCATAGAGAAACTCAAAGAAATAGTGCAAGATCAGAAGATATGGAGAGACCTGATCATAGAATAGACAGGAGTCAGACACAACTGAATAGATAACATCATCATCATTATCAATAAGGCAAATAAGACAGCAAAATCATAATCCTATCTCCATTACATCCATTCTCAGAAGGCCAATCAGAAGTGGCATGTTTTGTACAATAAGAACTTCTGCTATCTTAAAATATGTGGCTGGTTCCATCTGAAGAAGAGTTAGCTGCCCTTACAAGCCACAATTACTAGGAACTGATGTGTACCAGAGAAGCAGAAGCAGTGGTGGGATTCAACTGGTTCGCACCACTTCGACGGAACTGGTTGTTAAATTGCTGGTTGGCTCTGCCCCGTCCCTTCTAGAAATCCCCCTCCGGCCTGTTTTTGCTCCCAGGAGGCTGCAGGGAGGCGTACTGAGCCCAAAATGGGTCGTGAGGGGGAGGGGTGTCTCCCCCTCCACAACCTGTTTTTGCTCCCAGGGGGTGCAGGAGCCCGAATGCTGCCTGTCACCCCTGACCACACCCACCCAGTCGGTCATTAGGGCAGAGAACCGGTTGTTAAATTATTTGAATCCCACCACTGAGCAGAAACATAGGTACTTTGTAGAGGGTAGATAATAAGGCTGGATCCTGATTCCTGACTGTGTGAGTCATTAAGAGTTGAGACATCTATTTATGTGGTGATTGCTTTGATTTTTGAGTAGGGAGCTTTCTCCCTTGTGCAGATTGTATTTAAATAGATAGCAGTAAGGAAGCAAATATTACAGGAATTGTAGATTCCTGATTTAGTTTGTTTGCATAAATGGAAAGGAAGAATCCTCTTCATGTAATCTTCCTGCTTCCCAGGTTTAAAGCTGTTAATATATAAAGGGAAAGCAGAGGATTAGCCTGTTGCTAGACAACACGCTAGACACTTTACAGCTAGCGATATAAAAAGTGAAGTATGTAAATGAAGCCCATGCTTAGATCTGTTGTGTCAACATGAATTAAACCAATATAGGGACTTGATCTGAAGAATCAATTTAAAGGATGACTCTAAAGAGCTACTGGTTCGTATGTGGAATAAACGTACTCTTCAGGAAAAGGAGAAATGGACACTTTTAGGGCTCTTTTGCAATTGTATTTTAGGCTAAAAATAATTGCAGTGACACTGTATTATTGCTTAGTCAGTATTTGTGGTGGCGTTGAATTTTTATTGATTTGTTTTTGAGGTTGAACAGAGCTCAGTCTCAAAAGTTGTTCGTCCCTGCATAGTCTAACTCATTAAAATAGTTTTGTATCTCTTCTGGTTTGTATACGGGAGAGAGAGAGAAGAAAATATATACTTGTCGATCAGAAGGTCAGCAGTTAAGCGGTTCGAATCCCTAGCGTCATGTAACGGGATGAGCTCCCATTACTTGTCCCAGCTTCTGCCAACCTAGCAGTTTGAAAGCACGTAAAAAAATCAAGTAGAAAAATAGGGACCACTTTGGTGGGAAGGTAACAGCGCCTCGTACGCCTTCGGCGTTTAGTCATGCCGGCCACATGACCATGGACACCTCTTCAGGCAACACTGGCTCTTTGGCTTAGAAACGGAAATACAACATTCAGATATTCACAGAGAGAGACACACACAGACACCACAGCTCCTGATGTTGGAAAACTGATAGTTCTTCCATTAGGAAGAGCGAGGTTGATGTTGAAAAGAGGCAGAAGCAGCCCCTGCCTTTCATGAATCACTGCCATTTTCCATCTGTTGGGGGACAGAGTTGTAAATATTGTGAACCCCCTAAACTAATGTTCTGACCTTAGGTGCACTGGAAGATAACTATCCTCTTACTGGTTGCAGTTCGGTTCACTAATGTACACGGAGAGATGCCAGTTTACCTGTTGCCAATCTTTGGCTGGCACAATAAACATAAGAAGATAAGCAATGATTACAGGAACAGTTCCCAATCATGGTAAGTTCCTGCAATTATTGAACTATCCCTATGGGGAAAATAAAAAAAGAATTGCTATCCTACATTAGCAAAATTGGCCTCTGTGAAATAAGTCATTCTGCTACTAACATTACTGTACAGTTTGGATTACACGAGGGATTTTATACTCATTGTATGATTTGGAGCCAAGCAACTCGTAGTAAAATAAATTGAGGGTATAATTGCCTCCACCTAATTCTAAAGAGATGAGTGCTTTGGTAGCAAGAGAGTAATTTTTATAATACGGTGAACATTTGATCTATTGGTCCTCAGTTTAGCAAGCTTTGGATGCAATGGACAAAATCTGTGCTTGTATTACTACATATGCTTCTATACGTGGACAAAATCTCATTTGCCTTTTTATATATGCATAAAGTTCCATTCAGGCTTAATGAGCACTCTGCTTTAACTAATACCTCACAACTGCCTGTTATTATTTGTTTCTTTCTTTCTGCTACTGGCCAGAAGCTTAGCAAATAGTTTTAAATTTTAACTTTTTGGATGAAATTTCTAAAGAAATAGTGGTTTTCAGAGCGGGTATTTGAGGCAAACTTACTTCAAATAGTTGGACATTGGATTCCTGTAGGAATTAAATGGTTGTCAGACTGTACCAGATTATTTAGCAATAAACACTTGAGTTTATAGAACAGGAAAAGCTTCTCAGATTTGACATGGCTTAGATCAGTTGATTATTGCAAACAAAAATGAAGTAATCTGCTGTGTATGTGCATATATATACAGTATATATATATATGTATGTATGTATGTATGTATGTGTGTGTGTATGTGTGTGTGTGTATATATATATATATATATATATATATATATATATATATATATATATATACATACATACATACATACACACACACACACACACACACACACACACACACACACGTGGTGGGTTTCAAAACTTTTTACTACCGGTTCTGTGGGTGTGGCTTGGTGGCGTGGCGTGGCTTGGTGGGCGTGGCTTGGTAGGTGTGGCAGGGGAAGGATACTGTAAAATCTCCATTCCGTCCTGATCCGCTGGGACTTGGGAGGCAGAGAATAAATGGGGGCAGCGCCAGTCAGAATTTTTACTACCGGTTCTCCGAACTACTCAAAATTTCCGCTACCGGTTCTCCAGAACTGGTCAGAACTGCTGAAACCCACCTCTGATACACACATACACACAAATACATTTGTGTTTGTGTCACATCTCACATGCACACAAATACATTTGTGTTTGTGTCACATCACACATGCAGATAGACAAAGAAGATCTGGGAACATATATGTTAGTGTCAGAGTTTAAAGTCTAGACTTTTCCTCCTGTTGCTTTGAGTCAGTGGTATTTTGGTAATTCTTTTCCTAGTCTTGAAAATTGTAGATATCTACTCCCTTTTTATATTAATATGTCTGTCTGGCATCACCGATTCTTGCTTCACCGGCAGTAGTCATCATAGTGGATATTATTAGACAGCCACTAATGTAATAAATGGGGCAGTTTTTGTAGATTTAACCTGCTATATGTTCACTACCTATGTAGAAATGTATTTATTCAAGCGTCAACAGATGTAACAGATAAGCAGACTCATTTTATATTTATTTCTGAGGAATTCAAAAATAGATGCTTATGAAATTAGATTGATGATCAAGTTCCAGGCAGAATATTTCTACTCAGTAAGAGCAAAATGCTTCTACTAGATCACATATCCAATGAACATTATTGAATTAGACATTGGGAGAGAACATTTTTTCTTACCCTCTGTGAACTATTCAAGTTCTTGAGTTTGGTATAAGAATGAAAATTGTAATGAGTTAAATGATTACAGTTGACAAGGAAAGAATTGGCTTCACATTTGGCCAAAATTGGTCAAAGGACTAATCGCATACTACAGTACTTTTAGGATTTTGACTTCAGTGCAGTCAAGTGGAAGGTTAGTTGAGATGTATCTTATTGCTTGTTTATCATGTGGAGTAAAAAAAAAACCAACTGAAGCATTTAACAAATTGAGTTTGACAAACTGCCTCTGTTCATACAGATTTGCATAGCTGATGTTATAACAGCATTGATCTTTTGTCATTGTTGTTTTTATTATTTGCTAGTGATCATGTAAGATATGTAATTTTACTTCTTAAATGCATTGTTTTTTCCATGATAATTTTTCTAGACCAATATTTAAGCATTAAAGAGGCGTATTAAGGCATAGGCTGATAATGAATACTCCCAATATATTAATTGGTGATACAAAACATGCGGAAAGCATACGATCCAAATTATAATTGTTGTTAGATTTTTTCAGAGCCAAACAAAGCAGCCCAAACAAAAAGAGTACACCGAAGAATCTTTAAAAAATAATGTTATGTACAGAATTATTATACTGCAATGTTATGAAATCAGTAGAGAGCATTTTTGTTTTTCAGTAAATAATCATGAGCGAGATTCAAGATTCTTCCACCCCCCATACCATCACACTTTCTCTTATTCTGCCTTCCCTAACATTTATATTTAAATTTTAATTGAATTTCTCCCCATATGATAGATGTAGATTTAATTCCTTGGGTTTTTTTTTAATATGGAGAGAATTCAGTTTTATGTCCTTAATCATAAAAAAAATGCATTAACTCTTTCTCCTCATAATTTTAATTCTAGAAAGACGGTTGTTAGCAGTATTTCAATGTTTATTATGGTTCTCATATGAACTAATTAATCAGGCTATATCAGTTCATGAGATCTTTTGCAAAATAAAGTGTCTGGTTCCTTATAGCTTTATATTTTGTCTGTAGGTTGTAGGAACACGTAGAATGAGTTAATTATCTAATGCTATGTTTTTGTATAATGTAATCATTTAGTGTTTATTTTATTGTGTGTACCTTCTACTCAGAGGGTTGGCATTATTGTTCCTAACAGTGATGGATACAAGCAGATCATGCCCTATGACCTCTACCATCCTCTTCCTCGGTATGTAAACCAAATACTCTATTTAGCAATAAGAAACTGTTTTTTTGTGTTTTATTGGCAAGCTAATAGAGAGATAGTCATTCACCAGCCACATGTTCTTAATTCTGGTGCTTTTTCTGCATTGTTTTCTGATTTTCTTTACAATTCAAGCAAAAGATGACTTTCTCTTGTCCTAAGTATTCATACAGAGTAATTGTTCATGACCCAAAAATCAAGGTGTTTTTTTTTTCTTCCCCCTGAAAGTTCACATGAGACTAAGATAAAATTTCATAGTCTTCCTCCTAAAGCAACAGCATGGATAAATTTGCTAAGTGAACACTTGAATTTTCATTAGATTTATTTTCTTAGTTGCATTTGTAGTCCAGTCAAAAATGCACTTAGGGACATTTTCATAACATTTAGAAATTATAACATTTATCTCTTTATTAGAATTATCATCTTCATTTCAAATATTCAAAATCAAGATCTTATGACCCACATAAATCAATTGTGGGAGACCTTAATCTCAGGCTGGTGCTATTGAATACCACTCCTATCCATAAAGACCACCTTGGTCATTGATTTCATTGTACAGAAAAATATAGAGATGATGTTTATCACTGAAACTTAGGTATGTTAGAAAGGTGGGCATGATTAAAATATACCTATCTGGATTTCATGGGATGAATCAGTCTCAACCCCAAAGAAGCGGAGATCAAGTGGTGTGTGTATAGGCAGGTCTGGATTATAACTGGAGCTCTGTCCTATCGATATTGGTGTGAGCCCCTATATATGCAGTGGGGTAAGGGAGAAGCTGGGAATGTTTCTCTTGTACCATCTTTCATCTCTATTCACGTAGCATCCCTGCCACATAGCATCCCTACTTGAACCATCTTGTGTTGGTACATATGTATACATATAAATTTATATGCTTAGTGGGGAAAAGAGAGGGTGTTATTTCTGATTCCTGCACTAAAGAAACTTCAAAATAGGAAATAATAATGTGATGTATTGTTCAAAATACATTAAAATGCTTTCAAATCTTCAACAGCTGAATCACCAATCTAAGTGAAACCATATTTTAAATGGAATATGGTTTTTATGGAGTGTCTTATTAATTACTATAGGATATAGTTTAAGTAATTGCAAATAAACAGTTTTTTTTTCCTGGATAACCTGGTCCCAAGCCATGTAGCTCATGGAAGGTGACAACCAGCACCTTGAATTGTAGCTGGAAGCAGATTGGCAGCTAATGCAGCTCCTCCAGGAGAAATGACATCTGTGCACATCTGCTCAAAACCATGTGGGCGGCTGCATTTTGAACCAATTTGAGCTTGATACTTTTCAAGGGCAGCCCCATATCAATAAAGAACAATATTTGTAGTTCAGGGTTGAAATGAGGGATCCTTGGTGCTCTCTGAGCTTACTTGTTTTCTTGCAGACGTTTCATTATCCTAACTAGGTAACATCATCAGTACTAGTGCTAGCTAATGAAACGTCTGCAAGAAAACAAGCAAGCTCAGAGAGCACCAAGCAGCCCCATATAGAGAGCATTGCAATAGTCAAGACAGGAAGTGACTAGGGCTGTGATGGCGAACCTATGGCACCTGTGGCATGTGGAGCTATATCGGTGGGCATGCAAGCTCAGCTGCGGTGTGCGCAACTGATTTTTGGGCCTTCTGGGCCCACCAGAAGTCAGGAAGCAGGCTGCTTCCTGCTTCCAGGGGATGGAGAAGGCCCATTTTTTGCTCTTCCCAGGCTCCAGAGCCTTTCTAGGAGCCTGGGGATGGCAAAAACAGCCTTCCCCCCTCTCCCAGAGGCCCTCCCAAAGGCCGGAAACAGCTCGTTTGCTGACTTCCGGTCCCACTCCCAGAAATCGGCAAATGGGCCATTTCTGGCCTCCGGAGGGCCTCTCGGGGGGTGGGGAAGGCCATTTTCGCCCTCCTAAGGCTCCTAGAAGGGCTCTGAAGCCTGGGGAGAGTGAAAAACAGGCTTTCCGATCCCATCATGTGCCAAAAGTGGGGGGAGCAGAGGGGTTGCATGCACATGTGCAGGGGGTGGGGCGCATAGAATTATGCATGTGGGCGCGTGTGCAACCCCCCTGCACTCCTCCCACTTTTGGCACACAATGGCAAAAGGGTTCGCCATCACTGGATTAGAGCATGAGTGACATACATAGATACATACTTACATATAAACATACACATACACGCATATGCACACATTGTACATATGTACTACAATATTTGGAAAATCTACTGGTAACACTGGTCTACAAGGAGAAAGTCTTGGAAATGAAAGTACACATTTTATCTCGGAGGCTGATAATTTCCCAAAATTTGTAGACCAGTGTAATAAAGAATGATAGACACTTCAAAGTTTCTTTAGCATTATATACAGTAGCATGCGACTATTTAATTGAATTCCAATTTCCTATGAAAAATTCAGTAGCTTCCTTAGTTTATGTCATGTTATAGACTCATTCTTAAACCCAAATCATTTTTATCAGATATTGGACATTTCAAAGCCAAGTAGTGGCTGATGGACCATTGGGTATGCAAGCAAGTAATAGGCCAGGGCTTTGCTGCTTCTACTAGGGAAATGCCACTATAGACTGAAGTACTTTCACACAGCCCAGATATGGTTGCCTTTCCTCTGAACTGTTATGTTGTTTTGAAGGTGGGAAAGCACCCCGTGGACTGCCTGCTCTTCTTCCTGTGGAGGAGGCATTCAAAGCCGCACAGTCTCTTGCGTGGAAGAAGACATCCAGGGATTGGTCAGCTCGGTGGAGGAGTGGAAGTGCATGTACACTCCCAGGATGCCCATTGTTCAGCCTTGCAATATTTTTGATTGTCCTAAGTGGCTGGCTCAGGAATGGTCTCCGGTAATTATGTTCTTTTCATTATTGAACTATATATTTACAGTAGTATATAGTAATTATATAAATATAAATATATATCTATTTATAGTATATATAGTAGTTGTATAAATATATAAATATAACTACTATATTTACTATATAGTAGCTGAAATAAAGTCATTGAAATGTCTGCATTATGAAAATACTTACAATCCTTTCAGCATTGGTACACATATGTAAGTATAGGAATGGAAAAAAAGGGCTAGTTTAATTAAAGGTTATGCAGCAGAGGTGGGTTTCAACAGGTTCTGACCAGTTCTGGAGAACCGGTAGTGGAAATTTTGAGTAGTTTGGAGAACCAGTAGTAAAAATTCTGACTGGCCCCGCCCCCATCTATTCTCTACCTCCATCTATTCCCTGCCCCCATCTATTCTCTGCCTCCCAAGTCCCAGCTGATCGGGAGGAAATGGGGATTTTGCAGTAACCTTCCCCTGGATTGGGGAGGGAATTAAAATTTTACAGTATTCTTCCTCTGCCATGCCCACCAAGCCATGCCCATCAAGCCATGCCATGCCACGCCCACCAAACCACACCAAGCCACAGAACTGGTAGTAAAAAAATTTGAAACCCACCACTGCTATGCAGGACAAGTTTGTAGACATGGTCAAACCTTTTAATCATTTAATTATGAAACTGATTCTTTGTAACAGGGATACTGAGGCAAAACATCATGCAGTAGGTTGTTATGCTACTGTTAGGGGGGAAAATGAAGCTATAATGGAGAGCAAAGATACAGTGTAGAATACGAGACCTGAATGTTAATATTGAAAAAGATGTGGATAGATCTTGATTTTGTGTAGTTGTTTCAACTGTGAAGTCAGTGGAGACTACAATAGAATGGAGGGCACTTCACTGTATTGTCAGGGCCTTGTCTTCCCCCTCAAGGTTGAGCAAATTGGGAAGATAAAAACTAAAGAAAAAATAAGAAATATTAGATACTATTTAGAAATCTTGAAAAGTAATAAAATAATAATAATAAAACTAAAATAGCTGAATTATACATCATGAAAGTTCACTGATGAAATGATTTTACAATTTATAATGTGCTCTTTGATCAGAAACTAGAGATACTGGATAGCGTTATATAAGATATAACGCTAAATGACCAACTATAGTAATGAAGCCAAATAATATAATACTTATAATGATCCCTGATTATTTAAATTTCAAATTTTATTGATGGTAAAATAATGTGATAAAAATGGAATGTTTTATTTTAATAATATCCTTTTACATATTTATAATTCAGGCCATATTCTAGTTGTTTAATATGACAAATAAATATCTGTCTCCATTTTCATTTGGTTTTAATGTTATGCCAAAGTATGATCATGGACCATTCTGAATAAATTATTGTTTCTCAAAATTATAGGATAAGAGGGTCAATTTATTCAGCCATAGTGTGCCATAAATTTCAGATAGAATCCCTTAAATGTGAATAACTAGAAATGTATATAATAATTAATAAATTACCAATAAGACATTTTAGTTTTTTGTTATAGCACATAATCCAACCAATTTAGAATGGGATTAAGTGGAATTTAATTACCAGGAATATTCTAATCATGATTTCTTGCAGAACTATGCATGCTTTATTGATTGATTATGTGCCTACCAATGATGTCAGCTAATAAAAGCCACTTAGACAGACTTTCTACAGGTTGATTTGTCCCCAGCTTGGTCTTTCAGACCTTCCAAAACTGCTGTAATCAACTCAATTAACCATCATTGTTGGTTGATCTCTTTTTCTCTCTTCTTTCTTTCCCAGGATTATGTTATTCTTAAGGGAGTTGGTTTTCTCCAAAATATAATAATTTGATCCTGGCCATTTGTGAGAACTCTGTGATTCATTTGTTTGCTTGTTTTCAGCCATGCATGATATTCTTGACTCTTCTTCAGTACCAAAGTTCAAAAGCATCAATGCTCTTTCTAGCGTGTGTCTTCAGAGATCAACATTTTTTTCTCTGGAATGTTGCACGGACAACCATTGTCCACAGAATTCTGATCTTTGTAGGTATAGGCGCATCAGGGTATCTGAATATTTTTTTCTAAGGCTTTCATCCAGGGATGAAATCCAGCAGGTTCTGGAGAACTGGTAGCGGAAATTTTGAGCAGTTCAGAGAACCAGTAGCGGAAATGTTGAGTAGTTCGGAAAACTGGCAAATACCACCTTTGGCTGGGCCCAGAGTGGGGAGGGAATGGAGATTTTGCAATATCCTTCCCCTGACACACCCCCAAGCCATACCCCCAAGTCACACCATGCCCACCATACCATGCCCACCAAAAATTGGATTTCACCACTGCTTTCATCGCTGCCTTATCAACTGCTAGTCTGCTGTATATTTTTTTTATTGCTGACTCCTTTATTGTTGATAGTCAATCCTAAAAGGTAAAGGTTGTCCATCTTATTCACTGTCAGTCCTAAGGTCCTAAATCCTCAGTTTCAGAAAGTAAAGGGAGCTAAGACGAGAGGCTCTGCTTTTCAGTAACAGCACCAGCTCTCTGAACAATCTCCCAATGGAGTTCAGACTGCCTTCCTCCTTGATTAAATTCAGGAAGATGCTGAAGACTGCATTGTTCCATAGAGCCCTCTAGTTAGGTTTGACCTTTTTTGTTTTTTATTGATCAATTTCATTTGGGGGAGTTGATTTTTTTAATTGCTTCTCATTGTTACTTTGATTTTGACCATGAATGTTTTAATTTTGTCCACTTCATGTAAACTACTGATTGCAGCAGGATATAGACAAGTAAATAAGGCACTGATTTGCCTATGCGGTAGAGAGTTTTAGGTGGCTGTAGGCCAAAAAGTAAAAGCTGAAATATTTGATCAGTAAGAGAAAGGGGAAGAGAACCAGCAGTAAATAACAACAATATATCAGAAGAAAGGCTGCAGTAAAAAAACAACAACTGCCTTGTAGCATCTGAAAGGCTTTCTCCTTGGCAAAATAGAATTCTTGAATTTCTCCTGGTGGTATTCTGAAGATTACTTTATTGATGGAGTAATGAACAACAGTAATGCATTACATGCATCTTTCCATCAGCCTGAAACCTTGGCTACTACACTTCCCAATCTGAAAAAGGGCCAGCAGGAGGAGGAGTTGCATCACGATGTCTTCCTTCGGATTTAATTAGAGGTTTGGAAGCTAGATAGAGTGCAGACTCATGGAGACACATGGTTCAGCGAAAGGCAGAACATTTGTTATGTCCTTATAAGGACATCCGCCCGGATTGGCTGCCAGCCACCGGGCGGGAAGATTTGAATCCCTGTCAGGGGGCGGTGCGTCTGCCGGAGAAAATATAAGGAGAGCCCCGGCAGCGCACAGCCAGTCTTGCTACTGTTTCTTGTACTCAATAAAAGTTACTAATGTAACGAGCTGGTCACGTCTTCCTTTCCTGCGCCGATCTAACACTGGCGACGAAGGACTGAGAGAAGAACGAACCTCGCGGCACCAAGCCAACAAGACAAGACTCCGGCACCGGGAACTACAGTAGGCATTTCCAAAGGCATGGCATCCGCTGAAGTCACTTTGCCAGCCCTTGCTCCTTTCCGCCCAGGGAAGGACAAGTGGAAATCCTACGTAGTGAAATTCCGGCAATACCTGAGAGGCAACAACATCAGGGATGCCGATGATGACCGGAAGAAGGGCATCTTCCTGGCCAACTGCGGCTCCGAGGTCCTCGACATGGCAATCGATCTCGTAGCACCACGAGACATCGAAGAAGTGCCATGGACAGACCTGCTGCAGATCCTGGAGGACCACTATGCCCCAACAGGAACACCGGTGGCGAACCGTTTCACCTTCCACCAACGGGACCAGAAGGAGGGTGAGACGATCAAGGAATTCGTGGCCGCCCTACGCCAGATCGCAGCCAGCTGTGAGTTCGACCACGTGGACAATGCCATCGCTGACCGCGTGGTCTTCGGCATGAGGGACAGAGGCCTGCAAAAGAAATTCCTGAGCAGGAAGAAGCTCGTGCTCAAGGATGTGGTGGAGGAAGCCACCGCATCCGAAATCTCGGAGAAAGCAGCTGCCGCAGTAAGCAGAGCCAAGGGAATCCACAAGATTCGCTCCACGGAGCAATCTTCAACAGAGGATTCCACGGCTGGATCCGAGTCGGAGGGAGAGTCCACCGTCCACAAGGTATCCAGACCCCCAAGGCGGGAAAACGCCCAACGGAACTACAAAGGGGAGCGCTGCGCCAGCTGCAGAGGGGACCATGCCAGAGCAACCTGCAAGTGGAGAGATGCGACCTGCCGACGCTGCAACAGAAGGGGTCACATTGCCGAAGCTTGCAGAGCTGAGGAACCAGCCCCAGAGCCCTCCAGCCACCGTCCCCGCGAGAATCGGAAGAATTACCAGAGGTCATCCAAATGGTCCTCTGGCCCTTCCAGACGCAGAGACGACGAATTTCCCCGGAGCGGAGCGGTCCACCAGACGACCATCGCTCACACGACGTCAGACAGTGCCACCAAGTTCCATGTGACCATCCACGTGGAAGGAGCACCCTGCAAAATGGAGGTAGACTCCGGCTCGGTCTACTCCATCATGGACTGGCAGCAGTTGAAGCGCCTGCAACCCAGCATCACCAAGCGAGAGCTGAAGCCACTACACTCCAAGCTCGTCGACTTCGGGGGAAACCCCATCGGAGTGCTAGGAAGAGCCAACATCCGGGTCACCTACAAGCAGTTCGAAGGCAAACTCCCCATCACCGTCGTACGGGACAGCCGACCGAACCTGCTAGGAGTGGAGTGGTTCAAGCCGCTGGGGCTCTCAATCGAGGGCATCAACCAAATTGGCAGGGACGAACTCGACTACCTCATCGAAGAGTTCAAGGAAGTCTTCGATGGTAAGCTGGGGAAATTTGTGGGGAGGCCAATCTCCTTCAATCTGGACAAGGGAATCACCCCAATTAGGCTCAAGCCCCGCCGAGTTCCGTTTGCCCTGCGGCCCAAAGTAGATGAGCAGCTGGATAAGCTGATCGCCCAGGGCGTCCTGGAACCGATCGATCATGCTTCATGGGAGACCCCCATTGTGACCCCACTGAAGCATGATGGGTCTGTGCGCATCTGCGCCGACTACCGTTGTACCATCAACAAGGCGTTGGCACAGAGCGCATATCCAGTCCCAGTGGTGCAACACCTGCTGCATTCCCTGGGATCTGGATCAATTTTTGCGAAACTGGACCTGGCCCAGGCTTACCAGCAACTGCCAGTGGACGAAAAAACGGCGGAGGCTCAAACAATTGTCACGCACAGGGGGGCATTCAAATGCAACCGGCTCCAATTTGGAGTCAGCGCTGACCCCGGCATCTTCCAATCCATGATGGAACGCCTCCTCCAAGGCGTTCCAGGGGTGGTGCCTTACTTCGACGATGTGCTCGTCTCCGGTGACTCAAGAGCTCAACTCCTTGAAAGGCTCAGGCTTGTCCTGCAGCGATTCAAGGCCAAGGGCTTGAGGGTCAGGTGGGACAAGTGCATCATAGGAGTACAGGAAGTCAAGTTCCTGGGCTACCTCATTGATAGCACAGGCATCCACCCCACCAAATCAAAAGTGGAAGCAATCCATGAAGCTCCAAGCCCAAAAAACAAAACGGAGCTTCAGGCTTTCCTTGGGTTGCTCAACTTCTACGCCATTTTCTTAAAACAGAAAGCCACAGTTGCTGAGCCACTCCACCGCCTGCTGGGGAAATCGGCTTCCTGGAAGTGGGGCCAGGAAGAGGAAGCAGCGTTCCGGGCCATCAAGGGACTACTGACGTCCAGGAGCGTCCTCATCCAATACAGCGAGACGCTCCCCATCAAGCTGACCTGCGACGCGTCGCCATACGGGGTGGGGGCAGTCCTCAGCCACGAGCTGCCCAACGGCACGGAAGCGCCCATCGCCTACTTCTCGAAAACCATGTCCGGCGCAGAGCGGAACTACAGTCAGCTGGACAAAGAAGCCCTGGCCATCGTGGCAGGAGTGAAGCGCTTCCACGAATACCTCTATGGAAGGCGCTTCACCATAGTCACCGATCACAAGCCACTCCTGGGACTCCTCGCAGGCGACCAACCCACCCCGACCTTCATGTCCCCGCGGATGACGAGATGGGCCATCTTCCTGGCCGGCTACTCCTATAGGCTCGTGCACCAGCCAGGCACAGCCATAGGAAACGCCGACGCACTCAGCAGATGCCCATCGAAGAACCCAGTGGAAGACCCAGCCCCCACGCTCCATCTATTCCACATAGATGACGACGCCAGCTGTCCAGTCTCCTCCGCAGATGTGGCCGCGCACACCCAGAGAGACCCCACCCTCCGCCAAGTAAGGTCCTGGATCCTCAGGGGGTGGCCATCGAAACAGACGGAAGAGAGGTTCAGCCCGTTCACCAGGAAACAGACGGAGCTGTCCACCATAAAGGGCTGTCTGCTATGGGGAGACAGGGTGCTGATCCCAAGCACTCTGCAACGGCGGACGCTGGAGACACTGCACAACGGGCACCCAGGCATCATCCGCATGAAGGCCCTGGCACGGAGTTACGTCTGGTGGCCCTCACTGGACAGAGACATTGAACAATGGGTCTCCAGATGTGACCCGTGCCAAGAAGTCCGCCCAGCACCGCCACAATCCGAAGTCACGAACTGGGAGACCCCCAGCAACCCATGGTCGAGGGTCCACATCGACTTCGCGGGCCCGATGCAAGGGCGGCACCTCCTCATCGTGGTAGATACCTTCTCCAAGTGGCTCGAGGTGGTACCCATGGCATCTACCACAACAGAAGCGACGATCTGAGCCCTGCGCCGCCTGTTTGCCACCCACGGACTACCGGACGTGCTGGTATCGGACAACGGCCCCCAGCTCACATCCCTGGCCATGGAGTCCTTCCTGGCAGGACTGGGCATCCGCCATGCCCTCTCCGCTCCGTACAGGCCGGCCGGAAACGGACAAGCGGAACGGATGGTCCGGCTCACAAAAGAAGCCCTCACCAAGATGGGCCCGGGAGACTGGCAAGAACGCATCGACAACTTCCTCCTCACCCAGCACATCACGCCGCATGCCACCACCCACAAGAGCCCGGCCGAACTCCTGATGGGCAGAAGGTTGAGGTCACCCTTGGACCGGCTGCACCCCCAATACAGCCCGGAAGTGACCGCAACCGCCAGCCGCCCGCTTCGCGCCTTCAGCAAAGGAAATTCAGTTTTCGCGCTGAATTTCAATGGCTCTCCTAAGTGGCTGAAGGGGAAGATTGCCAGCACAACCGGCCCCAAATCCTACACCGTCGAGTTGGAAGATGGACAGGTCGTGAGATGTCACATCGACCAACTCCGGAAAAGGTGGGGGGGAGCACACGAAAACCAGCCTGACGAGGTAGGCCTACAACACCCAGACGAGGTAGGCCTGCAACACCCCGGCGAGGTAGGCCTACAACACCCAGACGAGGTAGGCCTACCACACCCCTGCGAGGCAGAGCAACGCCATCCCGACGAGGTCGGCCCAGCACACTACCAGGCACTGTCACGTCGGCAGTGCAGCGAGGTAGACCGGGGCCAACCACACGGGGGATGGCAACACCAACCCGACCAGGTGGGCACCCGGCACAGCAGGGCCAGGGACCCCCGACCCAGCCCGCAGGTAGACCGGGACCTGCCCAGAAGGGGAGCACCGCACCCTACCAGTGAAGGCAACCCACGGCAGCCCTACCAGGGAGACCTCAACGCAAGGCGAGTAGACCGGGGACCTTCGCAGATGGGCACACCACAGCACATGGGCGAGGGTGGCACACGACTCCCCGGCGAGGGGGACCCCCGCCCAACGCAAGAAACAACCCGGCAACAACAACCCAACCCAGACGACCCCAACCACCAACTGGCGGTAGACCAGGGACTAGGGGGAAGGGAAAGCCGACAACAACCCGGCCAGGGAGGCCTGCGCCACCCCGGCAGGGGAGACCTCCACCAGCCCGAGGAGGAAGCCCCACAACGACACCCCGACCAGGTCGACCACCACCAACCCGACGGGGAAGGCCAGCGCCAGCCCAGCAAAGGAGACCTGCGCCACCCCTGCAAGGTCGGACACCGCTACCCGAACCAACACCACCCACAGCGAGCAGACCGGACCCAAGGGCACCGGCCCGAACCACCCTCCGGACCACAGCGAACCGGGCCGCAGCAGAATCGCAGCCACCGGGAGACCCAGGAAGAGCAAGTGACAGCCGGGGTCCTACCGAGACTCAGACGCTCTTCCCGGGTCGAGACCGAACAGCACCGCCGAGGCGAAAGATCCACAGGCCAGGAGGAAGACCACCAGAACCAGCCATCCAAGGTCTGCGGTCCGGCCGGAGGCGCTGAGGGTGACCCCGCACACTCGCCAGCCGAACCGAGCCCGGTTCCGGGGAAGGAGCCAGGAGCCACAGGAACCCCGTCCGTCCAGGGCGGGGACGCGGAAGAAATGAGACTGCGCAGGTCAAGTAGGGTGCCTAGGCGTCCTACGTATCTGCGGGACTACGTCACGTTTATTGATGAACTCTGAACTGTTTTTTTTCTTTGGACTAGGGGGGAGGAGTGTTATGTCCTTATAAGGACATCCGCCCGGATTGGCTGCCAGCCACCGGGCGGGAAGATTTGAATCCCTGTCAGGGGGCGGTGCGTCTGCCGGAGCGAATATAAGGAGAGCCCCGGCAGCGCACAGCCAGTCTTGCTACTGTTTCTTGTACTCAATAAAAGTTACTAATGTAACGAGCTGGTCACGTCTTCCTTTCCTGCGCCGATCTAACAACATTCATCACTAATTAATGGCCCTCTTGTGATGAAATAAATGTACAAACACCACCCACCACCCATGTAACTTTCACTAAAATGCTTTCTCAAGAGAAAGAGTGGCATAGGAGGCTAATGCTTCCTAAGGCAGCATTTAACATCCAGCTGCCTGCAATTACTGCGAGTTCAATTCTCACCAGGCTCAAGGTCGACTCAGCCTTCCATCCTTTCTAAGGTGGGTAAATTGAGGACCCAGTTTGTGGGGGCAATAAGATGACTTTGTATAAATATACAAAAGTATAATGGCTATTGCTTAATGCATTGTAAGCCGCCCTGAGTCTCCGGAGAAGGGCGGCATATAAATCATATATATATATATATATATATATATATATATATATATATATATATATATATATATATATATATATATATATATATATTTGAAAAGCAAATTTTCTTTAATGCAACTGAATGATAATTATTTTCTACAATATTCATATCAACAAGGTTACATGGGATTGACAATTGGTATCAAAAGCCAACTATGTACAAATCAAACATTTGGACAGTCCATGAGACCATTCAGGTTCTATTTCTCTTCCACATGGCCAGTTAAGGGATGGAGCAGCAAACATATTCCTGATTATTAATGGAAATAATTGATTATGGTTTTCCTTTCAGTGCACAGTGACATGCGGCCAGGGTTTGAGGTATCGAGTAGTTCTGTGCATTGATCACCGAGGGATGCATACTGGTGGCTGCAGTCCTAAAACAAAACCGCACATCAAAGAGGAATGCATTGTCCCTACTCCGTGTTACAAGCCAAAAGGTAAATTAACAAGCAGCCTAATCCTGGCAAGCAGTTATTGAAAATAAGTGCATTTTCCCCCAGTGGGAAGATGATTGGACTTTTGGGTTGTGTAGCTGAGAGCTAATGCCTGAGGCTTCATTTAAGGAGCCAATACTGATTGTCATGCTTTGACAAAAACAGATTTCCTGGCAGGAACCTTAAGCCTATGTAATCACTCTTAAGCTCTACTTGTCTGTAATATGGTATCTTTATGGATGGAAGAAAGACAGAAGAAAAGAAAAGGAAGTAAGAGGGCTAATATATTTTGGTAATAAAATTAGGGATAAATTACTCTTGAGCAGATGTGGATCCACTGATCAAGAGTTTAACTTATAATATCCGCAAAATTGAATTCAGGCTTTAGTATTCACTTCTTTCCTGAACTAGCGTACCAATCTTTGGCTGAGAAGTATTGGATCAGTTAGCCACTATTTTGTTCCGCAAGTAAATTGTTAATTTTTGCCAAGTGCTACTAAAGAGAAAATAGGTCCGGTATTTATTACCATATTTTTCACAATATGAGATGCTCTGGATTATAAGACACAGCTACCTTTTGGGGAGAGGAAAACAAGAAAAAAAAATCTGCCTCTGCCTCCCAGCATCCATCGGGCATTCATCTGGCCCGTTTGCCGCGGCCCATTTGCCACGGCCCATTTGCCGCCGCGGCCCGTATTGAGTCTTCTAATAAATTCATTCAGCTACATTTAATACTTAAGTCAATCTTGCTAGGAAAGTTATTGTTTGAATACCTTAAAAGAAGAAGGTCCCATGAAAGATGATTTAGTAATATCAGAGGAAAAAACAAAAGTTTATAGTGAAATATTTACAGCATGATATTCATATGGCTTTTACAAATAGTACAATAAGCCATTTGCCCCCTGAATTCAGATGATTTCATATTGCTTTTGAGTGTGACTTTCAATTTGCTATGGATTGATTTTCATACCTTTTTCCTTGGACCCTGAAGGGCCAGTGCAGCTCCTTTGTTTAATACAGATATATGTTCCCATGAGAACATAATTTGGCTCCTCAACTGAGTATTTTATCAAATGCTTTTAATGCGTTTCCCTGATACCGATCTTGGAGGGGAAAGATAGAGAATGGCGCTGTTTTATCTCAAAAATGACAGTAAGACTATTTAGCTCAGTCTTTGAATCCACAATGCTGATGAACTGATAAACTCGTGACTACAAGGGCATCACCAAACTATTTTTAGTTTTCTGTTTGTTGAACCATCATTCGTCACATCTGCATTTTCTTCTGTGTCATAATACGCTATCAACATGGAACATAGCAGAACCCTTTTTATAGACTGTAAGAATTATTCCCCCCCCCCCTTTTTCCCCCCTCACTTTGGGCCAAGCAGTGCTGAACTGCATAGGCCTACTAACTTGGAATCACTTTGTACACTTCAAAGAAAAGTACCCTTGTGTACAATACTTCCTATCACTAAAAATAATCATCTTCTCCATTTTGGAGATTTCCATAGTATTGGACAAATATGAAAAGAAAAAAAACCTCTCATCTTTCACACTGGAAAATGTGTGGGCGGTGCCAATCTTATACATTTCTTGACAGAACTGTGTCAAACGGAATTAAACCAAGATATGAAGATATATTTTGGCTCACAGGCAACCCTCCATGCTTTTCCTTTTGCACAATCCTGGCAGTTTTGAATTAAGCATGGGTGTCCATCTTTTGCAGCAGGAAATCTACCATTAACTAAAATTTGCCTATGTTTTGAAGTTGGTTTAACATCTTGACCTTTTCTAAAATTATTAACCATGCTTTTCTGATTTAGATGAAATAGGAAACTGCAGTTAATTGAAGAAGTACTCGCTTTCCTCTTTCTCTTATAGAAGCAGAGCAAAGGGCAATATGCATAGCCAGAAGGCTCATTCATATCTCATCTTATTAAATTTAGTCTGATTGTGTGAAATAACATTTCAGGGAGCTTTATACTGTGCAAGCATTGTCTAGGTGCACTAATGATTGGATTGGCAGATACTTAACAAATATGGAATAAAAGCAAGGTAATTCCTCTTTAGATAAGTTACAAAAGAGGATTAAGTTTTTTAAAGTACATTATTTTTGCATGTTTCCTATTTCCCTATGATTGCTTTTCTAGAAAAACTTCCTATTGAAGCTAAATTGCCATGGTACAAACAAGCTCAGGAGTTGGAAGAGGGAACGGCAGTTTCTGAAGAACCAACGTAAGTTTTAAAACATTATCTGCTAGAATCATTACACTTGAGGATCCAAGCAACACATTGCAATTTTTTATTTATTTATTTATTTATTTTATGTATGTATGTATGTATGTATTTATTTATTTTGTCAAGCATGTATTAGATAAAAGATATAAGTATAAACATGATTATTGTTCTGCCCCAGCTACAGACCCCAAAGAACGCAGCACACACAAAGTCCGTACAAACCGTAATTTACTAATTAAAGACTACTAATGAGCTTTCTTAGTAGTTGTTCGAACACAGGTACAATAAATCGGTCTTTTCTGAACAAGGGCTGTTAATTTAACTCCATTAACAGCCGACAAGAATTCAAAGAATAATGACTCAGTTCTGTGGCACAGTATTTCAGATAACCATAATCTTACTGTGGTTGGCAGAATGCCCAGAAACAATTTGCAGGAAAATGATAAGAGAGAAACAAGAGCCAAATCAAACATTTTCTGGAATCAAGACGCAAAGGAATTTGAACGAAGTTGTTTCCTGCAAATTGCATCAGTCGTCATCCTTCCTTAAATAGGCTAGGGGAATGGCCAATTAGCCCTAAGCCTTATTCTCAAAGAGACCTCCTCCTGAGGAGCCACTCTTGCCTTTTTGTAGCTCTGTGTGCTCATGCATCAAGAAGAGGCTCCTCCTCTTCTTCCTCTTCACTTATGGGAGCTTCTGGAGGTTCTGAAGGCCCTGGCTGAATCCCCGCCTCTGGCACCACATCTTCTCCAGCCTCCTCATTGTCAGACTCGAGTGCCAACTGCACAGGCTGCTGGCGCAACACCATACCAGCCTCCTCGCTGTCGGAATCAGCTACTAACTGCACAGGCCGCTGATGGGCCACAACAATTATGAATAATGAAATAGATACAAATAAAAGAGAACATTAGGACAGGGACAGTAGGCACACTGGTGCGCTTATGCACGCCCCTTAAAGACTTCTTAGGAATTGGGTGAGGTTGACAGTAGACAGTCTAAGGTTAAAGTTTGGGGAAGAAACCAAAACGTCAGGTATTGTATTCCGGGCATTAATAACTCTGTTACTGAAGTTGTATTTTCTGCAATGAAGTTTGGCACACTTTACCATAAGTTTTTATCTATTGTGTGCTATGTATTGTTGTGGTTGAAGCTGAAGTATTCATTGACAGGTATTCATTGACCATTCATTGACATTATATATGATGTAAGAATTACAATGTGAAATAGACTAAAATCTGCCTGGAGCTAAGATATTTTTTTATGGATTTCAAAATACTGTACTATTCAATTTGTATTGCATTTACTGATGTATTCTGTCTATGAAGAATTAAATCACAATCAATGTGGTATAGTTTTGTGCCTGGATAGTTGATTCATGGAAGCGTCATCTTTAGGGGTCTTTACTCGTGTAGCAGCTTTTTTCATTTATAATTAATGTACTTTTCCTAAATGTTGATGTCTTGTTTTGATTTAGTTGCTTGAATAGTACAGTACAAATAAAGAAGAATATTTGTAGCTCAGGGTTGAAATGAGGGATCCTTGGTACTCTCTGAGCTTGGTTGTTTACTTGCAGACATTTTGTTACCCAAACTAAATAACACTGATGATGGAAACAACCAAGTTCAGAGAGTACCAAGGACCTCTCAGTACAGTACAAACTTCCCATGTGCCCATATGCTTTAAATTTCATGTTAGATTAAGATCATTCATGTAACTCAACTTGATACTACAAAAAATGTCTCCCTTTGTGGCCTACTAATAGTTGATTTAGATGTTACATCTAGGCATGAGGAATTTCATCTTCAAGCATACAGTTTTTAAAAAATTTCAAGAATTGCATTGTGGCTTTCTCTGAACTCATATAGTTATTCACCAGATAGCCATCATTCTTTTATTTCCAGTATTCAGCTGAAAGTCTCAATGCTTAATATAGCAAAATGGCACCATAGCAAATCTAAGAAGGGAAATTTGGGAAACTGCGAGTTCAAAGGCTTAATTTAGCCAAGTGGGAATCAGTGATTCTCAGGTCAGACAGAATCATTATGTAAACATGAAAAGAATGTTTCCATCTCTCTAGGCCAAGAAAAGAACAACTCAAAGTCTACTGACTCAAAAGGACAAGTGGAAAAAAAGGTCTAGGATAGAGTTCAGGAAAGTAAATATCTATTGATATGCTAGGTGAAATAGGACAACTAGATTTGATTTCAAAGGAAAAAAAAGTACGGAAAAAATACATTTTTTCCTGAAAAAAAAAATTAATAACTTTTTGAAGGTTTTCTTTTCATGGTATTTTTGATAGATCACGAAGGTAGCAAATTGGCTTCAATTCTTTAAGTAGCAACTCAGAAAAAATTAGAAGCACAAGATTGGGAGCAGATAGGAGTGACTATTAAATGTATTTTTTAAGATCAGTTTCTACCTTTCAATCAGTGGTGAAATCTAAAATTTGTTACTACCGGTTCTGTGGGCGTGGTTTGGTGGCTGGGGGTAATGTGACTGGGTGGGTGTGGCCTTTTTTTTTTCTTTTAAAACCATTTTTTACATGTAAAACCATGTAAAAAAATGCTTTCAAAAGGCTCTGACGATCCCAGCTGAGTTGCCTGATCATCAGAGGGTTTTTAAAAAACCCTCTGCCGATCAGGCAATTCAGCTGGGATCGTCAGAGCTTGAATCGTCAGAGCCATTTAAAGGAAAAGAACTTTTTTTCTTTTAAATGGCTCTGATGATCCAAGCTCAGTTGCCTGATTGGCAGGCAACTCAGCTGGGATCGTCAGAGCTCGGCTTGTCAGAGCCATTTAAAGGGAAAAAAAGGCTCTGATGATCGTGGGGCTCAGCTGGGCATGGGGGGTGGGGTCAGGAATTTTTGCTACTGGTTCTCCGAACTACCCGCCGCCATCGCTACCTTCTCGCCCGAGCCGGTCCGAACCGGGAGCATTTCACCCCTGCTTTCAACTCATATGTACATATGGATTTGATTCACTTTTCATTTTCTTCTAGAGGAAGATCTTTCGGCTAATCAGAACACTACATTTCACTTTGCAAACCAATGACATTTTAGATCTGGAATATATCTCTGTATATTATGCTGCTCTGTGTTTATGCACACATCCCCTGCTAAATCTTTCATGCATGCTTGATCTTTTACTGCACCATTCATAGATTTCCACTCATGCCAAAACAAGTTATTTCCAAAGATATTTATAAAAAAAAACCTATATTTTTTTTCTACATAACTTGATATACCATAAATAACAGAATATTTCATTTCTCTGTTGTGACACAGTGACTTTGCCATGACTAGAAAAGCATTTCTTTATTTGCTAATTTTATAATAATGTTTCGTTGAAATATCATTACTTGCACACACATACATACATGTCACACACATACAGTGTTGTGAATCATGATGAATCTAATCCCTATAACTTTGTCTCCATATGGTTATAATAATATGGAGAGGTAGACCAAAGGGAGTCAATCGGTTAAGCCTTTCCAGGAGAAATTTCCATTAGTCTGGCAAAAGTCAACTTGTGTGAGAGTTCCTGTTGTTCAGAATATCATCCCTGCTTTGGACAACTCTGAGATTCTTCAGAAAGTGAGGAAGAGAGAAGTTGCAGAAAGAAAGTTTTTTTCCTGACTATTACAGGTCACAACTGAGCTATCAGAGTTGAAAGCATCCGATAATACAACTCATAAATCTGTCTGGAGCAGTTTTAAAACCAATGAGGCTGGTGTCTTCCATTACTATACTAGGAAACAATTTCAGATTTTCTTTCCTCTGAATATTGGAAAACTTTTTCCCCCCCTCATCCATTGTTGAGGTGTGTCACTAGGCTCTCTAACATTAAAAGAATATTTCCCTTCTAGTTTCCATAAACAATTATTTTGGTAAAAGAATCTTCTGTTGTTCATAAACATATCCTTATTCTGCTCTTGAATTGACTTCAAAGAAGTGCACAGCATCGAGAAAGGTTATATACAAACTCACTGCATAAGTGGTGTGTGAATATGTCAGAGAGAGAAAAAAAAACTATTAGAGGAAATACAGTTAGTCCTCAACTTACAACCACAATTGGGATCAGAAAATTTGTTGCTAAATGGCACAGCTGATTTTAGACTTGTTTGCTGTGACCGGTAAGCGAATCACCCGGATCATTAAGCAAGACATCAGATGATCTCGATTTGCAACCCTTCCTGCCAGTTTCCACATTGACTTTGCTTGTTGGAAGCCACCTAGGAAGTTTGCCCATCACGACCACATGTCCACAGGGTGTTTGAACCGTTATACATACAAGCTGCTTGCCAAGTGCCCAAATCACAGACTTGTGAGTGCAGGGTTGATGTAACCTTGAGGGTAGGTCATAAGTCATTGTTTTTCAAGCCGTTGTAATGTCAAACCATCATTAAATGAATGGTTGTAAATTGAAGATTTCCTGTATGGTATACATGAGATGATACAAAATGTGAGGGAGACTTCATTTGGAAATGGAAGAAAATATGTGATATTTCACCTAATTTTTATCACATAAAATATGTGAGGTTTAGTTGGTGTACTGGTTAAGGTGCTGGCCTGGAAACCAGGAAATCGTGAATTCTAATCCTATCTTAGACATGAAAGCTGGCTAGACGATCTTGGTCCATTCTCTCCTCTCAGCCCAATTCACCTTATAGGCTTGTTGTAGTGGAGAAAATAGAAGGACAGAGGAGGAGTAGGTATGTTTGCCGCCTTGAGTTATTTATAAAAATACTAAAGGTGATAGACAATTAAATGTGATGGAAATTAAGAATCCATAATATCATAGTTGTTGTTTTTTTTAATTTACTTAGGAACTTGTAGGTTACCTTATCCCAAATTCTATCAAAACCACTTTATCATCTAAAATAGATTTAAAATTTAAAATAGTTGCCCAATCTCTATATATTGCCACTGAAGAAGATCCTCACTCCCTGATGCCATCTCTTCCATCTTCAAAGCAGGTTTTGCCACGAGCATGCATGGGATTAGGAAAAGGGGGGAATTGACAATGCATATGTAATGATGTCGTCATGCAAATGCCACAACTGATATTCTTGCATCAGATGCTGTGATACAAGTACATACAGTAATTGTTGTTGTTGTTAGTTGCGAAGTCGTGTCCAACCCATCGCGACCCCATGGACAACATTCCTCCAGGCCTTCTTGTCCTCTATATCCTCTGGAGTCCATTTAAGTTCACACCTACTGCTTCAGTGACTCCATCCAGCCATCTCATTCACTTTCATCCCTTTCTTCTTTTGCCCTCAATCTTTCCCAGCATTAGGCTCTTCTCCAGTGACTCCTTCCTTCTCATTCAGTGGCCAAAGTATTTGAGTTTCATCTTAAGGATCTGGCCTTCTAAAGAGCAGTCAGGGTTGATCTTCTCTAGGATTGACTAGTTTGATCGCGAGTGCCTTGCAGTCCAAGGGACTCACAGGAGTCTTCTCCAGCACCATAATTCAAAGGCCTCAATTCTTTGGCACTCAGCCTTTCTTATTTATTTATTTTATTTATTTTATTATTGCGATTTATATGCCGCCATTCTCCCGAGGGACTCAGGGCGGCTTACAAAAACAATATCCAATACAAATCACAATAAAATTAAAATCAACAACCCAATTAAAACAATTTAAAATTATAACAATGTATGCCCATAATGGATCAGTTAAGTTGACGAAAGAGCCACGTCTTCAACTCACGATGGAAGGAAAGGAGGTCGGGGGCTGTCCTGAGTTCAGTGGGCAAATCATTCCGGAGGGTCAGGGCTCCCACAGAGAACGCTCTCCTCCTGGGGCAGTCAGCCGACATTGTTTGGCTGAAGGCACCCTGAGGAGGCCCACTCTGTGAGAGCGCACGGGACGGTGGGAGAGCAGCTGGAGATGGTCCTGCAAGTACCCTGGGCCCAAGCCATGAAGGGCTTTATAGGTAAGCACCAGCACCTTGAAACGAATCCGGAACTCCACCACAGCCAGTGCAGCTCGCGCAGGCGAGGTGTTACACGGGAGTATCAAGAGGCCCCCGTAATTACCCACGCGGCCGCATTCTGGACTAGCTGGAGCCTCCGGATGCATCCCAAGGGCAGCCCCATGTAGAGGGTGTTACAGTAGTCCAACCTAGAGGTCCAACTTCCACAGCCATACATTGTAACTGGGACATAATTGTAATACGTGCTATAATATCACCACAGTCACACTGAGTCTTGCCAGTGAGAATTTTTTTTATATTTAGCAAAAAGAACCCTGCTTTTTTTTTAACCAGCTGTCAAATATACATGTATACACCATTTCATTTTTAAACTCTTTTCTACAGAATAATGACTTGTGCTAAATGGATCATGCTTTTGGAGATGTGCAGTCACTTGCATGACCTGGATGTTCACTGACTGCAGTTTCACAAAAGTCGTGTCAGGCTGGTACCATGCATATTAAGGAAAATCCTTTAAATTTGAAATTATATTCCATGGCAGCTTTTTTTTTTTTTAATTTGATTTATATGCCGCCCTTCTCCGGAGACTCAGGGTGGCTTACAATGCGTTAAGCAATAGTCTTCATACTTTTGTATATTTATACAAAGTCAGCTTATTGCCTCCACAAACTGGGTCCTCATTTCACCTACCTTAGAAAAGATGGAAGGCTGAGTCAACCTTGAGCCTTGGAGAGATTCGAACCAGCAGTAATTGCAGGCAGCTGTGTTAATAACAGGGTGCTTAGACCACTGTAATATCAAGGCTCTTAAATTACCTTCCCAGCATATTTTCTTTTCTGGCGCAGATACAGACTATATCTGGCTTTTCCTAGAGACAGAGGATAGACCATGGAGCTCTTGATAGTGCCCCTTTGTTCGAATGTCTGAGGGGAAGTCAGAAAATCAAGATGGCGGCCATACCAGTGCGGTCAAAGCTACCCCTCTTTTTAATGCCTGTGATGCCTGCAAAACGGAGCAGTACTTCATTCTTGAACCTGCCATCTTGACTGTTTTTTAAATTATTTTTCAAAAGTGGAATACAAACAACTATAACAGCAGAAAAAAGACAGTAGTGGTTATCCAATGGGAAAAGAATCCATAAACATTGATAGTGATTAAATAAACATAATTAAATGTGGACGGTTAAAGAAAGAAGGAGGAAAGATCCACATAGTAATGCATTTATTATCAAAATAGAATTCACTCAGTTATTAAACTTACCATTCATTTATTTATTAAATTTACATGCCGCTCGTCTCACTGTCATGCAACTCTGGGTGGCTTACAATTTGATGAAACAATATTATAAAGATTAAAACAGTAGAACAATAAATATAGCATTTAAATGAGCAGAAAAATAGCTAAGATAAGAGAGGAACATACAATGGAGTGGAGGTGAGATCTTTAAATATAGACCCCATAGGTCTATATTAGAAATATACTGCTTCATAATTTTAGAAGATTTTTAAAAACGAATAACACACACCTCTCCTGAAGTCATCTCTTATTTTCAGTAAACAACCATTCCATTATGTAAGATTATCATCTTTGCTGAGTCCCAAGCTTGTGAGAGCCCAAGCTCTTTATAAAACGATAACATTTCACATATTAGGAATATAAAATATAACATTTATATGTTTAATTATTACATATCTTTCTGAAGTTCTATTAATACATGCAATCGTTTGAAAGCAAAGCAAAGCTATTGCTGGGAGAACCAAATAATTTACGTTAAAGAACCTTTTCATTTCTGACAACTTCAGCACAAAAGAACCTTAATGTCCAACTTTTTAAATCATTCCTTGAAAGTCTCTAAAGCAAGCTTTATAAATCAACTGATTTAAGGTATTATTTATTTAGCCCAGGCCAAATAAAGATCTTCCAATAGAAGATCTTCCTTGCTATTCAGAACTTGTTATTTCTTCATTTTGAGATAGCATTACCTCAGGGATCAATATAGCTCAATCTGAGAACCTAGAGAAGGAAACATCGCCCTTTCAGTAAAGTGCATAAGGGCATCCAGCCTTTGTTCTTTCTTATCTGGAGTAGCTTGAGATGACAAAGGATGAAGCATCTTCTCCATTTTGGCAGGACACCATGGTAAAATAATGCTAGAAGATAATATTTGTAGCTCAGAGTTGAACTGTGGGATCCTTGGTGCTCGCTGACCTTGGTGGGGATTTTTACAGACGTTTCATTACCAAACTAGGAAACATCATCAAGAACCTCACATTAAAATAATGCTATGCTTAAATTTTAAGACAGACTATAAAGCTATGGGCATAAATGACTCCTCATTCATCTATCAATATGAGCAATTTTATTCACAGGATTGGAGCAAAGTAAAGAGAGGCAACTGCTAAACAAATAATTCCCTCAACACTGTCAAACCAGTTACTAAGTCTGCATTACTATTACTATTAATCTTCTCATTGTTCCTATCATCCATATCCTCCCACTTATGACTGTATGACTGTAACCTTGTTGCTGGTATCCTTAAGATTTATATTGACTGTTTCCCTATGACTATCATTAAGTGTTGTTCCTTTTGATTCTTGACGAATGTGTCTTTTCGTTTATGTACACTGAGAGAGTATTCACCAAGACAAATTCCTTGTTTGTCCAATCACACTTGGCCAATAAAGAATTCTATTCTATTCAACAACCATTTAAAAACAGAATCCCACATCATAATCCTGGCTAAGCTGTGCATTGCCACTGACTATAAAAGTATCATTTATTATTCTGCCTTCATTGCTGCAGACTGAAAGATAAACTACCGTAGGCCCCTGAAGTACAGGTAGTCCTCGACTTTCAACAGTTTGTTTAGTGACCATTCAAAGTTACAAAGGCACTGAAAAAAGTGATTTATGACTGTTTTTCACACTTATGACCGTTGCCGTATCCCCATGATCAGGTGATCGAAATTCAGATGCTTGGCAACTGGTTCATATTTATGACAGTCAAAGTGTCCTGGGGTTACGTGACCCCCTTTTGCGACCTTCTGACAAGCAAAGTCAATGGGGAAGCCAGGTTCACTTAACAACCGTATTACTAATTTAACAACTACAGTCATTCACTTAATAACTGTGACAAGAAAGGTTGTAAAATGGGGCAAACTCACTTAATAAATGTTTCACTTAGCAACTGAAATGTTGGGCTCAATTGTGGTCGTAAGTCAAGGACTACCTGAACATGCCACTCACATAAAATGGTTAATTTCCTCCTACAAAGGGCACCAGGAATCCTGAAACGTCCATACCTAGTTCTCCTGCTGGTATATACCTACTAGAATTAAACAAATGCAAATGTGAACTTTCTTTAGCTTTAAGAAATGTATGCTGCAGTAATAAGAAGTTACAGTTCCTTTGAAAAATAGATTCATGGCATCTTTGAAACAAGAGAAATATTTTCATGTCATCAAAAGTAACTCTGACACCAAAAAGCTGGCATGGCAGGCATAAAATCCTGAGTTGTTATGAAAGTGGGCCAAAGTACTCCTCGGGAGAATAATTATGCATGCATATTTTTATAAGTCAAGATATAAATATTAAGTTCAAGTTATTCTTTCTTTTGTATATTTCCTATGTGCCTTCATTTATAACAGAAGTTCCGGATAGACAATTGAATCTATATTTATTTTCATTTGGCAGTCTGGTTTATGAGTTCTTGCCACTTGTTCTCCATTATTAAACTGTTTTTCTAATTCTGTATTTAGCCAACTAATTACCCTTCAACATGCAATGGGAATTTAGCACTGTCAACATATGTCAAATAGAGACCATATTGCTTACATTGGAAAAGGATTATTTGAATCCTACCCTTATTTCAGCAGAACAAGTTAGTTCTGCATGCTGAAAATAAATGCAGACATTCTGGTACTGAAGGACCAAGGGACCTTGGGTGCTTTAGATGTTGATCTCTGATTCTGACCAGCCCCAATCTCAGTCTCCCATGATAGGAGCTGCAGACAAGCAACATCTGGCGGCAACAGATGCCAGCTGGAGTCCCATCCCTTTGTAGGAAGAGAAACATTGTCTTGTCATATCTCCAGGAATACTGTATAGCTTATCCAACATGTCACAGTCAGTTAGAAACCAGAAATTTTAGTTTCCTTTTCTGATGTTAGGGTAGCCTCTTTCCTTCATCCTGGCTGTAAAAAAAATATCAAGCTAACTTTTTGAATAACCTGTTTAAACAAACCTGTTTAGGAACATGCTAAAATGGGCTAGCTACAAAAGAATATAATTCTGATGGTGAGAGTTCCTCACTGTGCAGCTAGGAAGTGGAAAATTAGTGCCAACAAAAAATTTTCTTCAGTAACTTAACTGCACAGTAGGGAACAATTTAATCTAAACTCCATCCTTCCTAGTGTGCTGTCATGAAATATTTAATTTTTCACTGCATTAATTTTCAAAAATCTATACCCTAAATAGTCGTCAAACATATCACTGGAAAGGAAAATGATTACTAGCCATTTTTAGTTTATATGTAAACTATTTTATTGCACAGTTCTAAACTCCTAAAAGCAGTGCAACTCCTAAAACCTTACCTGACTGGGTCCTAGGAAATTTTACATTGGTTAGATGTTTTTGAATACTGTCCTCTAAATCAAGACTAGATGTAAGCAAGCTTTTTTTTCTTACAGATTAAATGCTCATTCTCACAAACCACCTACTTTTCTTAAGAGGAGTAGCTGTACAGTCTATAAATGTAGAAGTCCTAGATCAGTGATGGGGAACCTATGGCTCGCGTGCAGGAAGTGGCACGCAGAGCCATCTTTCTGGGCACACCAGCCGCCACCCGTTGCTGCACATGCGCTGACCAGCTGGTCTTCGCGCATGCGGTCATGCCAGAAACCGGAAGAGCAGCTCCCTGGCAAGCATGTGTGCGCCAGGAAGCTGAGCTTCCTGTTTCCGGTGCACACATACACACCAGCCAGCTGGTCTTCGCATGTGCATGTGTGCCAGAAACCAGAAGACCAGGTAACTGGCGCGTGCAAGAAACCACAAGCTCAGCTTCCCGGCGCATGCATGCACCCCAAGAAATTGCTCTTCCAGTTTCCAGCACTCCTGCGCGTATGTGCAGGGGAGCTGTTCTTCCGGTCTCTGGCGCTCCCCTCCCCATCTGCGGTCCTGTTTTGGCACTCGGTGCCGAAAAGGTTCACAAACACTGTCCTAGATCATCATAGTGGTGAGATAGATATCGCAGATGTGATGTTCACAAAAAGAAGTGACTTTCAATCAGCGGTGAAATGCTCCCGGTTCGGGCGATCTGGTAGCGATTGTGGCAGGTGGTTCGGACAACCGGTAGCAATGGGGCTCGAGGCTCCGCCCACCCACCCAGGTGTGTTTTTTACCCTTTGCGCGTGTGCAGAAGGTTTTGTGCATGCACAGAGGGTCTGCATGCGCAAGTGACGCGTGGGCACACTTCCGAACCAGTAAGGAAGATAAGTAGATTTCACTCCTGCTTTCAATCATACATTTAAACCTGCCATCTTGAATTGTAACTAGTTGTTATTATTTATCTGGAATATAAGAAAATGCATTTGAGAAATTAAGAAAACAGGAACTTCAATCACTACTAAAATCATGTTACTGTTTACATTATTTTTTATATTTAAGTGTATATTTTTCTTGTGCTTTCTGCTGCTTTTTATTCATAGATGATGTTACAAACTAACTAACTAAATAAATAAATAAATAAACTAATTGCCCATGGTTGATATCTCTCGTCCACTGAAACAATTAAGGAAACAAACAAATTTTCATCAAAATATATACTCTTTTACTTTTGACTTCTCCATTCTCCTTGTCATTATTTGCTCATAATTTTAAACATCTTCTACAGTCTGTTCTAGAGAATTTAAAAGTTAAAACTAAACCTTTAAAATTGTGTTAGCAGTAGACTTTCAATTCTGTTTTACACTTGTTTAATATTTCAGTTTTTTAATTTATTGTATCGTCGCTATGTGCTTGGTTATTTATGTTGTATACCATCTTGGTGACATTTATAGATGAGGGAAATACTGTAAGTTATATAATCAGATAAACATTCCAAAATTCAAAATTCTGCTTATCACACAAGCATTTTAAAATGTGAACCTTATCTCCATTCAAGAGCATTTAGCTATAGAAAATGGTATTAATGCATCCCAGCTGGACTCATTTGGTGTGGGCAGCTTATCCTTAAGGCACCTTTCTATGCTCAAATGTAAAAATATAGGTGGCCCTAAAACCTCTTCAGGAGCAGACTTTAGAATAAAGATTGTGCTCTATGGTTAATATGAGCTATGGATCCTGAATCCATGGACAGGCACTTCTGTAGTTGTCCCAAAGGTGCTTTTTCAAGAGGCAACTGGACTTTCTGGTTTTTCTCTGAAGATGTTTCGCTTCTCGTCCAAGAAGCTTCTTCTTCAGCTGAAGAAGCTTCTTGGATGAAAAGCAAAATGTCTTCAAAGAAAAACCAGAAAGTCCAGTTGCCTCTTGAAAAAGCACCTTTGGGACAACCATGATCTGGATGACTGAGAATCTCCATAGACGACTTCTTTAGTTGCATCACTTGAGAGGGGGCAGTGAATGATTTGAGTGTGTCTGTGCAGCCTTTAGATTGCTCTTATGTTCTGTCTTTCTCTTCTCACAATGGTTTCACCACCACAGGTTTATTCCTGAGGACTGGTCTGCCTGCAGTGTGACCTGTGGAGTGGGCGTCCAGATGCGACTGGTGAAGTGCCAGGTGCTGCTATCCTTCTCTCAGTCTGTGGCAGATTTGCCCATTGATGAATGTGAAGGACCTAAACCAGTGTCCGAACGAGCTTGCTATGGTGGTCCATGCAATGGAGAAACTGGTGAAGAGACTGATCTGCTCTTTAGGGGCTCACAAGATTTTGATGAACTTTATGATTGGGAATATGAAGGCTTCACTGAATGTTCTGAGGCTTGTGGTGGAGGTGAGTTCCATTTGCAATTTCTCTCGTTTCTTTGTTTCTTACATACTGGATTGTGGAAGTAATGTACTTGGGTCCAGATTTTTTATTTTTTTATTTTTTTTTACATTTAGACTTCATTAAAATCAGTTGTGTCTGCCAGATCCAACTAATATACCCAGAATCCATCTCAAAGTTAGAGGCTTTAGATTTCAAACTATTTAACAAAATAATAGAATAACAGCACAACAGGGTTGGAAGAGACCTTGGAGGTTTTCTAGTCCAACCCCTGGACCAACAGGAAATAGCAGGAAACCATATACCATTTCAGACAGATGTTTGTCCAATCTCTTCTTAAAAATCTGACCCATTGCTCGAGACAAGTCATTCCACTGATTGATTCAACTGTCAGGAAATGTATCCTTAGTTCTACGTTGGTTCTTTCCTTGATCAGTTTCCATGCATTGCTTCTTATTCACTTGTCTTATTTTAATTGAATTTGCTAGAAAATGGTAGGAAGGCTCAATTAACATCTAGCATATATGATGTGTTGGTAATTCCCTAAATCCAATCTAGATTCTTTCTATTCACCGAAAAGTAAAGATTCAGTCAAAGGTAAAATCTTACGTTAGTGGTGATGGTATTTAACAAAGGATTTTCTGTTGCTAAGCGAGACAGTTGTTAAATGAATTTTGCCCCATTTTGTGACCTTTCTTGTCACAGTTGTTAAGTGAATCACTGCAGTTGTTAAGTTAGTAACACAGTTGTTAAGTAATTCTGGCTTCTCCATTGACTTTGCTTGTCAGAAGGTCACAGAAGACGATCACATAACTCCGGGACACCGCAACCATCATAAATATGAATCAGTTGCCAAGTGCCAGAATTTCAATCACATGGGCATGTGGATCCTGCAAGAGTCATAAGGGTGAAAATCAGTCCTAAATTACTTTTTTCAGTGCCATTGTAACTTCAGTCACTCAACAAATGTTTGTAAGTCAAGGTCTGCTTGTATTTAGAGTACTGTTTCTCCTGTTTCTCCTTCATTCCTTAGTTGCTTACTGTTTATTTGGGTTTTGCTCATAGAGTTTCACTGTGTATCTCTCTTATATCACAGAGAAAACTATGATACGGCCTGCAGAAAATGTTCATGGTTTGGTTGTCAGGTAGAAAACCAAGAATATTCCTTAATGGTGATGTTCCATTTAGGGGCACCACAGATTCTTGAGTCAACTGGCAAAGGGATGGAAATCCCTTGGGGTTCTCCATGGCCTATGCACTTTTCACAGATTACAGCCACCACGCAAAGTTACTGCAACACAGAGATTTCCATCAGCTTCACCAAAATAGTCACAATGCGAGAAATCAGCCGTCAGTCTTCTTGTGGAAAAAGAAAAAGTGGCTTTGGAGAAGAACGATTGGAAACGAGGTCCAGATGTAAAACCCTTTTGAATTGAGAAGGTATCAAAATTCGCAGCTGGGGTCTTTCATATGACTAATGTAGTAGCCTGCTTGTTTACATTTCCTGCTGACCACTTACATTTGGGGCAGAGAATCATGTTTTTATAGAGAAAGGCTAAGGCAGGAAGCGTCGGGTGTCATTTACTTTGCATTGCCTGACGTCTGCCTCCCTCATAAACAGAGACATATGGATCTCAAACACCTACGGCTCTTGCCTGTGTATTTCTTTTTCCTGGATCTGTTTGGCAACTCAGCTGGTTTTGATAGCTTATCCCACCAAATGATATTAGCTTGGATTTAAAGGGGAGAGGGGAAAAAAACTTATGACAGAAATAGCTAAGGAAACCACTGCCTGGAGCTAATAAACTTGGCACTTAAAGGAAAAGTCAAGGAGTATCACCATTAGTGCCTGTTATAAGAATTGCTTGATATACATTGTGTCCAATCCAAATGCCATTATTTTGGTATACTTGTTTATGGAGTGCTACGCACCTACCAATTCTAATCCTTAACTTCCTTAATTTCTCTGAAATGCTTACCTTCTTTTCCTTGTTGGAAGCTGAGATTTGCCATACAAAAGTTATGTTTACATAATAAACAGTAGCATTTCAAAGGATGCATTCTGTATAATAGGATGTATAATAGGAAAATTGTTAAGGATATTGTTGTGTTACCAACCAGCAGAGTAAGTGCACAGAGAAACGGTACTGAGAGCAATAAATACAATACATACAAACTGGTTTAACAAAGCTTTTACTTTGTAGTGAAGATCAATTGCATAGTCTTTTAGTCAATCCAAGTCTTTAGCCATTCAAATCAATCCGAAGTTACAGATATCTTCTTACCAGACAAACAGCAGTTGGTAATAAACAGCCATTCAACGCTGGTAACAAATCACGATGGTAGCAGATCCATCCACGTCTTCACACACGACAGTAACAGTTCCAATCAACAGTTCCAGTCAAGAAGCAAGTCAAGCAATGATGAGAGCAAGTCCAACAATGATTATAGCTCGGCTTCCTTCTTATATACAGTTTACACTAGTAATTATCTACTTAAGATAAGTGAAGTCAGCAGTGCAATGACTCAACAGTACAATTATGATAATTGCAGTCAGCATTCAGTCAGCAGTCATTAGTCATTACAATGACTCAGCAGTACATCTTAGAGTTACCAAATACATTTAAAGTTATAGAACACATATATTGCCTGGACAACTTGTTAGGTTTATACCATATCCTAACAAAAATCTTACAGAGTGAACTTTTTCAGACAGTTCATCCAATTTCCTACCCACAATAAATGTGGCTTTTCCTTCCTATTTGGTTCTGAGATACAGTTAAGAAAACAGCTTTTTAAAGCTTTAATCTTCAGTATATCACAGTAGTAACTGGACTTGCAGTCTTACCGAACCACAGAACAGGTGGCAGTTCTGTGCATCCAAGGCAGCTTCCCTATTACAGGTATCCCCCAATTTACGAACACAATTGAGACCTGAATTTACATTGCTTAACAATTTACATTGTTAAGTGAGTCACATTTGGTTTTACAACCATTTTTGCCATGGTTAGCAATAGTAATAGCACTTAGACCTATATACTGCTTCACAATGCTTTAAAGCCCTCTCTAAGCTGTTTACAGTGTCAGCATATTGCCCCCAACAATCTGGGTCCTCATTTTACTGACCTCGGAAGGATGGAAAGCTCAATCAACCTTGAGCTAATCAGGATTGAACTGCCAAACTGCAGGCAGCTGGCAAGTAGCCTGCAGTACCGCATTCTAACCAGTGGTGAGTTCCAACCGATGTTACTACCGGTTCTCTTCGTGCACACACTTTGCATGTGATCGCTGCGCACTTGCTAGCTTTGCTCGCACGCGCACCAAACTTGCGCATCGCGCAAGCACGTTAGGTTTCTGGATAGCTGAGGTGCAGTAATCCACTCTGCCGCGCCTATCAGCTGGGCTAACAACAAAGAAATAAAGATTGGAATGAAGCGGGGGCGGGTGGGAGGGCCCAGCTCCAGTCACAGAGAACCAGTTTGGTGACGTCACATCGTCACCGCTACTGGCTCAGCCAAACCACGCCGAACTGGGAGCAACCCACCACTGATTCTAACCACTATGCCACCCGTGCTCATTAAGTGAATCACTAGTTGTTAAGTGAATCATGCATTTTTTAAGCAAATCCAACTTCTCCCATTGACTTTGCTTGTTGCAAGTTGGCTGGGAAGGGTTGCCCACATGACACTGGGATGCTGCAGCTGTCACAAATACATGGCAATTGCCACGCATCCAAATTTGGTCCCCATGACTGTGGGGGGAGGGGGAAGGGTTGGATGACCTTACGTGTGAAAACCGATCATATGTCACTTTTTTCAATGCTGTTGTAATTTTGAATGGTTAGTAAACAATAATTGTAAGTTGATCACTAGCTTATGGCCCTCAAACTCAGTGTCAAGTCTAAGTCAAAAGAAATATTGAAATAAGATATGGCAAACAATTTTGTTTGATTGTATCTCCTTGCCTATTGCTAAAAGAAGTACAGAAAAAAATTCAATATCCTTGCACTTTCCAAGTACAGGTAGTCCTTGACTTACGACCTCAATTGAGCCCAGAATTTATGTTGCTAAGTGAGAAATCTGTTAAGTGAGTTTTGCCCCATTTTATGACTTTTCTTGCCACATTGGTTAAGTGAAACACTGCCGTTGTTAAATTAATCACACTGTTTTTAAGTTCCCCATTGACTTTGCTTGTCAGAAGGTCGCAAAAGGGGATCCCATGACCCTGGGACACTGCAACCGTCATAAATGTGAGTCAGTTGTCAAGCATCCAAATGTAAATTACGTGATCGTGGGGATGCTGCAACAGTCATAAGTGGGGAAAATGGCCATAAGTCACTTTTTCAGTGCCGTTGTAACTTTGAACAGTCACTAAATGAACTTGTAAGTCGAGGACTACCTGTGAGTACGTTTAATTAGCTTGTAGCATAGCTTTGAGCAAAATCAAGCTTTACTTGATTCTCTTGTGAAAATATAATTAGAAACATTCATTTTTTCGTCAAGTTTTACCTCAGTTTGAAGTTTTATGTTCATGAATCCCCGCTCATGCATGTGTCATCCTACTAAATGAAGCATTCATAAATAAACGAAAAGAAAACAAAGACAGAGATTGCGGTGTCAGACCGCGGTGGGGTAGATTGATTAGGAAACTTGGAGATGAAATCAGTATAGAACCATAACAAATTGTAAAACCAGAAAGTCTTATAATGATAAAAGAATAACTTGTTTGATTGCCAGTGGTGTCAACCATCTCATCCGTTAAATGTTCCGAGAGAAGTTAAGATAGGACACTATTTCTCATGCATTGCTATTGCTAGGATCATATCCTATTGTGAAATCTCTGGTTTCAGTCTTCATAACCAATTGTCAATATGCAAATACCGAACACTTAATCTAAGACCCAATTTTAACAGAAATACTTTGATGGTACTGAGTAAAAATAAAGTATTGCCTCTGGGCTTTGCGGCTATGTTTGTATTTATTATCCTTGTTTATCGCACTGCATGTGTTTAGTTCAGTGTCTTACAGTTGTTGGCAAAACAGCTGCCTTCCAGCATGTTTGAAGAAACACTTTCTGTTCACACAATTAAAATGAAATAAATACATTTAAAATAATCTTACATGACAGATAAGTTAATTGTATTTTTTTCTACTCTCCATAGATGAAATATAATAACACAGAAGTAGGCTTTTGCCCTCAAAGGAATAGCAGCCAGAAGGAACTAATTAGTAATTTAGTCTATATTCAGTGGCTACGTCTTCTACCACTGTCATCAAGTATCATGTAACAATTATGTTCTGCTAGTAGATATAAACATTGCAAATCTCATTTGATGGTATATTGAAACTGAATTAAAAGCTACTTAGATTCATACCATGTCTTACTCTTGTATCATGTGGCATTTTAATTTCCAAATCATAAAGAAAGATTTTTCAAGGGAAGGTAAACTCAGCTTCTATGTTATAATTATTGATATTTTTTTAAAAATTGAATCTCAAATTCTCAAATTGTAATGAATGATTTTTTTTTTTACTCCCAATTCTGAGCAGCTTTTTCTCATTATTTTTTATTGCATTGACTTAAAACCATTTTTTCATCCTATTCTTCAGGCAGAAAATTTTCCACAGAAGCTCACATATAACCAGTGAAAGCAGAACAGTCTTTATTTGCAAACTTACAGCCTACAAGATACAATACAAAGGAGGAACAATAAAGAAGGGAGGGGGAAACAAACCAACGTTTGGAGCAAATCATAAATTTAAATAGTATTGTTTAGTTCAAGAAAAAGAGCAACCCTTGTCCTAGAGTTAAAGCTCAACCTAATTAAATAACTTGATTAGGAAAAAATATTTGGCTTCTTTATTATATATTACATATTTATTTTTTAATTATTTCATATTATGTTTATATTAATGTAAACATAATAAAACAGAAATAATTACTATATTAAATTGTATGAGTTTACATTCTTTAACTCATAAAGTCAAATAGTTGTTTTTTTTTAGTTCAAGAAGAGGAGCATTCCACCAAGCATTCTTCCTTGCTATGAAATGCTATATATAGCCCTTTTCTGTAATAATGAGAAGCATATTTTACAGTATCCATTTGCCAAAAATGCAAATATGACAAAGAACAGGAAACAATTCCAATGCTCTGACTAGTGTTTCCATACATTACACACTTGCAAACATGTGGTTGTAGTGTTCATACTTGACTATTTTCAGTGTAAACCTAAACCTGCATTTTAGTGAGCTTTGGTTTATTGTTGTTCCTATTATTTACACGGGGAAGCATTTTTTTCATATTGATGGGTGCATACACAGAACTCTCACCAATAGGTTGCTGTTAAATCACAATTTATGCATTAGAACTTTTTCTGTTTATGGCAAATTCCTGTTTATTAATTCATAAACTTGTGTTTTGACTTCTGTCAGTGATAAAACTCCATTGAAATCCCATTTGTAATGTCTGTTTTCTACACAATGTGAATTCATGTGTGCATTGTATCACAAAATACTCATTTGCCTGAATTTTATATCCATGTCTATGTATTTTTGAGCCAAAAAATTAAGTCATGAGCAAATGATTATAAAGCATTGTATGTCTTTGTGGGGATACTGCAAAATCACGTTAGCATGGAATAAACCAAAATATGTCAGGCTTAACAGCTCTGAGAATTTTCTCTCTTTTTTTGCTAAAATGCGATGTTGTTTTGAGGAACAATGCTTTGACCCATCACAACAAAAAGGCATGTTTGTTTTAAACTTTGGCTTAAAAAATAAGTCACTGTGTTGTCTATTCTTCATAAACGAGCGTGTTATGTTTTCTCATTCAACAACGTTTTTTCAAGCTTGCTTGTTGGTTTTATAAACATTCTGTCATCTTCAAAAGATTTTGATGCTTCAATGAATTGAAGCACTGTGCAGCTTCTTCTCCTTCTATACTCTTTTTTTTATCTCTGCAGTAGAGGCAATGCCAAAGGTTTAACCCAAGCTAAACATCACCATTCAAGTAAATCTTGAAATTATAGTCAGATGACCTTTGAACAGGGTGTCCAGACTGCAAAGACCATTCCCATACATTGTAGCATTTGGTTTCCTAAGGCCTAGGCAGGCTGTTTATTCCAGCGCTAGAAACCAGAGGTGGGTTTCAGCAGGTTCTGACCAGTTCTGGAGAACCGGTAGCGGAAATTTTGAGTAGTTCAGAGAACCAGTAGTAACAATTCTGACTGGCCCCGCCCCTATCTATTCTCTGCCTCCCTAGTTCCAGCTGATCAGGAGGAAATGGGGATTTTGCAGTATCCGTTCCCTGGAGTGAGGTGGGAATGGAGATTTTACAATATCCTTCTCCTGCCACACCCACCAAGCCACGCCCACCAAGCCATGCCACGCCCACCAAGCCACACCCACAGAACCAGTAGTAAAAAAAATTGAAACTCACCACTGCTAGAAACCATCATGAAAACACTAGTGGGCGGCAGTGAAGTTGCATATTTTTGCTCCCCTTAATTAGTATGTCCTAATGTTGGAGATTGGAGGTTGTACTTGAAGTCTGTCAAGAAATTACCAGAGGATACAGTGCTCTTGTCTTCTAATAAATGTTTTATCTTGAAGTGTCGAAATGTTCAAAGTGTGCAGGAAGATCATAGAGGGTGAAGAAAACAGAATTATGGGTCAAATTTTCTTTTTTTTACCTTTCTTTTTATTTATGAAATTACATTGCGCATTGAGAGTGGATTTTTTTAAGGCGGTCTTCGGTGCCACACACTGGAAGCATGTGTAATTTGTTTTTACATAAAAGGTTATGTCGGAAGAAATGACAGCAAACTGAAATGTATCTTGAAGATGAGCTCTATAAAATTCAGCTAAGCATAGGTTTCATCTCATTATGAGGTCTGCTCCGTGTTCATGTAGATAGCATGCAACCCTGATCTCTCTCTGCAACGCTTTTTTAGCTAGAGTTTTTAAAAAATATCTGTAAGTTTTTGGAGACAAATTGAAACGAAGCCTTAAGGGTTTCAGAAAACACTGGATTAATTGGTTTTCTATGTCATTTTACAAATATATTCATAGCTCTAGTTGGAATAAGACCCTCAAGCTGTTTCAAACCCACGGAACTCACTAAAACCCAATAAACTTGTGCTTTCTATTTATCGGCTCTTTAGGACTTCTAAATCTTTGTTCCACTTCTGTAGACCCAGAACACTCAATTAAAATGATATACTGTATGCGCTGCTATCTAAAAGGGTGGTTTTGATTCAGTGCTGGATTTCACTTCAGAACAATAAAGGTTAAATGGGCATTTCCTTTAGCTGCAGGCAATAGGGTTGCATCACTCTATTTCTTCCTAGAAAAATAAAAATGAAACAGCTACTGCATCTAACCAATAAAAAAAAAAAGGAAGATATTTTTCAGTTGTCTAGAAGACCTATTGTGCATCTGCCATGTGGCGTTACATTTCCACTTGTAAGTCACTATGCTCCTCTGTGGGTAGTAGCCATGTGTGATGCTGCCCTATTGACAGTAGAGAGTATCAGATTGCTTTCCCAAAGGCACCAAGCTCCCAAGCTGGCTGCTCTAAAGGATCTCTTGTTTTAGTATCATGTCTGCAGTTCTCTTTGCTGACTCTGTACTTGGAATGCAGCCGGCAGGATTTTAAACATTAATTTGATTTAATTTGGTTTGTGTGTCCAGGTGTCCAGGAGGCTGTAGTGACTTGCCTGAATAAACAGACCAGAGAATTTGCAGATGAAAATCTATGTGTAAGCAGTCGGCGCCCCCCACAGTTGCTGAGATCTTGTAACCTGGAACCTTGTCCCCCAAGGTAGGCTGCTGTTTGCTCTTTGCTTCTCCTTCCTATGTGTCCTCACTCAGCGCCTTGAGAAGTCATCTGCACTTTGCCACGTTGTATTTGAAAGGGAGAAATTTAACACAATTGGGAACATATTTCCTGGCACCCAGCACAAAATAACTGCACTGATTTAAAGTGAATTATTTTCCTATCCACTTTATTATATTCAGGGTTATTTCTAGGACAGTATGTGTGTAAGTAATTCCACTCTACAATGGAATTCAAGATGTTCCCGATGTCTGTTCTGTTTGTTCTGTTATTTTCCAGGCTATTTGCCCATACCTGGATTGGTGTGAATGGCAACAATCAGCCGTCAGAAGTTGCAAGGAAAATGAATTTGTTCAAGTACTTTATGTGGAACTGAACACTTTTTAACGTATCAAATTGAATTGGAATGACTACGCTCAAGGATTTTCTGATTTGCTTAGTTTTTGTCTTATACCTTAAAGTTTCTCAACCCTACAATTACTAATCTGGTCATTTGTAGGGCTCCAGATTAGCAAAAATTGATTTAGGTTAATCTTGTCATCTGCGACAGTTTGTAAAAACATTTGATACATGAGTTCATAAGGAACATCAATAAAGAAGCTGTAATCATTTTTCACTTCAGTTTATATTTCCTGATGGTCATTCTTCAGCTTTAAAGCACACTAAAGATGATTTTAGAAACCAAGAAGACTTACTTCAGAGAAAGCGGTCAGCAGATTACCATTTTAAAATAGTTTTGACATAGTCACTACCAGTAATACCTTGGTAAAAAGGCAATTTTTACTTAAAAGTGATTCTATCCCTTTTGCTTTTCTCATTAAATTGTCAAAATCATTTTAAATGTAAATGATGCTTTGAAGAGAGTATGCAGAAATGAACAGACTATACGGCCTTTTGAAAAGAGGAATCTTCCTGATAAATCTTAGATTCTACAATAAGAACATGTAGTGTCAACACTGTTTAGCAACATTCAGACATACGGGGATGGTTTGCTTCTACCTTGTGTTTGTATGCTAAGTGTGGGTGTGGGTTGCAGAAGGAAGGAAGAGAAGTAAGTAAGGAATAAAACCCAGATGGATGGAAATAAAAGAAATTCCAGGCAAATTCAGTAGCTTTGCTCTTAAGATAGTTTCAAAGCTAAGCATTTATTTTTGTGCAAATAACTGAATGGTAATAGGTGCACACTAGGTGGGGAAAATTTCAGATTTCCAGAGAAGGCAAAAAATCGTATATAACTCTCTGAAACAATATGCTACCTATAAGAACAGAGACTAGACCAGAGGATGGCAACTCAATAGCTCCAGGCAAATCTGATCTATTTCAGAACCTCAATAATTAATAAATGCCAGAGCTGTTCCATTGTATACTAATCTATATTAGGGCATCTTTGTCTACTTGTCTTCTGTAAAGCTGTTCAAATACTTAATTCATTTTGATGTGTTCCCTTTTTTCTTTTTTTTTTCTGACTACCATATTTTTCAGAGTATAAGATGCACCTTTTTCCCCAAAAAAAGAGGGTGAAAATCTAGGTGCGTCTTATACTCCAAATGTAGCCCCACCCAGCTTCTCAAATGGAGGTTTCAGAAGCTGAAAAAAGCATCAGAAACGAAGCTTCAGAAAAGAAGTCCCCCAAACAGAGCTTCAGAAAAGAAGCTCCCAAACAGAGCTTCAGAGGCTTTTTTTCTGAAGTTGTTTCGGAGGCTTTCAGAGGGAGGAAAAATGTTTTTTCTGAAATGGAGTTTCAGAAGTTTCAGAGGCAGAAAAAAAATCAAGGCACAGAGCTCACAACCAAGGAAACTGTTGCTAAAATTCACCTCTGGGAACAGCTGATTGGGGGTATTCCAGGCGGCCGATCTACCTGCCAATCAGCTTTTTTTTTATTTTCCTCCCAAAAACTAAGGTGCATCTTATACTTTGGTGCATCTTATACTCCAAAAAATATGATAATTAAAAAAACCCTCACACTCCCATATTATAAAACATGTACTAACAATACTACTTTAATAATACAATTACTGCCAATAATTAATAATACAAATACATTAGCCAATATGTATAAAATGCTACATGGATAGCTCTTGATTTACAATCACTTATTTAGAGACAGTTTGAAATTAAAGCAGCACTGAACAAAAGTGACTTACAACTAGTCCTTGCACTGTATGATCATTGCAGCATCCCCAAAGTCATATGATCAATGTTCAGGTGCTTTGCAACCAACTGCATTTATGTCAGTGCAACGTCCTAGATTCAAGTGACTATCATTTGCAACTTTCCCAGCTGGCTTCTGACAAGCAAGTCAATGGGGGAAGCTAGATTAGTTTATGACTGTAGGCGATGACCAGGCTGAGCCTGAGGGAGGGGTCAAATGCATCATCAGTCTCGAATCCCTTTGTAGCCACAAGAGATCTAAGCCCAGCCCACTTTGCTCTCCATTGATTCTTATCAACCGCCCATTTGGTTGGACCGTCAGTAGTTCAGATTCTTGTAGAGCAGGGGTGTCAAACTTGTGGCCTCCGGGCCATGCCCACCCCTGTTTTAGCAGAGAAGAAAAAAGTCCCGATACATCACATGTCAACAACATGATGACGCAAGTTTGACACCCCTGTTGTAGAGAGTTTCAGCTTGCAATAAATCTTTATACTCATTTGAACTGCCTGGATTTCCTAATTTCCCCGGCGCTTGACAATGACCCTGTGATTCATTTAACAACTGCAGCAATTTGCTTAACAACTGTGGTAAAAAAGAAAAAGGCTTTAAAATGGGCACAACTCATTTAACAATCACCTTGCTTAGCAATGGGAATTCTGGTCCCAGTTGCGGACATAAGTCAAGGACTACCTGCACAAGACTTGGGATAGTGGATAGTATTAAAGAAGAGACTGAGATCAATTCCAATGTTCCTTTACAAGCTTTTCTGTTATATTCCAGAATAGCAACTTCCAATTTGTTCAGAAAACATAAACGTAGATCCCAAAATAATTTTCACATATCATTAGATGGGGTATCTCACTAGTCTCTTTTATATCTCATCCCTGAGAGGTTTGATGAATAAATATCTCTCTTTCAGGCAGTTTTGTTCTGTATCTAAAACGGTGGTTGGCTGCAGATAATTTTCCTTTCAGGAATAGTTCAAAAGGCCATTTCGATCTCTTTTGCTCTTTCTGTTTAATGCGGAAGAAAAACAAAAGATACCATATTATCAATGAGAACATTATAACCAATTTAATAGCATATTAAATTAAATATCCTGTATCAAAATAATCTGGGGGTCAAATCTTGAGATACATCTGGGAATGCCAAGCTCCTTTTTAATTAAAATAAGAACAAAATGTTTTGAAGTCATCATGGGGGGAAATGCTTAAGTATCACATTATTCAAAGAAAAAAAAATAGCAAAAAGGAAGTTTAGACTGGGAAAGTTACATGAAAGAAGTGATGCTTAATTAATTATCTTATCCTAATCCCTTTAAAGTGTTTTTCTTTCTTCACGTTTGATATGCTTTAAATGGTTGAGTATGGGAGTGAGTGACAAAACAGCCAGAAAAAGTTCAAGGCATTACTTGCAAAAATCTATTGCCAAAATCACCTGCCAACAAAAATCTCCTTTTCATCTGCCAGTCATTTGGTAACAAAACTTACTTGCATGAAAATAAAAATTGTTTGAATGTTTTACCACATTCTCATTTTCAGTGAGAGACAAAACTGTGAAATAAATGGTAATATCTTGGAATAGGAAGACAGCATAAAGGGTAGCTGATAACTTTATCCTTAGAACAGGAGAAGAACTACAATATTTTTAAATGTCCCCGTTGAATTTCCTTTCTCCTTTCCTTGTTCCCTGTCTATGGGGATTGAAAATAATGATGTGTAAAATGGAATGAATACAGTCTGGTTAACCTTGAAGTCTAGAGGGGTTTTTTTTTTTTCCAGATTGAACACTGAGTACCAATGCCTTCCTAAATTGCAAAAGAATGCCTTTTTAAAAAAATAAACCACACTTTCAATTTATTTGAGTTGCTGCAAAATGTTTAGGAAAGTTTTTTTTAAAAAAAATATTTCTGCAAACAGTTCTGGAGGAACGGAGTCCTGAGGACCCGGTTTGTGGGGGCAATAAGGTGACTTTGTATAAAAAAGAACACCGCTTAGGGGGGCCCCGAAAGCCCTACTAAGCAGGTATATACAAAAGTATGAAGGCTATTGCTTAAAAGCATTGTAAGCCGCCCTGAGTCTCTGGAAAAGGGCGGCATATAAATCGAACCAATCAATCAATCAATCAATCAATCAAAAATAAATAAATAAATAAATAAATAAATAAATAAATAAATATTAGGCTAAGAGGGGACAAATGCCCAAATTCACCATATTCATAGAATTTTAAAGTATGGTGGCCTTGGAGCCCATATTTAAAAGACAGATGAGCCTTTGCTGTTGGTTTGATTAAAAATGTTTTTCTACCCCTCTTATACCAGCAGGGCAGTTTATACAATATTTATTTTAAAAATCCTAGTAAAAATATACATGACAACAAAAGGCAACAGTTATATAAAACAATCAGCTTTTAATTGGTTGAGCAAACAATCAGCATTTGATCCGATGCTAGAAAGAATGATTCACGTTGAAGTCAATTCCATGAGAAATTTGTAGCCTAGAAGGTACACCACTGAACAGGTTTACTGTGCAGTACTCCTGCCCAGTAAACCATCTTTCAAGCTGATTGAAGTCCCTTTTATGAATTTGTGAACCTCCACAAATTGCCCACAGCACCCACAGTAGGCTGTCACAATTTCAATCTGGCTACCTACCAAAGAACCCTTTTCCTTTTTAATGAGTTTAGAATCCAAACCAACTGTGAAAATTTGAACCAGTAAGAAGGAAAAGGTTTTGAATTTGCCCCACAGTAACAACTGAATAGACTGTTGAACACATATCCCAGTCAACTGGCTATTCTTATTTCTAAATTTGTGCTTTTGCTTATAAGGTAATGTGTACTTTTATACTTGGTTCCTCTTTTGTCCTCATTTTTGTTGTTGTTATTGTTGTTGATTGACGTTTTGGTATTTTGTTGTGGCCAGACTCTGAACACAGGCCTGTGCAAATTTTTCACTCCATATTGTTGCCTCTCACAGTTTCTCAAAGTACTGGATTCTCACTTCCAACTTTGTAAATTAGACATAGTTACGTTCATATCACAATTCCTGCTCCTTGCTCCTAAACTCATCTGCAATAAAGCTTAATTAACTGTTGTTGATCCATAATCTCATTCAGCTTGCAGCTTTATCATCCTTGAAAAATTTAGTTTGCTTCCTTGGTGTCAATCACTGGACCATAATTAAACTCTCTGTGTGCATCTATAATTTATCAGAAGCAACTTCAATTTTTTCCCTGCAGTTGGAGTCATCTTTACCTTCCAATAAAAATAGTATATGGTGAAACATTTAGAAGCACAATCTATTATAGCTTAAAAAGAAATTAGCTAGTTGGTAAGAATCTTACCAAGGGACGCGGTATCTCAGTGGTTAAGATACTGAGCTTGTCGATTGAAAGGTCAACAGTTCAGCGGTTCGAATCCCTAGTGCTGCGTAATGGGGTGAGCTCCCGTTACTTGTCCCAGCTTCTGCCAACCTAGCAATTCAAAAGCACGTAAAAAATGCAAGTAGAAAAATAGGGACCACCTTTGGTGGGAAGGTAACAACGTTCCATGCGCCTTTGGCGTTTAGTCATGCCGGCCACATGACCATGGAGACGTCTTTGGACAGCGCTGGCTCTTCGGCTTTGAAATGGAGATGAGCACCGCCCCCTAGAGTCAGGAACGACTAGCACAAATGTGCGAGAGGAACCTTTACCTTTACCTTTAAGAATCTTTTGTCCATGAAAATCTCATCAGTCAACACAATCTGTAGCACTATGCAGTTTAATTTCCAAAACTTTCTTGAAGGAAGTAATTGAATTCACTGGCTCTTCACCAAGAGCATGAAGATTGTTTCTGGGAGAATGCAACCTATCCTTGTCTTTGTTTCAACATGTATGGAATATCTTACTTGATTCCAACCAAAGAATTGCAAAAAAATAATTCACAAATGACATGAGCTGAAGACATTGATTTTCACTGAGTTGCAGTGGGATTGCTTTATGCCTTCAACTTCTCATATCCAGCTGTGTGAATATTTTCTATGTTAGCTATCCTCCTTATCTAACCTACAAATGTATATGGAAGGGAATTCAACAATGGTTGAGATGCAAATATAATTATTTGAGATGGAATGTATGCAGTGTTTTTCCATCTCTATCTCTGAAATTTTCCATTCAATTAATTGACTCAAACATACTGTCAAGATCTTTACTTACCAGGCACAATGGCTTGGATTGAATGTTAAACTGTTATTGGGGGGGGGGGGGGGGAAATCACCCAAGTTCCTATAATATCCAGATATGTGCATGTAGATGTCCTTGTTAAAATGGTCATATAATCTGTTCATAAAATGTCAGAGCACATCTGTAAAAACTTATAAAGATTATTTCTGGGCATGCCATTTTTCCTTCAAAGATTCAACAATTCAAACATTGTAGTTAATGTTTCTCATGCACGGATATTTTTGTTTCCTCTTTATTACCACATTGGAAGAAGACACCATTGTTCCTTATAGTGTAATGTCACTGAATTCAATGCACTTTCCATCTTTAATTGGCAGGGTATGGGATCGGAGGTTTTAAATTCCAAAAAGGAATTTATTCTTTTGAATACAGAAAGAATTATTTTTTCTGCCAGGACCACAGAAGTGAGGGCATTTCTGCAACCCAAGTCAATAATAAAATTAGCTTTACAGTCTGGGTATATCTTAAAAAGAATGAGTATTTTTTGTTTCACTTTGGTTCCAGTATTTCACAAGCTGTCATAAAATATCTTACAACCATGTAATCTTATTTAGAATAGTGACTGCTTCATGTTAAAGTGATTGTTATTTCCATGCTAAATGCAGAAAATAAGGGAAAAGTGGGTTATTTTGAAGATCTTACTTACTGGAGATCTTAAGATTTTTATGCTAGCACATTAACAGTGCTTTGTTCGTCTTTTGGGGTTTGGGTGAGTACAGGTAATCATTGATTTATGACTGGTTGATTAGCAACTCTTCTAAATTATGACAGGCCCCAAAAAAGGTACTGACCACCTGGATTCAAAGTTCCAACATTCACCCCTGTGGTCACATGACTGCATTTGGGTGCTTTTTTTTTTTTTAAATTAAATTTCTATACCGCCCTTCTCCCGAAGGACTCAGGGCGGTGAACAGCCACAAGGTAAAACACATAAATACAAAAATTTAAAATAGATTAAAAACTAATTAAATAATTTGGCTGAATTTAAAATACCCCATAATTTAAAACAAATTAAAATTTACATTTAAAAAGGGGAGAAGATTTAAGCTTGCCCTCATTTATACCTGTTTACAGTGCCCTGCCACTGCATGACTGTAATTTACATTTTTTGCTGGAAATCAGCATTTTCTTCCATGTTCCAGCAAAAAATGCCCATTGTGGATAACAGGTTCACTTAACTACTGCTGCATTTGCTTAACGACCACTGCAAAAAAACAAATCATAGAATCAGGCTGGACACATGATGACTTGCGTAACAACTGTATCTATTTACAGTAATTCTAGACTCAATTATAGTTGTAAGTCAAGAACTACCTATAGATTACTGTATAGATTACTGACAAGATCTAAATTCAATATGTGGACGCCATTATTTCCCAGGATATCATGTAGTTCTGACATAATCCCTAAATTACCTATTTACAGTCAGCAATTGATGTGTGATATTTTTTTCCTATGAACTATATTACTCATGAGGTGGTTGTCACAATTTCATTCTGTTCTGAGCCTCCTTATGGTTTCAAATGGAAAGAGATGTATGTTCCTAGTACATGGAAACCAAGGGCACCTCTGTACAAGGGAGATAAATGAGTGTACCCGCTATAGAAAGAGAAAATTCAATTCTTGATTTCTTTTTTCCATTTCTTTCTTTGATTACTTTCAAGTAGCATGCAAAGCCATCTGATTAAATTAACAGGCTAATTGGTAACACACACTATGACTGTTGTACAGATTGTAATGCAGGCCACAGAGTAGCAATATCAACAGCACTTAGACTTACATAGCTCTTCACAGTGCTTTAGTGCTTTAGTTGACTCAGCCTTCCAGCCTTCTGAGGTTGGTAAAATGAGGACCTGGTTGTGGGGGCAATAAGCTGACTTTGTATAAAATATACAAAAGTATGAAGGCTATTGCTTAACACATTGTAAGCCACCCTGAGTCTCCGGAGAAGGGCGGCATATAAATTTATATATATATATATATATATATATATATATATATATATATATATATATATATATATATATATATATATATATATATGATGACATTGTAAATTTCTTAAAGAGGGCTATCTTTAAGAAGTTTACAATGTCATCATATTACCCCCAACAATCTGGGTCCACATTTTACCAAGCTCGGAAGGATGGAAGGCTGAGTCAACCTTGAGCTGATCACAAACGAACTGTTGGCAGTCAGCAGAATTAGCCTACAATACTGTGGTCTCACCAGTGCGTTACCACGCCTCATAGCTAATTATCAAACTTTTTAAAAATCAAGCTGTAATAGACTTATCATTGACTTTAAATTTACATACAATTTGGGGAAATTTGGTGGCTTCTACAAGGTTTTAGCCTATTTTTGAATTTTGCTAACTGCTCCCCCCTTTAATAGAGTATACAATATATTAAATGGAATATGTCTGATTTGAGAACGAAAGTCTTTTCCCTAGAAAAGACTTTCTAGGGCGAGGGCTTTTTATGACGAGGGCGTAATATTTGTGACTGTGATTGAACCATTGATAGCAAAATATAGGTCACTCAAAAAGACTGGCCATGGACTAGTTTTTGAATTACTCCATGTCTTTTTGAATATACAAGCATTGGCCATATCTTTCATAACATGTAACTTCAGGATTCTGTCTCTCAAAGAGAATGAAAAATGAAAATAGTGAAATTGTCCCAAGATAAAAGGTGATACCTGCATATCTTATATCTCTTGCATACCTTCTACACTATACCTCTTATTAAAAGCAGAACCATATGCTAAAATAGCATAGCATATTAACATACATTCTTCTATTTAGCTTGTCATTACATGAAGCATTGGCTGTTGCCCCCGACCAATTCCTAATCATCCTAAGAAAACAAGTTCAAGTTTTATAAGAAAAAGGAAAGCTTCTCAGACAGTCTTAGCCAAAGAGTTCCTTCTCCAGTATTCCTGGACTCCTGACTCCATTATCTTCAGACTGCGCTGCTTGTCATGTTTTTAAAGACATTTTTGTGAATTACACGTGTACCTGGAAATGAATGAAGATATATCTTGGCCCAATTTCCTTGGAGTCTTACATTTCTTCGGTTCCTTCTCTACATTACATTTGTTTCTGAAAATGATTTTCCATCTAAAAAGATTGCATGTGCTAGTGAATTTACAGGCGCCCGTTTCTCTAAACTGTGCTATATATAGTTGCCTTTGTCAAATTAAGAAATTGCTGCCAGAGTCAAACTTAGAGATAGTTTCATAAAGTTCATTCATTATATTGCAGGAATTACATTCCTTGCCTTATGGGCAAGCAGATGAAAGATCAGAAGATTATGGGACATATAAACTTGGACCATATTATTTTCAATAGCAAAAAAAGAGTTTATTTTACAGGCATGTATGAATGATGCTGAGTTAAACCATTGGAGCATCTAGCTCAGTATTTTTAACAGTCAAAGGGCAAAAGCTTTTGCGTTTCAAACAGGAGACATTTTTACTCTACTTGGGGCTGAGCAAAGCTGTATATTTGCTTCCTTGCCAATACAAATCTTTGATTTCCAAGTTTTATGAACATGAAATTTCTTCCATTTTTAAAATCTTCTCTCGTCACATATCACTAAAACACCCCTTCATTACAGGCAAAGACCACTATAAGGACAGTGGGGGTACTTAGAATTAAAAAGCCTAAAAGATGCATTCAGAATAAAAAAATTATATTTAAGGGGCTAAAAAATATAAAAGGAATCTAAAAACAATCTAAAAGCATGGCTAGGAGCAATAGATAGCAAATTAAATATATCACAATGCAAATTAAAGTAGAATAAGGAGCTAGGCTAGTTTATCTTACTCTATATCAGGGCTGTCAAACTTGCAGCCCACAGGCCAGATGTGTCACATGCATGGCCAGCATGTGACACATCTGCCATGCCCACGCCCAGTTTAGCGAAGGGGAAAAAAGTTGTGATACATCATGTGACAACGCTGTGACGACACAAATTTGACACCACTGCTCTATATTAACATATTGTAGATTGCAGGCTCTCTCTAGGACTGAAGTAATGAGTCTTGGCCCAAATAAATTAAGAACTTACCATAATAGAGTAATAATAGAGTAAAACAGAGTAAAAAGTACAAAGCTGGGAATTGAGACTTTCAAAAGTTGTTATCAAGTTACGTTTATCAATACTAGAGGGGGGGAATAAAATTTATGGTTGGGGAGTACTTAATTTTAATTAAATAGAAATCCAACCAAATAATTTTAATTTAATTCTCACCCTATCCACGGTTTGGACGGTGGCCCTTGCATTCTATAATCTAGGAAGAGATATACACAAACTTAAATCCCTTTGCATGAGTTTGTATGTTATATTAAAGGAGGGAAAAAAAGCTGAAGTGATTTATCTTAGTCTGATTTTTTTTTTTAACATCTCAAAAAAGTTACATCTGGCGTTTTAAAAAAGGTGTGTTGACTTTTTATATCCATTGTATATATATTAAAGCCTGTATTTCCAGTCAGTCGTCAACTGGAACATCTCTCTGAAGCCAAGGAAACAAGCAATGTTCTGTAATAACAAGATTATTTCTGTATGTCTTTGCTTAACTGTTTTAGCGTAACTATGATTAAGTGGGGACAGGATCCTGTACGAAATCGATACGGTGTTTTCCTTTTTCAATCGTAGCTCCTGCTTCTTTTGAAGAAGCTTCTGTGTGAAGTCAGAGAATGACAGATAGATTTATGGCCTTTGAGTATAAAAATATATTCTCTGTATTGTAAAAAGATATGTGTTTATGTTGAGCCCTTTCTGGAGATGCATTGGCCTAGCCATGAATCATTACCATAATCTGACCCAGGACCTGATGACAGAGCAGCATAGGACATAAATAATTAAGTTACATTTAAAAACCACTTTAACTGTGGTTAGATTTTATGACACCCTGTTGAAATCCTCCTTGCTTGTTAGGGTGGGAGCCACTTATTACCTGTCATTGGAGACAACTATTACAATATGGGAGTATCAGAAACAAAGAAGAAGAATTAGAAGTTTTCCTGAAGAAAGATAAATATGATTCTGCAAAATATGTTTTTTTGCAGAAACCTGGGGGATATAGTCGGCAAGGGGAATAGCCTTGAGGAACAGAAGGAAGAACTACTACTAAGACAGCAGTTAGATAAAAGAAAGCTGAGGCCCGGGCAGTACTGTAACATTAGAAAGCGCCTCAGACAAGATTCTCCCAAGTTCTCATGAGGATAAATGGAGGGAGTGGGAAGTACAGTGTAACTTGTTTATGTAGCTTTACAATAATACTAGTATAGTCCCGCATGACTTTAATTCCTACTCTGGTTTACCTTGAAGGGTTGATAGGGTATAGTTGAAGGACTGAAGGGTGTAACTTATTCAAATGGAATTTATTTATTTATTTATAAAATATATAGGCCGCATATATTACCTCAAGGTAATGCTTGAATAGACTAGACAAAAGCAGGGCGAAAAGAATTGTACATGAAATCCAGAGATTTGAACATGAGGGTCCAATTGATAATGCTTGGGTTAAGAGGTAGAACCACAAAAAGTATTATTGCAATGTCAGGCAGCACTTCTGATCATTTCTCCCTGGACTGAATTATAAAACTTTCTAGTGGTGAAATCTACTAATGGGAAATTTCAGCTACTTGGAGATTTATTAAATAAACCAGAGAAGAATGCAGAGTTCCCCAAAATTCCTCAGTGTTGGCTGTTTCATTTTTTAGAAGGCTACAGAATAAACAAGGGGTCAACTTTTCTAGATTTGATATTTGTAAGAGAGAGGACGAGAAGCTGCGGTTATTACTGGTTAATAATACTCAGTGGCAACCTGCAGCTACTAGAGAGATTTTGCTCATCTTATCAAAATCCCATTTTACTTCTTTGAGATATTTCCTGATCATGAATCTCTATAATTTGTCCTGGAGTCATGTCACCTTTTGTGACCTTCTGACAAGCAAAGTCAATGGGGAAGCCAAATTCACTTAACAACTATGCTACTAATTTAACAACTGCAATGGTTCACTTAACAACGGTGGCAAGAAGATGGAAAAACTCACTAAACGTCTTGCTTAACAGCAAAAATTTTGGACTCAATTGTGGTTGTAAGTCGAGGACAACCTATACTCATTTGCGAAAACCAGGCCTCCATTTTGAAATTAGAGCATATGGCTGGCAGTCCTCTTACCAAGTGAAGGCAGTTGCCAAAAAACAACATCTGTATCATTGCTTTCCAAACTGCTGAACATTTCCTTCTCCTCTGGAAGGATCTTTCTTATTCTTCATTAGCCCTTTCATCTCTATGAAAAAAATAAATTGCTGTTTTCTGTCTCAAATGCAGCAGATTAAGAGCTGCTGACAACAGCACATTTTGTTCCTTGCCAAAATTATTTCCTTGGAGCCTCATATGCACTATTATTCTGTCTATGTTCATGGCAGTGCAGTTTCCAAAATAATCTCTGAAAGTTTATTTTCTTATCAGCCAATCAGGATCTTATATACTTCTAAGTATACTCCTAATATGCTATATAGCAATGATGGTTAACCTTTTTGGTGTGGAGTGCCTAAAGCACGAATGTATGTGCGTGTGCCAGAACCCCAAAATGTAATGCAAGCCGCCCCCTGCATGCGCCCCACCCGCATGCATGCATCCCGCCCCCCTTGCACCACATTTTGGCTTTCCAGGTTGGTGCAGGAGGCTTTCCAGGCCGAAAATGGGGCATGGGGGGGCTCGTGCAGCGCTCCTGTGCCCCGTTTTGGGCCTGGAAAGCCTCCTGCACCAACCTGGAAGCCAAAACATGGCGGGTGACTACTTCTGGTCTTTGTGGGTGCAGTTGGGCATGACTCTACATGACAGTCCTGCTGCCACCACCGCTACCTCTTTGCTGGCATGAACGACCTGCACCGGCAGCCTCTTTGCCGACGCGAGTCCTTCATGCCCAGTTTTGGCCTGGAAAGCCTCCTGCACCAACCTGGAAGCCAAAATGGGGCATGGGGGGGGCCTTGCACGGCGCCCCCGCACCCCATTTTGGCTTCCAGGTTGGTGCAGGAGGTGTTTCAGGCTCAAAATGGGGGGGCATGCATGCAAATCCCCAAAATGCAATGCGAGCGGCCCCCCGTGCATGCACCCTGTCTTGCACACATGCATGCGTGCATCCCCCGCATGCACCCCGTCCCCAGGCATACGCGGCAGAGACCCAAATACCAGCTGGCCGGCGGGAAGTGAACACGCATGTGTGATGGAGCTGGGCTGGGGTGACGGCTGGCGTGCCCACAGAAAGAGCTCTGCGTGCCACCTGAAGCACGTGTGCTATAGGTTCCCCATCATGGCTATATAGGCTAATCTGGCTAGTTTGCCTTCTTTCCTTTTTTTTTTTTCATTCATTGTTCCTCTTTCTCTCCTTCCCCTTTGTCTTCTGTTCAGTTATTTATACGTTGGCTTTGTGCCTTTTGAATTCACAAGGAGTTATAAAATCCCAATTGATAGTAATTAATCTGCTGCTGTTCATCACGCAACTATTTTAAACTTTTGATCTGTGTGCAGCTTAATTAATCAGAATACCCATTCATTCAGCTTTTCATGGAAATGTGGAAAGCAGCTGTTTTTTGGGAAAAAGAAAGAAAACAACATCCCATCCAGTATTATTGTATTTGTATCTGAATTGTTGTAAACTGATAATGCGGAAAAATTATGAAACTATAATTCCCAAGCATGTGAAGTCAACACTGAATTCAAAGGAAAGAAATTGCATACAATTCAAGACATTTTGAGTTATGATAAAAAAAAAATTAACACTTATATAGGTTTTGTTTTGACATATGAAACACTTAATTCTTGTAATATTTTAGGAATTATTAGTGATAAATTATTTAATTTGTTGTATGAAGAGGTTGACTTTTTCTTCTTTTTGATCATCTTGGACTTTAAGAAGTGATCTTGGATTAGACTAGCTACAGTGAGCATATCAACTATGGTTGTCTGAACAGGCAATTTTTAAAAGTCCCATTGAAATATATACATACACATATTTTAAAAGGGTAAATAAAAACTAATACCAAATACCATATTCTATAAATTTCTCTCCAAAATTTATATTTTCCAAAATCTTGAACAAGAAAGCCTGTTCAAATAATCATTGGCCATCTCTGCATCCAAAAAGATCCATGAAGCTTGCTTTTTTTAAATGTTTCTCCAAATATTCCAAAATGTCCATCATATTTCTTACATTGTACTTTAAATGTCTTTTACATAAGAACCCACATTGATCCTCATGAATAAATTCTTGAAAAATTGTTTTCATCCTGTCAGCTGGACTCATTATGAACAACTTGTACTCATTATTTAATAACGATATTGGCCTGTAGTTTCTTGTTAAAGTCTTGTCCTTCTATAGGTATTAATGCTTTACTGGCTTCTTTCCAATTCTCTGGCATTTTTCCTCCCTATAGGATAGAGTTCATCTTGTTTTGTAACGGCTGTAAAAGTTCATCCTCAAAATATTTATAATAAGAACCTGATAATCCATCTGGTCCAGGCGCCTTTCCCAGTTTAATCTTTTTTATAGCTCTAAAAACATACTTTATTGGGGTTTTTTATAATATTTTTATTAAGGACTATATTAAACAGATAAGACAAATACAAAAACATAGTATAAAAATACATAGAAAAGAAAAAAATGTTTAGAAAGTACAGCTCCCCCCAAAAAAACAGAAAGAAAAAGAAAATATAAGAAGAAACTTCTCCCTTCATTCTCAATAAATATATTCAGCATTAACAAGTTATTACTGCATCTTACAATACAACCAAATATCTCTTCTTTACATACCTCGCCCTATTTTTATAAATTCATTTCTAAATCTTCAGCTCTCCTTATTAATTAGCAAAGATCCAGTAAAAATTAACAAAAATACCTAATGACCTAAGTATATAATTATCTTTTCCATTTAGTCTAAATTCCCCTCCTCCCTCTTTTAACAATTAAACATTCCCCCAAAAAAGAATTGAAACTATTAAACATCTCCAAAAATCATAACTCCTTATTCAGATATCAAAAGACAGTTTAGACAGTTCCAAAAGAAAAGCCATCCTATCCAGATAACCATTAAACAGCACCAGAAATAAAAACTTGTTATATAATCATAATCAGATAAACCAGTTTTATATTTTTAGAAACTTTCTTTTTATTGTTCTGTTCCTAATCTGTCTTTGTTACTCTGTAATCCTCAGTAAATTTGTTTCTTTCTTTGTTTTCGCTAGAGAGATGTCACTTTTTTTATACAAATTGGAATAATATTGATGAAATGTTTTTTGAACTTTTTGAATGCTTTTTTGCTTTATCCATTTGCATTCTCCGTTAATACAGTATCTCCTTTATTTTCTAGACACTTCCCAGATTTTTTTGCAAATCATTGGAATCCTATTTGATCATCAAGTTATATTTTAGTATGTTTTACAAAATTATAGGAGATAACTCTTTGCTTCAGTAGATCACTACTACTGGAGATAGGAAAATCTGTAAACATTTCCAAAAATGCTGCACAGAATATGCAGAATTTTCTGATGCAGGCCAGTGAGAATAAACTTTTTTCTTGTAGTAATATCATCAAATAAATATTTCAGAAAGTTTGGATTTAACAGCAAAAACAAGGTTCTCCATCTGATGTAATTGTCATTCTTAATGTGGTAAAAGAGGAAAATAATTAAATACTTGATGGGGAAGCCATAACTATATGACTTAATTTCAGTTACTTTTAAATAAAAAACAAACTATAGTTAACTCTATTCCATCAGTTGAAGTCTAGCCTATTGCATCCCATTCAAACCAAATATAGCCATCAAACAAGAGTAAGTTGTGCATCTCTGTTTTGGCCTAGGAACTTGAACTTCCTGTTGGAGCAGCTGAAATCTATTTAGATAGCTGCTTATGCTTAAAAATTGGCACTACACTCCAACAGATAAGTGACAGATTGGAATGTACGTCTTTAACAAGCCAAATGACATTCCACCATGATGAGGACAGGACCATGGAAGACAATTACAAATATGTTTTATTTTGGAAGAAGAAACAATACATTGTTAGACTTCAAGGTATTGAGTTATTAGTCAACAAATAAGCATGGACTACCCAACAGACTCAATGACATTAAAGGAATAATGTTTATTAATTCATTAAATCGGGTATTAATAATATAGCCAAAGATCTGTTCTCTTTCTTATTTTGCTCATTCTCATTCAACCTAAAAATCCTACAATTTGAAAATGAATGGGCACATATGGTTAGGCATCTTGAAATTTGTTAAATAAATAAAGTTACAACAGCACTGAAAGAATAGAACAGAACAGAACAGAATAGAATTCTTTATTGGCCAAGTGTGATTGGTCCCACAAGGAATTTGTCTTCGGTGCATAAGCTCTCAGTGTACATAAAAATACATTCATCAAGAATCATAAGATATAACACTTAGTGATAGTCATAGGATACTAAATAAGCAATCAAATCATACTAGGAAACTAAATAAAACAATATAAATTGTAAAGATACAAGCAACAAGGTTATAGTCATAAGTAGGAGGAGATAGGTAATAGGAAGGATGAGAAGAATAATAGTAATACAGTCTTAGTAAATAGTTTGACAGTGTTGTGAGAATTATTTGTTTACAGTAGCAGAGTGATGGCATGTGGGGAAAAACTGTCCTTGTATCTAGTTATTCTGGTGTGCAATGCTCTATAACATCATTTTGACGGTAGAAGTTGAAACAATTTATATCCAGGATGTAGATATTTTCACAGCCCTCTTTTTGACTTGTGCAGTATACAGGTCCTCAATGGAAGGCAGGTTGGTAACAGTTGTTTTTTTCTGCAGTTCCAATTATGCGTTGAATATGTCTGTCTTGTTTGGTTGCAGAGCCAAACCAGAAAGTTATAGAGGTACAGATGACAGACTCAATAATTCCTCTGTAGAACTGAATCAGCAGCTCCTTGGGCAGTCTGAGCTTTCTGAGTTGGCGCAGAAAGAACATTCTTCATTGTGCTTTTTTGATGACGCTTTTGATGTTAGGTGACCATTTTAAGTCTTGAGATATGATAGAACCTAGACACTTGACGGTCTCTACTGTTGATACTGTGTTATCTAGTTGTCTAGAGGCGGTACTATAGGAGGGTTTCTCCTAAAACCTACCACATTTCTACGGTTTTGAGTGTGTTTAGTTCAAAATTGTTCCAGTCGCACCACAAGGCTAGTTGTCCAACCTCCTACCTGTATGCAGATTCGTCATTGTCTCGAATGAGACCAATCAATGTTGTATCATCTGCAAACTTCAGTATTTTAACAGAGGGATCTTTTGAGATGCAGTCATTGGTATACAGAGAGAAAAGAAGTGGAGAGAGCACACAGCCCTGGGGGTGGGGGGGCTATGATAATTGTACAGGTATCTGATGTGATTTTGCCTAGCTTCACCTGCTGCTTTCTGTCATTTAGGAAGCTTATGATCCACTTACAAGTATGGTCAGGTACAGCTAGCTGATTTAGTTTAGTTAGAAGAATATCTGGAATGATGGTATTGAATACTGAACTGAAGTCTACAAAGAGGACTCTTGCATGGGTCTTTGGAGATTCAAGATGTTGTAGGATGTAGTGAAGAACCATGTCAATTTATTTGCTCAGTAGGCAAATTGCAAGGGGTCTAATAACAGATCCGTGATGGTTTTTGGGGTGGGCACTAGCCTTTCAAAGGTTTTAATAACTACAGATTTTAGAGCAACCGGTCTGACGTCATTCAGTTCCTTGATGGAGGGCTTCTTCGGCACTGGGATGATAGTAGAGTGTTTGAAGCAAGAAGGAACATAGCACATCTCTAGTGGTTTATTAAAGATGCGGGTGAAGATGGGGGCCAGTTGGTCAGCACAAGTTTTTAAGCAAGAAGGAGTTATCTTGCCTGGGCTGAAATTAGTGATTTATGACCATTTTTCAGTTACCATCTTTGTAACATCCCCATGGTCACATGATCAAAATTCAGTGGCTTGGCAACTGGTTCCTATTTATGACAGTTGCAATGTCCCAAGGTCATGTGATCACCTTTTGAGACCTTCTGACCAACAAAGTCTTTGGACTCAGCCTTCCATCCTTTCAAGGTAGGTAAAATGAGGACCCGGATTGTGGGGGCAATAAGCTGACTTTGTGTAAAAAGAACACCGCTTAGGGGGGGCCGAAAGCCCTACTAAGCAGGTATATACAAAAGTATGAAGGCTATTGCTTAACGCATTGTAAGCCGCTCTGAGTCTCCGGAGAAGGGCGGCATATAAATCAAACCAATAAATAAATAAATAAATAAATAAATAAATAAATAAATAAATAAAGTCAATGGGGAAGCCAGATTCACTTAACAACCGGGTTACTAACGTATCAACTGCAGTGATTCATTTAACAACAGAGGCAAGAAAGGTTGTAAAATGGGGCAAAAATCATTTAACAAATGTCTCATTTAACAACAGAAATGTTGGGCTCAATTGTTGTCGTAAATCGAGGACTATCTGTATAAAACCCAACAGTAAAATTAAATACGTTTGAAATCCAGGTAAGTAGACATATTGATGTATTTTAAATTCTGGATCCAGAGTAAGTTACTTTAGCATGGTTCCCAGTGACAGCCACAGATTTACTACTAGGTAAGAATCATGGATGATACAACTAGATTCAACCTAGTATAGAATCAGAATCAAACCAGAATTTATTTATTTTTTTGCATAATTATGGAATATGTTTTCTTTCACTTCAGAATCTTTTTCTTGGCTTTCCTTTCAGGTGGGAGATGGGAAAATGGAGTTCTTGCAGTCTCACCTGTGGTGTTGGATTGCAAATCCGTGAGGTCTTCTGCACTCATCTCCTCTCAAGAGAGACTAATGAGACAGTGACTTTGGAGGATAAGCTATGTCACAAACCCAAGCCTACAGGGGTACAAGCCTGCAACCGTTTTGACTGTCCTCCATCTTGGTACCTTCAAGAATGGCAACAGGTACTCATAACAGCTTTTCCTACATCGGCATCTCTTATCCTATTTAACCTCTATATAGACATTCTACTTCTAAGTATCTCTATAAACCAACATTCTTATTTAAATTATTTTAACCTCTATTCAGAATTCAGTCTCATGACAAAAATCTCCCTTAAGTTTTATGTTTATGAGTAATATAATTTTAATGCGTTTGTCTTTGTGTGTTTTATAGTTAGAGTTTTTTTTGTTTTTTTGTTTTTTGTGTGTGTGTGTGTGTATATGTGTGTGTATTGTGCCTTTTTTTTTGTATTGTGTATTTTAACTTTTGGAAGCTTAATAAATATTATATTTTTTTAAAAAAAGAATGGCAACAGGTAAATTCCAGTTCCCAAGGGGAAAAAAAGCCTACCTGTGTCTGCTATTGGTGGCTGGAAATGGGAGGGATACTAATCTTAGAATTATAAATTCCATTTATGCTTTGATTTGTTGCCCACTGACCTCAGATGAAACCCTGTTCAGTTCTTTTTGCTGATTTGAGGAAAAAACCCATCCAGCAAATTCCTATCTTACATCCACTTTTATCTACTGATCATTTTATCTAGAAATATTAGTGAGGCCTTTGAATTCTTTTGGAGAAAGTCTGTCAAAAAGTTCTAAAGTTTTAATGTTTGGGCAGGAAGAGTTTTTATCAGTGTGATTCACAATATCTTGTTGCTTTCAACAGAATGAGGAAAAAAACATTGCACTACTGTACATGTTCCACCCCTTTGGGCAGGTGCATGCTGTCAAAACAAACATAGAAAAAGGAGAGACATTGCGATGCAATTGTCACAACACACACACACACACACACACACATGCCCAAATACTACAGATCTCTGGCTCTTAGTAATGCTCCACAGGTTTAATGTTTTGGCTGTTCAAGTCTGTCCTTTTAATTAGAAACATTGTTTTAAATTAGAAAGCCAACTTTGTTGTCAGCCATTATCTTATCTCTTTCCTTTTGCCTTCTTTCCAAAAGAAAGTAGATATAGCATCTCTTTAACACAAAGTGGCCTAAAAGTGGTTGTATGATTACATCTTTTTCAGCCTTTGTTTTATTGTCAAAGAGAAAGGGCTTTATAAAACCCAGAATGCATATTAAAAACCTGCCCCAGAACATTCTATCATAAGGCCTGCTATTCCACATGCTGTTTGAAGCAACCCATTAACTTTTATGAGATACCAGTCAATTTGTTGGAGCCCATTGCTGCTCATGTTTCTCAGGCTCATAAGCTTCTGCTGCAAATGTTCTCCAGTGTTCACAGACATGCGGAGGTGGGATTGAGAGACGGGAAGTTCTTTGCAAGCAGCGCATGGCAGATGGAAGTTTTCTAGAACTTCCAGAAACTTTTTGTTCTGCTTCACGGCCAGCTTCCCAACAAGCCTGCAAAAATAAGGACTGCCCCCCTGAATGGCTCCTCTCGGATTGGACACAGGTATGAAGTAGTAGTAGAAATAGAAACTGGATTATTATTGTTGTTGTTGTTGTTGTTTCCTTCTCTTTGCACCTGGATTTTATTTTTGATATAGTACTACCATTTTGTTAAGGTAGTATTTTCCACTAAAGTCTTGTAATCTCTAGATTGGATTTATGCCAGGTATAAAGACAGCTGTTTATTCATAATTGAGAAGATATTTTGCTTATTATTGTATTTAGATGCTTTTGGGCTGACCCAATTATGCCAGGTAATATTATTACTAGTAAGTCTATAGGCCTGTGATGATGAACCTATGGCACGCATGTCAGAAGTGGCACACAGAGCCATCTCTGTGGGCACGCACACCATCACCAGCTGCTCTTCTGGTTTTCGGCGTGTGCATGCACACCAGCCAGCTGGTCTTCCAATTTCTGGCGCTCCGGCGTACACACCTTCCAGTTTGGGCACTCAGTGCCAAAAAGGTTAGCCATCACTGATATAGGCTAATGAATCTGCAGAATATGCCACCTATGGAAACCACTGAGAGTCTTTCAGAATATGAACTGCAGTTGGTAAAAAAACAAATTTAAGCAACCCACTGAATCCCCCGTAAGTGTAGGTCCATGGTCAAAAAATTAAGCCATGAAGTATTTTGTTATTTTTTTTGAAATTATTTCTGTATTGTAAAAGTAGAGAAGACTAACGATAACAGAAGTTTTTTTAAAAGTTACACAGATTGCCAGAATAGGGTTTTCATGCTAGCTTAAATTTAGTAGACTTCGCTGTTGTACTGTACTAAGGGTGAAACAACACTATCTAGAATAGAGTCAGTGCTTCTGCTATATAAATTAAATTTCAGTGGATTGGTGAGTAAGTGAGACATTTCTGTTATCATTGATCTTTCAACTATGACAGCCCTTGATAAAACTCCAAGGAATATTTACTGGAACTTCGTTAGAAATCCAGGATCAATGTAAGAATATTAAGGCTGGGGCCAATCTGACTGAACACTGTATTTTTTTGTGCTCAAACTATAGAGCAAAATTAAGAACATACTTCAGAAGAATATTTAGACTTTCTACTAGTCTAGTATATTATTGCTATCTAATCCACATGCCTTTTTTATGTGAATTATATTCACATAACGCTAACTTATGATCCTTAACTAAGTATGGCTTTTCCTCTTCCTCCTGCTCATTTCATCCAAGAAGCAAGCAATTAATTTGGTTGTTGAAAAACATTATATTCATGCCAAGATGGATATGCACAATGTAAAGAGCTTAAGTAATGGATAATGATCTAGCCTGACAGCCCAGCCAAATAAATAGATTATCTAGATAAATCTGCTGTTAGAACATGTACCCTCTCTGAGGTAAATAGGCATCTGTCTATTCCTCAGGCAGTGTTCATTATTTTGCTTTTAATCATTCAAGGTATACATTGGAATCTATGCTACTCAAAATTTTAGATAACGAACTGTTTTCTTCCACACCTGGGAATATTTCATTTCTTTTTCTTACATTTTAACTTCTAGGTTTATGATCCTCCTCTTCTAAATATTTATTTTATTTATTTAGATTTATATGGCCACCCAATTTGTGTAATCACAACTCAATAAAACCAAATGAAAACCCCAAATTACATTTCAAACCAACACAATCAACAAAAACAAAGTATATAATCAGGGCCAATCAACACAGAATCTACCTCCCAAAGACAGGTTCATCTACTGCATCATCCTGGTCTAATGCCTGAGGGGAAAACAAACGTCTGAAGCTTTCCTAAAAACTAGCAGGTTTGGGGGACAATCGATTTGGGGGAGATGGGGAGACGTCTTTCAAAAGAGCAGGTGCTGCAACTGAGAAGACACATATTCTAAATCCCATCAGATGATGTCGCTTCGGGACTTGGAGCATGTTATAGCATGTGGGATAGACAGATAGTCCAATAAAGGAGAATATTTGTAGCTCAGGACTGAAATGAGGGGCGCTTGGTGCTCTCTGAGCTTGGTTGTTTACTTGCCATCGTTTCATTACAGTGCACTGATGATGCTACCTAGTTTGGTAATGAAACAGCACAAGTGGTCTGGCAAATAATCCAGTCCTGTGACATCTTGGGCTTCATAGTCATAACCAGCACCTTGAATAGCACCTGGTGGCCTATACAGTTCATGCATTTCATGTATTACATGCCCGTGTCAATGTGACCTATAACTATTTGTACTGTGCATTATTTAAGGGCAGTCCCATGAAGAATCCATTGCAATAGGCCATCTTGGAGTAACTAAGATGTAAACCTTTTTTCTTGATGCTTCAGCTGGCACAATTGGTATGCAAGCTGGAGTTCTGCAAAGGCCCTCCTAATCACCACTGCCACCACCTTGAGCAGGAGATATGAGTCCAGGAGAACCTCCTACATTTGCACTGTTTCTGACTGATCCAGAATGTAACAGTGCACACAGTTTTGGGTGCTCCACAGTTATTTAAGATACTGCTGTATGAGGTGCGTTACTTCCTGATGCTGGCTCCACGTTAAGGTTCTGGTTACCACCTTTAAAGCTCTACATAGCTCAGGACCACGTTACTTCCCTGAAGATATTGGCCCATCCTACTAGTTAGATAGGGTGGGTGCAGTCCAGGTCCACTCCCTTGCAACCTGATGGGACCTCCGAGATCCTGTGGCGGAACACAACCCCTCCTTCCTGGGAATCCAGACTACATTCCACCACAGCTACACCCTTTTGGTGACATCCCAGCTGGTTTGAAAAGCTCCCACCTGAGATCCAAGGAAATCTCTACTCTTATAGCATTCCAGAAGGCCATGAAGATCTGGTTTATCCTGTAAGCATTGGGGATTGAGCCAGAGTTAACTCCAAGGTTAACAGGTAGTAACTAATGAACATTTAATATTTCCTAAGCAGCTGTTGTTCTGTTCCCAGTGTTCTGTTAGCTGTGGAGAGGGAACCCAGACACGAAATGCCATTTGTAGGAAAATGCTAAATACTGGACTTTCTGCCATTGTGAACTCATCACTGTGCCCATCTCTGCCACTCTCCTCCTTGGTCAGACCATGTGTGCTCATGACTTGTGCAAGTAAGTATAGAAGAAGATCTGGAGGGGAATTGGGAAGATTGGGACAATTTCCTGGCCCAAGAAAATACATGGAGGCTAAGGAAATTAAAGGCAAAACTTTTGGAGGGGCATAGTTTGGGGAAGTACAACATAATACTGTAATTAGTAACATTAATAGCAGAACAGTGCCAGAGTAATGTGTTTTATACATTCATTTAAATCAGGGGCGCCCACTCTCTTTCAGTCAGATGGCTACAATCCAAAACATGGACAAAGTCAGGTCAAGGAAGTAGATGAAAGCAGAACAGCACAGAAAATATATTTGTTTTAAATTTAAATTTAACTATTATAATTAAAGTGCTTTGGAGTAGGCATTACTAGTGCTTCCTTAAATCAAACATGCATTTCTTTGGAATCTGAAGGCTACAGCACAAGCCTAGAAAATGATGCAGCCTTCTTAACGGAGGTACTGCATTTTATGGCCCATCTGCAGATGCTCATGCAAATGACATCCCAGGCTTAAATTTTCTGTAGTAACTTCCCCATTAAATGTCCTGTATTGCAGACTATATGATGGGATCACCCATCAATGATATGGAGTCCATGCAGGAAACAGATACATGGGCATAGGAGCATTAGTGGAAAGAAAAAAGAATCCTTTAGTCCTTTAGTCTATTAGGTTGAACATGCAAATATGATGTGACACCACATCCTAATAATGTTACTTGCATTCCAGGATATCAGAGACCAGCTCACAAGCAACCCCCTTTAATACTGGCTCAAAAGAAAGTTTTTATCCAGACACGAAAGCAAAAGAAGTTGCATTTTGTTGTTGGTGGATACGCCTACCTGTTGCCCAAGACTTCCGTCATTCTTCGATGCCCTGTGAGACGATTCCGGAAGCCAATGATCACGTGGGAGAAAGATGGCAAACGACTCATCAGCTCTGTTCACGTTACGGTCGCGCCGTATGGATACATGAAGATCCATCGATTAAAGCCCTCAGATACCGGCACATACACTTGCACAGCAGGACCAGCTCAGGAGCATTTTGTGATTAAACTCATAGGAGGCCACAACAAATGTACTGCCACCTTGTCATCCGGGATAAAAGAAGACGAATCCTCAAGGAAGGTCAGTCTGAATGAAGCTTTGCATGGTCAGGAGAAGCATCAGAATAAAATTCTCTTCAACGGAAGCAAAACTGAAAAACGAGGACTTGCCTCTGGTCCTAGCCACCAGTATGATGACATTGTCTCAAGGCTTCTGGAATACAGAGGCTGGCCTCGGGTGAGTGCAGAGCCATGGGAAGCCCAGGACTCCACAGAGAGAAATATTTCTTCAGAGGAAGACCAGGGTCAGGATTACAACCTGCCTTTCACTATGGTCGCCAATCAGGATCGTTTAGATGACATCTTAAAGAATTTGTCTCAACAGCCTGAGGAACTGAAGGATGTCTATAGCAAGCAACTTATCTCCCAGCTGGCCCATGAAATTTTCAAGAGCCATTTGGAGCATCAAGAATCTTTTTTCAAAACCCAGGGAAGCAGAGTCAGTTCTGCTTCAGTGGAATTTCCATTCACTAAGCATTTTTCTGAGTTTAACAGATTATTGAGAACATCTTCCTCCGAAGCCCACTTGGCCACATCTCTAGAACTCGTAAATGGTTCACGTGGGCCGCACAAGAAACCTGCCATCTTGAAGAAGATCTCTGCAGCACAACAACTATCCGCGTCTGAGGTTGTCACCCATTTGGGGCACACTGTGGTTCTAGCCAGCGGGACATTAAGTGTACTTCTTCACTGTGACTCTGTTGGAAATCCAAGGCCAATCATTACCTGGGCGAAGAATGGAGAAGCTGTGCAGTACAACAAGAGGTAATAAAATACTAATTTTATCTACACGGACATACAAATATACATAGAAAATTTTGATTTTCCTTTATTTTCATGCATTCTTTTTACATTGTCTAGTGGCATTTTGTTTCAAAACACTTTTTTTCGACTGTCATACTAATGGATGTGTTAGAGACGATTCTACAGGGGCAGATAATTGATTGAGTAAAACTCTTAGTTGTTTAAAATCTAGGACATTCATTCCTAATTTGAGAACCTCCAGAATCCAGATATGTTGGATTACAGTTTACAAAATCCCCAGTCCTCAATTGTTGAACATAGAATAGAATAGAATAGAATAGAATAGAATAGAATAGAATAGGTCATGGGGAAACTAAAATAATAACAGGTTTAGTTCTACTCTGCTGTAAAAATGAGGCAGAAGAATAGACAGTTATATTTCAGAATGGAGGAAAAATATTATTTTAAATTTTGCCCTATACAAGTATATACAAAACTAAAACCTACTAAGTAGAATACTGGCACATAATGGAAAAGTTTCAAATTCAGCTGTCCAACTTCTCATTTGCAATTTATAGAAAAGGTATTTTTAAAAATCAAGAAAGTGTTTTTGAAATATGTAAGGAAAATTTATCTAGTTCTATCATTCTAGAAACATACCATTTTATTTAGATGCAGGTGGTGTAGAGAGTGTTTGCTCTACAGTCCAGGAATGTTCATTAAAGTGGTTCATACTACTCTATGCAGAAATGAAAGATAGATGGTTGTATTCTAAAAGTGAATGTTTTACAACTAACACAAGTGTTAAAATTATTAGCAAAGAATTAGATTACTCTAGAACAACTTTTCTGACCTTTCTAACTCTAGATTAAGGTCGCAGTCTGCATGACACTCAGAAAACCTTTAAAAATTATTCAGGTAATGTCAGGTTTTAGAGCAACAAGAATAGAATGAATTTGTCAATTCCCGATTAGATTAGATCTCTTAATCCAATGTCTGCATTAGATTTAACATATATATAAGGGGGCTTTTGATTTCATGATTAGTTTTCTACTATGCCTTTGTCCCTCCTTATTCTAAAAATTTTAGAGGGGTTTTGAACAAATCTATCTTCCATTTATAATTAATTGTACAGTGTTTTCTGAAGTTGTTTGCATCTTTTTTTCTTACTGCAGAGATTCCACTAAGAAAGAGACAGTTTAACAGCATGTTATTTATACTCCGCCATTTGGATGCAGCTCTGATCTCATCCAAATTGATTATATATTTAAAATATTTTGATCCTTCCTAGCCTCCAGAGAATTCTAGATGGCAATAGGTGATGCTGTACATATGAGCAATGGGTACAATAGGTCAAGGTATTTATCCATTATAACCCGAATTCATTTAAGTTCACTATCATGGTTTCCCTTTAATAAATCCCAAGGATTGCTATTCACTGATATTGTTAGGAATTGCTTAGGGATTCTTAGTTTTTCTCCCCCAAAACTCAGAGGTAACTGAGAAGGGACCTCACCTCTGTAATATGGATATCATATGTATTTAGTGTTTCAAAAGGAACTGAAATCCTTAAGTAGAAAAATGTGTGGCGAGCTTGCTTTATAACCTACATGCTGCTGCAACTCTTCCTAGCTTTTTTATGTACAGTAATATGATTTTTGATAAATGAACAGTATTTCCATGTGATACAGTCATTCCCCACAGTTTGTTCAGGTATCTTTGGTTCAAGCATTCTCTTGACACATATTGCAAAGTTATATCATAGATGCTTTTACACTAGGATCACAATTTATTTCTCCCATGATTTTTTAAAATTCTAAAATAGTCTCAGGGCAGGTTGCATCTGGACTAAATCACCCATTACAGGTATCAAATATATCACAAGGGGCAATATGAGTTTCTTTTCAGATGCCAAATTATGGGTGATGGGGAAGGAAGTTGCTTATAGTAAGAATCAGTTTAAGCTGCACCAGATCCTCAAATTCAGTATCTTGGCAAAGATCTCCATTTAAATCTATATTTCTGAGAAGAAAATAGAAAGAGTAATATTGCTTAAATATTTTTCCTTTTGATGTTTTTCAAGGCAGATATTTCCTTCTTAATATCATTTTGGTTGGCAAATATAGGCTCTCCACATAATATCTATCTATCTGTCTGTCTGTCTGTCTATCTATCTATCTATCTATCTATCTATCTATTTATCTCTATCTTCTATCTATTTATCATCCATCCATCCATCCATCCATCCATCCATCCATCTATCTATCTATCTATCTATCTATCTATCTATCTATCTATCTATCTATCTATCTATGTTATGTGGAGATCTTATATTTGTAAGATAGATAGATAGATAGATAGATAGATAGATAGATAGATAGATAGATAGATAGATAGATAGATAAAAGCTTTTTCACATCCATTCTTTCTCTTTCAGACTATTCCAGAAAGATTTAGGCTTTTAAGAAAATCAGAAACAGATGCATTATGAACACCTTCATTTAAAATATCATTTGAGCACTATTACCTGTGATTTTTAGCAACATGCAGAGTTACATAGGAAAAATAAAGTTTAACTGATCAAGGAGCAGTTTATCTCCTTGATCAGTTTAGCTCATGATAAACTGAGAAGTTTATCATGAGCTATACCTGGGGAAAAAATATGAATTATATTTTTATAAGGCATTTCAGGTCAATACATTTTCTGTTCTTAATAGGCAGAGAGAAATGTCCTATACCAGGGTTGACCTTCATTTTGAAAATTCCTCTAGAACTTGATAGTTTAGCATAAAATCATTATTGTTTACATTTACTATTACTCTATTATTTTCCTCTTGAATAGCTGGGCTAGAACTGCAGTGATTCACTTAACAAATGTGGCGAGAAAAGTCATATATGAGGCAAAACTCACTTAACAAAGTTCTCACTTAACATAAATGTTGGGCTCAATTCTGGTTGTAAGTTGAGGACTACTGTTACTTTTAAATATGGCTAGCCAAAGACCACTAAGCAACTCTTGACCTGGAGCCTTATATTGTAATTTTGCTATTAGCTATGTGTTAATATCTAAGATTAACACTAAGGGACACAGTGGCTCAATGGCTAAGACGCTGAGGTTGTTGATTGAAAGGTCGGCAGTTCAGCGGTTTGAATCCCTAGTGCCGCGTAATGGGGTGAGCTCCCGTTACTTGTCCCAGTTTCTGCCAACCTAACAATTCGAAAGTACGTAAAAAATGCAAGTAGAAAAATAGGGACCACCTTTGGTGGGAAGGTAACAGTGTTCCATGCGCATTTGGCGTTTAGTCATGCCGGCCACATGACCATGAAGACGTTTTTGGACAGCGCTGGCTCTTCGGCTTTGAAACAGAGATGAGCACCGCCCCCTAGGGTCAGGAACGACTAGCACATATGTGCATGGGGAACCTTTACTTTTAATATCTAAGACTATGTTGTTTATGAAGTTACTTAAAAGTGCTGATGTGCTGGAAAGGATACAGGTAGTCCTGAACTTACAACCATTCATTTAATGACCATTTAAAAATGAAAAAAAATGTGACTTGCAATTGGTTCTTGCACTTAAAATTGTCACAGAATGCCGCTTGGTCATGTGAACAAAAACTGGGCACTTGGTAACCAGCATGTATTTTTGAGAGTTGCCACGTGCCAAAGACACATGATCACCATTTGCAACCTTCCCAACCTGCTTCCGACAGACAAAGTCAATGGGCGAAGTCGGATTGCCTTAACAACCACATGATTCCCTTAACTGAGGGGTGCCAAACTCAAGGCCCATGGGCTGGATCTGGCCTGCAATGTGGTTAGATCTGGCCCGGGGTGCTGCCCTGGAAACAGCGAAGGACCAGCCCCCAGCGCCTCGGGCCCAGGCCAGCCGGTGCTGATCTACAACTTGGTGGCAGCCGTCTGGGCCAGAATGTGGTCAGCCTTAGATCCGCAGGGCCTCCTTGAGGCAGCAAAGGGTCACCCCCGCCGTGTCCGCTGGGCACGTGCTGGAGACAATGGAAACCCCAGCCCTGCCCAGGCCACCACAGGTGCCAACATGAGCGACATGGAGCTGGTCACGCCCACCCTGGCTACGGCCACCCATTTGGCTGCGACCACCCAGCCCACCGAGGTCAACCACAACCCTGATGTGGCTCTCAATGAAATCGAGTTTGACACCCCTGTTTTAACTGCAGTGATTCATTTAACAACAATGTCAAAAACAGTCATAAAAATTGGGCATGACTACTCAACAACGGCCTTGCTTAGCAATGGGAATTCTGATCCCAATTTTGGTCATAAGTCAAGGACTTTCTACCTACATTAGTTGATGTGTTCGGAAAGCAGAATTTTTTGCCAGTCCATGTTTCCTCTGTGTGTAAATTATGAGCCTGAGATTAAACATCCACATCCTATGACCAGGGTCAGCCTCAGAAATGAGAAGGCACAAAAGAATCAACCCCAGGGAACCCAAATTAATTTTAAACACCTGTTTCTCTGCAATATCTCGCAAGCTCTTGATTTATCCAAGGTGCAATTCAGCACCGTGGTTTAAATATACCATTAGTTTGCTTGCTGCCTTCCTTTCTAAGTGGTTAGAAACGCTCCTGATTTAATGATTTCTGTAATTTACTTTCATTTGCGGTGTCATTGCATTTAAAAAACATTTTTCCCCTGGCAGAGAGAGCATTCTTTTTTTTTTTTTAACTACTAAAAGAAAACATTAAAAAATGAAAAAGTATGTTTTCTCCCTATGTGAGAACAAGAATGTATTTGTTATGGAAAGCACATGCAGCCTTAATCAAATATAGGCCCATGGTATAAATTTGGTTGGACTTCGGCCTGTAAAAATACATTTCTGGCATTTAGAAAGTTGTATGTGCAGCTATGCATTGCCAGTGGTTACATCCTGTTGGGAAAGTGCACATAAAGGTTTTTCTTGTTTTTATACGTTGTTAAAACTACTAGAGAGATGTGTTTCTTCTATGCTGTTAAAAGACATGCAGGTTACAAAAAGTCCATACAAAAATTACGTTCAGAATTGAGCCATGAGGAAATTGTATACTGTCTTAAAGCAACCCTGCCTTTGTAATATTGCACAGCACCAAAGTGCTGTTTGTTATTAGAGAGCAAATAATTTCTATTAGTTCCAGATTTTGCGACACGTGTATCTGAATCAAGCAGTTCCCAGAGGTTAATTTTCAAGGTTTGCCATTTTTCCTTTTGCTATTATCTTTAATTGGCATTGTTTTGTAGAGCTACTCCATACCACCTTCCGGATGGGATGGGCATGGGATGAAGAGGTTGTTCCTCTTCTAATGTGATTGTATAGAAGAATGTTTCTCAGTCTTAGCTAGTGTAAGATATGTGGACTTCAGCTCTCTGATTTCCCAATCAGCATGCTAGCTAGAAGAAGTCAAGGAGCAGGAAAAACGAAGCAAGGCAGGATGGTCCAGATCAGAACTTCTCAAACTTTTTCAGACCATGGAACCTTCTTGTTTAAGTCCTTGACCACTGATGAAGAGGCAAAGCTTTGTTGTGCTTGATGAACTTGTTTTGTTTTGTGAATGAAAGCAAATACTGTATACACGTCCCAGGATAATGTTGAAGAATCGAATTTGAGTCGATCACCAAGACCAAAAGTTTATTCTTCCAAGCTTTCAGACCTGCGCTGGAGCCCATTCTCAAGGAACTTCTCACTCTCCAGAATTGTTTTGTTTTTCTCCTTAGCCTCACACAGAACTCCATCATATTTTGTGAAACCCTAAGGTTCAAAGATAGGGATGCGGTGGCTCAGTGGCTAAGATGCTGAGCTTGTCGATCAAAAGGTCAGCAGTTCAGTGGTTCAAATCCCTAGAGCCGCGTAACGGGGTGAGCTCCTGTTACTTGTCCCAGCTTCTGCCAACCTAGCAGTTCGAAAGCACGTAAAAAATGCAAGTAGAAAAATAAGGACCACCTTTGGTGGGAAGGTAACAGCGTTCAGTGTGCCTTTGGCATTTAGTCATGCTGGCCACATGACCACGGAGACATCTTTGGACAGCGTTGGCTCTTCGGCTTTGAAACAGAGATGAGCACCACCCCCTAGAGTCACGAACGACTAGCACATATGTGCAAGGGGAACCTTTACCTTAAGGTTCAGAGGAACATGATTTGGGAAATCATGATGTAGGAATTGGCAGCTGTGACCCTCTCAACACCTGAGTTCGTACCTCCATACTTTACATTTATAGATTGAAATACTTCGTCGATATACTAAGAGTCTTTACGGAGTTAGGTACCTTTACATATCTGAAATATAAATTTCAGAATTATTTCTGACAATGTGATTTGTGAAGCAGGTCTAACTACTGTATTTGGGAACTCTGTTTTTGAAGCGTTGTTTCTGGTTGTTCTGTGGAATTTCTACACATGAGTGTGCTTTTTTGCACAAATAGTACAAGCCTTCTCATTTGTGTTGGGAATGTCCTTCTCATTTATTATCTAGGTATGGAAAAACCAAGCAATTGGTCTACTTAATATATCTTTCTGAATATCCCAATTAAGATCATTTTTGTATGGTGCATTAGGATGATCAGGAAGAAGCTGATGGTGAAAGAGATGCCTTCTTGCCTTGCTTTTCCTTTCCCCCTTCCCCGTTTCTCTCCAACACAATGTTCAATGGGTGGGCTTAATCTGGTTTGCTTTAGAGTGTGCCACCCATGGTGCTGTGAGGGAGATCAAATATCCCTAACTTTGTGGTTCATGAGGCTGCCGTTTTCATTCAAGGAGGGGGAAAAAATCTCATCAACCCATGGTAAGTGACTAGGCCTTGATTGCATTTGGAGGGGCTTTCTTACTCCAGTTCTCTCATCTTCTTTTGTCTACTCCCTCAATTTTTTTTTCCTACTACCATCCTGACAAAAGAAGTTATGGAAAACAGCTGCTGCAGTTTTCTTGTGAGAAAAGCAAATTTGCCTATAGGCTGTGTCATTAATTCAACCTAAGCGTGATTGGAGGCAGGTTAGAACTTCGTAGTGGGAGCCATGATATTAAACATATGCTTCTTGGTGGGTCAAGGCCACCCAGAGGCTTCAAGAGACCCAAACAAAATCAACTTGGAAGTAACTCCAGCAAAAGGACATTACACAGTATACCAGTTAAACCCATAATGCCAAATATCTGGCATTATTCCTGAGACCTTCTATACTAATCTCAAGATGGTTTAAAGGTGTATATCCACCCTCTGCTGCCCAGGTGTGTCCATATGTTCCTTACAAAGCCCTCTTCATTTTGTTTTTGCTTGCACAGTGTTGTATTAGACATAAGATTATTAAACTTTTTTTTTCAGAAGTGTCAGGTATTTCCCATCATTAAAACAGAAAATACTGCTGAAAATATTCTGTTCTGAAAACGATAGTTTTTAAATATATGGCAAGTGTTTTCATATATAATAATAACTAGCCCCTTTTTTTATTATTTCAGAGATATTTCCTTACCAGATTCCTCAATGCCTTCAACAATGGCAGAGATTCTAATGTATTTGAAAAGTTCTTAAAAATTCAGGAAGATATTCAGAGTTGTATCTACCTCAAAGAGTTGTATCTACAGTTGAACTGTATAGCATAGTCAAACATCAGGAGTTGACTACAGGAAATGTTTTATGACATTTTGTATTATGTCCTCAAATGCTTTTAGGATACTTTTTATGTCATATAATGTTCTATATTATATTTCATAATATAATAATATATTATAAATATATTATATTTAAATTTATATTAAATTTCAATTTTTTGGGATAACATGAATCTCAGATTTTGGACATATTCTATAAATTCATTTTGAGGTACCTTGAAATGTTTTGCCCTGTTATGTGCCATTTTGCTTAGTTATACTTTGCTTTACTTTACTTTATTGATTAGCCCTTGGGCCATATCAAAATGCCGAGTTCCAGACACAGATTATTACTAAAATCTGATAAAAACAATTTGAAATTGAATTGGATAAAATACGATTTAAAGTGAAATTGGAATAGAATACGATTTAAAATGAAATTGGAATAAAATATAGTTTAAAATGATAGCTTTGATTAGCCTATAGGCCATATCAAAGCACAAGGTGCAAACACATATCGCCAATAAAATCTTATACAAACAATTTAAAATAAGAGTAGGGTAAAATATAATAGTTATACTATAAGATACAATATAATTTAATGCATAAATATATAAAATAGAATAAAATGACATAAAATTATATTTCAGTGTCACCCTTACAATCTACCCCAATCAGTCCCACGTATGCAGATCTCAACCGAACCATTTTGTTTAAGTACTGTACTGTGTTAAATGTTATTTTCAGGTTCTGGCCGCACGTAAAATAAGTTATAGATTACAGACACAAGAATTTTAATAATACAATGGTATCTTGGTGCTCAACTGCTTTGAAACTTGTCAAATTTGGTACTCAACGCATTTTAATGCGAAAATTTTGTCCCAATACTCATCGTTTGTTTGGTACTCAACGCACAAGCTAGAACCTGTCAGTGTTGGCTGCCTTATGACTCGCTACATTATTCCTTATGGCAAAAATTTGTTTGCTACTCATCATTTTTGGTACTCATTGTGCCTTCTGGAACCAATTAACAAGGTACCATTCTATGTAGATTTAGTTCAATATCATTACTGGATGATTTCCAGCTGTTTGGGATATTTCCAACTGAAGTTACACCTTCTTAGATATGTTTTGAAAAGCTTATGGATCACAAAACAAATACACACAAATTTAGTATGAAAAATGTATACAATGCAAATAATTGTGCATGAATCACATCATATTTTCAGCCTTTAGTCTTTCTTTACAATGAGGATGAATAAAGAATATTATTTTTTGTTTACTGTTTTTTTTAGGCAACTCTAAAAACATCATTTAAAAAATTATGTAAAGGCTCCTGAGATAAGAAACACCAGATTTCATTCTTCTGAGATTCTTTCGACAGACTTGAATAAATCAGATGCAACCTTTGCATTTTATCTCTTTATTTGTTGCCTAAACCATCTGGTTTATCCTTATTCTGTCTTAAATTCAGATCAATTAAAGAGTTATTTACACAGGTCTGAATTGCAATTACACAGTATAACATGGGTGAGAGAGAATGCAGATAACCGGTAAATTAGAAAACCAACAATTCAGGCTCTGATTAGAAATGACGTTTAGCTTTCTTTCTTTTTTTTTTAAAAAAAAAATGAAAAACAGCTTCTTGAAGCAGAAAAATTGCAGGAAGAAAAGAAAGTATCTGCTTAATTTTTCCTTCTTTGGGTTGTTCACACTTTCTCCCAGCTATATTGTACTTACATCCAACAGCTGCTATCCTGTACTTTGTCATCTCTGCTGGAATATCTTCAGGGCTCACCAACTGTGGGGCCACAGAAAAGATATTTGGTGGCCCTATGCTCTTGGGGAGGGAGATTTTCTTGTTCTTGGCAATAGTATAGAAGTAATTCATCATTGTCTTCTAAAATGTTTTTCAACTGGACAGGGAGCTATTTAACATTTTGGTTGATCGGGGGCCTGCAAAGCAGTAGAGCCATAGATTAGCCAAAATTTAGGACATACAAGGAGGCTCTTTAGTTTCCATTCCGATATATCCCTGTTTTATAGTTTCACTCAAGTTTTCTTCTGTTTTTTACCTCAAAACTGCAAGACTTTGCAGTCGGTTTTAATGATCATAGTTAAAAAAAGAATCATGAGGATATATATCATAATGATGTTTGAGGATGGCTCTCTTTACCCAACTCCTGTGAGTCCCGTGGACTGCAAGGCGATCAAACCAGTCAGTCCTAGAGGCAGTGGTGGGTTGCCCCCGGTTCGCACCGGTTCTATAGAACCGGTAGTAAAACCGGCGGGAGGCTCCGCCCACCGACCCTGATGTCACCAAAACGCTTCTGCGCATGCGCAGAAGAGTGCGCACCCGAGCGAAGCAAATACGTGTGCACAGCCCCGCTACGAACCGATAGTAAAGGTAAGTAGAACCCACCCCTGCCTAGAGGAGATCAACCCTGACTGCTCTTTAGAAGGCCAGATCCTGAAGATGAAACTGAAATACTTTGGCCACTTAATGAGAAGAAAGGAGTCACTGGAGAAAAGCCCTAATGCTGGGAACGATTGGGGGTAAAAGAAGAAGGGGACAGCAGAGAATGAGGTGGCTGATCGCGTCACTGAAGCAGTCAGTGTGATCTTAAATGGTCTCCGGGGGATGGTAGAGGACAGGAAGGCCTGGAGGAAAGTTGTCCATGGGGTCGCGATGGGTTGGATACGACTTCGCAACTAACAACAACAACTCTTTAAGCACATATCTTGCAGGGCACAAATGCAAACATAATGTTGTGTTAGGGTCTTTATCTGCCAGAAGAAGTTTTACAAAATCTTTATCTGGTCATCCAGGGAATGACCAAAAAGTGGGTTAGAAGCTTACTATGGGTCTCTCGGCAAAGTTGCCACAGAGCAACAGGTTAGGTAGTAATTCAGTATTCTGACTAGCAGGGTTGAGTCCTTTGGGCACATGTTTTTTTTCCTGAAACCTGCATTCTATGACATTTGATGACAGGATGTCAAAGCGGAGCCCTGAAAAAGCCCTAAGGAATTCATTAACTGTAAGATGGTTAAAATACGAGATCACTTTGGAACAGATCTTGCCCTGACCCAATTGTATTCCAGTTTATAGAAATGAGTTTTAAGGATTCTTCATCTAAGAGCTGCTATATCCTGTTCTTCTCCCAGTGGCAGCAACACCTCTGTGGCAAAACCCAGATTCTGAATTTTAACTTCAGTTTTACTCTAAGGTAAATTGAAATATTTTGAGCAGGATAAGAGTTGTCAAGCTTTGGGGTTATAATTTCAAATACATTGTCACTAACATTGATTGTGCAATCAGTAGATTCCCCAAATATATACCTTTTACAGTGTCAAGAGCACCATGGTAAAATCAATGGAATCTGTTCTTTAATAGTTTCAGAAACTCCTAATTTTTAACAGTTACATGACGAGAACATTTGAAAGAAGGTTTCATAACCAGCCCTTTTGCATATGGTATTTCTTATTATTTCATATTGGAGCACTAATAAAGACAACTTTCCAAGGAAAATGCAGAATGGAGGCCCGATACCAATTACATGACTATTTTCTGAACAAAATATAATAGAGTCATGAGGCCAGACTCTGAACTTAGTAAACTGACCAGTTTGACAGGCAGCGGGAGGAATAAAAAAATCAGAAACACATTTTTGGTGATGATGCAAGATGTAACAAGGTGCAAGATGTAGCTTGTAAATATCAAGGTTGATATGAGATAAAATGGTAACATGTGCATATTTTAAATAACAGCAGACTACAGATGATCCACCTAGTTTGGTATTGGTAAATATTGCTTGTTATTTAATGAAACTGAATCTGCAAAGCTTGTAATTTAAATTTAGGATGACTTTGGGCCAGTCATTCTCTCTCAGCAAAACCTACCTCTTAGGGTGGTTGTGGGAAAAATAAGAGGAGGAAAGTGTGGTGAATATGTTCTCACCTTGAGTTGTTTTGAAAGAATAATAAAAATGCAATATAAATAAATAAACGGTACTGGTATTGTATATTTGCCATCTTGAGTTATACAGTATATGAAAAAACGGGATGAAAAAAATCTTTTTTTAAATGTCATTCTGAATACAATTATTCAAATAAGTTTAGCCTTTGGCTGGTGTTTTTTTCCTCTGGGGTCTTACCCAGAAGTGCTGAGTAATAATTTTCTTGGCATCCAATTTTTAAGACTTTTAACGTATTTGTCTGTCATTACAGGATTCTTCTTCAACCGGATGACTCCTTGCAAATCCTAGAACCAGTTGAAGCCGACGTAGGCTTCTATACTTGCAATGCAACCAATGTGTTGGGTTCTGACTCTGTCTCCATTGCCATCACATTAGCAGGTAACTCCATGTTCTTGCAGTTTTAAGCACAAGTGAGATAACCTCCAAGTTTAAAAATCCTACCGATGTTGAGGGTTTTTTAAACTTTATTTAACTTTAACGTTGTTTATTGATGTTTTCCCCAATTTTGATGTCTTGCTCGAAAAATTTCACAAGATATTAAATGCTAGCTTGATATATTTTACTCCTTCATTTTCTAGGATTATTGGTAGAGAGGGCCACGGCAGTTTAAATAGAATTAGTGAAGTGTATCATTTTATAGAATTTATTTTGGGTTTGTCATATGAGGGGTATATATGCCCCAATTTCAAGGATGGAAGAATGTGAATGGAGCTTTTCCTTATGTTAAGATCAAGGAGTGTTGCCAAGAACTAGATTTGGCATTATTTCAAGATTCTAAAACATGCTCCTGTTCTAGTCGCCAAATGTCTATGGAGATTCTCAGTCATCCAGGTGATGGTTGTCCCAAAGGTGCCTTTTCAAGAGACAACTGGACTTCCAGAAAGTCCAGTTGCCTCTTGAAAAAGCACCTTTGGGACACTTCTGTTTTAAAATTTCCAGAAGTAGTCTTGAAGTCAGGCACCAGATCCAGGAAGTACTCTGATTTATGCTTTACTATTTGTATATTAATCTCTCTCTCTTGGATCATTATGATTGGTCTTCAATTTGGTAGCTAGTGTCTCCTATCAGAACCCTCCACCTTTACAATTTCACTAGGCCCTGAGCCTCTTGCTTAGCTTCAGAGTCTCAGTGTCAGAGGCCCTGACACTGAGACTCTGAAGCTAAGCAAGAGGCTGGTGAAATGGGAATACTAACATGTTAATATAAAAGAAAACAAGAGGCTGGTGATATGGGAATATTAACATTTTGATATGCAAAAAGAGGGATTATAAATCGCTTAATTCTAGGGTGTCCTTAGTTTTCTTTTTAATTTACACTGACTTTTATATTTTAATATTATTGCTGAGATGATTATTTAAGACAGTTATATTAAAACATGTGCCATGTTTTTCATTCCATTTTCCCACTTCTATCACCTCTATATATTTCGGCAGAGAGAGCAATTGATTTTGATATTTTAGTTCAAATGGAAAGATTGAATCATTCAGTGGCTGCTGAAATATACTGATGTCTTGACCAAAATAATGATAACACGGTAATGGATTTACCTTTATTAAACTTTTAGGCCAAAAGTCTTAAAAAAACTATATTTTGGTCTGATCTCTCTGCCATAGTTTGCTTTTATATCTGTTTCTCCTTTTAGTAAAATGATAAGGATTTAATTTGTTAAATCCATCAGAGTGGGATGTTTTGACCCCTTAATTTTTTTTTATGCTTAGTGGTGGCTCCAATTTTTTCTATAAATCTTTCTCTCTTAGACTAAATTGTAAAAGAACCAGACATCTCATTAGTGCTGAAGCCAAACTAATAGTGATCTCCTGAGAGTTAGTGAGATTCCTCATATTCCTGAAGTTAAGCATTGCTCTAAATAATTGGTTGGATTGCATGTTATCTGCTCAGTCAACATCTTGTAAGGTCAAGCTCTTTCTTTCCCCGTCTTGCAGCCAAAGCATGGTTGGCACACTTCCCATCACTGGCAAGCGAAAGCTCAGAACAGATTAAGTTTCTTGTTTACACCGACAGTTCAGTTCTATGACAAATTAAATCTTTGTTCACTTGGATCAGCATTAATGAAAACCTTTCTGGGAAGAGCAGTGACGTTGTGAGATTGTGCTTGCTTTAAACTCTTTAGGTACTTGGCCAGCAAGTAGCTTTTTAGTAACATGCAAAGTTACAGAACCAGAAAATGAAAAGAGACTGGATAGATCATTCCAAAAGTTCATCCATTCCAGATTATTTTGTCCAAAATGGAATTTGGTTCTGTAGTGGATCTCATATTTTACACACAGGAGGTGTCAGGTCAGAATCTGGATCCCTTCTTGTTGAAAAGTGCTACCTAATAACCTGGAGAACTGCTAGCTGTTGCAAATCAGCATCGACGGTTTTTGGCTACGTATCAATATGTTTGCTCTGTATAATGTGGCTTTAATTATTTGGATGAACAGTTGCAATAAAGGGCCTCTAGAATTCCACAAGTAGTCAGTAGAAAAACAGCTCCCGGTACTACCCCTCGTATTTAAGTTAAGTGTGCATTTCCCCAGATATATGAGGTGCCTGTCTTCCTAATTCTTTTAACCTGAGAGAATGTAACTATCTTTTAGTAGGCTGTCTCTAAGAACATTGATATACATTTAGTTGAACTCATGAATCAATATGCTATGTACAAAAGTTCTGGGATAAACATAAACCATGGAAGTTATGAAGAGGACATGGAAGTATTAAGACAGCCAGTTTGGTGTCTTAATTAAGACATTAGGTTAGAAAACAGGAGACTCTGAGTTCTAGTCCAGCCTAGCCTTAGGCCCAAAGTCAGCTGATTGACTTGGGTCAATCACTCCCTGCCAGTCCTCAGAAGTGCTTGCTGGCACTTCCAAAAATGCCAGCAAGAATACTTCAGGAACTAATCCAGACACGCGCATTCCAAAGCACATGTTTCATCTCAAGCTTTACAAATCATAGAGTTTTTTTAGGTTCTTATGCCCTTATTATGGGTATAAGTAGGATTGCCAAACAAATGGCAGTGTGATGATAGGCTTGCGTGGAAAGCAAAATAACCTGTGATGCTACAGTTATGAGCCACAGAAGTTAGAAACAACTTTGAATACTGCTGCAGAAGTTTTATCATTAGTATTTAAAGGTTAGGGTATTGTTGTAGTATTTAAACCAGTATGTATGGAGTTACTTCAGACAAAGTAGCTCCTAAAGTAAGAATGGGGTGGATGGGAGAACTGTCTGCCACAATGAATGTAAAAGTGAAATTTAATGATGAGATATTAGTGTTTGGTGAATTGACATATCTAGAATTGTCAGATGGCCTGATCAACATATCTGGAGTAAACCCCACTGGGGACTTACCTAGAAGTTTGCATGCAATCCTTCCTAAACCTTTTCTCTGGAGTGATCTTGGTGTCTAACTGATGGTTAACTGATACTTTTTTCTGACCCAGGATCCAGATTCTGACGCCTAATTTAGGCGTAATGCTAAACTATTTTAGTATTGTATATACAAAGCTGCCACCTTACCACCATCCTCTTTTTCTGGCACAAAATCAAATTTATTCTGTTTTGAACTCATCTCTGTTTGTCACAGCTTCCAAGGTAGAAGCAGAAACTCTATTTAAACTGTAGTCGATTTAAATCATTCACGATCAAAAATCATGGCTTGATACATGTTTCTCAGTTTGCTTTAGACACTAAGATCACTCCAGAGAAAAGTGTGGCTTTCTCCAGATATGTTGATCAGGCCATCTGACATTTCTAGAAATGTCAACTCACTGAACATTAATTTCCCATCATTAAACTTCACTTTTACATTCATTGTGGCAGACAGTTCCTCCTCCCCCCACAAAAAAAACCCCATCAATGCAGCTGTTTCTCCTTAAAAGTATAAATATTGTAAAACAACATCGATTTAACAGCAATACAACAGAAAGCATTGAAGTAATTAATCCATTCGGATCCAGATAAATGCTTGAATTCTAAAGTTTAGTATTGTGGCAATCCAGACTATAAAGAGTCTTTGCAGTTCGTCTATTCCCGATGGGCACATTCCAAAGGCTTTAACTTTAGACTAGAGTTTTGGAAGGAAAGCCTCTTCCTTCAAACCACAGTTTTGATCCAAGCCAATTTATGGAGCCTAATCAATCACTGTCTAATACATGCATGCGTGTAGGTTCATAAGACACACAAGACACACACATTTAGATTGTTTGCAGGTTTTCAGTAACCAGCAACAGTTTTTTTTTCCTAACAAAATAGTCCGTGCCTTGATTTCATTTTCTCATGCAAACAAATTAGGAAATGCAAAATCTCCTGGGTCAAATTTTCTAGATGCAAAGCTGCTTTTGGGCAGCTTCTGAATAGCCGCATCTGTCAAACACGAGCCACAGGTATCCAGTCATTCAGCAACTTCAAATCTGGATACCAAGTTGTACAAATGTGATAATGTGCAATTAAAACAACATTGCGGTGAAGGAGGGGAGGGCTGGACTTCTCAGAGGAAGTGGGCAATCTTGGTTCAGGCTGAATGAAACACTTGGCTTATTGATTAATTTAACACATGAGTTTGCAAAGGGCAAATGTTTCCATTTTTGGGATGACAAATTGCTTTTTATAGGCTAACAGCAGACAAGTATTTAATCTAATGAGAAGATCGTGGGGGAAAAAAACCCCAGTGAATTAAAAGACCAGTTGCCAGTTGAGGTCTCTCTTTCTCTGTGATTTAGGAGCACCCAATAAAATATGAGAACTGTGTGAACTTTTCATGACTTACTAGAACATGTTTGTGGCTGGATATTTCTTTATATTGACATTTAAAGGACTCTGCATGCAAATGATATAAACAAAAGCTGCCATGCGTTCGTGGGTTTCTTCTACAGAATGGGGATTGAAATACAACCAGTTACACATAAAAGTTTATTTTAGCTGTTATGATGGCTTATGAATTTGTGTTAGTGACATATGTATTGGGGGAAGGGGAGATGTAGAAACAAAACCAGATTTTCATATTTTTAGTTGATGCTGCCAACTAAAGCACCCATAATTCTTCCTCCTCCTCCTCTTCCTTCTCAATTTACACCCATTATTTCCTTGCCAATTCTTTCCCCTTCCTGCTATTGTAGATTTATAAGGGATTAATTTTTTTTAGACATTATAGGCTCCTGTCTTGGCCCAAGCTCAACCCCACCCATTTCTCCTTCTGATAGCCTATGAACAAGCTTACATCAGAGGCCCCACAAAATCAGCCAGCATTCAGAACTTAACCCACATTCAAATTTCATGAAGTGGATGACCAGAATGCAGATAGGTGAATCTGCACTAAAGTTTATATATTTCTAGGATTCTCTCTCACCCTGCCTCTCTCCCAACAACGTGAGATTGTTACGATTCATTAAACTTTGCAGGATTCTTATTTTTAGATCATCAATTTAAACCAGGAGTCTACTGCTTTAATTTCCAGGCGCCCCATATGGAAATTTCCAAAGATGAAAGTCAAGTACGGTACATAAAACCTTAAGGAAAAACATAAGGATAATTTAAATTAGCATTATAGAAGTAATCAAAGTGAGTATAGTATCTGCATACAATTAGATGTCAAGACTGTGATTTAATTAGGCAGATAATAGCTTTAGTTACATTCTGATTTATTGATGCAACTGGCTTTCATTTCTCTAGTTCTACAGGCAATTTGCTTGATCAAGGGAATTGTGCAAAATAAATCTTAATACATATCTGGGTAGGATTATAAAAGCAAGAGATATTTATCAAGTATCTTTTTATAAACTGACATGTTGCTTACAATCATGTACAAATTGTCATTTGTTTTTTGAACCTGTCCCTCCCAAGATTATTTCACTTCCATTCGTCTTAGTAATTAGGTTTGTGTGCTGTTTTCATTGCTTAGCTCAGCAGAAATCATTTACTGGTATAAATCTGACAAATAAATAAGTTGTAATGAGGGGTCCTTGGTGCTCTCTGAGCTTCTTTGATTTGTTGCAGAGGTTTCATTGCCCAAACTAGGTAACATCATCAGTTGTTACTTAGTTAGGGTAATGAAACGTCTGCGAGAAAACAAGCAAGGACCCCTCATTTCAAGCCTGAGCTACAAATATTCTCCTTTATTTATAAGTTGTAACTATGCCTATGCTTTGTTTCTTGTCTTATTTGTTTTATAATTTGTGGTGTCTTTTCAGGGAAACCACTGATAAAGACCTCAAGAAACACCGTGACCAACCAAAATTTGCCAACGATTTCTGTTGATATCGGAAGCACAGTGAAAACAATTCCAGGAGTAAATGTGACCATTAGCTGCCAAATTGCAGGTCTGTTATAATTATATTAATGAGCAAGCTTAAAGTTCTGCATTTAGGTTTCATTACATCCTATTTGAAATATCTCACCAAAGCATTTTATTGGATTGCTAAGGATTGCTCTGCAGTGGAAGAGCCTAATTTAATGCAGATCTGAAATATAGCTCCAAGTATTGCCTGAGGCCTTAGAGTTAAATAGAACAACAGTGTCAGCATTCCAGAAAGCCCCCAACTCCAAGTAAAGATGCCAAAGCAAGCATTTTCCAAAGTTCTCTACTAGAATAGGCAAACTGGCACATCTGGGAAAACCCAAATCTGAAAAGCCCGGGTTTTCCCTCAGTAAGTCAAAACCCCCAAAACCATCCCCTTACTCCCCAGTCAATCACATGCTCCAATCAACGTCCGTTCCATCTCGACCCAGCCCCCTGACCACTCCTTTTCCAGATGCTGGATCGCCCTGACCTTGACTGACAGGAAGAATGCTATTATGTCTACTAACAACCCCTCTCCTTAATCCCCCCTCCTACTTTCCCACACATGAGAAGGTGGCAGCATTGAAGCTTCCGACCTAATATGGCTTCCAAAACTGACAAAAAGAGTTGTAGGGGATCTTGTAGGTCATCTAGTCCAGGGGTCAGCAATCTGCAGCTCTGGAGCCACATGTGGCTATTTCACCCCTCTGCTGCGGCTCCCTGTTGCCAGTCAGCTCCACAATGGATAGGGCTTTTGGTTAGGACCAGTAGAGGAAAAAGGGTGGTGTGCTAGGAGGAGACTCTATGGTAGGGGAACCGGACTTCCAGTCAGCTCCAGAATTGAACAGGGGGCTTCCGGTTAGGAATTTGTGGCTCTTTGAGTGTTTAAGGTTGCCAACTCCTGATCTAGTCCAACCCCTTGCTGAAGCAGGAAACCTTATACCATTTCTGACAGATGGCTGTCCAGTCTCTTCTTGAAAGCTTCCAGTGATGAAGAACCCACAACTTCTGAAGGCAAAATGTTCCATTGGTTGATCGTTCTCACTGTCAAAAAAATTTCTCCTTATTTCTAGGTTGAATCTCTCCTTGATCAGTTTCCATCCATTAACTAGCTTTCGGGTGCTTTGGAAAATAGATTGTCTATCTCTTCTCTGTGGCAACCCCTCAAATATTGGAACACTGCTATCATGTCACCCCGGGTGCTTCTCTTCTCTTCACTAGACTAGCCATGCCCAGTTCCTCTAACCGTTCTTCATATGTTTTAGTCTCCAGTCCCCTAATTTGTGGCATGTCAGTTTAGAGCATTCTGAGTGAGATGATTTAAATCAGTATAAAGTAGTTTCATAAGGGATGCTGAGCTTGTCTATCGAAAGGTCGGCAGCTCAGCAGTTCGAATCCCTAGTGCCGCATAACGGAGTGAGCTTCCATTACTTGTCCCAACTTCTGCCAACCTAGCAGTTCGAAAGCACGTAAACAATGCAAGTAGAAAAATAGGGACCACCTTTGGTGGGAAGGTAAAAGCGTTCCATGCGCCTTTGGCGTTTAGTCATGCCGGCCACATGACCACAGAGACATCTTTGGTCAGCACTGGCTCTTCAGCTTTGAAACAGAGCTGAGCACTGCCCCCTAGAGTCACGAACGACTAGCACATATGTGCAAGGGGAACCTTTACCTTTAAGGTAGTTTCATAAATTTGGAGCATGACAAAGCAACCATAATTTCCATTAATTAACCATGAAGGCCTTAATCTTTCAATTAACCATAGGATGCTTTAGTTCTATTTTATCAAAAAATGAATCATGCATCTACCTGCTTTCCAACTGTGCTTTCAGGAGAAAATCTTTATACTGGACAACTGAAGATTGAAATGTAGCTTATCTGATAAGGCACCATAAGCTTCTATGTAATGAACTCTGTTTTAAGGTTAGAGGTACTTGTTATGGCAACAACAAAATTTGAAATCTGTATTAGTGCAAGTAAGAATAACAAAGAACAGCAAACATACTAGAACATTAGGGAAGGGCCTATGAACCAAACTTTTATGAGTCAGCTTAGCCTTTTATGAACAATGCAATGTGTCCATTTAGAGTAATCCTACTACAGAGCTCATTTTGGGAGGAAAGCAATTCATAATTTAGAAAAAGTAATCAAAATAATAAAAAATGTGCCTCTCTGCCATATTTTAATATACAAAGTGATTTGTAACATATACAGTATTTTTTATTTATAGACTCAGGAAGGAATATGTTCAGGAATTGTGGCTTCCTGCTTTGAAAGATGTTGGAGGTTAATACCAGGCCTTGGCATTAGGCTTGGAAACAAGCAGGAATCAATGAAATGAGAAACCATGTCCAGTTTGGATCAGAGTTGCCAATTTTACTGACATTTCTGGATTATCATAGAGTAAAGCCTTAAGTGTTTTTCCTTCAGCCATCTTGGAATTTATGGGGAAAAGGGAGGAAATTGTAAGCTAATATGAGAGAATGGATCATAAGGTATTATTCATAATGAACCATTCTGGTTTTGGGACCTACAGAGGAGTGAGCTATAAGAGCAGAAAACAAAGAATTGAGTAGAACAAGGGATGGAAAATAATACTTCGTTCTTGATGGATGAAACAGCCCACCAAAAGGGTAATCCTTAATGACAATGAATTAGTGAATCGTTCCTACATCACTTTTTGGTCTAGCAGTACTTACAATATCCTTCTTCCAGTTGGCAATATGATTTCTTTGTATTTATAGTATTTTCTCTTTTGGGTTCAGATGAAGGTTGCTATGTATTATCCCAGGATAAGGGCTATCAAGACTATCTCTCCCTAATATATTCTCCCTCATTTGTCCTTATCGCTGTCAATACTATGGATGACAAATGACACCAGGTTTCTTTTTTTAATGTTTGTTGTTGTTAGTTGCGAAGTCGTGTCCGACCCATCATGACCCCATAAACAACGTTCCTCCAGGCCTTCTTGTCCTCTACCATCCTCTGGAGTCCATTTAAGCTCACGCCGACTGCTTCAGTGACTCCATCCAGCCACCTCGTTCTCTGTCGTCCCCTTCTTCTTTTGTCCTCGATCTTTCCCAGCATTAGGCTCTTCTCCAGTGAGTCCTTCCTTCTCATTAGGTGGCCAAAGTATTTTTTTTTAAATGCACTTTCATTCAAAACAACCTCTCATGTTGCCTACAATTAAAAATGTGGAGCAGCTACTACATCTTCATTTCTGCCATGTCTTCAAAAGGCAGTTTTTAGCATGTTGGAGTAAAACTCAACCCAAGGATCTATGAAAACTTAACGACTATATTCTCTTTAATGCCTGACTCTTCCTTTTCCATGCAATTGCTTCCTACAGATGGAACATATAAATTTGATTGATTTGTGTTTACCTTGAGGCAAGGGAATGGATAATACAGGTAATCATAGCGAAGGTTTGAAATCTGGATATATGCACTGTTCTGTATCAAATAGCGCTGTAGGTTAGAGCCGCAAGATTTTACCCAGAACTGTAGCCGAATAAAATCCCCTCCCTGTTGTTTGTTGAGCCTCGATGAGAGTCAGTGTTATGGGATTTGGTTTCACACAGTAAATTTGGCTGTAAACAGTGAAATATGAACACAAAGTGATGAAGTTTGAAAATGAAATAGGTGATTTTAAGATTAAAAGTGCATTGCAGATATATGTGAGTGAGAGTAATGTTAGACTGTTGCAAGGGATAATTTATACCTTCCTGTCTCACTTCTGACTTTGCTGTAAGGCTGAAGATGAGTTATATTTCCAGTTGATTGTGCCTTGCCACTAAATTGCCAGATCAGTTATCACCAATTGTGACAATCTCAGGCTGCCTATGCCAAAAACTTTGTGTGCAGAATAGTGCCACTAAGAAGTAACAGTGTGTTTTTTCTTCAAGTTGAGTCCCAGAGTTTGCAGAAATAAAATCAACAAGAAGAAATGACTCTCTCTTCCACAAACTGAAAACAAGAATCCATACACACCTTTGTTTAGCATAATGGAAGGGAGACCACATGAGAAGGGAATGAAACTATGGAAGAAGAATTTTTTAAAAAATGATGGAAGAAAAAGAGTAACTGATGGCGAGGTTAAGGAAAAGTAGACTGGCAGAAGATAAAGTGCAATAATTTATTGCAAGTTCCAACCCATGTAAGGTTGCTAAATGGGATTGGATGTCTCTCTCCATAGGCATCTCAGTAAGAGTGAAATTAGATGTCATCAGGAAGATCAGACTGGATCTCCCAAGTTATTTTTTTCTTTATTTAACAACCAGTGAAGGCAGAGGTTGAATTAGGGCCAAAGCATTGGAAGAGAGAGAAATTAGATCTTCCCCTGCTATTTCCCTACTTAAAATTGCCCCTTAAAGCTTGGCCAACCGCAGGACAAAAGAGAAAGGATATACAACAGGGGTGAAATGCTATCGCTTCGGCTGAACCGGTAACGATGGCGGCGGATGGTTCGGAGAACCGGTAGAGGTGGCAGCGCGAGGCTCCGCCCACCTGCCCAGTCGTTGTTACTTCCTGGTTTTAACCAGGAAATAACCTGTTCTTTACCCTCTGTGATGCGCAGAAAGGTTTTCACATGCGCAAAGAGTCCCCGCGCGCATGTGATGCACGGCGCATGCACTTCCAAACCGGTAGGGAAGGTAAGTAGATTTCACCCCTGATATACACCCAATAAGCTTAATTGTATGGATCAACTAATTCCAGTAATTATGATAAGAGCAATCCAGGCCTCGTACCAAACTACAGGACCAGGGCGATTACAGGTAGTCCTCGATTTACAACAGCTTATTTAGTGACTGTTTGAAGTTACAATGGCACTGAAAAAAATGATGTATGACCGTTTTTTACACTTATGACCATTGTTGCATCCCCATGGTCATGTGGTCAAAAATTCAGATGCTTGGCATATGCTTGGTTCATATTTATGACTGTTGCAGTGTCCAGAGGTTGTGTCATCCCCTGTTGCGACCTTCTGACAAGCGAAGTCAATGGGAAAGCCAGATTGAATTAACAACTATCTTAATCACTTAACAACTGCAGTGATTCATTTAACAACTGTGGCAAGAAAGATCATAAAATGGGGCAAAATTCACTTAACATGTTCTGTTCTTGCTTAGAAACATAAGTTGTGGTCATAAGTCAAGGACTACCTGCACGCAATGTCCCTCTACATTCCAGCAAGAGGAGGATCAAGCCAGGCACTTTCAGGATAGTTGCACTTCTCTGGTTACAAATTTGGAAAGAAGGATCAGAAAAGGCAGAGCTACCATGTGTTTTTTTCCATGACAGAAGTGCCTCAGAAATACCAGCGGTACAACTACTATCTGCTGATGATTTGGGGAAGGCAAAATGCACAGTATTCAAGGAAACTCATTTGAATGTTTTCCCTTTCTTTGGGAAAGTTAAAATGTAACATTTGGAATCTTTATGCTTCTCCTTTAAATAAAGTATATAAAGTATAAATATAAACTTCCTTGTTTTTTCCTTGAAGAAGTTTCGCTTCTTATCCAAGAAGCAAAACCTCCTCAAAGAAAAAACAAGAAAGTCCAGTTATCTCCTGAAAAAGCACCTTTGGGAAATGGAAGACGAAAGCAACATGTCTGGAACCTTCATATGTTGAAAAAACGTTTTTAATTGTCTGCACTGTTAAACAAGCAGAAAAATAGACTGTAGAACAATACGTTGCTTTGGTACCATACATCAATGCTCTTTGCACAAGGTTCACCATGGATATTCTTTGTGTTTCTCTCTGACTCTCTTTCATTGTGTTCCTACATCAGGTGTGCCTGAGGCAGAACTTACTTGGTTCAGGAACAAAATCAAGATGGCCCCTGACCTTCACATCCATGATGGAACACTGCTGATTCCAAACGTATCTATCTCAGACCAAGGGTTGTATTCTTGCAGGGCTGCCAACATCCGCGGGGAGGTAACAGAAAGCACTCATCTATTAGTCCTCGGTAAGTTAAAGTATGCAATCTTTTCAAGAATTAATATCTTTTGTCATTTTTTTCTCCAACCAAAAAACCTGTGATCAATGGAATAGTAGTATAATTTAATTGGGGGAAATCAGGTATAGATTTTTTTTTTAAATGAAAACTGCATTTTCCAGAGAGGGGAACTGATAAATAATTGGAGCACTAAGGCATCAGGAATTTATCTCTTTCATACTAATATTTTTATCATGAGAAAGAAAGCCAATTTGGTTTAGGCATCAGGCTAGAAATAGGAAGACTGTGAGTTCCAGTCCTGCCTTAGGCACAAAGCCAGTTGGATGGACTTGGACCAGTCAGTCTCTCTCATCACTTTCTCTCCACTTTGCTCTAACCTGGCAACTACGAGAATGAAAATTAACTTGTCATATGTAATGCTGCCAAAGAAAAAAATCTGTTGTTTTTTTTAAAAAAAAACCAGACCCGCTGATTGCTGTGAATTACAAGAGGGCATCCATAACATATGTCCTTGCAATATAATTCTTTTACTCTTGTCCCCCACTTAACATGAAATACGTTGGAAGGCCAGACCTTTAAACCTGGCTGAAAATGTCATACACATCCCCAACTCCCACTGACATTCCTGAGACCTCATAGTGACACCCCTGCACTGGGTTCAGGCAGGGTTTGGGGGAGGATCAATCAACTCTGGGAATTTTTCTTCAGCTTTTCCAAGTAGCTGAAGGTGGAAGAGATCCCTTCTCCATAACAAGCTTCCCTCCATGAAAAACACTCTCCTCCCGTTTTCTGTTGTTGGAGAAGCCGGACCTATAACAAATTGCAAAGTGACACCTACCAATTTCACACCTTGATGACAAATGCATAAACTCAGTCTGCCGGAGGTTGTTTTTTTATATATATATATATACAACCCCTCAAAAAGGGAGGGATTCGGGTCATCAGAGGGTGAAGTTTACTTTGTCTTATGTTTCTAAATAGGAAATAGTTTGAGCTTAGCTGGGTGATTTAGAAAGGCATTGTCAGGTCCAGAGCCTGAGTGGTAATGTATTCCTGGGGCTGATTTATGAGACTCAGTGATGGATTTCCTTGCCTAATAACACGCTTGTGCCACTTTTACTCCATACTGCTTGAGAAGAGAAAGACAGCAGGCTAGACTAAGCGAAAGCTACTGTAGATTTGTTGAAGAGGAGTGCCCCTTCTGGAAACCCTGTGCTGCATTCCCAAATCATACGTCAATAGCCTTGGCAGATCTTATTTTTCAGGGTATGACTTTGGCCGTTTTTTGTTTTTGTTTTAATGTTGACACAAGTTTTCTTAGCTTGTAGGAATTCCTTTTCCATCTCTCTGGCATGCAGTTTTTTAAAAATTGGCTTCTTTTAAAATCCATTTATTTCACCAAGATTAAGTCTTTCTGAAGGGATTACTAAATAATATTAGGAATTAATTTCATTCACAGAGAGAAAGTGCCTTACTGTATCTTTGTCTCTGTGATATATTCCCAGATCCACCACAGCTCCCTCTTCAATTTGAAGACATGGCAGCCACTCTGTCTCTCGTGGGACCAGGCATTCCTTCGGTGATAACATCTCCTTCAGGAACAAGAAAAATATTGAGCCAAGGAAGCTCCGTGCTCATAGGTAAGTTCCACCCTTTTAAAAATCTACCTGTCCTAAATCTATTCCCCACACCCCCAGGAGGTTGGAAATAAATGGTTCGGCCGACTGCAAGGAGTCCTTGTGATCAGTCCCAACACAATTCATTTACATCAGCTTCGTTTTCAAATACGTAAAGTGCCTGGTGAGTTGTTGTTTTCTTTTTCGCTGAAGATTAAGTAGAAATCTACTCCCAAATGTACTGTAATGCTCTGAGATGATTGCAAGGAATTTTGCCCAGAGCACGTTGGTTTCTCTTTCTTTAGGTGAAAAATAATCTGTTTGGGGGTTCATGCTTACAAGCTTCTGGAGAGTTATTTAAAAAAATAGCTGCTGTAGATGAATTACCTATCAAATAAAGATGCTTGCAAGTAATAATGGCTACTTCTCTTGTGCCAAAAATATAAATATGAAAAATATGAGCCTTTTACTTAGCTAAAGTTGGTTCTGGTATCAGAACTTGGGCAAGAGATAGAATCAGATGGCAGGAGAAGGTGTTTTTTAAAAAAATACTAAAAACTGATTTGCTGACCTATGTTTTTATTCAGACGTATGGAACCAGAATAGAGCAGGTTTTTTTTATTCAGAGATATCAAAGCAACAGAAGATACAGACCAGAGGTCGCCAACCTTTCGGGGTCTTCAGGGACCATGAAATTCATAATTTTAAATCCCACGGCCTACAAATATGATTTTTTAAAAAAGATAAATAGTATTTAGTGCAATATAAAAAATGCAAATAATTTTTCTCACGGACAATTAGTGGTCTGTGGCCCACTGGTTGGTGACCACTGATACTGACTCAAGAGAAAAAGAAGCCCTGGGGTACCTCCTTAACCGGCCTCACACTTTTTAAATGGTTAGCTGCTATTGAGTCAAATTTGGAGAAAGGTTCTTTGTGACGGAAACCATAATAGCAATTGAATCCTTATCATTAGAGGATAAACACCCACTATTAATTGATGAAATAGTCTGTTGTTGAATTGAGCTCTAAGTTTAATAAACCTCTTCTTACAAGGTGTTAATTGCTTAACGCCTTGTAAGCCACCCTGAGTCTCCGGAGAAGGGCAGCATGTAAATAAAACAAAAACAAAAAACCCTTGTGTATTTTAATAATAGAGAGAGCCCAGTTTGGTGTAGTAGCTAAAGGCATCAGGGTTGGAAATTGAGATGTTGTGAGTTCTTGTCCTGCCTTGGGCAGAAAGCCAACTGGATAACTTTGAACTAGTTACTTCGTCATAGGAAGAACGGAGAGGCAAACCACTTTCAAAAATGTTGCCAAGGAAACTGCATGGATTTGTCCATGTCCAGAACTCAAGATTAACTTGAAGGCAAAAATAATAACACTTTAGTGATGCCCAGACAGTGACCCAGACTTTCAATACAAGTTGCTTTAAATATATAGCTCTGATTCATAGGCGGTATATAATAAGAACAGTAGTGTTAGCCAGGAAAAATGTGCTTTTTATGACTAGAGAAATACAGTCAGCCATAAAAAGGAAATCCTGCTGTTCCATATTTATTGTTTTCTCCCTTAGTGACTTCCATATCAAGTTTGCTTATTTCTCAAATCAGACCAGGTTTTTTTTTTTAATCCAAGCATAAGCTTTGAATCATAGAGAGCCGGTGTTTTTCTTTTTATCATATCTCATTCCCATGAACTATGGAATGAGAGTGTGACACAACTTTCTCCATTGATTCAGAAATTGGACAACAAGAATATGTCTTCTTATTATGCGAGCCATAGCATTATTTAATTACAACAGTTGAATAATGATAGGAACACATTCCTTTTGCACTTTGTTGGGTAAATACATAAAAAATTATCCCAGGACTTGTCTGTTAATTTCCTCCTTCACTTCTGGACTAAAGAGTCAGCCCTGCCCAGAAGAAAGAAAAGGAGAAGGTGAATGGAAGTACCAGTTTGCCTCCTGATATATTGCCCATCTCTTTGGAGAAGCCATATGACTATGTGGCCTCAGCTATAAAAAGTATAATTAAGAAGTTGTGAAATTCAGTGGAAGTTTGCTTCAAATAAATGTTGGTCATGACAAGTGCCCTGTGATGTTGGCTCCAGTGCAGTCTTTTCTTCATCATAATTTTGTGAGCTATTTTGTGGATATTGTTGACAATAAATAAATTGTTGATTTTACAAGCAATCATTTCATTCCTTCTCAGGTCTCTCTCCATATGTGCTTAGGTGGAATTCAGTGTTCTTTGTGCAGATATCCTGAAAGAATTTTTACCATCAGTTTCAAACTAAACTGTTTTTCTTTCCATAAAAGGACATAATCTCATAATCTCGGAGCTGAAACAAGCTGGAAATAGATAAATATGCTGATTCATTGCTTCATCGTCAACCTTGATTCCCCAGATGTTTGTGTTATAACGAGGAATACATGGTTATCCAGCGTGTTAAGTTTTGACCTTTTTTTCTGCCTTTTCAAAATCTTCTAGGCTGCCCAGTAGACGGTCATCCAACTCCTAACATCACTTGGTTTTACAATGGTCATCCCTTCCATCTGCCCCATCGGGTGTTGGCATCTGGTCAGATTCTCCATATCCTGAATGTCAGCAATGATTATCAGGGAGAAATCAGCTGCAGGGCTCAAAATGAGGCAGGCTTGCTTATTCAGAAAACATCTCTGGTCATCCAAGGTAAAATATATTTCTAGAGCAGCCTTATCCAACCGGTAATTTTTCCATGTGTGAACTTCAGTTTCTCGTAGTTTCTTCGAACTATGACAACTGATACCAAATGGATCTTTTGAACTAGCAAATGGAATACACAGGTTGGGTATATTCTGGTTTTCTGAATTTTTATACATCCTTGCCATTGAATGTTATCAGAGCTTCCTGTAAACTATACAGAGGAAATCTAAGAGAATGCTTAACAGAAATGTTGGTGCTTGTTTCATGCTCTGGGACTGCTATGGAAATGCAAATCTCATACAAAAGTGAACAGTTTCTGGACAGTAGTACTGTAGATGCTCTATTTTAGAATATTACATATTGTTTCACTATTAACTCCTGGTGATTTTTTTTTTCTGGACTCTTTCAGCATAGAAACAAACCCAATTGAGAAAACCTACGTAGGTTATGTCAGATTGCTTACCCTGAGAAGAAGAAAAAATACAGCCATTTAACAGTAGTAGAATGTAGTAGAGTAGTAGGGGCATTATAATAAGGTTGTCATTCTAGGTTGCTGAGAATGGGGAGATTGAGGTTCTAACCCACCTTCTACCACAGAAGCTTCCCGGGTGTCTGAACATTCACCTCTTTCTCAGTCCAACCTGTCTTGCAAAGTTATTGGGTGGTATTCTTTATCGACCTTTGGGAGTGTTCTTTATGTCAAGTTTTGAGGTCGTCTCAAATAAATTGCATTTCGAACAAAGTCTTTGAAGAAAAACTCCTATTTATTAAGCACGACATTCTAACCCGACTCCAATCGAAGCCAACACTGACGTCCAGCCCCAAAACCCTCACTTTCTGTTCCCCACTCCCCTGCACTCATTGGCCATCTTCCAAGTCATTCTACCCCTAATCTACTCCAGCTCAAAGGAATTTCCCTCCTCCCATCCCATCTCCTAGGGGATATTATCTCCAGGGAAAATAAGTAGGTGAAAAGTCAAACATCCCTTTCCAGACACCTTCGCTTCTCCTTCTTATGTCAGCACTAGAGTAAATGCAGGTTGAAGTGCTGACACTTTAATTTTCTTAAAGATCCAGTGTACTGTATCTGACCAACAAAATTTTCTTTATTTATTTAACTTATATGCCACCCATCTCGACTAGAGGTGAATCTAGGCAGCTTACAGTCACAATAACAATAAGCTAAACGTTAAAACGATTAATATTAAAATTGACAAGATGGGAAGGAAGGGAGCAAGGTGCACATGGGGAGGAGACAGGCTCTTATCTTAGTCCATTAATCACCTCCAGAATGACACATCCCCATTGGGGCTCCAGGCCAAATGACAAATCCCCTTCCAGGTCCTTTTGGAAGACTAAATGTTATTTATTTATTTATTTCTCTTTCCAAAGCCAGTTTGAACTCCTGACACTTCCCTTTCCATGTAGGGCTCTAATCTGTGTTGGAGAATTCTGAGGATTATTTTACTTATATATGAAATTATATTGTGTGATAATTTGCACAATCTTTTAAATCTCCTTTCTTTGCTATTGATACGTGGATTTACCTCTTTCAGTCTATTAGCCACTTGTTGCTCTCCATATTTGCTAGCGCAGTTTGGCTAAAGCTTTATTATGCACACAGATGCATACCCAGCACTGGGTATGGCTTCTTGAGCTCCTGAACATTCTTAGCATTCTTTCTATAGATTACGCTAGAGTTTTTAACATAATTGAACTGTTGCAAAATTTCAGATTACTGGTGGTCGGTGGAGAAGATGTCACCTTGTTCAGCCTCTTGTGGCAACAAGGGTCTACAATACCATCAGCTGAAATGTTTACTGGATGGAACCCAGGTCAACGTGTCGCATTGTGTGGAAAAACCCAAGCCAAATCTGCAACCTGTGGCGTGCAATAGGAGAGACTGCCCTTCAAGGTTTGGCCTTCCATTTGACATGTACAATGTGTGTCATGTACAATGTGTGACATGTACAATGGTTACCACCTTTAAAGCGCTCCGTGGTTTAGGACCGGGATATCTACGAGACCGCCTTCTGCCATCAACAACCTCCCACCGGCCAATACACTCCCACAGAGGGGGACTCCTCAGGGTGCTGTCGGCCAAACAATGCCGACTGGCGACACCCAGGGGGAGAACCTTCTCTGTGGGGGCACCAGCCCTCTGGAATGAGTTGCCCCTAGAGCTCCGTCTTAGCCCTGACCTGCGTACTTTTCGCCGCACACTTAAGACCCTCCTATTCCAGCAAGCCAGACTGGCCTAATACGATTTTTATTATGGGTGTATGTATGTTTTAACTTGCGGGCCAATTTTATATATTGATTTTAATTGGTTTTAAATTTTATAAATATGTATTTTAATATGGCTGTACACCGCCCTGAGTCCTTCGGGAGAAGGGCGGTATAGAAATTGAATAAACTCTTAAAACTCTTAAACTCAAAAACTTTGCAATGAAGCAATGATTACTAACCTTTATGGCAGTGGTTCTCAACTTTCCTAATGCTGCGACCTTTTAATACAGTTCCTCATGTTGTGGTGACCCCCAGCAATAAAATTATTCCTAAAACCATTGAAAATATGTGTTTTCCAAGGGTCTTAGGCGACCCCTGTGAAAGGGTCATTCGACCCCCAAAGGGGTCCCGACCCACAGGTTGAGAACCACTGCTTTATGGAATCATTACTTGCTTAGGCATTGTAACAAAAGTTGCTTTATCAGTTTAAACCGCCTGGCAGCCAGGGATTAAGAGTCCCTTTGCAAGATATCTCTGTCATCTTTTATGAAGGAATGTCTATCGACAAGTTAAACTTGGCAGGGGTGAAGTACTATACTTCTTGACGGACAAGTACGTAAAGTTGAGTCCATCAGAAAGAAATGTTTGAGCCCAATCTTCCGTGATGTATACCATGACTAGGATATCATTCTCATAATAAGGGTGGGGAAAGCTTTGTCCTTCTTGCATTTCCTTTATAAATGATGGAAATACGATGCTATCATGGCACAATCTGGACTAGTGTTTTTCTTAAATGGTACAGCTCCGTGATGGGGAACCTATGGCACGTGTGCCCGAAGTGGCACACAGAGCCATCTTTCCGGGCACACAAGCTGTCACCCAAATCACCTGCAGCTGCACATGCGCGTGCTCCCCAGCTTGTGTTTGGGCCTCTGGTGTGCATGTGTGCAATTCAGGGGACCCAGCTGGTCTTTGGAGCTCTCCTGCACATGCACATGTGTTTGCGCATGCGTGTGAGAGTACTTGTGTGCAGTGTGTGCGTGCATAGATGGCATTTGTGCATGTGAAAACTGTGCACATGCGCAGATGGTGCTACTGCACATGGAGCGCACAGGGAGTTGCGCGAAAGCTGCACGCATGCTCAGATGGTGTGATTGCACTGCAGTGTATGGGGGCACTAAAGCCATGCGCATGCGTAGATGGTGGGGTTGTGTGTGCAGTGCATAGGGAGGAGCTGCATGGTAGCATGGAGAGCACATGCGTGCGCGAAGTATGCAAGGCACGTACCGATTCGGGACTCAGTGAGTAAAAGGTTCGCCACCACTGGTATAGTACATTCGCCAGTATCCAATCACTACCATTATATTCCAACCACATTTTATTGTATGTCTTAACCAAATGAGAATCGGAATGCCTGAAAAATTATTTTCAGATAAAATAAAGAGGAAAGTAGTCGTTCCTTGACAATTTTTTTAACTGCTGTGTTTTCTCATTACACACACACACACACACACACATATAGGTGGTCCTCAACTTAAAACCATTTTTCACACGACTGTTGCAGCATCCTCATTGGTCACCTGATCAGAATTTGGTCACTTGGCAACTGGCCATGACGGTTTCAGTGTTCCAGGGTCATGTGATCATCTTTTGCGGCCCTCAGACAAGCAAAGTCAATGGAGAAGCCAGATTCACTTAAGAATTGTGTTACTAATTTAACAACTACAGCAATTCACTTAACAACTGTGGTAAGAAAGGTCATAAAATGGGGCAAAACTCACTTAACAACTGTCTTGCTTAACAAAGGAAATTTTAGTCTCAGCTATGGTCATAAGTTGAGGACTATCTGCACTGCAGTACAGTATTACTTGTATATGCACAAGTAATATTCTGTTAAAGAGAACCAGTTTGGTATACTGGTAGTAATTAAAGTACAAGGCTAGAAACCAGGAGACTGTGAGTTTTAGTTCTATCTTATGCTCAAAGACAGCTCGGTAACCTTGAGTCAATCAATCTCTCTCAACCCTACGAAGCTAGTAATGGCCAGGCACTTCTAAAATCTTGTTAAGAAAACTGCAGGGATTTGCCCAGCAAGCCACCAAGAGTCCAGGCTGACTTGAAGGCATATATAAAACACATGTGCAGAAACACACACACAAATATGCCTGCATGCACACACTATTTATCATTCAGTTATCCCAAATGTACCTATCATTTCTCATTTGTGTGAGCGGTGTGAGTTTGCATCCATTTCTGCCATTTGTTACCCTCTTTGTTATTCATTGCAGGAAAATATTATTTTTTTCTAACTTTAGATGCCAACAGTAAGAACTCAAATAGATAAAGGAGTGTTGTTGTCTCAGAAGATACAAAACTGGAAGCTTTGTAATACACCTACAGTTCTTTCCAAGTAATGTCACTGAAAATCCTTCTCCCTTACGTCTCCCCATTAGATGGATGGTGACCTCATGGTCTCAGTGTACCCAGAGCTGTGGTGGGGGTATCCAGTCCCGGAGGGTGACTTGTCAAAAACTGACTGCTGCTGGCATTTCCGTACCTGTGTCCAGCGATATTTGTGCTCAACTGGCCAAGCGTCCAGTAGATACTCAGAGTTGCAACAGGCAGCTATGTGTGGAGTGGACAACTTCAGCCTGGGGACAGGTAAGTTAAATTTGGCTCACACTAATCATTGTGAAAGGGATGCGGTGGCTCAGTGGCTAAGATGCTGAGCTTGTCAATCGAAAGGTCGGCAGTTCAGCAGTTTGAATCCCTAGTGCCACGTAACGGGGTGAGCTCCCATTACGTGTCCCAGCTTCTGCCAACCTAGCAGTTCGAAAGCACGTAAAAAATGCAAGTAGAAAAATAGGGACCACTTTTGGTGGGAAGGAAGCAGCGTTCCGTGCCCCTTTGGCGTTTAGTCATGCCGGCCACATGACCACGGAGACGTCTTCGGACAGCGCTGGCTCTTCGGCTTTGAAACGGAAATGAGCACCGCCCCCTAGAGTCAGGAACAACTAGCACATATGTGCGAGGGGAACCTTTATCTTTACCTTAATCATTGTGATTCTGAGAAGGCAAAGATATCGATGTAATTAAAGGTCTAGTTGCATTGAATAGGAAAGAAATATTATTGGTCCCAAAGATGCTTCTTTAGCTTCTTGAATGAGAAGTGAAACGTCTTCAGAGAAAAACCAGAAAGTCTGGTTGCCTCTTGAAAAACCATCTTTGAGACAACCATGACCTGGATGACTGAGAATCTCCATAGACAAATATTATTGGTCTTACAGGGAACATGAACAAGGATTGAACTCTAAAGCAAGCATGAAGGAAGAGTGAATAGGTCAAAAGGAAGAACAAGGCTGAGGTAGTTATGAGTGGGTGAAAATGAGAGCGAAAGAATACAGGTTGGGTCATAGGCGAGTTGAAGAAATAATTGCAAAGTATGCACTGGCTTCAAGCAGAACTAAATGCGTCATTTTTCAATTAGCAGAATCTCTGCCCTAAAACCTACATACCCATCAGTGGTGAAATCCATTTTTTTTTACTACTGGTTCTGTGGGCGTGGCTTGGTGGGCATGGTTTGGGCATGGCAGGGGAAGGATGTTGCAAAATCTCCATTCCCACCCCACTCTGGGGCCAGCCAGAGGTGGCATTTGCCGGTTCTCTGAACTACTCAAAATTTCCGCTGTTGGTTCTCCAGAACCTATCAGAACCTGCTGGATTTCACCCCTGATACCTATACATATAAACAAAAGATCTTCTGGAACAGGCATGCCACCTTTATTATTAAAGATATTTCCTGGGGATTCTTTTTTTTCTCATTTGGGAATTTTAGGTAAGGGTTTGTTTTTTTTTTAATAAAGGTCCCTCTGGAAGATGACTCTTAGTTTATATCGTGCCGTGATGTCATATCCAGGCTCATTATCAAAAGCCGCATGAATTCATCGACTTCAGTTGACCTTTTGGCTTTCTAATGTAATATTTCTCCAGCCAGGAAAAAGAGGGGAATATTTTTAAGCACTGTGGAAACATATACAACTCCATTTTGAGTCAGGTCCATAAATTGATTATTGCAATTACAATTAAGAACAGATTATGGTCTATATATAAATGGAATTTTGTTATTGTATCACGAAGTTCATCCCAAAGGATATCAGATTCCTATTGGCCAAGCTCAATTATTAACCTTTTCCAAAATGCAGAGGAAAGAAACGTATTCTTTTGACCCTTTGAAAATAAGCCTTTCCATTATTCCTGTCTCCTACAATCTAGTTTTGATATGTCTCTTGTAATGACCGCAGAGAGGGGATTTCATGCAATTATTTATCAAAGAAAAAGAATCTTTGCTCGTGTTTATAGTTGAACTTTTGACATCACGGTTTTGAAATCTAATAGATTTTTTTACTTGCACTCTGAAGTGAGAGAGTCAAATCTTTCTTTGTAATATGTTGGGAATATCACTGGTTACATTAACATTAATAAGTCTAACCATGGTTTTCCTTCATGAAAATCAAAGAGGATAACAGCATAATTGGATTTTTTTCCATTCTGTCCATCCAATTTGTTGGCCTTCTTCTTTCTTCTTCATGTTTCAAAAAATGTGTAGGATATACCTAAAAGATACCAAGGGCATTGTGTGCTTGGGGCTCAAGCGCAATCACAGGAAAAAGTAGAATTGTGCCAAGTAGACACTCTGAACTGGCATGCAGTGCAAGACTTTCAGATGGACTGGGCTTGAAATCAATATTAGGAGTTAAGATTTCTGGTCTTCTGTGTTTGGGACTGCTCTACCTTTTGACTCTCTTGAGCTCTGAGTAGCTGTGGCTGGTTGAAGACGCCTCTGTGTAGAATTAGCTCAAAATACTTTGTGCCCAGAGGCAAAATGGCAAGAGGTTAATATCCATCCGTGGACTCTATGAGCAGAAGACAACCAAGCTGGTGGTGAATCTTACTGGATTATTGCAATGGGTTTTATACGGCCTGCTCTTGAAGATCCCTTGGAAGCCTAGCCTCTTTCACAAATAATCATCATGTTTAGGCATGCCAACATTAAAATGTGGCTTTTCTCTCAGACCTTGGTAAAGGGACTGAGGTGCTAGAAGGTGATAATTTTCAGTTTTCTTCTATTTGTTTTATGACATATTATTAAAATAGAGTAGAGTGAGTGGAATGGAATGGAATGGAATGGAATGGAATGGAATGGAATGGAATGGAATGGAATGGAATTCTTTCTTTCTTTCTTTCTTTCTTTCTTTCTTTCTTTCTTTATTTATTTCTTTATTTCTTTATTTATTTATTTATTAGTTTGATTTATATACCGCCCTTCTCCGGAGACTCAGGGCGGCTTACAATGCTTTTAAGCAATAGCCTTCATACTTTTGTATATACCTGTTTAGTAGGGCTTTTGGGCCCCCCTAAGCGGTATTCTATTTTATACAAAGTCAGCTTATTGCCCCCACAAACCGGGTCCTCATTTTACCTACCTCGGAAGGATTAAAGGCTGAGTCAACCTTGAGCCTGGTGAGAATTGAACTCACAGTAATTGCAGGCAGCTGGCAGCTAAATACTACTTTAACAGTAGTTTAGTCCACTGCACCACCAGGCTCCTTTATTGGCCAAGTGTGATTGGACACACAAGGAATTTGTCTCCGGTGCATAATCTCTCCATGTACGTACAAGCAACAAGTGATAAATCATGATCATAGTCATCATAAAAATATATTTATCATATATCATAAGATACAGCACTTAGTGTTAATGATAGGATACTAAATAAGCAGTCAACATAAATCATACTAGGATACTAAATAAAACAATGTACATCGTAAGATATAAGCAACAAAGTTATAGTCATAAGATGAGATAGGTAATAGGAAGGATGAGAAGAATAATAGTAATATAGCCTTATTAGATAGTTTGACTGTTGTGGGAATTAGTTGTTTAGCAGAGTGTTCTGGCGTGCAATGCCGTATAGCGTCATCTTGAGGGTAGAAGTTGAAATAGTTTATGTCCAGGATGTGAAGAGTCTGTAGATATTTTCGCAGCCCTTTTTCTGGCTCGTGCGGTATACAGGTCCTCAATGGAAGGCAGGCTGGTTGCAATTGTTTTTTTTCTGCAGTTCTAATTATCCTCTGAAGTCTGTGTCTGTCTTGTTGGGTTGCAGAGCCAAACCAGACAGTTATACAGGTGCAGATGACAGATTCAATAATTCCTTTGTAGAACTGTATCAGCAGTTCTTTGGGCAGTCTGAAGCTTTCTGAGTAGCTTTTTGAGAGTAGTAACTCAATCAGTTTTCATTAGAGAAAATGACATGATGAGCTATGTTTGTGTTTTGATACCAATGTTGTGATATCAATGTTACAATCCTATGATCCCTGGATAAGCCAGGATCAGAGGTGGGTTTTAGCAGGTTCTGACCAGTTCTGGAGAACCGGTAGTGGAAATTTTGAATAGTTCAGAGAACTGGTAAATACCACCTCTGACTGGCCCCGCCCCTATCTATTCTCTGTCTCCTGAGTCCCAGCTGATCGGGAGGAAATGGGGATTTTGCAGTAACTTTCCCCTGGAGTGGGGTGGGAGTGGAGATTTTACAGTATCCTTCCCCTGCCAGGCCCACCAAACCATGCCCACCAAGCCATGCCACACCCACCAAGACATGCCACACCCACCAAGCCACACCCACAGAACTGGTAGTAAAAAAATTTGAAATCCACCACTGGCCAGGATCATTAGATTTTTATTTTTTTCCCAGTTCTTCCAGTCTCACAGGTCATCACCCTATGAGACTCTAAACAGTGGACCATTGATTCCATCCTGATATCAGGGTCTCCAAATGTATTTAAACATTTTTTAAAAAATCAGATTTTTTAAAAAAAAGATAATGCTCCTTCTAACCTATCCTCCCAGCAGAATAAGGCTTGAAATGAGCCATGTCTTTACCTGCAAATCTCACCACTCTATGCTACAGCCCAAATGCTGGTCACATTGTTTTGGCAAGTACCCAAATACCATCATATTATCTGGCATGCCCGGTAATTAATCTTTTTAGAGATCTGGAGAGAATCCCAGGAATCAAATTCAACAACAACTTAAAGACAGGATGGATGGATGGAGTTCTTGGAGAAGAACAAGATAATTGCAAATGAATTATACTCAAATCATATTCTCTCCCAGTGGTTTTGGTTTTGGATTCGGTTTTGGTTTGGTGAGGTTTTGAGGCAGATCTGTATTCAAAACGAAACTTAAATGTATCCTTTCCTGTTGAAGGTGGTATTCCTTAGATATTTCTGGATATATTTTTACTAAGCAAAGTTTATTGATCCATTCCTTGTAACTCTCCAGAAACATTCCTTAGGGACTTTTGGTGGGACTTTTAAGGATTAAGGAAAGCTATAAGCACTCATAAAATGTTACAGTGTAGAGCGGGGAAGAGGGATAAAATCTAAATCACAAACAAAGGTTTATTTCCACTATCATGTAAAAATAAAGATTTTTATTAAAATAAAGATACATTTATTAACCACATTGGTTAAATTCCTAGCACTTAGCATTAATCATATCTTCCTTTTCAATTATTCATAACATGCCTTCCCTAATTCTTTTAATACTGGTTGCCTATCAAGTGTGATAAATATTTGTTGTAAAATTTTTACAGCAGCAGACAAAATACAGTGACCCTTTCCAGAATAAAATAATTTACATTGCAAGTCAAGAAGGGGAACGAGAAAATGAGAATCAGAGATAGAATAGCATTTTGTTTATTCAGATATTGATGACATTATTTTTTTGAAAAAAATACCAACTAATTATAAAAGGGGTTAACCAGCTGAATCAGTGAGCAAGCTACACAGCGCTGCTAGCTTTTCTCAGGGAGATTCATATGGCAACTTTTCTGAAAGTTTCCTATTTGTGTCTATTCAAAACATTAGAATTGTAGCTTCTACAATTAGTCTACCAACTCTTGTGGTTTATCACAAATTTGAAAGTCCTCTCTCTTACCACTACCGCAGGCAGCCAGTGAAGAGTTTCACATTTGTTTTAACCAGTGTCTTGTTGTTGTTTTTTTGTTTGTTTGTTTGTTAACAGTGCAATGGGCCTTGTGTTGGCTCTCGTCTGGCACTCCAGCACAGGCAGGTTTTTTGCCAGTCCAGGGATGGGGTCTCTGTGCCTTCGGACCAGTGCAGTTCCCTCCCGAGGTAGGTCCCATTGACACCTTGAAAATACCAGAAACTCTGTGTTCTGGTTCTCACACAATAATAGTTGATAATTGCTAATCACCATTAATGCTTTTGTCTCACTGTTTATATAAAAAGTCTCCAGTGCCCTCCTTGGTCAAATGATTTAGGAGGAAGTCATGCTTCTTCTTTGCGATAGGATTTTGTTTTTTGTTTTTGCATCATAACTATCAGCCTTTTCTGCAAAATGCATGCTTTTCTACCCTCTTCCTAATGTTTCAATCTATTTGCATTTATCTGTGTACAGAGAGCAGACATATGGCTGAAGCACCAGAGGAAAGCCATTTTAATTCTGAGGCTTTGCCTCATGGCTAGCAACATCAGAACATGTTATACAACTTCATAGGATTGTCTCTATACTCTATATTTTATAAGCCGTTTTTGTTTGCGATTATTTTCAAAATCCAAACATCTCTGGAATTGATCCCAGCTCCTATGCGGATAACCTTGAATCTGTTTCCCTAAAGCAGGGGTGTCAAACTCAAGGCTCACGGGCCAGATCCAACCCACAGGGTACTTACATCTGGCCCATAGGGCCGCCCTGGAAACAGCAAATGATTGATCCACAGTGCCTCTGCCAATGAAAAGGGAGCTCGGGGGGGGGGGCTGTGTGCAGCCCCCGAGCTTCATTTTCGGCTGCAACAGACTCCTGCAATCCTCTGCCAGCGAAAAGGGAAAACCGGCAGAAGGCTGCAGGAGACCATTGCGACACAAGTGACATTGAGCTGGTCAAGCCCACCCTGGCCACGCCCACCTGGCCCCCAAGATAAAACACAACCCTGATGTGGCCCTCAATGAAATCAAGTGACACCTCTGCTCTAAAGGGTATATGCAAATATCGATGGCTTTTTCCCCTCATTTTATGTATTTTTTTCCCTCAAAGGCCTTTAAGCACTCAGAACTGCTGGACAGATGCCTGTGGCGTACACTGGAGAGTCAGTCTGTGGACGTTGTGCACTGCTACTTGTGGAAATTATGGCTTCCAATCTAGAAGAGTAGAATGTGTACGTGTTCATACAAACCAGCCTGTGCAAGATCACTTATGCGCCTGGAGACCAAGACCAGCTAACTGGCAGAGGTGTAACATCACTCCATGCGAAAATAGTACGTTTTTACTGTTTCACACCCTAGTCAATAGGCAATGCAGCAGCCTGAATATGCATATTCTTAGGAGCCATTCACACCCTCCGTACAAGTATAGGCGGTCCTCACATAACAAGCAAAATTGGGACCAGCGACTCCATCACTTAATTACTTAGCACTAAACTTTTGGCAACACAATCACATGATTGCCATTTGCAAACTTCAGAGCCAGCTTCCGAGAAACCAAGTCAATGGGGAAGCCAGCAGGATGCTGCAGGTTGTGGTCATGTGACATTGTGCTTAATGACCATGGGTGAACCACTTAAATAAGTAATTTGATTAAGTAATTCCACTCTGACTATTAAGTCTGAGCCTGGATAGCTCGGCAGACTAATGCATTGTAATTTAACTCTAGCTGTCTGCAATTAGTAAGTTCGAATCTTGCCAGGCTCAAGGTTGACTCAGCCTTCCATCCTTTCTAAGGTAGGTAAATTGAGGACCCAGTTTGTGGGGGCAATAAGCTGACTTTGTAAAAATATATGAAAGTATGAAGGCTATTGCTTAACGCATTGTAAGCCGCCCTGAGTCTCCGGAGAAGGGCGGCATATAAATCAATTTAAAAAAAAAAAAAAAAAGTAAAATGTCACATGACTGTGCCCAACTTAACATAAATTCCATCCGTAGTCATCAAGCACAATGTCACATGACTATAACTTGCAATGTTATCCCGCAGTGAGTTGGCCATGATGAGTTGGCCATGGAGAAGTGACCACAGAGAGCTGGCTGTGGCAAGTTGTCCCATTCCGTACATCTGCCCCTTCCACTTATCCCACTACCATCCTGCTGGAAAGAAAAAGAGAAGTGAAAGTTTTGGTCCTTGTGTGTTTCTGTGTACAAAAGTGATTCAAATCAAATCAAATCAAACCTTTATTGTCAATGCACAACATGTGTACAATGAGATTGAATGAGCCTTCCTTGGGCAGCCCCCTCCCCCATCATAGAATACATCTCAATAACTCAAAATAAACTCAAATAAAGGAAAGAAAATCCCTAAACTGAAATAATTAAAAACTAACACACATTCCCACACACAGATATATATCTATTTAACATTATACTATATTACACCAGTATGAACATGTTGCACGTTGCACTGGCCCTGCAAGTCTAACATTTTAAACCTAATTATGATGTTATGCTGTGTTCAGAAGTCTGACAGCCCACAGATAAAAGCTTTTTTTCAGCCTATTCGTTCAGCTGGCTATGCTTCTATATCTCCTGCCCAATGGTAAGAGAGTAAAGAAGTGCTGACCAGGGTGTGAATCGTCCCTGAGGATTTTCCTCACTCTGCTAAGGCAGCATGTCCTGGCGATTTCGTCCAGTGAGGTCAGGAGGCAGCCCATGATTTTTTGTGCTGTGCTCATCACCCTCTGTAATGCCTTTCTGTCCGCGGCTGTCAAGCCAGCATACCATACCGTCACACAATATGTGAGGTCCCTTTCTATGGTAGGCCGGTAACAGGAAGTCGTCAGTCGTTGTTCCACCTGATTTTTCCTCAGGACCCTAAGGAAATGGAGTCTCTGTTGAGCCTTCCTGACCACCTGGAGCGTGTTATTTTTCCAGGCGAGAGAAAATGCTTGGTATAAAGCAGATAGGGTTCAAGTAATTTTACTTATTTTTTTTCTTACAAATTCAATTCATACCTACTAATTTTGTTAGCTAATTAGTCTTGGCTCTTCAAACATTTATTAGGAAGGGGAGATTGCTAGGACTGGTTTCAGCTGGAACTGACAATCCCAGGTTGTCAGGGTGGGACACCTTGGCATTTTATTGGACTTTTTGTACATGTTTACATTTCTTTTCCTGTTCGCTTTTTCTTCTGGAGGTGGGAATGTCATAAGTTCAGGATCATCTTTCACCTGAATAACTGCAGATGTTCTAAAGTTAGCCAGCCAGCAAGAGTCAAGATGAGATTTGTCATCCCCCTCCCCACTTTTTTTTTTTTTTTTTTACTATTCTCATCCCCTTTTTCCTAGTTGAGTGCAGAGATACCACCAGGTATTGTGAGAAGGTGAAGCAGTTAAAGCTCTGCCAACTGGCACAGTTCAAGTCACGCTGCTGTGGGACGTGTGGAAAAGCATGAAGGCAGCAGCAAAAGAAAGAAAGAAAGACAGAGAAAGTGAATTTAGCAACCGATGGCCTTGCTCTACTCTGCTCCTGAGAAGAGCTGCTTGAGAGAAGGAAAATGGGAAAAGCAGTTGCCTCGTCTGCCACTTATTTATTTATTTTTCCTTTCTCTCCTCCTCTCTCTTTTTTTTTTCTTGTTAAGAAATCTCTTTTAACAGAGTCATTTGTTCTTTCTAAAAAAAAAATGACCTTGACAAGGTTTCTCTCCTAATGATGGGAAACACATGCAGCGTGTCACAGTTCATGATGAGGGTGGAGGCCAAAAGAGGGAGAGAGAGAGAGAGAGAGAGAGAGAGAAAGAAAGCATGTTGGAAATGGAACCGTCCAGAAGACATCACTGGGGGCCCTTGACGGACTGAAGAAATGACGTGGAAGCAACCGGAGACCAGACGCCCAACTGGATTACTACTATGTGAATCGAAATGGGGCTTGACAGATACAGAAAGCAGAGATTAAAATGGACAATTGCCACCTTGCAAAAGTTGGGACTGACTCTGGCACGCTTACAGTATATCCTCTTCCCAAATATGGATTTGCTATGGTGAGCTCACTATCGCCACCCGGGAAGCTGGTAGCGTGAAGCGTTATAATTGTGACTTCTTGGCATTTTGCCACCGAGGCTTCCCAGAAGAACAGCTGGCCTTTGGGGGCTAGAAATTGGTCCTGGTGATGGGGATTACCCATGCCAACACATCCAGAGGTCACGAAGTTGGGGAAAAATCTAATTAGAAATAAGAAGAAGTAAGTAAAGTCCTCGCTGTGTAACTCAGTACTTCCCAAGAGGTTTTGTTTGTACATTTGAGGAAGTGATGGCTTATCTGTATCCATAATGAGTTTATCATAGCTGTATGTCTTTTTTTTTATGCTACAATTTGGGATTTTCTGCTTTTGTGATCCTCAGGTGATACAGTTTGACCCTCAGAATGCTACAGTAGATTAAATTGAATTTTCTAATAATGTGGCTGAAATGCAGGGGGAGCAATGCCATTCAGATTAGAAAGAAAGGTGCACCAAAGATTAATTCTCACAGTTCATTTTGGTTCCTCACAGTCCAGTTACCAATCTCTTCTTCGCTTACTGAAAGCTTGGAGTTCTTTTTTAATTTATTTCATTTAAAAAAAAAAAACACGCCTAACTAAATATATTGTATGCAGGTTCATCCTGATTACTCTTGATAAATATTGAATCTGATGAAAGCGGAGAGAAATACTCAAGAGGTTTCCATCGCATGTTTCTATTGGCTTTTGTTAGCAGAAATGAAGTTGGAAACTAATTAAAAAAAAAAAACCTAAAAGAATATGAAGAAATTGGGATGGAAGATTATATAATCCATATGGTTCAGAGTGTAAAAAAAAAACACCCCACAAATATTTTGCAATAATAAAAGAAAGTATGAGGCAAACCCTAAGAGGAATAAGTGAACTCATTCGTCCAAAAATATTTTTCGAAAGAAGCGGTGAAACGGAAGGACAACATAATCCATACAACTGTATACTGTATAGGTTTTCTACATTGAAATTAGAGGTTCCATGAGATTAGATCAGGTTTAAAATGGATTGCTGGTGAAGAGTAATCCTATTAATCGTCACTACTGTGACGCCCACTATGTGGAACAAATGCAGAGGTAAATTGTCAACATCCTCTCAGACCTGATGAAATATATTAACCGAACTGTTTTCTCACTTGATGCGGATGACTCAGAGAAAGACAATCAATATAGGTGCTTCCCATTTCATGATCCTTTTTTTTTTTTAAAGGGGGGGTTCTTTTTTATTAAGCAGGATGAAATTCACAAACTGTGCTGAACTGCTTGGAGCTAAAACACAGCAGCTCTGAAATACACTTCCTTGGAAGAATAGAAGCTCTGATTGACGGGCTGTTGCAGCAATCTTATAATGCCCCTTCATTCAGCCTCCTTCACTTAGGAATAACTCCATGGAGTTATTGCTTTCTGGATATTGTCAAATGGAGCCGAGTGCCTTTAAGAAATGGCTCAGAGCTCACACAGGCTCCAGATCTCTGCTGTTCATTAAAGCAGTTCATCTTTTTTTTTTTTCCAGATACCCAAGAAGCCTTAAAAAAAAAAACCTAAAAATAAAAAACCCTACTGTGGCTACCTTTAGAATTGCAACTCAATTCCTTAATGTGATGGAATTCGCAAAATGACTGGCTGTTTTAATGAAGAGTAAGAGGCCATTTTGGAACAAACACGGCCCTGTGGTGAAACATGGGTTGCTCCATGACACAACTCAAAAAGGTCACATACTATATTTCCTGCCTGCTATTAAAGGATAAGGAAAGGCAGTCTCTATGGCAGCCATGAGGTCTTCAGTGTCCTTCACATATTTTAGAGCCCGGGCCAAAAGCAGAGCAAATGAATGAGCTGCTTCCCACCGACCCTGACACAGTAATGATAAAAGAAGCATGTGGTTGGTTTGTCTTGATTTGGGACAGCTGACTCTGACACAACATTTGGCAGGTGTGATGATTTTTACCCAGCACTGATTTCCTCCAAGGTATAGTGACTGTACGTCTCTAATAACTATCCAAAGCTGGGCTCTAGCACGATGAAGGATTGAGCATCTGTAAATTAATTGGTATTTTGAATTTGTGGAGAAGGAAGAGCCTTCAAACAAGATCATGATTTGTGGTGCACATTTTTGTACCCCTAACGAGTGGTGCAGTGGCCTAGAGATGGAGCTCTCACCTCACAATCAGGAGCTTGTAAGTTCGATCCTAAATAGAGGCAGATATTTCTCTCTGGGCACGACGAGAATTTATCTGCTGAATAATAAAATTCCGCTTTGGTGACAGGAAGGGCATCCGGCCAGTAAACATGCTGCTCCATTCAGATGCCCTGACTCCACCCCGCAAGGGATTATGGGGTCATTAAAAGGAGATAATGATTTTTGTACCCCAAACATCTTCAGAGATGGTAGGAGGATTCTTCAGTTCTGAGGTTTGGTTGAAGCACTATAAAAGGCCAGATCTGCAGCTTGGGTGTGTTTGCACAGGATTCTTGGCTTGTATTTAACCGTAAAATGTGCGCTGAAGGTAGCATTGATAGGTTACAGCTTTTTATTACCTGTATATTTTAAAACATGTCTGGAAGTTCTCTGATGAGGTCAATGTCAGGTCCGCCAGATTTAAATTGCCTTCTGTTTTGGGCTTTCCAAAATGTATCTGGCAGAGAATTTGCTCTCTTTTCAGATGGGTCTCTGGGTTACTGTGTTGCTATGAATCAATGCAACATTTATTTTTAAAAAAAGAGAGAGAGAAAGAGAGAATGTCTTTCTATGTTATGTAAATGTATCATGTGTGTGTATTTATTAGAATTTCATGTATAAAAAGTGCAATATGAATAATTGTACATTATTTTTGTCCAGATGAAACTATTGGGGGAGGTGGGCGGGGGCAGGAGGGGAGAAGAGATTCTTCTGTAATACATCTGCAATGTTTTTGTAATACCGGTGACATTGTATTGCCTGTCCTTATTTTTGTATTTAACTTTGACCACATTCACTTCATACAGAGAAAACCACCGGGGGAGGGGGGAAATGGGGGGGCAGCATGGAGAGGAAGGTTATATTCTGCAAACAGAAGGACTCTTTTCCTTACCAGTAATGTGGTGGCTGTTTTTCTCTCAATAGAAAAATAAATAGATTTTCATTAGATGTCAGTAGCTAAACTCTTTTGGATGGTGGCCTTTTGGAAATTCTCTGTGAAATAAATCCAGGGGACAGCATTCAAATGGGTGCAGTGTTTTGGGGGTGCCCTAATATCAGTGGTGAAATGCTACCGGTTCACACCGGTTCGGGCGAACTGGTAGTGATAAAAACTACTGGTTTGGGTGAACTGATAGTAAAAAAAAGCTACCGGTATTTCCGACAATCAGCTATGCCGCGCAATTTAACATCGCCAGAAAGCTTTCTAGTGAATCTAAATGGCGCAGGACAGCTGTTCCCCCCACCACCACTGTTCTACTTACCTTCCCAAGCTTCCTTTTTTCCGCACAAAATACGTGTTTGGTGCATACCGCAAATGCACACTACACGTGCATTTGGTGTGCAGTGCACATGCATGTGCAGCAGGCATTTGGTGTGCACCGTGCATGGGCATGCATGCAGCGCATGTTTGGCTCACATTGTGCATGCGCGCATGCAGCTCGCATTTGGCATGCACCGCACATGCGCGGCCAGCGAACCGGTGGCAAACCGGTTCAGATTTCACCACTGCCTAATATAAATGTAAACGAGGCCCCCGAAGAAGATGGCTTCCCTGTTTATTTCAGAGCACAAACTCAAGGTATGGATCTTTGTGTTGTTGGTGCCACTTAATGGTCTTGCAGCCCAGAGGACTGAATTGAAGCAAAGGCGGATAATTCAGTTCTGACTTCAGTCGAGCTGTATCCAACTCTGGGTTTCCTTCCCCCACCCCCCACCCACCCCCTGGAGCTGGCTAGCTGCTCTGTCCCATTTGCAAACCCCAGCAAGGATCCTCTGAGGCGAACCCCTCCAACAACGGGCATGTCTACAACTGTGCTAAGGCTTGCAGCCTACGAATGTAATTACAAATGTTTCATGAATTGTGACTTGGCAGCATCCATGTAAATATCTTGTTAAAGTTGACAAATACTACAGGAGGCAGCTCCCCTCCCCCCCTGTTTTTTTTTAAACTTGTTTATATAATTTTTTTGTACAAATAATGCATCTTATTTATTTACTTTCTTGTCAGACTGGTTCTTTATCATTTCCTCTGGAGTCTTGGGAATTACAAATATTCAGAATTCCTTTTCTGTCTTCTGTCTGAAGAAAAATCTCTGAGGATGTGGAGAGAACATTCCAGAATCCATAGCCATCCCCGTCCTAAAGCCAGAAACAGTAAATATATATATATATATATATATATATATATATATATATATATATATATATATATATATATATCTTAACACTGGAATTATCTTCCATCTCTCCCCCAATTTTTGCCAATGTCCTTTTCTGAGTTTGGGAATTTCCAATTTTGGAAAGCAATTAAAAGGGGTTCCAGGAAGATCTTTGTTTCAAAAGGGCCTTAAGCCTTTCCATCTCCCCATTGTTATTGTTGTTTCTGGCCTTATCAAGCTGAAGAAACTCCACTGCCAACCAATTGCTGAAAAACAAAACAACAGAGATCTAGAAGGGCTATAATCTATGGTTACTGTTAGTACTTAAAAGTTAGTACTTTTAAATTAAAAAAAAAGATAAAAGTTTAACAGACTTGCAGTTTCCACTCATGCTTTCAACACAAGGAGATAGCTGTTTTAAATGCCACGTGGTATAAGCAAGAAAGTATTCAGCCTCACAAATTACAATGTCTCTACACATTAGATTCCAAGAACCCACAATTTCTACAACTGGTGCTGCTTCTCCAGAGAGCCGGGGTGGTGCAATGGTTAGAGTGCAGTACTGCAGGCTACTTCTGCTGATCACCAGCTGCCAGCAGTTTGGCAGATCAAATCTCACCAGGCTCAAGGTTGACTCATCCTTCCATCCTTCCGAGGTGCGTAAAATGAGGAGCCAGATTGTTGGGGGCAATAGGCTGGCTCTGGAAACCGCTTAGAGAGGGCTGTAAAGCACTGTGAAGCGGTATATAAGTCTAAGTACTATTGCTAAGTGCTATTCTCATTTGATTGTAATGAAACATTTCAGGATGCAGGAAAGTGTAGCTGAGTTTCAATGAACAAATCAGCGTGATACAAAAATAGAGCATACAAAACCCTTCTAATCTGAAATAATAGAGTACCTGTGTCCTTATTGTATGTAATCTGTCAATATTTGCTTTTAAAGGCCAGGCATGTCCTATAAATCAGCAAAATTGTATTTGACACTTCCTGATCTTTAGAAATATCAAAGACTTTGATTGTCAAGGACATTTAGGGATTAATATAGCTAGCTATTTGTAGACCGCAGGCAAAATATAAGCATATAAGTCTAAGGCCTTGGAATCTCTGAATATCAGAATGAATTCAGATAATTCAGATACTTTGTTAGGATTTAGGAATTGTGCGCTGACCCATCTGCTTGTGATTAGAAAACACCAAATGTGTTTTGTTCACACTGTAGCAGAAAGTTGGCTCACTGGACACGTCCAACCCTTAATTCCCAGGTCATTAGGAGCTTCCTTCTAGTTCCTACTCTGGTTGAACTGGATTTAAAAGAGGTGGGGCAACTGCCATATAAAGTTTATGGCAGACTATTCTTAAAGAATTACTGCTTTGGAAATGAATGGTATGATTTTGTACTGGAAGGTTCATACCTGGTGGTATTTTAATTTTAAAAGAAAAACAGGCAACATATATAAGCTAGAACATTTCCTGAAACTGGCTAAATACTTCCCACACTCTAAAGAGCCAATAAAAGTAAAGACTCCCTTGGTGTAGTTTTCTTGGCCGGAATTAGGAAGTGGTTTGCCTCTGATTTCCTACAGAATGTTTTTCCAAGTCTAGTCTACAGACCTGAGAATGATGGACTCCCATCCAAGTATTAGCCAGATCTAGCCCTGCTTAGCTTTTATAAGGCAAAGGGAGAGCAACTAAAATCAGTTACACAGTGTTATAGTCTCTGCAGTCCACATTTCCATTATCTCTTACACAAAACACTCTGGACTTGCCCTGGATGCAATAAATACCAGATGTTTAATTGAGAGACATACTAGAATTTGGAGAATTTCCCAGCCAGAGTAAGTTCATCATTTGCATCCAGCCTCAGATTCAGAAACAAACTATATTATACTTAGATGTTGCATGGAACAAAACCATAATCATACCTGGTCTTCTGAAAGGTACCTTCCAGATCTTCTATGAGACTAGAGTTAACGGAAGATGGTTGCCTAATTTGGCTGGTCATGAAATTCCTTGATGCAATAATTTTGCCAAATGCTTTTCATCTCAAGAATGATTTCATAAACAGTTACAACAGGCATTCACGAAACAGGATAAGAAACTCTCCACATTATAAACATGGATCTGCTATGGTTTTTATATAAAAGATGCGATCAGAACAGATTTGCCTGATTGGTGGGGTTACAAAATGAATCTTGCAAGTTGTGCATACCTCTGTAACATAACTGAGCAGAGATCTGATCTACAGGTTTCCTATAAGTAGCCCAACAATCTGTCGACCTGAACATGCTGGTGAAATATAATGAAGTAATGATGAATCATGACTGTCCTATTTTACTAGCAAACTCTGCTTTCTATAGGCCCTGGTTCAAAATTCTCTCAGTTTAAAAATAGCTACAGAATTCATGTTCTAACTCAATTGATGAAGGAATGCAATCCACAGCATACCCAGACCTTTGGCAAGCCTTCAACATGTTCTTCTTAATAAAATGATAAAATAATGAGCTATATGATGCTTCAGTTAGATAGGCTCACAAGTCACTCTGTGACTGCACCCAAAGACTACTAGTTAATGGCTTTATCCAAATGAAAGGAATGGTATTTAATAACTGAAATGCTAAATTCTGCATTTAGCAAGAAAACAAAAATAAGCACAAATAGAGGATGAAAGATTTCTGGCTTGGTAAGAGTTCATGAGAAGAGATTCTAGGAGTTGACTACAGATGAAAATCATGAGTCAGCAGTGGGATGCAGTTGCTGAAACAGTAAATGGGAGCTTGGGCTACATTGACAGAAATATTGAATCCAAGCCACAAGAGGTAATGGTTCCCTTGTACTCTGCCCTTGTCAGATCCCATTCAGAATTATGTGTCCAGTTCTAGGCACAATTGAAAAAAGACATCAAAAAACCTGCATCAACTTCAGAGTCAGACTGTCAAGATGTTTAGGGATCTGAAAACCGAGGTGTATTGAAGAATCTGGCTATGTATGGCCTACAGGAGAGATTGCCGAGGGACGAGATAATAGCATATTTCAAATGTCTGAATGTCATGTCAATTTTAAATTTATTCTCTGTTGCCTCAGAGGGCAGGACCAGAGCAATGGGTTGAAATTATAAGGAAGGGGATTCAGGCTAGATCTGAGGAAGAGCCTCCTGGAAGTATGACCTGTAGGATCAGCAAATAGAATTGGCTGCCACACGAATTGGGGCCCAATGAGATGGCTCCATGAGATGGAGCTTTCTTTCACTGGAGGTCTTCAAGTAGTGTCTGGATGGTCATTTGTCATGGATCTAATGGGTCCCACAATGAATAGGGAGTAGGACTAATTAATCTCCAAGGCTTTTTCCAATTTGGGATTCAAGGTAAGAATGTGTCTAATCATAGTAAATGGCCTAGAAAGTAAACTTAAATATATTGTGCACATTTTCTTAATTTCAAAGGGAAAAGGCCTGAAGACTGTATTCAGTTTAGCATACAACCATAGCTGTCCAACCACATCAGTCCAATCACATTTGGTGTAACTAACTTGAGCCATTGGTTCCCAGATGCCTTGCTTATTTATTAATTTAATTTGTATGCTGCCTGACTCCCATTGTCTCTATAACTATTAGAACAAGGCAGCCGATCCAATCATTTCCTTGTTCTGCATATTCATAGTTCCATTTTCATAGTTTTCCTGTTTTGCCCATTTGCTATCTGATATCATGCTTGGCTTCCAAATCCTCAAGACCAAAAACACTGGTTGCTTTCCATGTTAATTCAAATTATTTCCAACTAGAAATGTGACGCCAAAACCATTTACTGCCCCTCACTGAAGAAACTTTAATTCCCTCACCTCAAAGGAGCTGCTGTTAATCTTGGATTAGCCCCCAACCAGGGCATGAATAAACAAAGTTTATTCATTCATTGAAGCAAAACCATGTTCTGCCAGCGGCTTTCTCTCTTTTGCAATATTAAAACAAAACAAAACATCAGATCTATTGACTAGCCAATGAGAGCGAGATTCTCTGGACTTTCTCTTGCCTATTATCAGAAGTGTCCTCAGAGGCTAGTCCAAAAAATCTCAAGAAGGAGGCAGCAATGGTACAGTCAAAGCTCTGCCTATTTTTTTTTTTTATTTTTGAGTATAAAAGAGATGATGCTTTGATCAGACCAGGATGGCCCACATCTTGGCTTTCTGACATCTCTGTGTCAACTCTGAAGCAAACCTGGATGAAGCCATCTTGTGCTGCCTTAAAGTTGCCACAAAGCCTGAGAAAGAAGGGGAGTGGGAAAGTAGCTAGCCCAACTTACAGTCAAAATAAAAAGTTTTCCTGTGGGAACCAAGGTCATTGTAACAAGTGGCTGATGAAGGAGGAGAGGAGCATGCCAGCTGTATTCAATGGGCCATGTGACTGATGAGCCTGGGAAGGGGGAAAGTTTCATTCTTTTAATTAGGTGAAAACCGTGGGAACTTTCAGAGTTGGTTTTCACTGCTGTGCCGATATGATGTATGCAATAAACATGTTTTAAAGGAATCTACTGGCCTCGGAGTTCTGTTTTCAATGAGTGCATTACTCGGAACCCTGACACTCTGATTAATAGTGTGGCCTCCTGCCTTGGTTTATCACAGACAGGGGACGGGGAAGGATTGGTGTCACAAAGAGATCCCTGCCAAAACCTTTGGCATGATTTTCTCTTTCAACTTCGATTAGGAGCCTGCAGAAAGTCAAATGAAATGAAATGAAATTTCAGTTATCATTGTAGGGAACCATTTTAGACATTCTGACCCAGTTATCCTAGGGGTGACCACAGAAGAGGTAAAAAGAGTCAAGCTAGGGACCACAACCATGAGACAGAAGGTCAAAACTGGGTCTTGACTGCATGGTTTGAACGGGGACATCTCTGACCCCGCTGTTCATTCAGAGGCTCACATTAGAAATCTTGAAAAACATGAACCTGTAAGAAAGAATAAAAATATTTAAGAATTACATGACTAGAAACCTGTTTAATATGACAGCCCATATTTATCTGGCAAAAGAGGCAAAAATTCAGAGCCCAAAGTTTTCGGTGGCATCGTTTAATCTGAGGTAACCAATCACAGGCTTGGACGCAACTCCCCAAATTCCTGCTCGCTAGGGTTTATGGGAGTTTCACATCAAAAACTCACAGCCATCAGGTTACCTATCTTCTCCATAAACGCTTGCTGAACTCATCCGTGTCCAATAAGGGCTGGAAAGCAAAAGCTTATACAGTAGATTAGATCTCCAAACTTAATGGAAAACCAAGTTTTATTTTCAGCTTAAAACTTCCCTCTCCCTTTCATTACAGTTTGATATAAGAGGCAGCTAAGACAAGCTTTTTTCTTTTTAACTCAAAATAACCCCCAATGTATTTAATTGGGCTTGGTTTTCAAGGAAGCAGCTTCAGGCTGATTTAAAGAGCTCAGCATTACTGGAGCCCGGAAGAGCTGATCTGATATAAACTAGCAGTCATCGTGCAGTAAAGATGTCTGGCTGAGAAGGAACTAAGTGTCGGAGGACAATGATTTAATGCGCCTGCTTGGGACTGGAGAGCTGGTCTCATTTGCACATTCTGCACTGGAGAAATGTTGGCCTTCAACTCACCTGGGGATAGAGAGACACATTTCTCATGCCCTCTTCCAATCTTATAAAACAGTCTGTGGCCGGGAAGTTCTCCCCGCAGCTGGGGTTGACCTCGTGCTCCACCCCTCCATCAGGATCCAGGGATGCCAGGTGAGCCGAAGTGTGCAGAGAAACTGCAGATCTAATTAAGATCATTTAATTGCTAATGAAGGGAAGGTGCATGTGTCCTTGCCAGGCAAGGAATCTTCCTGCGCTTGGCCTAAGGATTAAGTTGGGGGGGGGGGCTGGCTGTCCCCAAAAATCTGACATTTCCGTCGATCCTTCTCCCAAGCAATTTATTAACCCAAATTATTTGTTTAAGGGAAAGATCCTGTGAGATTGCCAGATATTAATTTATAACATTTTGATTAGTGAAACATTTATGGGTTTGCTAGCTTTGGGTTTCCCCTAACCAACATCCACTGGAGCTTGCTTACTTGCTTACTTACTTACTCCTTCCTTCCTTCACCCATCCATCCATCCATCCCTCTTGTTCATTACTTCCTTCTTTCACTTTCTTCCCCCCTTCCTCCTCCTCCTTCCTTCCAGCCCCCCCTCTTCATTTCCCCTTTCTTCCTCCCTCCATCTTCCTGCCACATCAGATTCCATTGACTTAAGGATCACAAAGCCAGCAGACAGTTCCAAGTCCAAAGCCAGTAGGCAAGTAAGTGACTGGCAGCCAGATAGGGGAGAGAGCAAGGGAATGTGCAAGTGGCCCAGTAAAAATACAGAGAGACTGGTGGAGGTTGCATGGCTAGAGGAGACATACCTGAGCAATTTGCCATCTTCCCTGCTGGCTTCCACATTGACTTTCTCCCTATAAGCATCCCACAAGCAAAGAGTTCACTATTGGGACGGTTACAGGGAGCCCACAAGCAACTATACAGCTCCTGCCAGCTTCTGTACTGTCTCCTCGGAAACTGATGGGATGTTAGAAATGAAGATAACGTGATTGCAGTACTGCAATGTACTGCAGCAGTACTGAAGTGACAGCAGTGCTAAAGTCCCCACAATTTGCCCAACTTCCACTCCCAAAACAGTCGTGACTCCCAACAGTCTGTAAGTTAGCCCATTTAAGTTACCTTGGTTCATAACTCATTGCCCTATACCTCCAATCAGTGGTGGGCTTCAAAAATTTTTACTACCAGTTCTGTGGGTGTGGTTTGGTGGGCGTGGCAGGGCAGGGCAAGGATACTGTAAATTCTCCATTCCCTCCCCATTCCAGGGGAAGGATACTGTAAAATCTCCATTCTGTCCCCAATCCAGGGGAAGGTTACTGCAAAATCCCCACTTCCTCCCGATCATCTGGGACTCGGGAGGCAGAGAATAGATGGGGGCGTGGCCAGTCAGAATTTTTACTACCGATTCTCCGAACTACTCAAAATTTCCGCTACCGGTTCTCCAGAACTGGTTAGAGCCTGCTGAAACCCACCTCTGTCTCCAATGTCACCCAAATGAAGGTTAAAATATTTTTTTAAAAAAAAGAAAGAGTGCTCAATAACACAACCAGACGCTCAGTTTTGCTTTTCTAGAACGTTAATTTTTTCCAGTTCCCTGAGAAAGGGTCAGTCCCAAGGAAATGAGTATTATATTAATCACATTCATTACAGAATAGAACCATCAGTCTGTTCCAAAGCAGGCTGAGAACGCTCAAGCTTTCACCTCTATGTCTTGATTTAGCCGGGTGCCAGAGAGGCCTCTGTAATCCGCAAGCTTTGAGTTTGATGCACGTCGGGATTGCATCCCGGTTGTCACTCGGAACCGCCTGTGGCCATCTTCATCAATCTTATCGAAAACATAACCAGGTGGCTCTTTGAAAGAGGCAGGGCATATATGCACTTCCTTGGCTGTGTAACTTGTGCCATAGGTGGTGGTCCCAGCAAACGGCGCATGAGATCGGGCCACTGGCAAGCGGGGTCGGAAGCTCTTTATGGAAGGGAGCGGGTGAGGAATGTAATGGGTTTGGAAGGAGGTCAACAGGTCCATGGGCTCGGAGGACAAGGTGATCTCTGAATGTGGCACGATGGGCTGGGGTCTTTCAGAGTGCCAATGCTGGAAGTCTTGCTTCATAGTGGAGCAGTGGCCAAAGGGTTCTGTGTGTTCGACAACCCGGGCCAAGGGCTTACACGAAGTTGCTGGGCGCCCATGAGGATCTCCATAGTGGGTCTGTGCTGTTGTCCGGAGGTCCATCTTCTCTTTAGGAGGAGTATAAACCACCGGCTTTCTGGTGAGGCGAGCACCTACTGGCCATGCTAAGAAATTCTCCTTGAATTCAGTAGTGCCCATAAAAGTGCCTGCATCTGGCCTGACGTAATCTGGTTTCGCGGACTTTGCTGGCTCTCCTGCTAACCCTTTATAAGAGAGATTGTGGGTGGTGAGACCATCAAATGGAACCTCGCAGCTCTTGAACGGCTCTTGTGTATGGACGAAGCGTTCTGGGATGCGGTGAGGCACATAATTCAACTTATAATTGGTCATGCTCTCCAAGGGGACCTTCGAGATGTGAAGCGGCCTTACTGGCTTATAGTTCTTGGTGATGACCAGCCCTTTGTATGGGTAAGCATCCTGGTTAGTGGTCCTGTGATCAAATTTTTTTTCAGGTGGACGGTAATTGTTATCGGGCTTAATCATCTCTCTTTTCGGCTGATTCCATGCCACGTAATCAGCTGAAATGTAAGCAGATGTGATTAAAGAGGATGTCATTACTCTCAAACACTCCCGCCTCCGTGCTAATGAATAGCAATTTTACTGCATTCAAGCAAACAATAAGACAGGAAAAAATGAAAACGGTTCTTTTTCTATGGGAATGACGGCAAATGACTATTTAGCAGTAAACCCCATAAAGATGGAATCATGGGAATTGTTAACGGAAAGAATATGGAATCAGGCAACTATAAACACATCATATTGTTATTTCTAATTTTGGAGTATTGATATTATGTTACTATCCCATTGCCAGAGAGACACTTTGGCATAATGGTTAAGACCTCAGCTAGAAACCGTTATACCCTAAATCCTAGTCCAGGGGTGTCAAACTCAAGACCCAAGGGATGGATCTGGCCCCCAGGGTGCTTAGATCTGGCCTGCAGGGCTGGCCTGGAAATTTTATTTATTTATTTATTTATTTATTTATTTATTTGGATTTATATGCCACCCTATCTCCAAAAGGACTCAGGGCAGCTCACAACAATAAAACACATAAAAACCAATCCTTCCTTTAAAAATACCCAATAAAACTATAAAACTATAAAAACCATTAAAATCCCCTCTAAAACCCCTTCAGTCCAAGCCGGCCAGGTGAAATAGCCATGTTTTAAGGCCACGGCGGAAAGAGCGAAGGTCAGGGGCCACCCAGAGCCCCAGGGGGAGCTGATTCCACAGGATAGGTGCGCCCACAGAGAAGGCCCGCTCCCTAGGGGTCACCAGCCGACATTGTCTGGCCGATGGCACCCCAAGGAGGCCCTTGTGGGAACGCACAGGGTGATGGGGAGCTGTCGCTGGCCACAGATGGTCCACCAAATACCCCGGGCCTAAGCCATGTAGGGCTTTATAGGTGATTACCAGCACCTTGAATCTCACCCAGAGATTCAATAGCAATAGCAAATAGCAAAGGATTGGCCCGCAGTGCTTCTGCAAGCAAAAATGGGGTACAGGGGGCCACCGTAAAAAATGGGGTACGGGGTAGGGTGCTGCAGGAAGCCATCCAGGTTGAAAATGGGGTGTGTAGGGGCTGTCTGCATCCCCCCTGCACCCCATTTTAGCCAGCAGAGTGCTGCAAGTGGGTCCATCCTGTCTCCTACTCTCCCCCCCCCCAAGGCCTGAGTAGGACAACTACAATGCTGATCCGGCTCTCCAAGAAATCCAGTTTGACAGCTCTGTCCTAGTCCTATCATAGGCATAAAGTCAGCTGGCTGATTTTAGGCCAGTCCCTCTCTCTGAGCCCTAGGAAGCAGGCAATGGTGAACCACTTCTGAAAAACCATGCCAAGAAAACTGTAGGGACTTTCCCAGGAAGTGGCCAGGTATCAACACTGACTTGGAGGTAATCCTGAAAAATCCCACTGCTAGCATAGAAGTAAGATTTGAGTATAATCCCACCAAGTATCTGCAAGTAGAATCTGGAAAGATAGATGGCACCTTCATAATGAAACAGCAAGACAACATAAGCTAACCTTGAAGACATTCTACTTCTGACATCCATTTTAAGGGCAATTCAAGGGATCGGGAACTTGTACTTTGCATCTAAAGCCACTGATCTTAATGTAATTCATACATATCTTTTTTTTTTTTTTTTTTTTTTGCAAGCCTTAATTGCAAAAGTGGTTTTCTTTCAAGCATGTGGAAGTTTGCTCTTTTCAGGTTTACCATACTGGCCTGGAAAACTTCATGTAATTAGCAGATAGTGAAAAGTTTGTGTAGTTTTGCCATTCAGATCTAGTAGTCTTATCTTGAATGAAACCAGGGAAATGTCTCACATGATTCTCCAGGCCTATTTAACTTCTAAAGATGATGACATCTCCTTCTTAAACATTGAACTGAAGGTTAGTACAGACTTATAAATAAGCTGGAAAAGTCAGAGACACTTGAGTTCTTGTTCATTGCTTCAAAGATGGGATTCAAATCTTAAATTCCTCTCTGATATCAGTTGAAATCTTTTTCTACATATATAATTTTATTAAGAATTTGGATTATAGTAATAAATCTAATGTGAACTAAAGTTTTAAAAAGAGAATCGAAAGAAGTAAAAAGTGCAAGAAAAAAGAGAAAGAAGGAAAAAGAATAAAAATATAATAAAGAGAGAATAAATGTATAAAGATTTCCAGCCTTCATATCAACAAATGTAAACAAATTTACTGACTCCACTCCATTTAAGGATACAAACACTTATCTCTTTATCCCACACCTCTCTCTTAGCTATGAACAAATCCATAAAAACTTCATTTTTTCAGTCCTGGTGTCCACAGAAATCCCATAAAGGGTTAGCAGAAATAACCTCATATCTTGTTTTAACCTTGACCAAATAAACCAATATTATATTCCTTCCTTTTACTTCTAACAGTTTTAATCTTCAGTTTGTTCAAATATTGTCAGAGAATTTGATTTCTTTTCATTTCTTCTTTCTCCTATTGCACAGAATTCTTCAAGGCTTTACAAGCCTCTTTTATAAATCCACTAGGAAAAATAAGTTACTTTCTTGGTTTGTCACTTGAATTTCACTTTTCCATTTTAAAACCTCAGCCAGTTTCTTTTCTATATCTAGTGAAACACTTTTCTAGGTCATTCTCTTGGCCTTTCAGTTGTAGACATCTTTTGATACTATCTCATTTTTTCAAATAAAAGTTATTCTTCATATTTCGCATTTTCCTCTACTGAAAAACTTTATTTTCCTCTAGTACCTAGTTTTTGAATTCATGAACTTATTTATCTTTTTTTTGTCTTGTAAAAACCAAAACAGAATCTATTTTCCATGAGAAGTTGTTTGTTCTTTACAGTTAATTCCAAAATCTTATTGTAAAAGGTTTAATACCTCAATTTTATCTGGACCCTAAATTTGTTTCTAGCTCTCTAAGATCAAAACTTTTTTAGCTTTTTGCTGTTCATTTTAGATTCTTTAAATTCTGAACATTACAATTAAAATTTTATTCCACTCAGGATTGAAGGTAGACTCACCTGGCATTTTCAAAATTGTCAGTTCAAAGGTCTCTAATAGCTTAGATGTAGCTAATGAGCAAGTTCCAAAACTGATTAGAAAGTGAGGTTTGCAAATTTAGTGTCCTTTAAAAGTCTTCTGCAGGAAGTAACAATGGCTTCCTATGTACCAGGATTTTGAAAAAAAATTAGGTCAAACCAGACGAAAGCAAGACATTGAAGTGAAACCATGCGTGACATGGCTCAGGCAGTCATCAGCATTGACAAAGGAACGCTAAAATTATCTCCCTATCTGGAGAGAACGCTGTGTCTCAGAGTTAATGAAAAAACCTAAAACGGTGCACTGCAAAACTGCAAGGAATTCAGATATTTTATCATATCATTTATAGTTACCTCATCCTGTACAGTAGTTAATCTATCATGTTTAATATTCTTAGGTTAATTTTATGGCTATTTTTTTCTTAATACTACACTTATTCTAGCATTCTAGTATTGTATTATATTGTATTGTACTCAGTGGTGGGATTCAAGTAATTTAACAACCGGTTCTCTGCCCTAATGATTTCTTCCAACAATCAGTTTGCCAACTGTTCAGAAAGTTAACAACCGGTTCTCCCGAAGTGGTGCGAACTGGCTGAATCCCACCACTGACTGTACTGTACTATGTTATGTTGTTATGTTGTTATGTTGTTATGTTGTTATGTTATGTTATGTTATGTTATGTTATGTTAATTATTCTATAATTATATTATATTCTGTTCTATTCTATTGCTATTATTCTATTCTATTATTCTGTTCTATTTTATAATTATTCTATTCTATTCTATTCTATTCTATTCTATTCTATTCTATTCTATTCTATTCTATTCTATTCCATTCCATTCCATTCCATTCCATTCCAATCCAATCCAATCCAATCCAATCCATTCCATTCCATTCATTATTATCCCAGAATTATCTGTAGATGAATTATCTTCATGTAATGCAGAAATGGCAAATTTCCAAACCATAGAGAAGATTGAATCCCTAGGAAATCCTAGGACAGTTAAGATACCAGGCTAGAAACCAGGAGACGGTGAATTCTAGTCCTGCTTAAACATGAAAGCCATCTGGGTGACTTTGGGCCAGTCATTTATTCTCAGTCCATGACATCAGGCTCCGTCAGCAAGGCAGCTGGTCAATTTCAGTTGCAATCAATGCATCAAAACAGGGTTGATCTGAAAAAAGAGATTCCTGCACTTACCAGAAAAGTGCTAGGGATTTTTTTTTAAAAGGATAAATCTAACACAGCTTGATATATTATGGAAGTAGACCATAAGATAGATCATGTTGGAGAAAAGGCAGAACAGCAGTGAGGACATGCTTTCAGATGCTGTAGGATTCCAACTGCTCATCATTGCCAGGTGTGACCACTGACTGGCTGGGGATTTTGAAAGAAGTGACCTCACTGTTCTTAGAAGATCTCAGTTTTCCCATTGCTGGTCTTAAACCAGACGTAGTTTACCCACTTGAAAAATACACCACGAGAGCAACGAAAGCTGGAAGTATCAGATCATAAGATAAAGAAGACGCTTAACAAATTAGAAGCAGGTGCACCAGATCGAAAACCATCTGCACATAATGTATGATCCAATCATTTTACAACTATGTTCTCTTATCAGGAATTTCTGAGTAAGAAGAGGTGACAGTGACAATCGCATGCAAAGTCATTGGCACTGATTCCCTGTCTGTATAACTCAGGGGTTGGCAACCTTAAACACACAAAGAGCCACAAAGGCCCTAACCGGAAGTCCCCGTTCAATTCTGGAGCTGACCAGAAGTCTGGTTCCCCCTTCATAGTCTCCTCCTAGCACGATGTCCTTTTTCCTCTGCTGACCGGAAGTCCGATTCCCCCACCATAGTCTCCTCCTAGCACAGCGTCCTTTTTCCTCTACCTGTCCTAACCAAAAGCCCTATCAAGTGTGGAGCTGACCAGCAATAGGGAGCCGCAGCAGAGGGATGAAAGAGCCACGTGTGGCTCCAGAGCCGCAGGTTGCTGACCCCTGGTATGACTCGATGAGCGGCCAGAGTAAACTAAAGGAATAATAATGCTGTAAAGTTGTGGTACGTTCACTGTAACATATTTTCTTTTCAATTTTCTAATGTATCCCTACTTGGGGCTGCAGTGTAGCACTTTAACAGATTATTTTGTACAATACACAGTTTGTATATCACGTTCCCTCTGACCACTGGCCTTGTGGTCTCTTGGTTGTATGTTCCCATTCATTTCAATGGATGCTCATGTATTCATGGGAGCAATTGCCCCTAGGAGGAAGCGACTCATGCGTGCATATACTATACACCTTAAATGTATTTTAAGGGAGATCTGGTTCTCCTTATAGGCAATCCAATTGGCTGGATATGAAAGATCGCTGGCTTTATCATACCTTTGAAAGCTGGTGAGCTTCAGACCTTAAAGGATGAATCACTACAATATGGAATAAGATCATGGGACCAATTATTTGAAGAAGATTTCCGTTTGCAGGGTATTTCGAAAAATCTTGCAAATTGCAACCAAATGTGGTGAAGCCGCATTTTATCAGAGCTCTTCAAATCCTCAGCTAAAGGCTGCTCTAGATAGTACAGATCTTTGACTGAGACTTACATATGGCTCATATCATATCATGAAAGCCCACTGATAGAGAAATTGATTCATTTCAATCCACACATTTGAGATAATAAGTAAGACTGTCCAGATGTTACATGTATCTGAGACACGTCAAGGGAGAACAGGAGTTGCTTATTGTCATTTTTTGTCATTGTAAAGGAAGAATAACGGCGTCTATGTGCCCTCACTAGGATCCGATTGTTTGGATAAAGTTGTCATGAAGAAGAGTTGGCAGACTCCTAGTTCTGCTGACCGAGGAAATGGTTTGATAGGATCCTTCTTTCCCTTTCATACCTGCTATGGATCTTGTCTAACTTGTCTAACTAATAGACAATCTTCTTGTGAGTAAGACCTATGGAATGAGTCCTATTACATCTTGATGATTGGCCTACAAGAATGATTTTGTTTCCTCCTTAATTGTTGATGTAGGTCTGTTTTGATCACACATAGCCAATTCCCCATTATTTCACTCACATCTCTTCCAAAGTACCCACCATAAAAGGTTGTACACCATAAAACACCAAGGAGAGGAATAGGGAGAAACCAGCACATGTGATCTATGTAAGTGTCTTAAGCATTTGCACTTTCTTAGAGACCCTGAGAAAGGACAAAATCAAAATTTCCAGAAATTTCCAGAAATTTCAAGGGGACATAAATTTAAGGGGCAAAAAGATTCATCGAGGCACTTATAAGCACCCCTTAAAAACATGCCAGCTTGCAAGATGGAATAATTATTCCCATTTGGGAGGTTATTGAGAAAAATAGATGCCTAATGCATTTAAAATATTTCTAATTGTTCTTTCAACTCTTACTTTTATATGTCGGGACTGTGTTCATCTTCTCAGTAGAAGAAAAGTTTTGTTCCTGGGGTATGCAAGGAGCCACTCGAGATACGGAATATGGGTTATAGTCTTGTCTATACGTAGACTGTAGGTCCATACATTCATTGCTCTTGACATATTTATCAGGAGGTTTCTGTTTTATACGGAAGACTTCATGCGGGATATAATCTCTCCTGTAAAAATCCAACTCTTGTTAAATAGCTTGTAGTATACAGATAGTCATGCTTAACTTAAAACAAACTATTGAAAACAATTTGACATGTTTCCAAGCCATCCCATAGATTTTTTTTTATAAAAAGTTTTTTATTTTCCAATTACAAAGATAAATGTTCCATCATTCCTTATACAATGTGTCATCTGGGTACAAACATCTCTATGCAACATCATTCACAATTTGCTGCATCATTCACATTAACATTATTTCTCTAAACTTAATATTATAATATATTTTATCAAAGATTGGAGAATAAAAAAGGAGTTTGGAAATGAAGAAGGCTAAAGAACAAATAGAAAATACATTAAGATAGAGATATAAATAAGATGAAAATTGTTAGTATATGTATGATGAGAATAATGATATTTAATGTTAATATGGTATTATCAGTAGAAGATATTAAAAAGAAAATGGAGAGCTTTACAATGTTTAAATGTTTAAGATGCCATCCCGTAGATTTTAATGACTCTACTTTAAGCAAGACTAAATCTAAACCTCCCAGGATGTTGCTTATTAAATTTACATAAACCCCGCTAACTCATACTGAAAAAGTTCCTGCTGTTAATTTTTTTTTTTTTTTCTTATCAGAGATCTGGAAATATGTTTAACTTTCAGGTTGTTGTATTATTTCTTACAGACACATTTTTTAAAAAATTGTGGCATAAGAGTACAAAATCTTTCCACTTTGAGCAGCAGAATCTACCAAATTCTGTATTGTAGGAAGCTTTTAAGCAAATGTACAATAGGGCAAAGGTGCAGAGAGTATTGCTTGAATTGTGATGATAACACTTTTACTGTACTCCATCAATCAACAAATCCTGGCATAATACTTAATAATTTCAAAAAAGCCTTTTTGTTTAGTTGTTTGTTTCTTAGTCAATTTAAGGATTACAGGGTTTTGCGAGGGACAGATTAACTTTTTTTTCCTTCAGGATCTGTTGCAGGGGTGAAATGCTCCCGGTTCGGACCGGATCACCCGATCTGGTAGCGATGGAGGCAGGTGGTTCGGAGAACCGGTAGCAAAAATCCCTGCCCCCCCCCCACATTACCCAGCTAAGCCGTGCAATCATCAGAGGCTTTTTTTTTATTTTTAAAAGCATTTTTTCTACAACTTCTTTAGCCAAAAAAATGCTTTTAAAAGTTACAAAAAAGCCTCTGATCATTGCATGGCTCAGCTGGGATCATCAGAGGCTTTTAAAAATATTTTTTCTACAACCTCTTCAGCCGAAGAGGTTATAGAAAAAAATGTTTTTAAAGGGGGAAAAAAGCTTCTGCCAATCAGGCAAGTCAGCTGGGATCATCAGAGGCTTTAAAAAAAAAAAAGAAAGCCTCTGCCGATCAGGCAAGTCAGCTGGGATCATCAGAGGCTTTAAAAGCATTTTTGAGGTTGTAGAAAAAATGGTTTTAAAAGTAAAAAAAAAAAAGAAAGTTGGCCACGTCCACTCAGTCATATTACCCCCCCACACCAAGCCACGCCCACAGAACCGGTAATAACAAATTTTACATTTCACCACTGATCTGCTGGCAATATTTTTTTACTTGTCTACTGACAAGTAGTGAATAAAAGTACTTTCTTATAAAATGCTTTAGCTCAATAAAGATACGCGGTTTAAATATTTGTTTACTGAATTAACACTAAACTACGAAAACAATGCAGTATAAAAACATTGCATGAAAAAACACTCGTGCCGCTTTTAGATGTTTACAGAGGTAGCACGTGAACCTGCTTCGCGTGCCTCGGTTGTGGGGCATCCAAACTTACTCAGCAGGTAATACAGGAGAATGGCTCAAAAGGCTAGAGGTGTGGCTAAAACAATAGCAGCTAAGTTATAAGAAAGAGGATGGACTTGGCTATTCCTCAGCTCTGGTTTTCCCATTCAGGAAGGGTTTCTTTCAGATGGACAACCCCAACTAAATGGATTCAATTTTTCTTTCCTATTGGCAAAGAAGCAGTAGGAAAGCCCAATCAGTTTACAAAGTGAGAGGCAATTACATCTGCATTCATTCTTCATATTTCATGAAGGCATCTGCCCAAATATACAGTTAAAGACCTCATCCAGAAACATTTGGATAATAATGAAGCCTACTGATGTCATCCACATCTGGGAAAAGAAGGATGCATTGCAACATTATCTCCCCACCCCCAAACCTTCCACCACCACAGATATACACAAACTATGCATTCAAATCCACAATCTTTGGTCTTTAACAGCTCTTCTTTTGGGGCTATTAGGTCTGCAATTCAGATGACCACTAGGTGACAGCCATTACACAGAGAACTCCCTTTGCTCCCACCTGGTGGTCATTTGGATAGTTGCAGGATAGATCCGGTAGCCCTCTCTTTGCTTCCACTTCCTTTGCCTTACTTGGTTGTTGAAAGGGCTTCCATTGGCACTGGCTGCTTCTGATACTCCGTGGAGGGCTTGCATGATTCCCTAGGTAGGATGTTGGCATAAAGGGGGTATTTTTCCATATACTCAGAAAGGAGACATGGCTTCTCTTTCGTGTCAAAGAGCCTGGTTGGTAGATGAGGACAATGATGGCGTCTGTTGAAGAAAGAAAAGAATTATTGGGGTTCACCAAGATGCACAATAGTAGGAAACCCTCAGTTTTGTCATGATTACTGTAGCACTTCGATCTTGCTTTACAAATGTATAGATATTAAAGTGGGCAGCCAATACAGTACTTGCCTTTTCTATCTGGTTGTTTTTCCCAAGGAGTCCCTGCGGATTTTACTCCACTGGTCGTTACTGACTATAGGGGGTAGTGTTCATTTCTGTTTCAAGGCCATTGAGGCCATGGCTGTCCTAAGACATCTCTGTGGTCATGTGGCCAGCATGACATCGCGGAATGCTGTTACCTTCCCACCAAAGTGGTACCTATTTATCTACTTGCATTTGCATGCTTTCGAACTGTTAGCTGAAAAGGAGCTGGGGTGAGGATGGGAGCTCATCCCCTCATATGGCACTCGGGTTTTGAACCTGGGCTGTCGGCTTTCCAGCTGTCAAGCCCAGCGTCTTAACCGTGGACCCACCGCATCACTCCTGTTTTTCCCAAACTTGATATTAAATTGACTGATTTTAGAAACAACTGAGAAACTTTAACAAGAAGGACATCTTTAAAAATAGAAGAGGATACTCTGTGTACACTGTCTTAGAGGAAAGGTGCGATATAAATGCAAAAAAATAAAAATTTCATTTAATAAATGTAGTCCTTAAAACGTTCTGTAATACATTATCTTAACCAAGAAAATATGTTAACTTTTAATTTATGAATGAAGTCTATAACATCATTTCATGATTCTGTTTTGTACTTCAATTATTCAGATTCCCTTACCAAAATGTGTTTCATCATTCTCAATGAAGCAAGCCTCCTAAATCCTTCACTCCTTCTAGTGTATCAGAAAATCCTTGCTGGCCAATTATTTCCTTACCCATTTTCCACTTTTCATGTATGTGTGTGCGATGATATTTAGTATTTAGGTGCAGTAAGGATTTGTACAGGTATTCCTCAATTTATGACCACAACTGATCCCAAAATTTATGTTGCTAAGCGAGACATTTGTTAGGTAAATTTTGTCCTATTTTATTACCTTTCTAGCCACATTTGTTCAGTGAATCCACTGCAGTTGTTAAATTAGTAATACAGCTGTTAAGTGAATCTGGCTTCCCCACTGACTTTGCTCTCCAGAAGGTCACAAAAGGTGATCACATGACCCTGGGACACTGCAACTGTCATAAATATGAACCAGTTGCCAAGCCTCTGAATTTTGATCCTGTGACCATGGGGATGTTGTAACGCTTATGCATATGAAAAATGCTCATGTCACTTTTTTCAGTGCCATTGCAACTTTGAGCGGTCACTAAATTGAACTGTTGTAAGTCGAGGACTAGCTGCAATGTTTAATCATTCTTTTTATAACACTTATATCTAACAGCAGTCCAAAAATTCCCTTGTACAGTGCAATTTGCTGGCTGCTTCATAGCCACAACATGATCCAGAGCTTTTCTTTAAACAAGAGTCATTGAAAGTGGTTAAGAAATAATAATATAGTTGACTTCACTTTACTGATTAGCACTTGGGCCATATCAAAGTGCAGAGTTCCCGACACAAATTATGACTAAAACCTGATAAAAACAATTTGAAATGGGGTTGGATAAAATAATAATATAGAAATGTCAACAACTGGATTGTTTGCCATCTTTAGAATTCCATTTCTCTCCCACTTTCTTAAGGTGATAACTTTCTCACACTCTGTTTATGATTCTATGCATGAATTGGTCAGGAGCCTTTTCTCTGTCCAAATGATTAAAATGTGAATTTCTTCTTCATCTTGATCAATATAGCAATACTTTGCACAACTTGTTTTCACTATCTTCATGATTCTCCTTCTTGGGTCCTTGTTCTCCTTATTAGATATTTTTCAGATCAAGGCTTCTTTGGTCTTCTGAGCTACCTTCAGGGGTGGGCTCCTGGGGGTTTGGCAGGGTTCGGGCAATCCTCTAGTCAAGGATCCCTGGGATTCGGCAAACCCCCAAATGCCACCCAGGCCCTCCCCTCCCAGGAGTCTCCACGTAGCCCATTCATCATTCCAGGTAAGTGCAGGGGCCGCGCGGAGGGTCTGAGAGGGCAAAAAATGGATCTACCGGAGGTTCCAGAAGTCTAGAAACAGGCCTGTTTCTGGCCTCCGGAGGGCTTCCGGAGCCCAGGAAAGCAGTTTTTGCCCTCCCAGAGGCTTGAGGAAAGCCTCTGGAGCCTGAGGAGGGTGAAAAATGCCACCACCACCACCACTGTGGTGCAGGTGGCCGACTAGGCCACGCCCATCATGGTCACACCCACCCAGCAACAGGGCAGCGAACCCGTTGCTAAAGGATCTGAGGCCCACCCCTGGCTACCTTGATTTCATCTCTGACTCGCCCAATGAATTAGAGGATTCTTTCCTGACTTCTATTTTGATGGCTATTCATAACCTCAAATATCCTGGAGAGATCTGAAATTAACCCATATTCAACTGTGAACTAGAGAAGCGCTGCTGTTATAAATGTGGGATGCTTTTATAAAAATCACAAATGAAATTAAACTCAGGGAATTTCAGCAAATGAACCCAGAAACAAATCTGTGCTTTCTGGAGCAAAATTCAGTTTATGCTTGCTTTGACTCACCAACATGTACAGAAATAAGGTTCTCTTTGAAATTTTAAAATATGGAATCTCTCCAGATGACATAAATGGAAATAAATTAACATTTCTGTTCAGGCCTCCTTGGTGCAATTTTGATTCAAATTATAACACAGAGACAACCTGCAAATGCCAAATGTTTAGTCTTGATTGATGAAAATTTCTCCTTTCTACTTCATCTTGAAGTAAAAGAGAGAGAACATCTATACAATTTGGGAAAACATCGGGCTACTGTTCCATAATCCCTAATGACTTGCCATCTGGAATAAGGCAAAGTAGAGGTAGTGTCAAGTGACATCTGGAGAGGTACAGATTTCCTACCTAGTAGGAAATTATACTGGATTTAATTCTTCATCAGGGAGAAACTGTTTAATTGGCATTCACTATATATGGTTAGAAGTCAATTTGTAAAACATTAGGTGTTTGCAGCCAAACCACAATGAGAAGGCAGGAAAAAAAAAGTGAAATGGGAGAAGGGTGAACATAATGTGATCACAACAGCTGTGCGTATCCACAATTCATTCAGTGTGGTTGTAGAAACATCTCTTTGATGTAACTTGTTGCTTCAAGCAAAGGTAACTACGTTTAGGGGCAGTTCTCCGATTAACCACATTGGGAATCAGAGAATAGAGGTAATTTTTGACCTACAACCACAATGGAGCCCAAAATTTCTGTTATTAAATGAAACATTTGTTAAGTGAGTTTTGTCCCATTTTACGAGCTTTCTTGCCACAGTTGATAGCAATAGCACTAGCACTTAGGTTTATATACCACTTCACAGTGCTTTACAGCCCTTTCTAAATGGTTTAGAGTCAGCCTCTTGCCCCCAACAATCTGGGTCCTCATTTAACCAACCTCGGAAGGATGGAAGGCTGAGTCAACCTTGAACTTGGTGAGACTCGAACTGCCAAATTGCAAGCACCTGGCAGCACGGATGGGTTCTAATTTTTTTTTACTACCGGTTCTGTGGGCGTGGCTTATTTTGTGGGTGTGGCTTGATGGTCACGTAACAATTCTTTAGGATTTAGCAGAGGTACTGGTCTACCAGGCTTTTAACTGCTTGCAGAGCTGTACCGGTCTACCCATTTGTTTTTGGAGGCACCGGTCTACTCATTTGTTTTTGGAGGCACCGGTCTACCACCACACTGCCTTTTAACACTGATCAGCTGTAGGGCAGCCCTTTGAAGCCCCATGGCAAGAGTTTAAACAGTTTTTTTCCTTCTAGCTGATCAGCTGGGACTCGGGAGGCAGCAATAGATTGGGGGTGGGGGCCAAATAAAAGGTAAGAATAACGCAGGGGGGCGGGGGTGGTAGGAGGGCCCAGCTCCCGAACAAAGAGAACCGGTTCGGTGACATCATATCGTCACCGCTACCGGCTTGGCCAAACCGGGCTGAACCGGGAGGAACCCACCACTGGCTGGCAGTCAGCAGATATAGCCTGCAGTACTGCACTCTAACCACTGCACCACCACGGCTCTTAAGAACCAGATTACTGATAAAGTAGTTATCCGGTTCTTAAATGAATTTGGCTTCCCGTTGAGTTTGCTTGTGAGAAGATTGGAAAAAGTGATCACATGACCTCGGGTCACGACAGCTGTCATAAATATGAACCAGTTGCCAAGCATCTGAATTTTGATCACATGATCATGGGGATGTTGCAAAGATTGTAACTGTGAAAAATGATCATGTCCCATTTTTCAGTGCCATTGTAACTTTGAACAGTCAACTAAATGAATTGTTGTAAGTCAAGGACAACCTGTACACAGCTGTGTTGAAGATTGAACATTTTTTCGCAGTATCCTAGCCTACAATTTTAACACAATGATATCTGAAATCCTTAGAAAACAGAACTCTTTTGGAGTTTCATGAACGTTTCCATTTTTTTTTTACTGTGGCCGCTATTCTCATCCTGCTTTTGATTTTATTTTATTTTTTTATTTTTATTTTTTGTAAGATTTAACCCGCAGCTACCTAACAGGAAATTTTTTCTAGTATGGAAAAGCCTAGAAACAAACAAACAAGGAGACATCAGGCTGCTATTAAATTCACAGAACGCAGAAGCAGTAACATTGTAAGGTGACAATCTGATTCTATACTCAGGGAAAAAGAACTAATACTTCAGGCTTTAATTAGGTGATTGATCGGTCAAAATAGGGAGCAGCTTTTCAGGTAGAATAAAGAGTCCAATTCCATGTGCATCTATTTGGAAGAATCGTTGGGTCCACTGAGATTTTCTACTACATAGACATGTGTTGTATAATGACTGTAATTATTCTGGCCTAACTTGCCATCTGAATATACAATTAGCATAGCGAGAGCAAGGAGTCACACGTTTCGTATTTATCATGGCTTATGCTGTCAGGGCTGCCTAACGCATGACATCATCTCTATGAAAATGCATTTCCAAGTTCAAGCAAATGATTAAGAGATTGTTCAATTGGTGTGCAACTCCTCAAGTACTCAATGTGAATCCCTGAAGTGGGATCAGGACTGCAGGCAGTCCTCAACTTATGACCACTATTGAGCCCCAAAATTTCTGTTGCTAAGCGAGACAGTTGTCAAATTTGTTGGGCCCCTTTAAGTGTGTTTACGACCTTTCTTGCCACATTTGTTAAGTGGATCACTATTGTTGTTGTTAAGTTAGTAACCCGGTTGTTAAGTGAATCTGGCTTCCTCATTGACTTTCATTTTTCAGAAGGTCACAAAAAATGATCACATGACCCCGGGACACCGCAAGCGTCATAAATATGAGTCGGTTGCCAAGTATCTGAATTTTGATCACGGTTGTAAGTGTGAAAAATGGTCATAGGTCCCTTTTTTCAATGAAGTTGTAATCTTGAATGGTCCACTAAATGAACTTTTCCAAACTACTCAAAATTTCCACTACTGGTTCTCCAGAACTGGTCAGAACCTGCTGAAACCCACCTGATACTACTGTATGTTCTTACTTTATTTTGTCAGTAAAGTAAGAACATACAGTACAGGTAGTCCTCAATTTACAACAGTTCATTTAGTGACCGTCCAAAGTTACAACGGCACTGAAAAAAGTGACTTATGACCGGTTTTCACAGTTACAACCTTTGCAGCAACTCCATGATCATGGGATCAAAATTCAGACGGTTGGCAACGGGTTCATATTTAGGACCGTTTGTTCTGCCCCAGGGTCATGTGATCACCTTTTGAGACCTTCCGATAAGCAAAGTCCATGGGGAAGCCAGGTTCACTTAACAACCGGGTTACTGACTTATCAATTGCAGTGATTCGCTTAACAACTGAGGCAAGACAGGTCGTAAAATGGGCAAAACTCACTTAACAGTGGGGCTCACTTGTGGTCATAAGTCGAGGACTTCCTGTGGTCAGCCTTCTGTTCTTCTACATTTTTTTACCCAGGCCTCTAAATGTCCTGTGTTTGATCACCGTGTCCAATTCTTTCCACATAAGCTCCTAATACAGATCAGACAAGTTGGTAGCCATGGCTTCTCCCCTTGACATTGTTAGGAAGCTGGATGGGAAGGTTACAAATAGGGATCCCATAACCTTGGGGCAGAACAGCTGTTGTAAATAAAGCTGCCAAGCACCCGAATGTTGATCACATGACCATGAGGGATGCTGCAATGGTCATAAAGTGTGAAAACTGGTCGTAAGTCACTTTTTTTCCCAGTGCTGTTTTAACTTTGGTCACTAAACAAATGGTTGTAAATCAAGGACTACCTGTTCCACTATTCCTAATTTGATGTGCTCCACAGCTTTGCACTGTCACCTTACTGTGGCTGTGTGGGCATGCCCACCACTCGTGCGGAACCATCCCCTCTCCCCCACCCCCACCAATCAGGAAAGCCAGAAAGGTTGGAGACCACTGCCATAGACAATCCTTGTTACTAAAGGATGTTGAAGAATTAGAAGGGTTGCTTTCTTCCTTGCCACAAATTGGGATCCCTCTCCGAGCTCAAAGTCTTTTTTTTGGGGGGGGGAGCCCAAGGTGGTGATGAGTTTCTGGGTAAATAAAAAGGTTTGCGCCAAACAGAATTTAGCTCTTCGCTAACTCTCTGAGCTGTAGAAAGTTTCTTGAAGATGCTTCGTTCCAGACATGGGCTGCGATGAGTGCTCCCTGCTTGTTTTTATGAAGCTTTTGATTAAACAGCCCTGCTGTAATCCAAAGTGAGCTGCAGGAATTCCTACCTACTTTGCCAAATCCCCCATCCAGCATTACTAGCCAAGGTAGCCCAAATGAGGTAGATAGTAACGCTGCCAGTTTGCCTATGAAACAGATCAAGGAGTTGTTGATGAGAACTCCGGGAAAGAAATAAGAACAATCCCACAGAAATAAACAACATTCCTGAGGACCGTTTGTGTGCATCCAGTCAATTGCTATGATATATTGTGTTAGTCTAAAACATTATATAGGGTTTTTTTCCAGTTTGGGCTGAACATCTTGTAAGCACCTGGACATTGGTTCCCATGGTTTAAGACTCTGTATAATATACAAATCCAACTTATCCAACAGACCATTGTTTAACCAAACCATGACTTAGTGAAATGTGTAAACCCAGCCAGAAACTGAATATGTGAAGCCAACCATTGACATAATCAAGAAATGCTTTCTCCAGACAACAAAGACTATCCGCTGTAACAGAAGCCAGAAGCATCTCCAAACATTTGGAGGTGAGCTATGGGACCTTCTAGGCTGTAGAACCATATTATCAAAACCAATCTGACAATTCTCCCCCTCCATAGGTTTGTTTTCCTAATTTCCAGAGACTTCCTAGAATCTGACAGAGGACAAAGAACATAGAACAGATGGAAATTTCCCATGTCCCGTGATCTCTCATCATTATCCTACTCAACGAATCAGCAGGAAACATTAAGAAGTATATGGGACGAGGCTCAGCTGAGAGGACAAAGCTTGTAATGAGGTTGGTGGCTTGGAAGAGAAAATTTAGAGGGCACATGAGCTGCAAAGTCCATACAATAGTGTTGTGGCTTGTTGGCCGCCAGCCTCTCAGTAGCCAAATCAGAGGAGGAGGAGGCATGGGAGTCAGGGTCAGCATCAAGGCAACCTGAGAGCTCCAAGGGGGAAGACGGAATGGAGCTGGCAGAGAGAGAGAGAGACAGAGGCAGAGCCTGGGCCGTCTGTCAGACCTCAGATGGAGAGTCAACAGCCCCCAGGTTTGGAAGTGGCTGATGAGGAAGAGGAGGAACAGCTGGGTCCAGTGCCTGACACGCAGATGTGCAGAAGGCAGAGAAGAGGAGAGCAGTGGAAATCCGTGGGCCGATCCTTGGGAAGGAAGAGCCACCGCTGTTAACAAAACTCCACCCTAGCTCTGGAGATAAAAAGACAGGGGGCGGAGATGAATAGATGTGGCAGACACTATCCATCTTCCAGCTGGACGGACTTGTTAGCCTGCATTGAGAGAGAAACTTTTTGCCGGGGCTGCCAGCACTCCTAATAAAAGAATCTTCAAATTAACTTCAGAGGGGTTGTCGTGTTTGGAGAGCTGGGTCACAACAAATAGCCTACATTTTAGTCTTCATGGGCTTCAGAATTCTTACAGGCAAATTCCCTACTTCTGGCCAAGGTTTTTGACTCATTTATTTAGATTCATTTAATTTCAAAAGTCAGCCAACCCAACAGCCTCAGGTGCACAGGGCACTAAAGATAGACAAGCTTCCTTCACGATGCATATGATGCTTGGAGATTTCATGAAGGTTTGAGGAACCAGTATGGAAGGGATTTCTTACTGTCTTCTTCCAGCATGGATGGGTGGCTAGATCATAGAGATATAAATAGGAAAGAGAGAGAGAGGGAGGGTGGGAGAGAGAGAGAGAGATCTTACCAGCAACCTATAGTTCTGTTATTTCCTGGAGGCCTCCCTCCAAGTGCTAACTAGGTTCAACCCTGCTTAGTTTTCCAAAGCAGACATTGGCCAGGTTGTTTCACCTGGAGAGAGAGAGAGAGAGAGAGAGAGAGAGATCTCCTCAGGAAATAAAAATGGTGGTTGGCTATAATCCAGCACTTTGGAAGTGAGCCCAGAAAAAGACAATCGTGGGGTGATAGAAAGTTTCCTGGAAGGTTAGAGGGAAAACATGCTTAGCTGGCCTCCTGATAAATAGAACTTTGTTCACACACATCATTAGTGGTTATTTGAAGAGAGTGTCCATAGCATGCTACCAACATTTGGAGACCCATAGCCCAAGGTGCAAACATCTCAGCCATCTTCCCCCCTGTCTCACATCTGCACCTCACAGATGGAGGAGGAGGGAGGGAGTAGATGAAGGATGGGTTAGTTTAGAGATACAGACAGTTAAGGAAGAAAATCACCCATGTGCAATGCATTTGGATACGGCATCATAGACTATTCGATGTGGATCACATTATGAAAATGAAGGTGGGGGGGAAAACACTGTAGATAGAGCCATATGGGAAACAAGAACACTTTGCTCTTAGATGTTGAATGTTTTAGACATAAAACTTAGAAGTACAGTAAAAAGCAAGTGCTCTATTGGGAAAGCAGAAATGTGAAGGTTCTCAGTTTATGACCGCGCATGAGAATTCAGTCCAAAACCTTTTCCAAAATGTCATGCTCGGGGCCTTGCACTCTGACAGTTAAACCTCTTCCTGCCCTCCCATAATTAAGGGTTCACTAGGAAAGCTGGCCCTCTTTCAGACTAATACAATCCATGCACACATCTGCATGTCTCAGTATGTCAGAGGTGATGCTGGGCTGTTATTAGGGATTTGAAAAACGTAAAACACTGACTCTTAGACCAAGGATTATAACCAGACTGTTTGCCTGGTCTTATTACATATCGCTGGAAGATGTCTGTTACTTATTGAATCTTACATTAATTTCAGTAACAGCCTATTCCACTACCATGTTTAAAATATTGTGCAGAGGGCAGTTTGTAATAAGATTACAGATGGTCCTCGATTTACAGCCACTCATTTAGTGAATGAATTCCACTTTCTAGTGGAAACACCTTTCCTGGTGTTTTATTTTTATTTTTTAAAATTTTTTAAAGTTTTTTAAAACAAACACAAAACAGACAACACATATATACATATCATTTTTCTGTTGTTAACAGCTCATTTAAGGTGATCCTTTCTTATTATTTACATATATTCTAACTTTATCTTAATCGACTTAAATAATCTAATTTCCTTTATATCGACTTCTCTTTACTTTGATCTTCAGCACATTCAAGCAATATTATCATGAAAATAAACAACAAAGTATTATTTCACTTCCCCCTTTTTTCCTTTATTCCTTTTTTTTCGTTTTTCCTTTTCTCCCACCAATCATACCATCTGTACCATATTCTATAGTAGTCTGTGTCCTCACTTTCCTTAAGTTCCTTTGTAAACTTGTCCATCTCTGCGCATTTGAGGATTTTTTAAACTAAATCCTCTTCTGTTGGTGGGCATTCCTTCTTCCAGTTTGCGCATATATTATGCGAGCTGCTGTTAATATATGTAATGTTAAATATTGTATTTCTTTTGTATAATTTTCTATTGGAATCCCTAGTAGAAATTGCTCTGGCTCTCCCTTTACTGGTTTCTGTCTTTCCTGGTGTTTTAATCAGCAGGTCACAGTGGCTCTAGTTGCAAAGGGAAGGTCAGTCTCTGGAAATGTCTTGCTTTGGAATTCCTCACCTTTGGAATTCTGTCTTCTGGTGATGCACCAGATTTACCTGGCTAATATAAAGAAGGATTGGGACGATTTGATACAGATAGAAACGGTGCTGCAAATCATCTGGCTCCTCACTAACCCCTAGAGGTACTTTCGTAGAGGCTTTCTGATCTGCCCCCATAGGATCAGGATTCCACCATCCTAAGGGAGGGATTAAGTTGGAAATGTACAGGGCCAACCCTCAAGAGATGAAGATAAGAGGCAATCAAAATTTGGCAACCAAGCAGGTCTAAATAAAAATAAATAAAATGTTTAATTATTATGTGTGTGCAACAGAGAAGAGTAAGGATTGTGATGAACAGTGCAGGTAGTCCTCCACTTACAACAGTTCATTTAGTGACCAAAGTTAAGACAGCACTAAAAAACATGAATGACCTTTTTTTCACACTTATGACCAATTGCGGCATACCCATGGTCACCTGATCAAAATTCAGACACTTTGCAAATGACTCATATTTATGACGTCCTGGAGTCAGGTGATCCCCTTTTGTGACCTTCTGACAAGCCAAATCAATGGGGAAGCCAGATTCACCTTAACGACCGTGTTAATAACTTTACTACAGTGATTCACTTAACAACTGTGGCAAACAAAGATCGTAAAATGGGACAAAAATTCAGTTAACTGTCTCATTTAACAATAGAAATTCGGGGCTCGTTTGCGGACTTTCACACTAATACAATCTATGCACGTGTGACACCTGTAATAAATTGCCAAAGTATAAGAAATCTCTATAAAAACATACATGCAAATAAAGTTTTACAGGTATTTAATCCCACCATAGAAATTCTCAGATTTAGAACAGTTATAATGCCAACATATTAACTGGTGATGATGGTAACTACTTTTATTTAAGTATGTAAGGTTTCTTTTTATGGACAAATATGGAGAGGAAATTGCAGGCTCACACTTTATAGCCACATATTAATTTACACATCAGTTGCCATGCTTGTATTTTATTTGCAGTGAGACAGCATGAAGATGGATCTAGTCTGCGGATTTACATGTGCAAATTGCCTGAGGTTTGCATGTGTCCACAGCTTTGAAGGAAGGAAGTAGTCCTTGCATCATCAGGCATAGAAATGGTAGTTTTGAAATTATCAAGGTTATATAGGCAGAAAAGGAAAAGTAAGAACACTTCTCTAGAACAGAGGTCTTCAAACTTGGCAGCTTTAAGACTTGTGGACTTCAACTCCCAGAATTCAGCTATGCTGGCTAGAGAATTCTGGGAGTTGAGGTCCACAAGTCTTAAAGCTGCCAAGTTTTGGGACCCCTGCTCTAGAAGAAATGATTTTATCTGGAAGATTTATATCAAGGGTGTCCAATTTTGGTAACTTCAAGACCTGTAGACTTCAACTTCCAGAATTCTGGGAATTGAAGTCCACAAGTCTTAAGGTTGCCAATGTTGGACACCCCGTGTTTATATCCTGCTTTCCATTTAAGAACTCAAGGTGGCATAAGTGGGATTTCTTTCTCCCATTTGCCCTCACCAACCATCACCCTGTGATGTAGGTTCAGCTGAGAAAGTATGACTGGCTCAATAGGTTTTGATGGCTTATGGTGGACTGAAATCTGATGTCAGATTTCAGCACCTCAACCACACCACCACACTGGCTGACCAATGGGGGAACTATGAAGGGAAAATCTGCTACCTCCAAAATATGGCGACAAAGGGCAAGATGGCAGCATGGTGGTGCCATTAAAGATTTGGCCATATTTGTCTGGGTGGACACCCTTGGTTCCTCCAGAGAAAAACCCAAGGAGAATTTGACATCTCAGAGAAAAAAATAAATCAGGAATTTGTCAACTGGTGAATCTTCGAAGAGGATTAGGCTAATTAACATTGCGGGTCTCAACACACCCAACATTACAAATATTTGTGGTTCACATTCTTCTTCCTCAAAGGCAAAATAAATAAATAAATAAAAATACTAGACAACATAATATCAACAGTAGAGACCTTCAAATTTCTAGGTTCTACCATATCGCAAGAAATGGACAGGTAACATCAAAAATGTCATCAAAAAAGCACAACAAAGAATGTTCTTTCTGCGCCAATTCAGAAAGCTCAAACTGCCCAAGGAGCTGCTGATACAGTTCTACAGAGGAATTATTGAGTCTGTCATCTGCACCTCTATAACTGTCTGCTTTGGTTCTGCAACCCAAAAGACAGACACAGACTTCAGAGGATAATTAGAACTGAGAAAAAAACAATTGCTACCAACCTGCCTTCCATTGAGGACCTATATACTGCACGAGTCAAAAAGAGGGCTGTGAAAATATTTATAGACCCCTCGCATCCTGGACATAAACTGTTTCAACTCCTACCCTCAAAATGACGCTATAGAGCACTGCACACCAGAACAACTAGACACAAGAACAGTTTTTTCCCGAACGCCATCACTCTGCTAAACAAATAATTCCCTCAACACTGTCAAACTATTTACTAAGTTTGCACTATTAATCTTTTCATCGTTCCCACCACCCATCTTCTCCCACTTATGACTGCATGACTGTAATTTTGTTGTTTGTATCCTTACGATTTATATTGATACTGTTTCCTGATTGCTTATTTGTACCCTCTGACTATCGTTAAGTGTTGTACCTTATGATTCTTGATGAACGTATCTTTTCTTTTATGTACACTGAGAGCATATGCACCAAGATTAATTCCTTGTGTGTCCAATCACACTTGGCCAATAACAAATTCAATTCTATTCTGTTCTGTTCTGTTCTAAAGACAGAAAATGAGGAGTTTCTGATGGGGAAAAAAATTGGCCTGCTTTTCTCTTGCACCCATTCACAGACTTTTCTGAAATGGATTGTTGACTTATTTTATTACATATGTGTGTCTGTATGATCATTTCGTAGCCACAGAAAGCAAAGGTGACACTTAAGGAATTATGCTCTGAGGAGATTCTAAATGCTATAATAGGATCAATTGTGATTTATCCACCACTGGGAGCTATGTTTGGAATGGGGTCAACAGTCTGAGCACTGGACCAATGGGAGAGCAGGTAGTTTAGAGACCCTTCCGAAGGTCCCCTCTTTGTAAGCCAAAGGGAAGCAGAGTCAGGATGAGGTCAACCCTTTTACTGCCTGTTCTCTTGGGTCAGAAAGGGTCTGCAGTGAGATCATTGCATTTCTTGAAACAGACGGCGTCTCTCGTGTCCTTCATGCTCACTCCTCTTTGTGTTTGGAGGACTAAAAATCCTAAGTATGTAAATGGCAGCTGGCAAAAATGGGAATTTGCTTTTTCGTGCACTTCTGCTTTCTGCACTTCTGCTTTAGAGAGAGAAGTAAAATGCTGGTTTCTAACAGGAGGTACCCAAATGGCCCTGATCAAGGGACTTGGGGGCCTCTCTGTATCAGCTTTTCTCAAAAAGATGTCCAGCAAATATGTTGGGATTGATCCTTCTCCCTCCTGTTTTATCATTTGGTAACAGAAGAGAAAGTTAAAAGACTATGGAGATTCTCAGTCATCCAGATCCTGGTTGTCCTAAAGGTGTTTTTTCAAGAGGCAACTGGACTTTCTGGTTTTTTCTTTGAAGACGTTACGCTTCTCATCCAAGAAGCTTCTTCAGTTCTGAATGGATGATGAGGAATGGAAGGATTTATATCCCTTGCATGACTTGTTAAAAGAATGCAAATGACTCGTTGTCTGCAAGGTGTATAAATCCTTCTATTCCTCACCATCCAGTCAGAGCTGAAGAAGCTTCTTGGATGAGAAGCGAAATGTCTTCGAAGAAAAAAAACAGAAAGTCCAGTTGCCTCTTCAAAATGCACCTTTGGGAGAAAGGAAGGTTATAAATAATTAAAGTTGATTTTTGGGAACTGTAGTTCCAGCTCATCTGGGGGCCACCTTGGTTAAGGGAGGGACATTACGTTATATTACAACAGCATCCGTGGTGAAATTTAGCCGGATCTATCCTGCTCGCACAATCCAGTAGGGCCAGCGGTGGAGGCTCCGCCCACCCGCCTGTACATCATCACGTCCCATTTTTTTACCCTCTGCGCATGCACAGAAGGCTCTGTGCATGCATGGAGGAGGTGCGCGCTCACATTTGCAATCCGGTAGCGAAGGTAAGTGCATTTTACCCCTGAACAGCATAGTCTTTAAATTTGGTTCTATAGGCATATATATTTATATATATATATATATATATATAAATTAGGTCTATATTATGGGTATGAGAGAAGAAATAAACAATATTCTGAAATATAAAGACTTACAGTACACTTATTGGATCGAACAACTTAAGAAGGGTTTTCTAGCTATTGCTATTTTTAAATTAAAAAGCTCCTCTCACTACTGTAACTGCTAATTATGGGAGGGGATGTGACGACCTTGTGAAATATAGCTAAGGTCAAACAGGTGAAATTAAGAGGCCAAATGGCAATTAAATGGGCAAAAGATGGATCTTCCTGTGTTTTGTGAAATTAGATCTAAGAAAATCCTTTCCCAAAGGAAGCAAGTTATAGATCAGAGAAAACTCAGAGGTTTATGAAGCAAGAGAAAGTCTAGGTGGAAAGTCTGGCCTGAATAGGTTTTATGGGTTAGTTCTTTTAATTGTATTGCTAGGGGTTTTAAATTGGGGCAGCCGTTTAATTTAATTTAATTTTAATTATTTTAACTTTTATATTGTATGTTATTTTAATTCTCGGCTGTTCACCGCCCTGAGTCCCTTCGGGGAGAAGGGCGGGATATAAATTTAATAAATAAAATAAATAAAATAGGTAGCAGCCTGATAAGAGGCAGCTCGGTTCGTGGAGGTGGGGGAGATAAGAAGCCTCTCAAAATGGACCTTCTGTAGTTTTTGGAATCTAAAAAGAGAAAGGAGAAATACTTTTTAAGTCTTGCAAGATTCTATTTAATATAACCTCATGCTAAAGATAGTGGTGATCCTTCTGTAATGTTTCTTGCCTGGACTATTTCAAAGTGCTAACAATCTTGCAAATCTCCCAAAGGTGGGTTTTTGGTTTTTTTTAAAGAGGCAACTGGATTTTTTTGTTTTTTCTTGAAAAACCTTTCACTTCTGATCCAAGAAGCTTCTTCAGTTCAGCAGGAGAAGCGAAACATCTTCAAGGAAAAGCAAAGGAAGTCCAGGTGCCTCTTGAAAAAAATACCTTTGGGACAACTATGACCTGGATGACTAAGAATAGCCATAGATATTCCCACATACTGTTTCAGGGCTACAGTGTCACAGAAAAACCTCCACTACTGATGGATGGGCTGATGGATTTATGAGCCTCATCGGTATCTCACGGCATGTTATAGGCCCGTGATGGCGAACCTATGGCACGGGCGCCACAGGTGGCACACGGAGCCATATCTGTGGGCACGCAAGCGCATGTGCGCGCTGGCCAGCTGATTTTCAGGCCTTCCGGGCCCACCGTAAGTCAGAAACGGGCTGTTTCCGGGCCTCCGGAGGGCCTCCAGGATGGGTGGGGAAAGCCATTTTCGCCCTCCCCAGGCTCCTAGAAAGCCTCTGGAGTCTAGGGAGGGCAAAAAATGGGCCTACCGGGCCCACCGTGTCATCACGTGCAAAAAGCAGGGGAAGAGCGGGGGAGGGGTCACGCGTGCATGCGTGGGGGGACGGGGCGCATTGAATTATGGGTGTGGGCACATGCGTGCGCAATCCCCCCCATTCCGCCCACTTTTGGCACGCGACGGCAAAATGGTTAGCCATCACTGTTATAGGCCATTTGCTCTGCTAACCACTATAGTCAGATGGGGCACAAAGCATTCTGACATAGCATGTCTGATTGATGATGGAACAATCATTTGATGGACATTAGGAATGTTGGGGAATTTGAGCCTTTGGTAAAGACAGGAGAGTCCCATATGGCCATATTGTTTTCATGACTGCCGGTAGCCCAGGTAAGTGAATTATGTCTATTACGAAGTCTCACATCTTCATTTTGCTCGGTCAGCACAGATGTAATAGCAGATATAAGGATCTGTAGGTGGGACAAACAGTTGCATTAGGCATCACACGCCTCCTGTCAATGTTCCTCTTTGGTGTCTTTGTTTACAGCTAAGCTTATTTCTGCTACTGAAAGATAGCTGGGGAAAAAAAATATTTCAAACAGCCTGGAGGAGATTGGATCTGAATAGGAAATTTCAGCTTTTATTAACGATTTTTTCCCTTCCAAATGTTGCCATCCATTGATCTGCAAAAGAGAAATGCCAAAGATGGTTCTCTTACTAGTGCAGAAGCCAATTTAAGTGACATTGTGTCTATTGTCAGCAGTTTCAAATCCAGCCCTGTTGTCCGTTCCTCTTGTTCAGTGTTTCTCAACCTTGGAAGCTTGAAGATGGGTGGACTTCAACTCCCAGAATCCCCCAGCCAGCGCTGCTGGCTGGGGGATTCTGGGAGTTGAAGTCCATCCATCTTCAAGCTTCCAAGGTTGAGAAACACTGCTCTAGTTACATATATCTGATCATAAAAGCACAGCAGGATTTAATCCAGATGCACATCTGCATAAGGCAGTTCTTCAATTTTGATATTCTCAAGCATAGGTTGCCACCTTGTGGTGATCAGAGGGAAAAGTAGACTGGGAAGAACTAGAAAAATTGGAATTAGATGCCAGGCGATCATTAGCAGAAACAAAGGCTTATTTTAAAAAAAATAGAGAAAGGAGAGGGAGGGAGGGAGGGAGGGAGGGAGGGAGAGAGAGAGAGAGAGAGAGCACAAGGAAAACAGGAAAAAAACCATACGTGTCACCCTTCAAATCAAATGTCTAAGATTGATAAATGCTTTAAAAAAATTCTAAACTTCAACTGAAAGCATACATAGTGCTAAACCTTTACTTAAACAGCCATGAAGCAGAATAAAACTAAAGCCACAGAAATGTAGCTTATTAAAATATCTCCACTGCAGTAGAATAAAGCTTGTAATGAGAAGCCCTAGGAGAATTATCTCTGAAATGGTAAGAAGGTGTTAGGTTTGCTTTGTGGAACAAAGAATTACAGAGCTTAAAAACACCACTGAGCAACCTTCTTGTTATACAGATTGGAACATGAACGAGGACCCAATTTAGGGTTAGTGATAAAGTAGTAGCTGTACAAACCAGAAAATGGACCTCCTTAAAAACACCCAAGATCTCATCCTTTCTATTGCACAATGACAGCAAATCTTCAATTCCCTGCAATTTTTCACTACAAATAGCCCTCGACTTTATGATCAAAATTGGAAGCAGAATTTCCATCGTTAAGCAAGGTAGTTGGTTAAGTGAGCCAGGCCCAATTTTATAACTTTGTCACAGTTGTTAGCTGAATCATGCGGTTGTTAAGTTTCTCTCTTTCACTTTGCTTGTCAGAACCTGGCTATGAAAGTCACAAATGGCGGTCATATGTCCCGATGGTGAGGTAACTGTCGTACTCATTGGTGGCCAAGCGCTGAAATTCTGATCACATGTCTATGAGGATGCTGTGAGAGTCATTAGTGTGCGGCCGCGTGAGTAATAATGGGGGCAACCTGTCGCTCCCATGTAACACCCCTCTTGCGTGAGCTGCACTAGCTCCCGGTGGTCTTCTGGGTGCCCTTCAAGGTGTTGGTTACCACCTTTAAAGCGCTCCATGGCTTAGGACCTGGCTATCTACAAGACCGCATTCTGCTACCGATTGCCTCCCACCAACCGGTACGCTCACACAGAGAGGGCCTCCTCAGGGTGCCATCAGCCAAACAATGTAGACTGGCGACCCCCAGGGGGAGAGCCTTCTCTGTGGGGGCCCTGCCCTCTGGAATGAATTACCCCCAGACATACGAAGGATCCCCGACCTCCGCGCCTTCCATTGTGCAGTGAAGACCCTTTTATTCCAGCAAGCCGCTCTGATGGGATAAATGATTTTAATTTGGTTTTAATGGGGTTTTAAAACTGGTTTTAAAATGAGAGTTTTAAATTCGGCCTATGATTTAATTATTTTAATCTGCTTTTAAATTCTATTTTGTACATTGTTTTTATTATGGCTGTTCACCGCCCTGAGTCCTTTGGGAGAAGGGCGGTATATAAAATAAATTAAATAAATAAAATAAAATAAATAAGAATGGTCTTAAGTCACTTTTCAGTGTTGGTGTGGCTTTCAATAGGCCACAGATTTTTGTAAGTCAAGGACTACATGTCTGGGCCTCTCCAGAACCTGCTAATCTCTTCACAGTTCCCACTAAAACTTTTTCAACCTATATAATAATAACAGCAACTTTATTGTCATTGTACGTGTATACACAGTATACCCATACAATGAAATTCACCCAAAGACCAGGTCCAACACACATTACAATCCCCAAACACACTCCCACCCACCACAATTCCCCACCCCTAAACCACACAATCATCCACACAACAATTTATGGCCAATACAAGTGCAAAACCGATCGATATTGATTCTTTGATATTATATCTACCACAGCTCAGGGTGAACAAAAGTCTGTGGGAACTAATAGGATGGACTTTACAACAGTACCTAATTTAATACAAGCCAGTTCTTAGGCTAAGTGAAGAAACTATTCCTTAGAAAGCAGATGCTGTGGGAAGCTGTGGCATTTCCTCCTTAAAAACATGACGACCTTGTTTTATCTAGTGGTTGAGGCATCCTAGAAACCAGGAGACCGTGAGTTCTAGCCTCGCATCAGGCATGAAAAACCAGCTGGGTGGCCTTGGTCCAGTCACACTCCCTTAACTCAACCCACCTCATAGAATTGTGGGGAAATATAGGAGAAGGAACATCTTGTGTCATTTATAAACAATAATAAAGGCACAGGAGATAAAATAAAATAAAAGCATTAAGAAAACTTTTAATGTATGTACACAATAAAGTTACTTGTACAATTCTGCCCTGATGTCCTAAATTGACCTGCCAGTCTCAGGTAGTGTAGAGGATAATCCTTTAACTCAGGATGATTCAGTATATAGTTGGCTACCTGGCCAGTTTCTTTATGTGGCATAGGCCATCCTTTAGAATTTCTTGGGTAGCAAAATAGTCTGAACCAACATGCAAAACTGAACGAACAACCCAGAACTAGCCTGCAATTGACAATGAATTTGCCTTGTCCTCTCTAGATGTTTGGGGGCGGCCGGGGGGGGGGGGGGGGGGCTCACAAAAGGCCTTTCCAAATGTTATTATTGTGCCACTGACCCCACCATTTCAATGAAATAGTCACCATAAAAAATAACTTTAAAATCAATAAATGTTATCCCAAAGAAATGCTGACAAATCTGAAAATATTCTTTATGGTATATCACTGGAATTCTCACAAGTTATATATTTCCCTGAAGTACAGTGCAGAGTTAAAGAATTTCTCAGCAAAGGGATGGACCACTTCAAAGATTATTAGGGAAAAGGTATTTAAGTTGTGGCTGCTGTACCAGGACAGAGTTTAATCTCAACAATTATTTGATTTGTGAAAGTAGATACCCAGTTCCTTCAGTATTTCCTCTAGCAGGCATGAAAATGGAGACTTTCTAGATTGTCCCTCATCAAAAGAAAGAAAAGACAGATAAGAATTCTGGTATTGCTTTTCTCAAGCTGGTACCTACCAAATGATTTGCTGATTTCTACTGCACCATCCATGATCAGGAGCTCATGAGAGTTCTAGTCCAGAAAGTTTGTGCAATCAAAAATTAACACAATACAATATTTCCTTACGATAATTCAACTAAGAACAATTTTGATAGGCAGGCTACTTGCATCAGAAAATGTATCATTCTAATAGAAAGGAATATTGATAGCTCAGGGTTGAACTGTGGGCTCCTTGGTGCTCTCTGAGCTTGATTGTTTTCTTGCACATTTCATTAGGTAACATTGGTAACACTATTGGCACCTGATGATGTTACCTAGTTTGGTGATTAAATGTCTGCAAGAAAACAACCAAGCTCAGAGAGCACACCAAGGACCCCACAATTGTATTATTCTGGATAGTTAGCTTTAAGCACAAACTCAGAAGAGGAAGAACATGGCATGATGTCACTTTTTTCTGAACTTGATAATAAAGCTGCATTTCTCTGAATAAAAGCTAGTATTCCCATCACCAAATTCAACTCATACCCAATTTGCAGAAGAGCTGTCCACCTGCTGAAATCTGTGCATAGGTCATCCTTTATCTGTTAAGGGGGTAATCTGCAAATTTCTAATTCAATTGACTTCAATAAAACTGTTTGTCCCCATGCCCAAGAGATGTATCAGTGCCTAAGAACCATAGGCAATTCAGTGCTCTCCAGATATTTGGGCTATATCTCTTGTGATTTTCAGACATGAATGGTTGGAAATTATGAGTACTGTTGTCCAAGTTAGCAAAAGAAAGTTGGAGCCTGTCTTAGAAATAAATAAGAAATAGAACTGCGGCTAGTAAACCTCATATAGATCTTCCATGAATAAACGTGGCCTGAGACCCAATCAAAACATATAATAATTGCATCTTAATATTTATTACTGTATTTTTCAGAGTATAAGACACACCTAAATTTTTTGGTGAGGAAAAGAAGAAAAAGAAATCTCCCTCTGCCTCTGAGCAATTTTGCCTCATTGCAGCAAACAGCAAGCTTTACTTTCATTTTCGTTTTCAGCATAGCTTGATTAGCTCAAGGGGAAAAAAATCTGCTCCAGCAATTTACCTCTTTGCAGCAAGCAGCAGAGCCCTGCGCAAAACAGCTGAGAGCAAATCAGCTGAGAGTCGGGAGGCCGAGCCAATCAATTTGTGGTAATTAGGCTGTGCTGAAGCTGAAAGGAGCTGTTTTTTCTCACTGTTTGCTTGCAAGGAGGTAACTGCTGCGAGGCAGAGGCCAAAGGGTGGGGGCCAGTGGGTGGGCGGGGCTACATTTGGTGTATAAGACGCACCTAAATTTTCACCTCCTTTTATGGGGGAAAAAGGTGCGTCTTATACTCCGAAAAATACGGTACTTTTATATTTTACCTTTCCCTTTGAGGGACAAGAACGTCTTTTTCAGATTTCTCAAATCTGTCAAATAAGTTATTCAAATCACCAAATGAATTCATGGGATCTGAACTCAGGAATCAACCGCTAAGGTTCTGTACATAACAACGACACTACATTCATTCTCATATCCGATTGCAAAAACATGCCATGTCTTACCAACACATTCAAAACTAACCTTCAGACATTGTCGTGCATTGTGGCCGTGGGGGAATCGCTACTTTTGATGTAAGAATTACAGCAATTGCTTCCTGAATTTGTATATTCAGGTGCAGGCCACAGGCCTTGAATAGCCTCTTAAAATGCAACCCGTCCTTACGAACATTTTGCACATTTTTTGTTGATGTATCTTTGCATAAGCATGAAGTGAAAGAGCATTGCATGCTTTCTTTTTTTTACAAAAAGCATTGAGATGGGCAGTCAGTTCCCATGCTGTTAAATCTTTCAGTCACACCCCAAAGTAATCCAGCAATGCACCCTCCCCTATTCTTCAGGAGGCCCAAAGCCATAAGAAGATAGAGTTCCCTGTTGACATACAAGCTCTCTAGCCCCTCTAGGCAGACTTGATGGATATTCTTAGCAAGGCTCCCCAGCACAGACTAAATAGCAATTTGCTGATAGATGTAAAGTTCCTCTTATGTTAAATACTGCAATGATCAACCTCGCAATTAATTGTGCAGTAGATTTTTATTTTTACACCGGACAACATCAACTAGTTTATTGGGATATTTGGCACATGAACCTCTAGAAGGATAAAAGAAATAGAAAGCCCAAGTTGGTATGCACATTAAGTTGTCTACCAGTAATATGTTCCCTCACTGCATATGGAAAAATATGCATGTAAAAGGATGCACTCTTTTTGCTTATATCCTTATTTTAAGCCTGCAAATTAATTAATGTGAAGCATGGGTGTGCTAATGTTGCTTGTTAAATTATTAAAATTTATCTCTTGCCTATTTTACATTTTTTATGTTCTGCACTCTTGGAGAACTGCTCTTGAAGGTGCTTTCAGCACGTTGCACACTTTTGACATTTAGAGCTATAGGATAATCCAGATACCAATTTAGCTGCATTGATTAAAAAACATGCTCCACTCACAGGAAGTTCCTTTGATACTTGGCAATTCAGAATTAGAAAATCCACACACTAGAAAAAGTGGAACTATTGCTTCAAGTGACAGGTTCTAGGACTGTTCTATCACTGTTCTAGGAGATTGTAGCTAACTTCTGGAAGTCCTATGACCCTCTAGGTTAGCCAACTGCTTCAGAAATGTAGCGACACCCATGCCAATAGAAATGGGCATCGTATTGTTTGTCACCAAAGGTAGCAAAATAATTGGGTTGACCATGTGTGCTACTTCTATGTAAACAGATCAAGCAGTGTGAAGACTTTTGTTTCAGACCTGTAAATCCAAAGAGAGTCTACAGCTGCAGATAGAAAACTATCTAAAGACAAGCTATGTTCCAGAAATAAACTACTGAAGACATTTCTAAAGAGAGTTGGAACAAATCAGATGTTTAGCAAACATATTAGCCAAAATGTAAATCATTGGGACACAGGGTGACCAATTAACTACAAAAGTAAGTTTTGTGAGAAACAGTCCTAATGCTAAACATATATCACCATTAAAAGCCCCCTTGGCCTGATGACACACCAAGTTAACTTCAAATAATGCAGAATAACTTAAGGCTCATTCACTCACTGGTCACCTTGAAAACTTTCCTCTGCAAACCAAATTATGTTGTTGTTTTGCTGTTTAATAACCCACAAAAAGGAAGCCATTATAGCATTTGTTTGAGTATCAATATACTTGGTGCTTTGGATTGGAAAAGTAAAAACATCTAGAAAGTACAGTCTCTTGGATGGATTTAACACTGCTGAATTTCCTTAAAAAGGGAATCTCTATAATGATCAAGAGACAGCTTAAATCATTTGGAATATTTTGTGTTGTTTTTAATTTTCTTGTCATAGCACTAAAGTGTGTGTGTGTGTGTGTGAGAGAGAGAGAGAGGGAGGGAGGGAGGTGGGAAAAAGAGGGGTATCTTGGAAGCTGTCAATTTGGGGAAAAAAATGTAATGAACCAAAAGAACCCAAAAGAAAAAGCCATCATTATTGATTGGCACCCTTTGGTAGCAATGCATGTTTTAAAAGCCAGACATAGAGGGTGAAAGCTATACAACCCAACTTTAGCTATTGTGAAAACTCACTTGATCATTTAGGCACATACTGTTTATCCAGATAACTACCCCTGTTTCCCCAAAAATAAGACCCTGTCTTACATTTATTTTATTTTTATTTTTTATTTTTGCTTTAATTTATATGCCGCCCTTTTCCGGAGACTCAGGGTGGTTTACAATGCGTTAAGCAATAGCCTTCATACTTTTGTATATTTATACAAAGTCAGCTTATTGCCCCCACAATCTGGGTCCTCATTTCACCTACCTTTGAAAGGATGGAAGGCTGAGTCAACGTTGAGCCCCAAAATAAGTGCTTGGCCTTGGTCTTATTATTTCGGGGTGCATGGAGCAAGATGGGGCTCCTCTTGCAGTCTTACCTGATTTCCAGCTCTGTCTCCCTAACCAGAGGAAATGACAGGGACTGTGCATGCGGTTAAATATTTTCGGGGAGGGCTTATTTTCCGGGGGAGGGGTATTTTAGTGCATGCGCTCAAAAGCCCAATTGGGCTTATTATCAGGGGATGTCTTATTTTCAGGGAAACAGGGTATTATCTATATTCTCTGATCAAAGACTAATTGCAGCCATTATCATGCCTAATATCACAGCATTTCATTTCCTCCTGCCTGAACTTCTAGCCAAATTTAAAGAAAGGAATAAACACCCTTTCTAAGCCAAACTTACAAGGTCAAGAAACAAAGGTAGAATTGAATATAAGGAACTTAAAAATTCATGTTACTCCATATTACTACTACTTTGTACGTATCCCACTGCTGGCACAGATGAAATTAAAATCTGGCATCAACTTTAGGAGGGTTCCATGAGCCACTCCTAAAACTTGTGGGAAGTTCTGTCTGTGTATCCCTAATGTAGAAAAGCGGAGTGGTAGCCTAGTGGTGAAAACTCTCACCTCCCACCCAGAAGGTTGAGGGTTCAATCCTAGGTAGCAGCAGATGTCTCTCTCCTAGGGTGGAAATCTGCTGCAAACTCCACATAGGTGTCGGGAAGGGCAGCCAGTCAGTAAACGCTCAGCTCCATCCAGTTGCCCCAAATTAAATGATTACAGGGTTGTAAAGAAGGAGCTTTATCCCTAATGTAGAATAATGGATAGCATATGCAGCATGGACTCTACTTTTAGCACTCTGCTTCTTTCAGGCTTTCAGCAATAAATGATTGCACTCTTTTAGATCGATATTATGCTCCTGTCCTGGTTCATAGACTCATCGTCCTCCAGACTGTTTTTTCTAATTGCATGGCACAGAAAGCTGTCAACGCTCAGTACGGTTTAGAAGTGGGAAAGGAAGTATTGTCTTGAATTATGCTAGGCAAACAAAATGCCACACCACAAAAAACAAATAATTGTAGAATAATATTATTTTGCTGCATGCTGTGCTGAAAAAGCCAGTTTCTCAGACATCCCGGCACGGCGTCCCTGGTGCTAACCACTGAAATGTAGACACTTGGAGGAGGCAGCCCAGCAGCCATCTCCGTAAGTGGAAGATTAAGACAAAGGCGGAGCAAATTCAGCACCACTGTAACTCCTTTTATAAATACATCTGAAAACCACTGTCAGTCCCATGGAAAAACAGCAACAGATGTGAAAGGCTAGGAAGAAGTGTTCCTATGCCCCAAATAAAAAGACACAGATGTACTAACAGTTCTTTTCACTGCCAAATCCGCCAAATCCAGCGACAGGCCACACACATCGCTCCAGACAGAAACTTCCCAGCTAAGCTGCCTCTTGCAGATGAGAGGATCTCTACTCAGAGGCTCAAGAAAAGTGCCATTTAATGCTGACAGTTATTCACCTCCCAGGATACCTGGGCTATTTCCAAGACCTGAAATTTAAGCCCCAAGGAGGCGTGACTAAGGATAAAACTAAGGCCGGGGCATATTACAAGAGTCATTAACAGTAATGCTAAAGCCAAGTAAAAAACAATTAACCACAGCATTGCGTATTGGCATTTGGGTTTGCGCTCATGAGAACTAAAATAACTGAGTTTCTCAGACTTCAGTTACATTGTGCTCTCTCTCTCTCTCTCTCTCTCTCTCTCACACACACACACACACACACACACACACACACACACACACGTACAACTGACTTAAGGCAGCTTTCCACAATCTGAGGCTCTCTGGATGTGTTGGACTAAAACTTCATGTATTACAACCAACTGTTATAGTGCCAGGATGGGAGCTGTTCTAATGTTAAATCCTACAAGCACCCGCAAGTAATCACAATCTGCAAAGCAGCAAAATCTGTTGTCCTAAATACTAGATTGGTGCGTTCCAAATTTGGAAACTTTAAGATGAATTGGCTTCAACTCCACTCATGAAACACAATGCACTACATACATGTACCACTTGCTTTGTGAGAGACTAACATTGAGACAATAGCAACAAAAGAAAATCTAATTGTATTACAATGCAGATTTGCTGATGGCCAGAACTACTTCTAATAAACAGTTGCCTTGAACATTGCCAGTAATATTTATTATACAATTTCTACCATTAGGAAAGCTCTTCAAATACTATCTGTCTGTCTCCATTTATTTTGAAACTACTTTCCTGTTTCCCATCTTTTCTTAGCTCAGCTCTGGATATTAGAGAATCACAGATCTAAATCTCAGGATTGGCGGGGTCTAACTTTATGGTTAAATCTCCTCCCCCCACCTTACATACTTATACCAAAGTTTAGCCTAAGTTATTGAGTAGCTCATTGCTAATAACCCAAGATAAAATACACTTCTGCTCATATATTGCTCAAAAATAAGAATATTCTAGGATGTGCTTGAGTAACATTACAGAACAATGATATGAGATTAATTTCAGTAACTGGCCAATTGTGCCTATTAGTCACTAAAATAGAGAATATGAAGAAATGCTGGCTGTCTTCATGTCAACACCACTATGGAAGCCATTTAACTTAGCAGGGATGTCATGTAGCGGAACCTCTAAAACAGGGGTGTCAAACTGGAGGCCTGCGGGTCAGATGCGTCATGCGCAGGCCACGCCAACTCCGTGAAGGGAAAAAACATAATATGTCACGTGACGGCAACATGACAGTGTGAGTTTGACACCCATGCTCTAAAATGTAACCTTGAAAATCAACACGTATTACATACCCACAGTCACAGATCTCACAGATACATTTGCCAGAGGTTTGAGATTGTTGCGGAGTCATTTTGGAAAGACGGGATGGTTGCAGTCCTGGTGAAACCGGTTAGCTAGCTTTTGCGGATTCCACTGCTGTAAGGAACGGTAGAAGACTGTTGTGAGCTCATCCCAGCTAATCGAGCAGCGCAAATTCTCTTCTACCTTAAAACCAGCTACTGCTGAAAACTAATGGAGTCCTCACCTGGCCTGTAAAAGGTGCAGGGGACACATAACAACTTGTTTAGTAGTCACCTGGAGATCCTTTATGAAGTCACCAGGTAGATTTGGCTTTGCAAGCAATAATACTGCCAAAACAGAGTATTTGCTCCCAGAATTGAATAGTAATTCATATCCAAGTATAGAGGTGCTCTATTTAGGTTTGGGAATTGATACTTCTACACCAACTGTGGGCAAATAATTAAAAGTGGAAGGGGACACATTACAGACACTACTGAAATACTAGATAAAAACCTGCAAATTTATACAATTATATAGCGAATTTGGCCTCAGAGATCAATCAGATAGCAACCATAAGAACACAATATAATTTTTTTTGCCAGTTGATTTTGTTTCTCATTTCAGGTATCTGTGATAGCTAAAAAGATATAACTTTAGGATTCCAATATGTCCAAAGATAAGATATAGCGTATTAGGACCTACATTTTTCTTGTTTACTAGTCAAAATAAATCTAGACTTGGGCTCATGGCTAGAAAATTTGCTGAAACCAGAACAATATTTCTGGGACATGTCAGAAAACTCTTGCTATGGTTCTTGCCCTTTATATTTATTAGCCTGTTTTTATTTTCAGTCAACTCAAGGGAATGTACATCCTTAATCTGTCTGCCTATTTTTCCCACAGCAATCCTCTAACTGTTACCACATTCCAAAAACTTGTGTTACCAAAATCAATGAACAGTTAAACACGTTTTATAAGGAACTTTTGTCTTTTTAAATCTTTCTTGGCAAAAAGCTTTTGTCACGGTCATTAACCCTGGTAAACCCAAGACGTATTTCCTGATTTCTGGACAGAGTTCCCACATTTTCATCCAAAATTATGATTTAGGGGAGTTGCAAATATTTGTATTTGCATGTCACAGAATGAGTGTTTTTAAATATATTAGCTACATCCCCATAAGATTTATTTTTCTCTGAATTCACATCAACAGGGCTCATTGTAACTAGAACCAAAGTGCTTGATGTGATAAAGCCTTTAGGCCCTGATTTTCAATAAGAAGTCTGCAAGAGAACCTCCATGTAGAATAGCAAGTTCAAAATTGCTTGTACAGCACAATAAGTGAACAGACTAAACAAAATAGTATTGCAAGCAAACTGATCCTAACAATAGTTTGCCGATAATAGGAAATTGATGCTGGCTCACTCAGCATCACATAAAAACTATTTCTCATTAGGAGCGAAATAAGCAAACGGGTATAATAATTCAGATGTCTTTTATATATTTGGCTTCTGAAAAGAATTGAAGCAGGGAAAATAAATGTACAGTCAGAAGATTTTCCCAAGAAAAGTTTATTATAGTATTGTTTTAAAAATGCATATTTTAAATAAATACTTAAGACAAATATTAGTTTGTAAGACGATCAGAAGTTATGTTCAGATGCTTGAATTCCAACATTATCCCCTCCTCATTCCTAACCTTAAGTCTTTAAAAATCCAGTTATACTACATTTTTGCTTTTGTTATCCATCAACTAATATCTAATACTTGGGATAAAAGTGAAGAACTAAAACCCAGCATCTTCCTATGTACCTTTTCCCTACTTTACTGAATTATAGAGCTAAGACATATTCACATAAGTGACTGGTAAGTAATGTTACATCTTCATTTTCTATGACTATTTCTTTTAGAATATCTTGTGAGATTTATTTCTCCCATGCTTCCCTTTCTCCTTCCATATGTATCCAACTATGTTCTATAACAGTTTTTCTCAACCTTGGCAACTTTAAGATGGGTGTACTTCAACTCCCAGAATTCCCCAGCCAGCTTGTTGAAGTCCACCCATCTTAAAATTGGTAAGGTTGAGAAACACTGTTCTACAGGATTCCCAAATCTCTAGAATAGATGAGGGGATTACACAGGGAATAATTCCTTGTTTCACTAGACTACTCTCTCTATTCCATTGCAAAATAGACACTGTTGGATACAATCTACAAGGGGCTGATCTACACAAATCATTCAATTTATTCTTAAAATGCTTCTTAATGGACAAAATGTGAAATACTCCAAGACATTTGATTTACTCAATTGTTTACCAAGGCACGTCATCTGTAGGTTTCCTGAGGAGTCAGACAAGATTTTATCTTCTAAAATCTGAACAAAATATGCTATCGTAAACTTAGATAAGACATTTTATTGCTGTTTCTTTAACACGTAAAGGTCTTCTGTGACTATTCTTAAAAGACCTCAATTCATCTGTATTGTTTTGATCACTGATAATACAAAATTATCCAAATTAATAGAACTGTGCAAGAAGCCTGTAGTCGGGATTAGCTAACACTAACATTAAAGGTTGAGGTTTGCAAAAACACTTTTATCTCATGAAGTATTCTATTCAAGTCGGTGCATCATGATTATAAAACCCTGGAATGGCTTCATCTTTGCAGTTGTGGGTTCTTTTGTATCCATCTTCAAATTATTTTTCTGAAAGAGAAACATATCATTTTAAAATAGTTTTTTTTATCCAGGTATGTAGGTTGTGCATAAGGTAAAAATCTTATTGTAAAAGAACCTCCATGGAAATCTCCAACCATCAAGTACAGAAAGATTATTTTCACAGACACTAACCACTGCGGTGGTTAGAATTTTAATTCTATGAAGGCAATATAGCCATTATCTAAAAATGTATTTTAAATTCAGGGATAGGCTTCTCCATTAATAAACCATTTCCCTTAAGAAGCATCTCATGCCAAAGCTCTAACTAAATACAATAAAATTAGCTAGTCTAGTGAAAAGAAGGACTAGGGGGTGACATGATAGCAGTGTTCCAATATTTAAGGCGCTGCCACAAAGAAGAGGAGTTCAACCTATTCTCCAAAGCAACTGAAGGCAGGCCAAGAAGCAATGGATGGAAACTAATCAAGGAAAGAAGCAACCTAGAACTTAGGAGAAATTTACTGACAATAAGAACAATCAGTGGCATGACTTGCCTTCAGAAATTGTGGGTGCTCCAACATTGCAGGTTTTTAAGTAGAGACTGGACAGCCATTTGTCCGGAATTGTATAGGACAGGGGTGTCAAATTCAAGGCCTGGGGACAGGATCCGGCCCGCAGGGCCACCCTGAAAACAGTGAAGGACCAGCCTGCGGTGCCTCTGCCAGGGAAAACGGAGCTCGCAAGGGCGGCCCTCGTGAGCTCTGTTTTCACTTGCAGGAGGTTGTTACAGGCAAAAATGGAGCTCAGAAGCCAGTTTTCGCTGGCAGAACACTCGAGCCACCATGGATTTGGGCAATAGTATAAACCAGGAAGCTACTTGGACATGGTCAGTTACACGTGCAGCTTCTCCACTCCACTTTGAACGTAGGCTATTTTGCACAACTATTCGTTTCTTTATGCATTGACTATGAATATGAATATTGAATTCAATTCATATTGAATTGAATATGCGCCATCACTTGTATTCTGCACTAGCAGCATCTCTTTCCACTTAAGAGGGTGCTCCAAAGTCACAGATTAAAAAGTGTGGCTATTTCCCCAACACCCAGAATTTGGGTTGCAATTCCACCTACAGTTTGAGAGATGTACTAACCTTTCCGTTTGTTAAATACATCTCCTCGGCCCTGCATGTCTCTCCTCTCTCTCGGCCGCAGCGGAGAAAATGCCACTAAAGGGGAGAAGGTATTCCTTCTTTCAAGATGACTCGGGTGTGATGATTTCTTGGCAAGTTCTGCATCAGACGCGTAAGGTTTTCCCAAAGGGCTAAGCACATCCTTCATTTCCAAGCTCGTTGGACTGAGGTTAAATGCTGATCTGCACCTTGGCATTCGCTTTCCGGGATCCAGCGGGTGATCAAGTAGAGTCTTTTTCAGTGCTTCGTACCGATTGAGAATGGACTGGAAATCTAATGTGCACTCGTTTCCTGACAGATAATCCGTTGTAAGTTTGCTGTCTCTAGAGTTTTCTCCCCCTGAGTTATCAAAGTCCAAATCATGGATGCTATTAAGACTGATAGATCCTTCTTCTTCTGGGAGGGTTTCTTGAAGTATACCTAGCTGGATACCATCATGGCTATCCGAACCAGTACTGCTAATTGCTTGAGAAGCATCCTGCAACAAAGTTGTACACATTGTAGAATTCTGACCCACACTGTGTAACAAAGTCTCTGATCCGGTATGGTTGCTAGAGCCACAGCTCACCTTAGGCACACTTTTATTTAAAGTCTGGAAGACTGGTTCTGGGTTTTCCACTTGGTCTGGAGCAGCAAGGGACCATTCTTTCTTGCAAATCATTTCATCCAGCGGCCTAAGAGCCTCTTGATGGCTCAGCAATTCATCAGTAATCCCTTGCTGCAAACTACTCGGGGGCTCCACATCTAAAAAGGGAAATTCTGCTGCATCGGATATATAAGGTGACATAAACAATGTCAAACTTGAACTTAAACAGTGCCTAAAATCAGGAACTGTATCCTGCGATAACTGCTCCGTGGCTTCAGAATGATGCAATGCTTCACTTGAAGGTGGTTCGGTTTCAATAGCCTTTTTCCATGAGCTTCTAATTTCAGTAACTGAAAATGAGTGATAAAAAGATTAAGTACAATGCTGTAATTTTCTTTCTAAAAATATACTTCTTCATTCTACACATCACCTTTGAAACTAGACTAAGAGAAAACATTCCCTTGGGGCAATATATATATAAGCACTATAACGTGGATTAAATATAAAATCTTTTGTCCACAGTTTGGATGAGAACCCCTGGTTTAAAGTGGGGTAAAGGAGTAGGCCATCTATGTTAGAATTGAACAGCCCTCCCTCAACAGAAGGAGAGGAAAAAAACACCACCTATCTCCTCTCTACAACACAATCCTTTCAGCAGTTCCAAGAAGATCCCACAAACAATTGCACGCTGATTCTGATAAGGGTGAAGGTTTGTTCTCTGGGCTTGTGGACTGGTTTTCAAATGTTTCGTTACCAGGCTAGGTAATGTCTTCAGTGGAGTTTAGGAGATGTCAGTGTTCTTCTGTTTATAAGGACTCACTTGGATGACTCACTTGTGATGAGTCATCTTATAAACAGAAGAACACAGACATCCCCTAAACTCCACTGAAGATGTTATTTAGTCTGGTAATGAAACATTCAGAAACCAACCCACAAGCTCGGAGAATGAACCTTCACTCTCACACTACACCCGAGCTACAGAGATGCGCCACTATTGCACCCCGATTGCACCCTGAACCCCCAAGTGGCCACAACAGCTCTGAGAGAGAGTGCTAACGACCAGATGACTACAAAAAAACCCCACAATCCTTCCATTCGCCGTCATCCAGTCACAACTGATGGAGCTTCTTGGATGAGAAGCGAAACATTTTCTTGATCTCCTTCTTTTCCAAGGAAAAAAAAAAGTCCAGTTGCCTTTTTGAAAAAAAAAAGACCTTTGAGACAACCATGACCTGGATGATTAAGACTCTCCATAGACATTTTGAGAAAAAGGTTTCTTTGTTAAATGCCATACTTTGATTTTAAAGACAGTATTATTTATTTATTTATTTATTTATTTATTTATTTATTTATTTATTTATTTATTTATTTATTTATTTATTTATTTATTTATTTATTGGTTCAATTTATAGGCCACCCTTCTCCGGAGACTCAGGGCGGCTTACAATGCGTTAAGCAATAGCCTTCATACTTTTGTATATACCTGCTTAGTAAGGCTTTTGCCCCCCCCCCCAAAGCGGTGATCTTTTTTTATACAAAGTCAGCTTATTGCCCCCACAATCCAGGTCCTCATTTTACCTACCTCGGAAGGATGGAAGGCTGAGTCGACCTTTGAGCCTGGTGAGATTTGAACTCGTAGTAATTGCAGGCAGCTGGCAGCTTGTGCTACTTAACAGCACTTTAGTCTCCTGCACCACCAAGGCACCAAGTAGTACTTGTACTGCTTTGGTTGTCACATACAACAGCAAGGAAACCACTGAATGTCTCAGCTATGACTACTGCAAAATCCCTGTCTGTCTCATACATCCACCCCCACCCCAATTTAAACCGTACATCACCCTAGCCCTGTGATGGCGAACCTATGGCACCTGTGCCACAGGTGGCACATGGAGCCATATCAGTGGGCACATGAGCTCAGCTTTGGCATGCATTCACATGCTGGTCAGCTGATTTTCGGGCCTTTTGGGCCCACTGGAAATCAGGAAAAAGGCTGTTTCCGGCCTCTGGAGGGCCTCTAGGGGAGTGGGGAAGGCCATTTTTGCCCTCCCCAGCCTGCTAGAAAGGCTCTGGAGCCTGGGGAGAGCGAAAAAACGGGCCTACCTTGCCATCGCATGCCAAAAGTGGGGCTAGTGCAGGGAAGTTGCACACGTATGCGCGGGGCGCACACGCATAGAATTATGGGTGTGGGCACGCGTGTGAGCGAACCCCCCCACACTACCCCCACTTTTGGCACGCGATGGCAAAAGGTTAGCCATCACTGCCCTAGCCACTCTATGTATCTGTTGAAATAAATTGCATTTCATGAAAGCTTCTAAAATCTGTTAATCGGAAAATGTGCTACCAAGCTCTGATTGTCACTTGTTACCCACAGTATTGAAAGATCAATTTTGTAAACAATTACAATGCTCAATTTACAACCACAACTGAGCCCAAAATGTATGTGACTAAGTGAGAAATTTGTTAAGTGAATTTTGCCCCATTTTACTACTTTTCTTGCCACGTTTGTTAAGTGAATCAGTGCAGTGGTTAAATTAGTAACACGGCTGTTAAACAAATCTGGATTCCTCATCGACTTTGCTTATCAGAAGGTTGCAAAACCTTCTGATCATATGATGCTGGGACAGTGCAAACATCATAAATGTAAGTCAACTGTCAAGAATCCGAATGTAAATCATGTGACCATGGCGATGCTGCAACAGTCATGTTAAAGATGGTCAGAAGTCACTTTTTTCAGTGCCGTTGTAACTTTGAATGGTCACTAAGTGAACTGTTGTAAGTCGAGGACTACCTGTATTTGATCTCTCTGCAGATTTAAAGAAATAATTTTACAAACAAACGAAGAGGAAGATCAAGGATAGACATTTAACTTTTATTATATATTAATGGTAACTCTTGAAACTGCCAAGTGGAAAGCCCTTTTTGCATGCAGGTAATCCTCAAGTTACGACAGTATTTTGGATCAGAATTTCCATTGCTAAGTGATATGCTCATAGTGCCAATATTCTGTTACTGCATCGCTTAGTGACAGCATTATTAGTAGTCCCTACTATCTCATTAGAGAGCAACAGGGAACCAATACACAGTACATATAAAGCTCTTTTTGTACCTTAGGAGAAGAGGCTTATATTAATATTTTTTTTGCTCATCAGAGCCAGATGGAAGACAGGCCATCTCACATCCTTCTGATGGGGATTATAAACAGTATTGACTCCCTTAATGGGAGTCTAGATGGTCTCGCCAAGGTGGGGGAAAATAGGGTAAGAGATCTGAATATAATCCTTATTTATTCTTTTTGGGAGGATCATAGTAACTGGAAGAATCAAATGCTTTCTACTATTTTGAGAACTGTTAGAACCTTGTCTTCTAGTAGGTCTTTCCTTCTGTGATCCAATGGGATAATATAACAAATATCTGAAGACAGGGCTTTTTGGCAGGAAAGAAGGGAAGGAGAGTAAGGCACTGCAGCTCCCATGTACTAATCCACTAGAAGTTGCTTAGCCTACAGTTTTATATTTTAGAGAATCCACCAGCAATATAACTATAGCTAACATATACGGGATCTATAAGAAGCTTATTGTACGAATAGATGTATTGCTAACACTAGTTGGTCTTTTGGAGTGTGCTTTAATTCCCAACAGCGATAAGCAAAGAAAGAGGCGACAGACAAAAACAGAAAAACAGAGTAGTTCACAAAAGTAATAGTAAAAATAAATAAACAAAATGTGAAAAAGCATAGGCAGTAGAACTATGCCAAGTTTCAAAAGTGGTTCACTGGAGCCTTCATTCTGAGCTTTACTGTGCTGTATTGTTTGAATATATACCAAGTTCCATAACCATGAACAAAATCATAACCTCAGAAACTGTAAAGCTATATCAATTACAGGATGAGTGAATGTACTGCAGTGTATTGTTAAAGGATACTCACTCAGATTTTCTGGAGTCCGTGGAATCTGTTTCCTTGTCAAGAAAGGATTTGAGAATAAGGTACTGATCAGATCCCCTACATCCTTCCCAGTGTTCTGGGGTGAATCAGATATTATTATATCTGCCACCTGCAAGAAAATATAACATACTTAAAAGAGACGAGCCGCAGCTACCAGTACACTGCTGAAACATGCTACCTGTAGAAGATGAGCAGGCTGAGCCAAGTGGGGGATGGAGGTGTCAAAGGCGTTGTAAGTCCCTTCATGCCTGCAAGAGATCTAAATCCAGCCTATCTTGAATGCCTCTCTTATCTCCTGCCCATTTTCCCATAATGGCCAGTTGGTCAGATTCTTGTAGAGAGCTTAAACTTGCAATAAATCTTTATATTCATTTTGAACTGCCTGAATCTCTGGATTTCCCCAGCGTTTTGACACTACCCTTGGAAATTAACCTGCCTTTTGCCCCCTTCATTGGCATATATTCTTCCTATCCTGAGTTTCTCTTAATTTCGGAACCTGCTTTATTATTTATAGAGCGACTAGATAATGCATAATAAAAAATGATATGAATACTGAAGGAAAATTAAACATTACAGTCAACGTAGAGCAAACCAGTATAACTTAAAGAGACTACAGGCAATAAATAATATGACGCTACCAGATTCTGCATGAAAAGGGATTTTCACTTGAACACTCAAATATGCTCTGGGCTGTTTTCAACCCTCTGAAAGAGGATGAGAGATGCTGGGGAAAGTATGTTTCTCCAGCAGATTGTTCTGCAAGTAGTTAACCAACAGTGAATACTACATAATATTCTAAAATTTTAATAACATAAAGATGTTATCCTTATTGCATTCACTTGTCTAATATAAACTCTGGATTTTTAATTTTTACTTATAGCCACTCAAGCTATCTCTGCTTTTTATGTAAATGAGTATCCTCAAAGAACTTCAGATTATGTAATTACTAATGTTTATTTCTTTTAACATACTCTTTACCTCTTCAGCCAGCTGTTCTTGGGCTTTCTTTAAAGGATCTCCTTTTTTAGCTGATGGTGTTCTAACTGAATCAGTTTGTCTTTTCTTCCCACTTTCTATGCGTCTAGAATTTCTTCCTTTATTCTCTAAGATTTGAAACAGCGAATTATCAGTCCTCTTGGGAGTTTCAACATTTGATGTCTGAGGGACAAAAAAAAAAGTTGAGCTTTCAGGGGTAGACCAATATTTTATATTTGCAACAACTGCATTTTAATTTTTATTGCATATCTAGTATTCATGGGTCCCAAGAAAAGGTGGGTCAACCATATAAGAACCAATATAAGATTCTATTAGGACCAATGAAAATGGTGGGTTACCTTTTCAGAGTGTGTAGCAACTTTCAAAGTCCTAAAAATATAAGAAAGCCTTATTATTAAATGTACACTGTTAAAATAATGTACTTGTACAGCCGCTGAAACCTGTATGCCCCGTATCTGTCCGTTACAATTTCTCTCAATTCATCCCGGTCATCAAAAGGCAACGTTGTTATAGGGAGAGCTTGTGACAATTAGAGCAAAGCTTTTCTCTACTTGAGTATCAGCCTCCCATGCATACAAGTTATGTGCATAGATCAGGAATATAAGCATACAAAAAAATGTGTTAGCAATGATTCCTGCACACAATATCAAAACTATGTTGACAATAAAAAGATAACTTATCAGAGTAAACTAGAAGTAGAAATTTCCATCTCTTGGACCCAAGAAAAAAGATGAAGAAAAAAAATATAAAACCAATATCTAGTTTTAACACTTTGCAGAGGTACACTTTAAATTTTATTTTTATCTTGTAATACAGATGTATTTAGCTGTTTCCATTTAAAGAATCACATATAATCTAAATATACATTCTGTTTCTTTATAAGGTATGGTCCCAAGTTATTTATACAATGTTAATATATGCTACTATTCTATATAAGGACATATTAAAATCATACCTTTCTGTGATTGTCTTTGTTGAATAATCTTCATTTCCCAGTGTCTTCCCAACTATTACAAATTCATCTGCTTGAACATTCTTTTTGGTCGAAACTAAATACATTTTTTAAAAGGGAATCAAGAATTGTGTTTAGTTAATAATATAAATATTTACCTTATCACTAGTTCTAAGGAAATATTGTTGTATTTACCAGTAGTCTTATCAGGCCCCACTCCAGAGATGAGACAGTGGAATCTAATCAAATCCAATTCTTTATTTGCCTACACTAATAGACACAATCTTGTCAAACTAAAGCTATCACTTTCCAAGATACTAGATATAACCGGAGAGGTTCTAGGTTGTCATTTCCCTGTACCTCTTCCCTCCTCCAGTTCTGGACTGCACAGTCTCTTGATCTGGGTCTCTTCCTGGGAACCCTCTGAGTTGACAAAATCCTCCCCTTCTGCTATTGCAGGTACATATTCCTATCACAAGTCCTCAATTTACAACCAAAATTGAGCCCAGAATTACAGTTGTAATTTGTTAACAGTCATAAACTGATATACCCACATGACAAGAACTAATTTCCTGGCCTTTTTTGGAGTGGTCATTAAGCAAATGCCAGTGTTGTTAAGTAAACATATTCATTTGACAGATTAATTATATATTATGTGAAGCAGTACTATCATGTGTCTGTTTTAAATCACCTTCCAATTAGCTTCATTGGATAACTATCAGTCCTAGTGTTTTAAGAAAGGAAATTTATCTTTACTTTACTTTTACCATGTTATTTTATACCCTATAATCATCTACTAGTCAGTTATCTTTTTTTTCTAACTTAACAATCCCCCAAATTCTAAACTTTTTATCCTGATCAATTTGACAATCTCCTTTTCCCAAATCTATTATATATTTTTCCAGAAATGTACTTACTATTCTCTTGTTTAATAATCTCTAGCATGACATTCACTTTTCTCGCAGCTGGCACACTTTCATTGAGCTATCAGTGTGACCAAGTAATTTATTATAGACAGCTCAATCCCATCAGTATATACGTGAAGTTAAGAGGAGGTGTTCCACTGTAAATCATTTCACACTTCTTTAAATTAAAGTGTATGTTTGCCACTTAACTGTTTTTCTTGTTTAAAGAAATCATTCTGGAGCTTTTTATGAACCTGAGTGATTTGGCTTAATAGACAAACTCAGCAAATTTATTGCTTATCACTAAGCAAGATCACTATCAAAGGAAAAAGAACAGTCCCAAACTCACATCTTTAAGGGGCTTCCATTTCTTTGTCCACATGTTCCTATTTTTTTGGTTTTGCTTTTATACTGTTACTAATTCATAAAATGGTAGGTACTTTTAACCCACGATGGCTAAATTTGATGGGAACCTTTGTCTTTTGAAATTCCAAGTACGGAATGTCAACAGGATCGCCCCTGTGCTTCTATTGATACTCTAAAAAAATTCTAGGAAGTTGGTGAAACAGGATTGCAAAGAGTGACCACATGATCACAGGGCACTTGGTAGCTGGTCATAAATGCGAACATAAATGTATTCGAAATGCAGCCATAGTACTAAGAACGGTGTGACATTTTATGATGTCCAGAAGTGACATCATGATGAGTCATAAACCATCCCTTCTGTGGTTGTCATGATCGCAAATTGTTATTACAACACCTGATTGTAAGTCAAGGACTACCTGTATCGCTCTTTAAATGAACATAGTGCTATGTCAGAAAGGCTGCATATAATATTTATATACTAAAGGTCATAGGGATAGGTTTGTAAAGAATCTTAGTATTTACCTGGAATTAATGCAGGATATTGACAGAAGACACTCCTTTTATAAGCTTCTTCAGTAGCCGGAGTAAAAGAAAGAGGAGACATAGCGGGTAACAAATCAAGTGCCTTTAAAAATAATAATAATAATAATATATTGAAATGTTTGCAATTCAAATACACATGCACAAATAAAATAAGGTACAAAGCCAGCCTATTCTAAGTTCAAAAGATTGTCCTTTAATTTTAGTTTACAGATAAAAATAATGATAGGATTTATTTTATAAATGTATATGATTAAAAAGGTAAAGTTTCCCCTCACACATATGTGCTAGTCGTTCCTGAGTCTAGGGGGTGGTGCTCATCTCTGTTTCAAAGTCAAAGAGCCAGCACTGTCCAAAGACGTCTCCATGGTCATGCGGCTGGCATGACTAAACGCCAAATGAGCATGGAACGCTGTTATTTTCCCACCAAAGGTAGTCCCTATTTTTCTCCTTGCTTTTTTTACTTGCTTTCAAACTGCTAGGTTGGCAGAAGCTGGGACAAGTAACAGCTCACCCCGTTACGCGGCACTAGGGATTCGAACTGAACTGCGGACCTTCCGATTGACAGGTTCAGCTCCTTAGCCACTGAGCCACCGCATCCCTATGATTAGGGGATAATAAATTTGGCTTCTGGATGAAACAGTGCCATCTGGTGAGGTCCAGAAGGCATCAATTCTCTTTTGCAGTGTTTGTCCTATGCAACAATATTCCCAAGATTGACCATTCATAGGGATCCGAAAACTTGTTTTTTGCCCAGTCAGTGGTGGGATTCAAAATTTTTTACTACTAGTTCTGTAGGCGTGGCATGGTGGGCGTGGCATGGCATGGCTTGGTGGGCATGGCAGGGGAAGGATACTGTAAAATCTCCATTCCTACCCCACTCCAAGGGAAGGATACTGTAAAATCTCCATTCCCACCCTACTCCAGGGGAAGGATACTGCAAAATCTCCATTTCCTCCCGATCAGCTGGGACTCGGGAGGCAGAGAATAGATTGGGGCGGGCCCAGTCAGAGGTGATATTTACCAGTTCTCCAAACTACTCAAATTTTCCACTCCCGGTTCTCTGAACTACTCAAATTTTCCGCTGCCGGTTCTCCAGAACTGGTCAGAACCTGCTGAAACCCACCTCTACTCGGTGAGAGCATGGGATTGGTCCATCCGTAAATGGAAGTTCATGAATGTAATATGAAATGATCAACCTGTTATTTTGGTTTTGATATCTGCTGTGTTTTGTCTTTAGTTCCTTCACTGTTATGCTTTTAACCAATTTTAAGCTACCATATACCAGATGACATGAGTTCTAAGATTTTTAATACCATAATTAATTCATGTATACCATGAAATAAACGATTATGGTATTAAAGTTCATAGAACTGTGTTTACCTATCATTCATACGGAGCACAGGGACATGCCTATTGGGACTTTTAAAGTCTTTTTGCAGATTATACACTGCAAATATCCTCAAAATGAATATATTCCTTCTTGCTCAATACATTACCTACTAAGCATATACTTACAGGATTTGGATCCTTAATTAAACGAAAAGGTGACTGGCCAAGACGATTTTTCCACTTCAAATGCCATTCCAATTGTTTTTCAGCAATTGATTGAGTTACTGAAATATGATCATCACATTTTAATTTTTGCCTATGGGAAAATTATTAAGAATATTAGAACATTTTAGCTGAATCAAAGATTTTACAAATGAAAGCATTTGCTCAAATACATTTGTTTCGTTATAAAAGCACAGCAGATTGCATTTAGTATTAAGAAAGTGACATTATTTCTGCAATGGAATTTTCCAAAATCTGTATGTGCTGCAAATCACCTCTGGATTCTAATCATCTTCAGCAGTGTTTCTCAACCTCAGAAACTTTAAAATCTGAGGATTTTAACTGCCATAGGTCTGGACTTCTGCCAGAATCCCACATACTGTGCCTTGAAATTCCTGAGATTGAAAAACACTACTGTACAGTGTATCTAGAGTTACAATATTTAGTTACAATAGGGAGACAAAATTTATGTATTCTACTGACATACCGGAAGTATTTGACATATCACACAAACGACTAGCTCTGAACAGTTTTTAAAAAATTATTGTAGTTACAACATTGTCACAGTCCATGTTTCCCAGGAAAAAGAAAATCACAGGATGCATATTGCACCTAATCATAAATTAATTAATAAATGCTGTAAAGATTCTAAATGGCAACCAGCAAAGCTTGTCCTTAAATATATTTAATAGTCCATTAAAGATCATAAGATATTTTTCCCCCAACAGAAATTTGACAAGAATATTTCTCACAAACTGGCAATTAAAGAATGTGTTTATTAGAATTAACTGCACTTTAATAACATGAACCTGCAAATAGTTCTTGGTGTATTTTCATATGGATGTTATGAACAACTTTCCATAATATACAAGTGAGAGAATTCCAGTTTTGTTTACATAATCAGACTAAAATGAGTACTATATCCATATGGTTTTTCCTTTCTTCCAACACAACCTTAAGTTTATAAAGAGTGTTAAAGCGAAAGATTTTCTCTAATGTTGACACCAGGCAGCTGATGCCCAATAAACTAGGATCAATAAATTATGGATAATTTGCTTGGATCAGATTGAGGTATTATTTATGTTAAGTAATCTTGTATGGACTGAATTAAAATACACAATAGTAAGATGCATATTGCAGAAATGTAACAGTTTATTAAACAAAATTGTCACATCTTAATTGGATAAGTAAATCTATATTATTCCATAACTTTATTAAAAGGTTTGTTTGGAAGGCTCCGGAATCCACAGAACAGGGACCTCTGAACTTACCTCAGTGACTTCAGCCCCAATAAAGTCTCATTCTGGAATCTGGTGTTTCCTTCAAGATCCTGAAGGTCTACTTTGAATCCTTTCTTGTCAACATGCCGACGCTCATGCAACAATAACTCCAAGGCTTTGGTTAGTAATTGGATAATGGTTAACATGTTCAGTTTTCCCTCTTCATACACATTCCCTATAGGAAACTTTAAAATAAAGAAAAAAAATTGATTAGCATATACTGAATGAAGAGCACAATTGTGTGTGCAATGTCTTGCACAGGGCATAAAATTGCACACGCTATTCTCACAAATTGTTGTTGTTATTATTATTATATTTTTTAATTATTATTCTCACAAATGGCCCCATGATTTTTTTAAACTTGTATTTGGTTTATCAAGCCCTTCTGCTGGAACAGGAGCCTTGGTAGCGCAGCGGACTAAAACTGCTGTTAAAGTAACACTTAGCTGCCAGCTGCCTGCAATTACTGCGAGTTCAATTCTCACCAGGCTCAAGGTTGACTCAGCCTTCCATCCTTTCGAGGTAGGTAAAATGAGGACCCGGATTGTGGGGGCAATAAGCTGACTTTGTATAAAATAGAACACCGCTTGGGGGGGGCCGAAAGCCCTACTAAGCAGGTATATACAAAAGTATTAAGGCTATTGCTTAACGCATTGTAAGCCACCCTGAGTCTCCGGAGAAGGGCGGCATATAAATCAAACCAATAAATAAATAAATAAATAAATAAATAAATAAACATGAGCAAAATTCCAGAATGACAAGGAAGTACTGGTTAGTACTATTTTGCTTCAGATTAACAAAAATCATTGCTTTTGTAATGCTTGTTTCAATAGTTTTAGCTTTAAGGTAAAAGTAAGCAAATCGGGCGATTGCTGTCATTCTTAGGTATTTAATTCTTCTTATATTTGCACTGAAACCATATGGTTACAGGGAGTCAGGAAACCGTACCTTTTAAAATGTATCTTATGAAAAGGCCTATTACAAGCTAAATAAAATGCACTTTACACATTTTCCCATTAAGAGACTTTTTAAACCAAATTTAACCATCCGGTTTTTATGTATTTGTCTGTTATTTGTCATAAGGAATTGGTTTCTGAATTTAAACTTTTGACCTTAAAAAATCCCTTTTGTGCCCAAAGTTGCGAAGAACATATATTTTGGCTATACAAACAGGACAAATACTCCTAAATCTTTTAATTTTACAGGAATCAAAATGAGCTTATTTTGGATTAGTTGCAACTACCAACAATGTACTTTAAATGCTATCTGGAAAGTATTCAAGTTTTTTTAAAAAATTTTATTATAATCTAACAATGTCTCAAATTAATCTCCCTCATTTTAACCAATCATAACATCAGCCCATCAATTTCAATGAATTAATCAAGGGACAGCAAGAAGCAGAACAATATTCTACAAATATTGACTATCTGAATAGAAGCACAGATACTAAGAAACTTACTTTATACATTTCTTTTTCTACTTTTTGAAGCAGAGGCCGTGGAATGCTAACAGAAACACTTGTGCCATCTAATGTATACTGATCAACATGACCTTTTACTACTGAATCCACTATTTCTCTTTCTTTTTGCAAAAATGTCAGCGTTTCCATTACTGTTGCCCATAAATAGCGAACCTTTGGAAGGGAAAAAAAAAAAGATTTTTCAGCAAGCAAGGGGAAAAAAGTGCAATTATGTAAATAAATGTTAGATGTAGATTATTGAAAATCTGTTGACAGATACTCACCTTTTCAATTCTTTCTGTGGTATTAATCTGGCCAGAATCAACTTTTTTCCCCATTCTACCCAAACAGTGAGAAACAAACAAACAAAAAACCAGTTATTAAAGATAACAATGTTTACATTGTAACTGTTATTTTTCTGATAATTAATAGAATAGCAACAGTAAACATATAAATAGAGAATCACATTTAAAACCTCTGTTACCCATACTTTCTAGACTGTCATATTTATCTTATAGGAATTACATTCCTAATATTTTATTATTAAGCCCTGGTGGCAAAGTGGTTAAGTGCAGTTATTGTAGGCAAACTGCCCACAGTCTGGAGTTTGATCCTGACAGGGCTCAAGGTTGACTCAGCCTTTCAACGTTCATAAAATGAGGATGCAGATAGTTGGAGACAATATGCAAATAATGCTGACACTGTAACCCACCCAGAAAGCGATGTAAAGCACTAATATATAATAATACAGTATATAAGTCTAAATATTATTGCTGTTTAAGAAAACAGGAAAAAAACACAAATGTAAATAAGCTGTAAAAATGCATTTCTAATAAAATATTACTTGCTTTTGCAATCGTTTGTCCAGATCCACATTTCCATATCTTAAATCTCTGATTTGCTTAGTAAAAAGCCTGTGTACAAAAAAAGCAAGCCACAGTTAAATTCTGTGGATGAAAAAAACCCTATGAAATATTATCAATTAATAACTATTGACATCAATTCAAATTATGAATTGAATTTTTCATTATCAAGTATCTTTTTCAATATCAGCAAGTAAAAGAATAATCTAAAATATACTCTTACCTACCAAAGTATTCTGCTTTGTTACATTCAACATCTTGCCTACAACTTTATAATCTACTGATCACATTTGTAGCTACTTTACTTACAGTGCTTTTTTCTGAAGTTCTTGAATCATCAAATCTTCCTTCTGTAGACACTGTGAAAATCTGTTAAGTGCCACTTGATATTTTGTAACAGCCATATTCAAGTCTGGGGCTCTTAAGTTCACCGCTTCTGGGTAGGGTATGCCAGCACCTACACAAAATGATTCCAAAATCTACATTGGGAAATATGAACTGAACCACCACCAAAAGGCAGCAGTATTTTAAGACATCCAAACCTCTCAATCAAGCAAGAGGTGGAAAAGCTGGATAGAACAAAGTTTATTTCTAATTTTTAAAACCCTTTGGTATTTTGTCCTACCTCTGAACGTTTCCTGCAATGAATCCATGAGAATAGCCTGCTGCACAGGACAATTCCATAGATGATACAAAGCTAAAGTTGACAAATTACATTCTATCAGAGCCCACTGCACCTTCCACTATACCATTTTGCTCCGGAAGTACCTAATCTTTAAATCTGGTGCCATAAAAGCAAACACACAAGCAGGCATCAGGTACAGCTGTAGTTAGTTGCATTAATTTGAACAACTCATTAGAGAACCATATATTCATTTTTGCTTTTGAATAATTTAATGTTACAGGTATTTGTTTTTTCACTAGATTGTCATATAACCCTATCCACTATTTTTTCAAAAAATTATTATTATCAGGCTCAACTTCAAAGTCCTTTCAATATTTGAAAATTATGAACTGTGTAAGTGTGCCAATATAACTTAAATCATATATTTCATCATTTTTTTGCTTTTTAAACTTAAAATTGTAGTGTTCAGGCTGCAATTAAATTCAATATATTATACTTAGCAAGGGTTCTGCAATAGGGTCATAGTTATTGGCTGGAATATGCGGATGGCTGGGTCCTTGGACTATACCACCTGCATGCAACCTTTCTGTGTGTGCCAATCCCAGGTGTGCACCTTGATTTATCCAGGAACTCAGAGAAATCAAGTGTCAGAAGAGACACCATCGAAGGAAGCACCATCGAAGGACTCAGCTGGTCTGACCAAATATAGGCAAAAGCTGACATCTTGGACTATCTTGTAGTGATAAGCATAGGAAAACACCAATATCTTTTCACCTTTATTGTATTTTATTTATTGAATTTAGAAAATACACATATCCCTCACAGAGAGACTCTGGGTGGTATACAAGTGAAATTTTAAAACCAAAACAATGTCTAACATTTAGTTAAGAGGCAAATATAGTTAAAATTCAATATAAAAAGTTAATCATAAGGCAGGGGGAGGGTGCTAACCAGACCCCTGACCTTGTGTTCCTTTGTGAGACCAAGAAAGGGGGCAAAGACAGGTCCTTGGACATTTCAGAAAGGCCAGAAGAATGGGATGCCAGCTTCGCCTCTGGGGAGAGAATTTTCCAAAGGACAGGAAGGGTTCTCTTCCTGAACCCTGCCAGTTGAAATTCTTCGACTGAGGGGGTTCGAAACATGCCTTCCCTACTTGACCAGATGGGACAGATCGATGTAATGGGCGAAGATAGTTCTATAAGTAAACTAGACCAATGTAACATAGAGCTTTAAAGGTCATGATCAAAACTTTAAATTGGACTTGTAAGGTGGTAATTTAATATTTTAATTATTATTAATTAATAATAAATTTAGTTATAATTTTATTGGTATTTATTGGTATTTTGTTCAATATATTTTTGTTGATTTTTTTAATAAAGTGATCAGGTTGTTCTCTATTTTTATTGTTTATTACACTGTGAACCACTCGGAGCGAGTTTAGAATTGAGTTTAGCTAATTTGAATTAAGTGAATGAAAAATGAAAAAGGTGAGAAGAAACTTTTTCATCACTGCTGATGATCCCCAACATCTTGTACTTGCAACAGAATGCTGGATGGATTCCATCAAACACTCTTTGCTTGCAACGATCTTTATTTAAAATCTTCTGAAATAGGTGGCTTTATGTGAGGAAGTTCCTCACTAGCATGAATTTCCCATAAAAAAAGTAAATTCCAAAATTTTGTTTCCCCACAAAACAGTATAGTAAATCATGATTGCTTACCTAGAGAGTCTACTTTAATATGATGCATTATAACATATCTTGCAAAGTGGAACATTAGATGAATGAATTTGGGTCCACCAGGAGAAAGAAATAATGAGGCAACAACTGAAGGGAAACTGTTTCCACATTCATCCTAGGGATTTAAAAATGTACAAGTGATAGTATCAACTTCCATTAAGTTCAAAAGAAGTTAAGAGTTCTCTTTAAGCAATAAAACCAGCACACTGAAATGTGGCTAATAATTATGATTAGCTTGTTAGACATCAGAGGCCTGCAGAAGTTAAAGCAACTATATAAGCATCCCTGGGCCAAAAGGGATGTTTCATAAATTCTTTTCCTATTATCTTAATTGCCTGGCATGCTAAAAGAATAGCTTTGGTTTTGCTCAAATACAATTAGCTTGCATTCACTGTTTACTAATATTATCCAACAAGCTCTGAATACTGTATTTCACAGAACACAAATGAATCTCAAGATGACTATAACAAGATATTAAGGATTGATGGCAAGTAGTTTTATTGATCAACTATCTTCAGGTCTGGGGAGACAAGACCTTTAAAGAGAATGAAAAAAAAAAGAGGAGACCCTTCCATATTTCATACTCTGGTATACTTTGTCTCCTTTGAATGTTACTTAGCTTTCCGTTTGAGTTTCTTTTTTCTGGTTAATACTTGTATAATATTATACTTGAAAAAGTTTTGGCAACAAGAACAAATTATTCTCTAGTTATCGCTTTCAGAATTCTTGATGCCATTCGTTCTGAAACTAATAGGAGCTTTAGTCCAAAGTGTCTAAAAGACATCATTTTGCCTAAGAAAATGAGCTGAGGTTGACTCAGCCTTCCATCCTTTCTAAGGTACGTAAAATGAGGACCCAGATTATGGGGGCAATAAGATGACTTTCTATAAATATACAAAAGTATGAAGGCTATTGCTTAACATATTGTAAGCCGCCCTGAGTCTCCGGAGAAGGGCGGCATATAAATCAAATTAAAATAAAAAAGAAACAACAGTAATAGCAGTAAGAAATCAAGCAACATCAATGACAAATTTTAGAGATAGTCTTTCAAAGACAACCTTAAAATATATATTAAAACATATAAGGCAAATATATGGACACCTTTTCATTCTTACCAATACTTACTGATATCCTTTTTAGCCATTCATAACACTGCTTCCTGAATTCAGAGTCTGCCTTTTTATCTGTGGGAGGATAGCAAAATCTTTCCATTCCAAAGGAAAGGAAAGAGAACAATTTCAATAAACGTGCAAGGAACCATAGTTTTAAGGTAGCTGAGCAATACAAAATAGTCCTGACAAAGTTTAACTACATTTGTGTTTGCATTATTGCATATTGACTTAGTTTTTACTGTAGAAGCTTCTTATCAACAAGAGAAATACTTATACATCATTGTGCTGTAGTTCTAAAATAGTTCTAACAAGGCTGGATCATTGATACAGAATTTCTCTTTAATAAAGGCTTCCAGCAAGACTTCCGGCATCAGAGTGGAGCTCCTCCTTCTGACCATAGTTCTTTGCTTTTTTGGAGCAGCAAAAGGATCTTCAACATTACAATTTCCAACATTCATATTTTCAGTTCCACTTCAATACAAGTTATAAAATAGGATGGCACTGTAAATATGAATGTTTTGGGGGAAGGAGGAGACATCATGGTATAAAAGAATGACAACAATATTTTGATGAGCCATGAGCGAATCATTCTAACAACCTCCTCCAGTGAGGAGAGTAGTACAGCAAGCTTGTTCTAATAATCATAATTTTAGTTTGTTATGGACTTGTTAACTAACTTTAAGAAAGACTAAGTAATAAAGTATATTTTATTAAATGTTACACTCACCTAAAAACCTCATTACAATGTGACTGGTCCAGCTTTGAAAACAAGAACCATGCAACAATGTGAAATGCATCTTTGTTTGGTTTATCAAACAAGTTCCTTAAAAAAAAGTTTAAAAAATAATTACTCCATATGCAATTATAGGATAATTAACTGGACTGACTTTTTTCCCTAGCGGTATTCCTGCTATATACTATCATTACATGTAGAAACTCAGTATGCTGCATTCACAATTCTATACACACAGTCTTTAGAAAAGATTGGTTTCTTTTGAAGAGAATGCCTGCATCTTACCATGAATCACAGGTTAATATAAATGGGCACCAGTTTAAATACTCTGCCAAATGCCACTTGTTCCTAAATTAGTTTTCTATAAACACTCAAGAGTAGTAAACTTATACTAAAAACAGTTCATATTTTCCAGATCTGACTAAAATTGTAGTTCAATCACACACAGTGACATCTAAGTTATTTCATAATTACAGTACAATGCAGGAAGAAAAAATCTGTTTAATTTTGAATAGGAAAATTCTACATGATACTCCTATATCAACAAGGTTTGGCTAATATTAATTCTCAAAGTAATGCATCTTTGAGCAAACATTCATTCTCAGGTTTATAGTTTAAAATAAATTCTACATCACCAACATTACATCATCATGATTTGTTTTAAATGTGGAAACGAGATCACCCAATATAAGTAATAGCAGGGATGGTTTTGATCAAGGTTACCCAAAGTGGTCAATATCAGTCCCCAAGGGTCAATGGGATTATCCAAGTGTGTTAAAATGGCTGGGGGTTAACAAGTTGTCAATAAATGATAGAAAGTCAATCTTTCCAGGCCTCCATACCGGCTCCACACCAGTCCCTCGTTCTGAATATGATGAAGCTGGTGGGAAGCTATTACCCAGGATTGAATGGTCAGCTTTCAGAAAATGGAACCTTAAGTTTTATTTATCTAATTTATATAGTAATCCATCTCACAAGCGACTCTAGGCAAAACTAAAACAATACATATCTAAAATAATTATCAATATTTTAAAAAGTTAAAACAAAACAAGGGATGTCAATAGTAATGGACCCACTTCATTAGTTCACCTGTCCCCAGAGGTCTCCAGGCCTGCAGGAAAAACCAGGTCTTAAGGGATCTTTGGAAGTCTAGAAGTGATAAAGCCATCCTCACTTTGGGGTAAAAGAAGCTTCCACAATACAGGGGGAAATAGCAGAAAAGCCCTGCTACCTAGATCCTGCCAAATATAGCAGAATAACAACTCTGCTATAACAGGACCCATAACATACCCATACTGTTCAATCTAGTGGGACAGACGGATGAAATCAAGGAAAGGTGGTCCCTCAATTAACCCAGTCTCATGCCATGTTATTTTATTCCTAGTATTATTAAATACTTATTAAATTATTTTCATATAACCAATGTTTCTTTGGAGGTTGATATTGATGAACAATCTGAAACTTCATGAAGGAATTGATCACCTAAAGAGTGGGGACTTCTGGTTTTGATAATGGGCCTTCAAGCCGGTAGAAACTCATACCAAACTCATACCAATCCCCACAGCAGGGATAGCTTTTAACAGAGGTAAAAGGGAAATAAAGGTAGTCCTTGACTTACAACATATTGTTTAGTGACTGTTCGAAGTTACAACAGCACTGAAAAAAGTGATTTATGACCATTTTTCATGCTTACAACTGTTGCAGCATCCCCATTGTCAAGTAATTAAAATTCATACATTTGGCAACTGACTCATTACAGTGTCCCGGGGTCATGTCATCACCATTTGCAATCTTCTGACAAGCAAAGTCAGTGGGGAAGCCAGGTTCAGCTTAACAACTGTATTACTAGCTTAACAACTGCAGTGATTCACTTAATATCTGTGGCAAGAAAGGTCATACAATGGGACAAAACTCATTCAACAGCTGTCTTGCTTAGCAACAGAAATCTTGGGTTTAATTGTGGTCGTAAGTCCAGGACAACCTGGAATACATTAATGGAGCAGCTTGCTTCCCACACCTGGCCCAATCCAAATTCCTAACACAGAACACTTGCCAGCCATCACAGGAATAGCAAAACTTTGTTTAATAACAGCAGAATTTAGGATAGTAATATTACTATATTAATATAACAGCAAAATATACGTTGTGGATTTTTAATGTTGTAAACCACCTGGAGTCAGCTGTGAGTTAGCCGGTCCTATGAATTTATATGCATACGTATACATATAACTAATGCATATTATAACTAATATTTATTTTATTTATTTTATTAAATTTCTATACCGCCCTTCTCCCGAAGGACTCAGGGCAGTGAACAGCCACGAGATAAAACACATAAATACAATATAATGTATTTATACATTATATTTATACAATATAATACATATAGTTATATAATACATAACTAATATGTATTAGTTATAGTTAAATACTGCAGCTTGTGCCCTTTGGCTATTTTATTTATTAGTTATACATACCGGCATAACTAATACATATTATAACTAATATGTATTAGCTATATGTATAACTATATACTATATAATATACTATACTATATAACTATATAAAAAATAAAATAACCGAAGGGCACAAACTGCCGTATTTTACCAGTTGCTGGGCAAAGTCTTCCCACTTCTCTAAAAAACAGACAATACAGATGCTGAAAAGGAAATCGAAGAGCGTCCCGTCGTCTCTTCACTTACACGCCCAGCCGGAGGTGAGTCGACAGTTTCCCAGCAGCGGCGTTTACCGCGGGATCGAAGCCCAGAGCCAAGAGGTAGAGCCAGAAGTGCTCCTTCTCCCAAGCAGGACGCGAGAACGGGTTGCTCATCTCTCCGACGCCGCCAGACCTCTCAACACCCACGGAAGGAGCTCCACAGGCTCGTCTCACGGCCAACCGTGCAAATGAAGCTCTTCCCCACCCCCCGCTCCTCACCCCTCGGCTTCTTTCAGGCAACGGCCGCCTTCACATTCTCCCCGGAGTAAATTCCGTTAATGGCACACCCCTCGGAGCCGCCATTTTGTTTAACCCGCCAAATTGTAAATCGAAAGCGGTGGGGGGTGGGGGCGGGCTTTTATGAATTACGGGGAAAATATTACCAAATCAAAGTCCTCGGGACCCAGGACCCTTCCACGTGATCAGCGGCTTCTCGACCAATCCGAAAGAAAGGAAGAATTTCCCATGATGCACGGCGGCGGAGTCACGCACGAAGGCGGAAACAGACATAATGCTATAAAAAGGATGGACTCGAGCTAGGACAGAGGTCGTCAAACTTGGCCGCTTTAAGACTTGTGGACTTCAACTCCCAGAATTCTCCACCTAGCATAGCTGGTTGGAGAATTCTAGGAGTTGAAGTCCACAAGTCTTAAAGCTGACAAGTTTGAGGACCGTGAACTAGGAGGTGGAGCTGCGATCGTAATTGAAAGGATATTTATCTTTTTAAAAAAATAATAATAGGTTTCTCGTTTCTAGAAAACTTCTTTTCCCAAGCCATAGCTCGAGCAATATTTTTCTATTATTTTCTTATAGAGAAAAAAAAATCTGGCAACATCTTTTCCTGCCAACAAAAGTTATTAATAAGTTTGTATTTTTTAATAAAATATGCTAGATGTTACCAGACGCCTAATTTACTTATTTTTATTTTTTGCTACTATAGACTAACGGATCTCCTCTTACAATTTTCTTGTACAGAGTTTCACTATTGTTGGCTTGTTGCACCTCATCAAATTATTAGTCACTCAGGGTAATGAATATAGTCGAAATTAGCATAGCAAGTACTTATTTGAAATTAGCTATGTCACAAGTAAATGCTTTATTCTCCATCATGTAAATAGTATCTGTACAGTATATCAAGAGTTAACTTATTTCCATTGCTTAATGTATGTATGTCTAACCACTCCCATATCTAGCTCCTCCCCTTGTATATATAAGGAGCTGTATGCCATTTTTCAGTGCTTCTATTTGTGAATATTCAGTGAATATAGAATGCCATCTGTGATTAAACAGAGCTTTATTTAAACATACTATTCTTACTTTAATTATTGAGTCTGATCCTGAAAATATTGCAACAATTTTGGTAGCAGAGGATGGTTAATTGACTCAATAAAAAATTCAACAATGTCTGAGAGAGAAAAATCAAAAAGCAAAAAAATAAGACCCAACACCAGGGCATATACTAAAGAAATGGAAGCAGAACAAGAAATAATTGATGAATACGCAACTGAAATATCGAGAGAATCTGAAGACTGTACTACAGACAACGAAGAAATAATAGATGAGAACAATGATAAAAAAGAAAACGAAATAGAAAATAACAAACTCAGGTCAGAAATACTAAAACTTTTAAAAGATCAAAAGAACGATGAAAACCTCATCGCGAACCTCCAAGACTTACTGAAAAAAAGTGGAGCAGCGAGAGAAAAGCACATCGTTACAGATGAAAATAAAGACTCAAAAAAGGTGAGCGATTTGTCTACAGACAAAAATGCAACGAAGGAGAAGAACAACGGTCCCGCGCAAAATTTTGAATGGCAGCCATCTTGGTTTCAACGAACCTTCAGTCTAAGCGATGAAGAGCCAATCAGAAGACAAGATTCAAAATATCTGGCGCGAAAGGACTTACTTGATGCAAAAAACAAAAGAGAAAAGATCCATACATCAGAAGAGTCTGACACAGAGACTGAAGAAGAATCAATAGAAAATCAAGTAGAGTCTGCAATGAAAACGCTTTTTGCAACTTTTGGGTCAAAATTGAAAATAACTAAAGAATCAGCGAAAAACTGCAGTAAAAAAACAAAAGGAAGAACAGTGAGTAAACGAACTTCCCGAAGATCGCACGCCTCTATGCAGACAGCGAAAGCATCGACGCCTGAACCCAGAGAGCCCTGCAGATACCAACCTACGCCGCAAACAATTCCAGAGACCAGCACTCTCAATAAAAGGACTCCCATCGCCACCAGGACTCCCAAGGCTGAACCAGAGACCGAGTCTTCCGAAGAAGAACAATGCGAGAGAGCTGCAGCGACGAGAACCTTTCACCATGACTTCAGGAGCGAAATGGACAATGCGCATGTGCAAAGCTACACAGACAGCTTCGAAGCAAGAGAAAGACAGAGACTGCCATTTAAAGTCGTCGCTAGCATCCCCATGCCATTCTGCGGTTACCAACACTTAGAAGACCATGGACTTCCTCCAGTTGTAAGTAATGGAGCTAACAACATTGGGAATTTACCCAATGATTTCCCAAAACTGAGGGTAGATGGTGTTAATTTACAAGAGTGGTGCCAACAGCTCCAAGTTGTCTTTATGAAAGAAAATTTATTGTTTTTCATTACTAACCCTCCAAAAAGACCTTGGACTTTAAGATTGGACTGCCTACACCATAGAGCATTTTTCTTACTAATATCCAGTATATCTCCTGCTATGTATCATAGTATTAAGTCAAATCTAACTGTATCAGAAATTGTTCAATACATGTTTAAGCTGTTTCACAGTGATAGTGTAGCCACTACAACAAGAATGTCTAAGGATTTCTTTTCAGCCAGGTTAAAATCTGGGGTCACCATAAGTGAACATTTAATATACTTAAACAAAGTCAGAGCAGAATTACAACTAAGAGGAGAAATAATTTCAGATCAAACAATGAAAAGTGTTATTATCAATTCGTTAGACCCATCTTGGAATAATTATATATCCCATTTAGATACAATCAATTTAGGGTATTTATCCATAGAAAACCTTTCTAATAGGTTAATAGCTGAAGACAATTCGAGAAGAAATCGTTATAATAATCACATAGAGCATAAGCAATATAAGAAAATGGCATTTCAAGAAAGGTACCATGAACCAATCAAATGCCATAATTGTGGGTCCAAAGAGCATAATAGAAGAGATTGTCCTAAATTCCTCAGAGATAAACATAGGACAGATCATAGAGATAGATATCACAACAGACAGTCATCCACTGACAGACATAGATATAGAAGTCCACCCATCTATAAGGAACATAGAGGGGGTAGAGATGATTCAAGAGATAGAAAATCTGGTTCATTGAATGGACTGAACAAACACAACAACAACAACATACATAGACCAGAAGATAACGATTGGCTCATTGACTCTGGTGCAACAAATCACACTACACACAACAAAAATATATTATCTTCGTTTGTTGAAGATAAATTTATAATCAAAGTAGCTAATCAAGAGAAGGTCCAAGTCATAGGTAGAGGAAATATAATCTTACCTGGCCTAGGAAAAATAGAGGGGGTATTGTTAATACCTGAAATACCTCATAACATACTTAGTGCAATAAAACTAAGCAGAGAATCTGGCATAAACATAGTCTTTTCAAAAGGGAATGCAGCTTTAAAGAAAAATGAAACAAGCGTAGGTACTGTCATTATAAAAGGAGGCTTACCTTACTTAATAACAAATGAAAGATGTTTACACAATATTGATTCCAACATAGAGGATGACAATGACATAAATAACGAAGAAAATAGTAATAGTGATAATGAGGAACATGAGGTAGTTCATAACAACAAAAACTCATCCAATGATAAAAGACCTAATATAGGCAAACCTATTCATGATGAATGTGCCCATATCTTACATAGAAAATTAGGACATGCTAGTTTTCCTGTAGTACAAAAAATGATTGAACATGCTGATGGTGTTAAAATAAAAAACTGTAAAAACTATCTAGAATGCTCAGTGTGTAAATCCACAAAACTCAAAACTAGCCCCAGGCCCAAAAAATCAACCAGGTCAACCAAACAAATCTTTGAATTAGTACACATGGACTTAGTTGGCCCATTGACACCATCAATCACATATAAAAAACGCTATTTTCTAACCATTGTGGATGACTACAGTCGTTATGGGTTTGTCTACACATTAAGACATAAGGATGAAACATTTCAGAAATTCAAAGAGTTTTACAAACGCATAGAGACACAACACAACATTAGAATAAAACAAATTATGACAGATAGAGGATGTGAGTTCATGTCAAAGGAATTCTCACGATGGCTAAAAGATAAAGGGATGTTGCATTACACATCTAGTCCTTTCTCTGCATTCCAGAAAGGAGTGGTAGAGAGAAAGAACTCAACACTACAAACCATGATTAGATCCACATTAGAAGATGCTGGTTTAGGTAAACAATTCTGGTCAGAAGCTTTACAATTTTCCAATTACACCCAAAATAGGACTTGGTCCAGCATAGTGAATAAAACACCATATGAAGTAATGTACGGTAGGAAACCTAAGTTAACACACATGCATATTTTTGGAGTCACTGCAGACGTACATATACCTAAACAATTAAGGCGTAAAGGTGAAAACATATCCAGAAGACTTAAATTCATGGATACGAAACAGGCACAAAAGGATACAGATTTATTGATAACAATAACAGATTCATAATTTCAAGAACAGCAGTATTTCATGAACAGGCCAATTGGTCCAAAATACACCTTAATGAAATATTCCCAAACACCAATTCAGACACTGAACATCAAAATGAGAATATTGAAAAGAAAAACAATAACAGCACATGCAAAAACAAAGTTAGAACATGGACAAATAGTCAACACAAAATAAAAATTGATTCAGTAACAAAAAAGGAAGCAAGGTATTTGCATGACAATGATAGTATACCAGTGAGAACAACCAGAAGTAACAGAAATCAGGTGCCTAATAAATACAAAGATTATGTAATGTGTATGAATGGAGAAATAGTAACACCAAACACTTATGAAGAAGTGCTGAAACTTCCCCCCAAAGAAAGAGAAAAGTGGGAATCAGCAATGACCAAGGAGATGAATAGCTTACAAGAATTGAATGTTTTTACACCCACACAAGCCCCAAGGGATAAGACTATTATTTGTACCAGGTGGATATATAAAATTAAAAATTTGGAAGGAGGTAACACACTGTATAAAGCCAGACTAGTCGCACAAGGTTATGCTCAAAGATATCCTGAAGATTATACAGACACTTACTCTCCTACTGTAAGAACTGAGAGTGTTAAAACAGCTCTAGTTATAGCATCAGCACTTAATCTCGAGGTATTTCAATATGATATACAAACTGCATATTTACATGCCAAATTAGATAAAGATATATATGTAAGAGCTCCTCATAGTCAATATACAAACAAAAATGATATATGGCTATTAAACAAAAGTCTATACGGATTGAAACAATCTGGCAAGCGATGGTATGAATGTTTAGTCAAAGTACTTAAAACTATGAACTTTGTTGCCACTACTGCTGACAATTGTTTCTTTGTTAAGAGTGAAGGTGATTCTTCAGAATTTGTATTGATTTATGTTGATGATATTCTATATATAGGCAAAGATACAAAAAGGAGAGAAACTTTTGTAACAAAACTCAATGAACACTTTTCCTTAAAATCATTAGGGAAAGTAAACAAATATCTTGGTGTTCAAATCAGCAAAACAAAGAAGGGATTCAAACTTTCCCAAAGGGATAAAATTATAGAACTCTTAAACAAATGTAACCTAAATGATGCCAAACCATGTGATACTCCCATGCAGACTGATTTTCTAAGAAACACTGATGAGTCATCTCCAGAATTTAAAGATAACACATTGTATAGGTCTGTTATCGGCTCTCTTCTCTATATATCTAACTGGACTAGACCTGATATTGCTTAACCCCTTAACTTATTATCCAGACATGTCAGTAAACCATTATCATACCATTGGGAAGCTGTCAAGAGAATATTAAGATACTTTAAAAATAGCTTAGACTTCTGCTTGTTATTAGAACCCAATAATACAAATGAACCCATTCTCACATGTTATGCAGATGCAGATTGGGCTGGTGATGTCACTTGTAGAAAAAGTACATCTGGCTATATGTTTTTCCTTAACGGCTGCCCAGTTTACTGGTACACTGGTAAACAAGATTTGGTAGCTACATCAACTACTGAGGCAGAATATGTCTGTCTGTCTAAAGCATCAAATAACCTAGTATGGTTTAATGATTTATTGTCTAATATTTGGAAAAAACCTTCATTGCCTTATATCATACATGAAGATAACAAAGCTGCCATCGAAATATCTAGATCTGATGCTATTGGACAGCGATCTAGACATATAGATATAAAATTCAAACATGTAAGGCAATTATCACAAGACGGATTTATTAAAGCTATTCATTGTGAAACATCAGAGCAAATAGCTGACATCTTGACAAAACCTTTACCTTCTAAACAACACAAATACTTAACTACCAAGCTACAAGTTTTATATTGTTCTGAATCTGAATGTAATTATTGTCATATGTCGAATCAGCATTTAGAGGGGGATTTGTCACAAGTAAATGCTTTATTCTCCATCATGTAAATAGTATCTGTACAGTATATCAAGAGTTAACTTATTTCCATTGCTTAATGTATGTATGTCTAACCACTCCCATATCTAGCTCCTCCCCTTGTATATATAAGGAGCTGTATGCCATTTTTCAGTGCTTCTATTTGTGAATATTCAGTGAATATAGAATGCCATCTGTGATTAAACAGAGCTTTATTTAAACATACTATTCTTACTTTAATTATTGAGTCTGATCCTGAAAATATTGCAACAAGCTAATATGCCTTTAGTTGGTTACACAAGGGATTCCCAAATTGTGGGTTGGAAGAAGTAACCTTAGATGTTACAGCATCTCACCAAAATGAGATTATCTCAAAATGATGTTACATGTGCAAATCCTGCCATTTGTGTATTGTGGTCCCCATGTATGACAGGTAAATCATAATACAGGTAGTCCTCAACTTACAGTTCATTTAGTGACCATTCAAAGTTACAGCAGCACAGAAAAATGTGACATGACCATTTTTCACACCTTTGCAGCGTCCCTATCATGTAATCAAAATTCAGATGCTTGGCAACTGACTCATATTTATGACGGTTACAGTGTCCTGCGGTCATGTTATCCCCTTTTGCGACCTTCTTACAAGCAAAGTCAATGGGGAAGCCAGATTCACTTAACAAGCAGGTTACTAACTTATCCAGTGATTCACTTAACAACTGTAGTAAGAAAGGTGGTAAAATGCGGCAAAACTCTGTCTCAATTAATAACAGAAATGTTGAACTCCATTATGGTCATAACTTGAGGACTACCTGTATTCAGTACATAAAGTTGCAAAGCATTTTTTTCAGATCCACACCATCCCAAATCCACAAATACCTATGAATCACAATCCATTTTATAATGGGACCTCACTCAGAAAATGGTTTCTGGACCAGCAGTGCATTTTTTGCTCTGCTAGCTAGACAAATGACTGGTTTGGTTGCTGGGAGCTGGTCTCTCTAGGATTAGTCATTCCTGGATTAGAAAATGAGGGATGCGAAATCAACATGAAAGTCCTTGGATTGTCCTGCCTGGCCTGGAGGTGAGATTCTGAGGGTTTAATCTCTTTGGTAATCTCAACCAAAGGAGGGGCTCACATCCTATCTGCAGTCTTTTTTTTTTTTGGAAGAATGCCTCTGCTTTCAACCCCCCTTTTTTGCAAAACTTTATTTTTTCTTCTCTTTCTGCATGTTAATTGCTGGCTGTGTGCTGGAATTTTGATACTTTCCCTTGTTAATTGATAGCATGAATGTGTTAAGCAATAGCCTTCATACTTTTGTATATACCTGCTTAATAGGGCTTTCGCCCGCCCCCCCAAAGCGGTGTTCTTTTTTATACAAAGTCAGTTTATTGCCCCCACAAACCGGGTCCTCATTTTACCTACCTCGAAAGGATAGAAGGCTGAGTCAACCTTGAGCCTAGTGAGATTTGAATTTGCAGTAATTGCAGGCAGCTGGTGTTACTTAACAGTGCTTTAGTCTGCTGCACCATCAATTTTAAAATAAATAAATTATAAATGTTTTTCACACAGTGGCAAAAGTCAAAGAACTGGATATCTTCTTAGCTTTGAATAGAATAGAAAAATATTCAACAGGATAGATAGAAGATACCTTCAAAGATTGTAGAAACTGACCAAGAGAGAGCTACTTTGGTGTGGTGGTTAAGGTACCAGGCTAGAAACTGGAAGCCATTTGGGCGACTTTGTACCAGTCATTCTTAATCCAAAGAAGAAAATAGCAAACCACTTCTGAAAATCCTGCCGAGAAAACGCCAGAGACTACTCCAGGCAATTACCCAAATAAAGATTTACTCAAAGGAATGTATGCACACACATATGCACACAAACACACAGTATTTGACACTGCCTGCAAATTATAAACTATATGGACTGGGCTAAAATTGAGTACTGAAAATCTACTAATTTATTCTATTATGCATAAGGAATTATTGGTTACACTAATAATTGTTTGCCTTATTTCCTGAACATAATGCATGTCTGCAACTGAAGCATATCAAGAGCTGATATAGCTAATAAGCGACTATTGGATTTTGGAAACAATGAGCCAAAGCCAACTACAATGCATGAAGATAACAAGAGCAATATTCTACTTTCCCTGAGATTAGATGACATACAAAATACATGGATGCTTAAAACTATTATATAAAAGATGTTTAACATAAAGGGATTGTTAAAACAACTCTGACCCCTGGGGTCATCTTTTGAGAGAAAGGTAGAACAGGCTGATGTTATCAGAATAAACATTATGTTTTAGACTTACCCTATCTTTTTTAACCCCAATGCTGGACAATCCCATGATCATTTCAGAAGAGTGTACATCAGAAACAGAAAAATAATTACGGTAGCAAATGAGCTTCAATAATAAATCAATATTTACTTACCTAGACAGATAAATGGAATGATCATAAATGGGCAAAAAAACAGTAGGAACAAGACTGATTTCAGACTTTCTGCTGGCTTCCCCATTGATTCTGTATGTGAAAAGCTAGCAGAAAGTGTCAGAAATCCGGAACTTGTGATAATGGAGACAATGCAATGTGAATAAAACTAGTCTGAACATCACGAAATTTCAATTTCATAGGAGTAATTCCTGGATTTTTACAGCTGATTTTAGGTACCTTGATTTAAAAATTGTTGTGGTCTAATGTATCATTTGAGCTAACTCGAGGGTACAAATAAACGCAATGAGAGTTTTAATAGTATATAAATATTGCTCTCTGGCAGAAGAAATAAGATGTCCTCACCAAGCCACTATCCTAAAGTTCAAGGACCTATGTAAAATGAATAGTTGCAATTTGGTGCATATACCAATGGGAGGTAGTGTTGGAAGCCATCTATAGTAGGCATTGACTCATTATATTTACTCAACCCAGTCGGAGCAACACATGTTGTCAGGTAGGGATTTTGTGCTGGTATTTATCATTTGTTTGGCATCAATGCATAAGCTAGAACAATGATGGCTAACCCTTTTGCCGTCACGTGCCAAGAGCGGGGGGAGTGCGTGCCCACACCCATAATTCAATGCACCCCACCCCCTCATGCATGTGCGCACGACCCCCCTGTGCTCCCCCCACTTTTGACACGCGATGGCACAGTGGGCCTGCTAGGCCCATTTTTCGCCATCCCTAGGCTCCAGAGGCTTTCTTGGAGCCTGGGGAGGTCGAAAACGGCCTTTCCCACCCTGCCCGAGGCCCTCCGGAGGCCAGAAACAGCCCGTTTCCCGACTTCCAGTGGGCCCGGAAGGCGTGAAAATCAGGTGGCTGGCGCGCAACGCTCGTGTGCCCACCGATATGGCTCTGCATGCCACCTGTGACACACGTGCCATAGGTTCGCCATCACGGAGCTAGAACTTCTGTCAGCTGCCTTGTCAACTCACTATATTATACCTTATAGGAAAAATTTGTTTGGTACTCATCCTTTTTGGTACTTATCACACCTCCTGGAACCAATTAACGATGAATACTAAGGTACTACTGTATTACTATATAGGATATCATCTGTCTGATGAGGAACTGATGCAGTGTCAACTCCTGTGATCTTATATGAAACAGATCATCCAAAGGCTACATAGGATTTGTAAACTTCTAGAATGTAGCATTACTCAAATGATCACTTATTATATTTTTTAAAACAATGGGAGTTAAATCTAAGGGTTCATTAAACTGTGTGTAAGAACTTTCCCTTTCAGCCATGACTTTACATATGCAACAACTATTTTTTCATCAAGTATTTTTTTCTGGAATCGAAGACAGAAGCATATTGTGTTGTTCATGGAAATCACTTGTTTTTTAAATCAATATAAGGGTGTTGAGTAGCCATTTCCCCAGATCTAGCACTATGTCATATTATCAAAGATACTGTAACCTTATATGACTATATATTTAATTAATAGGGAAAGGAGTGAAAAAAGGCAAAATATTAATGCAATAATCAAATATCAGTTCAAACTTTATTTCCAAGGGATTTCAGTAAATATTTCTAACAACTTACATACTACATCTGATATTAAAGACGCTCGCTTTACATTACAAAGGAAGTAAATTATTTTTTAACCCTAGCTTTATGGAATCTACTAAATTAGCACCAAGAAATGTCCTCATATTCCCACAACAAATAGAAACGAAGTTCCAGTGGCATAGGAAAAGAAATGGTGATGACAACAAATAACAATCACACTTCTACAATGAGCAGAACCTGCAGGATAAATGCCATTTTCTCATATTTTTGCCATCATAGTACTTGCATCTTTATTGTTCTTTTCTTCAAACTCCTCCCCTTTTAGAAGGTAGTTTTCTTATATCCTTTTTGAGTGTGTACATTACTTCTCTTCAGACTCATTTAAATCTTAAACTTTATTCTTATATAAATGTAAAATCTAATGGGGAGTTGTGTGCTTTAACCTAATTATTTAAAATAAAAATAGTATTTCCTCTATGTAGCTGCCAGTTTTCTATCTGCAATTAATTTTAGGGAGCGGTATCAAGTTATGTGAATCCACAGCCAGAATATAGGTTTATTACTTTAATAACATCTTGGTTGATATGTTATTGAAGCACTGACATATTGGACAAGAACCTTATACTTTAAAGAGACACCAAATATTTTCATTGCATTAAAACAGCCTTTCTCAACTATGGATCTCCCAAATGTGTTGGGATTGTGTGCCTTGTCATCTGGGAATTGCACTCCCAATGTATTTGGGTAGGGCAAAGAGTATAAGAAAATTGTTTCAAAGTTTAATACAACTAATCACACAATTACAGAGAATTGAACAATCACGGAGAATTGAGCAATGTATTATTTTAGTTTGAAGTTTTTGCAACGGATTAAAATATAGATATGTTGCTCAGCGTAAGTGCTTTGCTAAGAAAGGAAGGAAACTTAAGACAGCAAATCATCTCATAGGCCACATTTCAGGTGAATTGTTAAGGCTATTGCTTCAAAAGCCATTATTGGCCCAATTGTGGTCTAAGCTTCAAAGGACGTTTAAGACCATTTCAATACATTTATCTATCATCTAAAGCATCTATGACTTATCTTAAGATACTTGTCTGTGTTCTATAACAATGAATCAAGAAGCTGGCTGATCTAAATTAAACAAAGATGCAGTCTCCAATAGCTATCATCCCATAAAGCAGAATTGTAATTAAGTGTGCATATGCACTGCATGTGTATCTATATGCACTGCATGTGTATCGATATGCAAGTAGATGCACATACACTCACACAGAGCACACACACACATTGTATTTAAAGGAACAGTTTTTTCTTATGCTTCCACTATTTGTTCCATGGTGATTGGGCCATTTGCATGGGAATAGTCAGGCAGTCCTTCTTCGTCCAAATCCGAGATGTCCGGTATCTCATCAGATTCTGAAGACAACTCTGTGATAGTGAAATCTGGAATCTATAGAAAAAATAATCTCAAATAAATTTGAAGGCAACATTTGAATTCTACGCACTTTCCTCCCCCACCTTACCCCAACATTAAGCTTAGGAAGTTCGTTTAATGACCGATCAAAGTTACAATGGGACTGGGAAAAAAAAGACTTTTTCAGTTACAACCTTCACAGCATCCCCATTATCATATGATCATCATTAGGATGCTTGGCAACTGGTTCTTATTTATGATGGTTGAAGTATCCAGAGGTCATGCAATCACCTTTTGTGACTTACTGGCAAGCAAAGTCAATGGGGAAACCAGATTCACTTAACAACAATGTTACTAACTTATCAACTGCAGTGATTCACTTATCCACTGTGGCAAGAAAGTTCGTAAAATGGGCAAAATGCACTTAATAAGTGTTTCACTTAGAAAATTTGGGTTCAGTTGTGGTCATATGTCGAAGCTAGTGCTCAATTAATTTGTGGAATCCTTATTACAAAACATGGTGATATCACTAACCAGGGGAGTTCTAAAAGGGGATTGGATAAATTAATGGGAGACAGTTTTTTTCAATAGCATGCCTCATAACATTAGTTGCAAGGAAACAACGATAGAATAAAGAAGGATAAGTTTTCATCTCCTGTTTGAGTGCATCCAATTGTATAAACCAAGTGACAGAATAGAGAGATGCCTCGTTGGCCCAACCCAACTGGGTGGTTGTTATCATACAGAGTTGTGATCTCTTAAATACACAAGATACAGATAACTAGAAAAAAAATACCATTATTCAAAAAAACAGAGAATACTAATGATGTTCACAAAGAGTCTGATTGAATGTTACCAGAAAGAACTTTTCATTACAATTTTAAAGACAATGAACACTCCTGGAGATCAACTGCTAGACCAGGTTTATTTCACATCGTTTCTGTTAATGAAATACGACACTCCAAAATATGATACTCCAGTATTTTGACTGAAAAGTTAGTCAATGGACTGAACATAACTTTGCATTAATGCACTGTACCCCTTTCATCTTTGCTGCAGCATATCCTGATACAACTAGGAAAAATCCCATCTCTTCATTTGTATATTAAAATAAAATGGTTTTATCTATCTATATAAATAAAAATGTAAATGTTTGTTTGTTCAAAATCTTAAATCTCCGGTCCGAAAATTCTTCACCGATTGCTTTGATATTTGGACACAACATTGCATTCAAATACGCACGAGTTTTTATATACCTATATTATATAGATGTCACACCTGTGACAGGTAAAAACGGTAAAAACATGTTTTTGAAAAACAGTGCCATCTGTTGGACGTAAAAGCAACACACGCTATACTAAATATTTTACAACTTTAACGTCGCAGCACCAAAATGGCAGCCGCGAACCGGGTCTTTTTCTCTCAGTGCTGCCACCGCTAAACTCACAAGCAAAATGGCAGGAAATGTCAACCGCTGCAAAGCGTCCTCCCGACTAACAGAGTATGCCGTACCTTTGGCAGGGACCCCGATGCCACCTGTGGTGCGGAGAGCTGCGAAGGTGAAGGCGGTTATACCGGCAAGTCGGGAAACCAACTCTTACACCCGCGGCAAAGTATCCTCGGAGGCATCCGAAGACAAACCTCCGGATGGCTGCTGGATTCAAATTATTTGTTGGCGGCCAGCGTCCCGGAGCCCCAGGAACGCAAACTCACCGACAGCAGCCCGGGTGGAGACCTCCGCCAATCCCACAACGCGCAGCTCTCCCAATACAAACACCAAATAAGTAAAAGTCCAAGAAAGCAATTGATTAAGTGACGTTATAGTCCAAAAAGAAACGTACAGAAAGGCAACTCAGGTCTGAATCCAATCGACCGAGTGAAAAGACTGGTGGAACGGAGGCAAAGTAGGCATGACCTGAGCTACAGAGAGAAATTATTGGCACTCAATCAAAAAATATTGTATACCCACAAGACTGAACCACAGCAACGCGTGGCTGGGTACAGCTAGTTGCTAATAATAGTCTTCAGATTCCTGTTATTTCACTAATTACTGTATGTATGTGACTACTGGTAGGACATGACATAAATGCATACATCATTCTTTTAATTTATCTAAGATGATTGGAATTGACCTTGAGAATTTCTTCTCCTGCTGAGTTGTTTTGTGGTGGGATTGTTATTTTGTGTGTGTGTGTGTGTTTGTATTCTATTTCTCTGCTTTTTTGTGCTGGTTATTCACTGAATACTTAAAAAACATTGAGAAATATTTTGACTATGTGGAGGTGTAGTACTTAAAACAATGAGCTGGAATAGTAGACAGACTAAATTTAAGTTTGCAATCAGCTGGGAAAAGTGTAACTATATATTATTCTGATGTATCATATATTCTGTTCTTTGAGATCTACGATCTGCATTTGATGAAACTGTGCTAATGGATGTTTTAAAAAGCATATAAGGGTATTAGTACTGTATATTTAATAACTGTTTTAAAAGTAATGTACAAGCCCTATGGCAGTAAAGGGTGCTTTATTTTTTGATAGTAAAGATAGTAGCTAATATCATTTTTTGTTCTAGTTAACTGCAAAGTATTTCAGAAAAAAAGCTCATAGATTTTTCTCTACAACATATTCCTCAATACCTCAATATACAAGTTGTATTGATGATTTTAATGGAGCTTAAGAATTCAGCTAGACTAAAGACTTCAAAAGACCTACTGTACTTTATTCTGAAAATTCAAAATCACTGCAAGCTCTTAACCGAATTCAGTTAAGAGATGTTCGGTATTTTTTAAAATCTAAAATGTAGTGAATACTGCATACTTTTTTTCTTGTACATATCAAAATGGCTTTAGAATAGATTATTTATTTCTTATATTCTGGTGAACCAAATTGTGGGACTTCTCAATAGGCCCCGCTGCAATCTTAGACTTTGCTCCAAGGACTCTCACTCTGAAATTTCAAAATTATAACTTAATTCTACATGGCATTTTAAGATTTCTGCATGCAGTACTTTTTTATGAAGTAGATGAAGAAGGACATATGCTCATTTTTTAAATAAATCATGGCTGTATTCCTATATTAATACTCTAGGATGCATTTAAGACATCTGTTTGTGGAACCATGGTTGCTAATGAGTCAGCAAAAAGAAAAAAAGGTTTAGAAATTCTAATTTTATAGAGCTGGAAAAATGCTTAAAGACTTCCTTTTGTCACCTGCCAGAAATCCCACAGATGAATATTAAGTAATTTATAGCCTCCAAGATTTAAACCTGAGGCAACTGTTTTCACAACATTTTGTTCCTTGAAATGTCTATCAGAACTATGGAGGATGAGAAAATAAGAGAGCCCAGTCTGGAGAATGGGTTGACTTACAATCATCTGATTCACTTAATGACTCCCATATAAAACAACTGTAAAATCAGGTGCAGTCACACGGATGCCTTGTCTTATGTCCTTCATGACTTATGACTGAAATCCCAATCCTAATTGCAGAGAGCTACTTGTAATTTGCTGTTCGGTTATCAAAAACAACAAAAGTTCCTACCTGAAATTCAGGCCAACAATGAACAGCTATTTACTGAGACAGAATCTATTCACTGGTTTTATGTATTTTTATATTGTTATAAAGATTGGGGACATCACTAACTGAATAGCAAATTATAGGTAGTCCTTCGCATTTAGGATTTTTTTTGAACGAAAACTGAAGAAATCGGGAAAAATCAGCAGAAATCAGGAAAAATCTTTGCAAATTGTGGTCGTATGACTTTGGGATGCTACAACCAGACATAAATGGGAACCTATAAGCCAAGTATCCAAAATATAGTCATGTGACTCAGTGGTGGGATTCAAAAATTTTTTACTACTGGTTATGTGGGTGTGGTGTGGCTTGGTGGGCGTGGCAGGGGAAGGATACTGTAAAATCTCCATTCCCTCCACACTCCACTGCAAAATCCCCATTTCCTCCTGATCAGCTGGGACTCTGAGAATAGATGGAGACGGAGCCAGTCAAAGGTGGTATTTACTGGTTCTCTGAACTACTCAAAATTTCTGCCACTGGTTCTCCAGAACCTGCTGAATACCACCTCTGATGTGACTGCAGGGGTGTATGCAACATTTCATTAAGGTCAGAAGTCCTAGGACCTTTGGGAGATATTGTGCTTACATTGAAAGCATTTTTTTTTGCTTAAATTAAATCGATATATACTTACTATTAAGTTGTTTAGTTAATAAAAGCTTAAGTTATTATAACTTTTCTCTCTGTATAATTATTTTCTCTCCCAATTGGTATTGTAGCTTTCTTTACAATATTTTATTATTAAAAGGATTAGGTTTTATATGCCACTGTGATCCATAGAGACTTTGCATTAATTTGCAGTTCTTGTCAAAGCTTCCTTTTTAAAATCCCCAACATCAGTGGTCTGGGGCATGGGGTGGGAGTGGGGAGCCTGACAGACGCAATATTATGACCTTGTGCCAGTAGCCACATCATTTTTCTATATATCATAACACTGCATGTGGGTCCCTAGAAAAGAGGCACAGGGCCTAAAAACATGCTGCTTCAGCATTTTAAGATGAATTTGTTTTAAAACTTTTTGGCCAAAACTTAAAGCCTATTGTATTTCTATCTTCCTTTAAAGCAGGGGTCAGCAACCTGTGGCTCTGGAGCCACATGTGGCTCTTTCACCTCTCTGCTGTGGCTCCGTCATTCAAAATATGCATCACAACCGCCAATGTGCGACACCGGCCAACAAGCGATTTATTGAGCTTTTCAACCCCCAGTAGCCCAACCATGGATAAATCCAAGAAAAGAAAAGTTTCAGAAGAAAATAGAACGTTTAATTCAACTACATTTGCTAGTTTTGTGGCCTTTCAAGAAATAGTCAGGCACAGGAAGGGTTTTGTGGCTCCCGGTGTTTTCTTTTCTGTGGGAAAAGGTTCCAAATGGCTCTTTGAGTGTTTAAGATTGCAGAACCCTGCTTTAAAGGAATAGGAATCACTTTTGGGGTAGAGAGAAGTCTGTGGCTTTCCAAATGACCTTACTTTACAGCTTACAGGAGATGTAGTTCACCAGATCAGAAGGCCTCTTTCTTACCAGGCACCAGGTAATAATTGACATTGGTATCGGGTACCAATTGACATTTCTGTCTATAAGTTTATTTTTGTGTATGTTATTTATGTTTATGTATTTATATTTTCAGCATTGTTGTCAAAGCACTATGTAGACGTACCATGTGTTTTAAGGAATTACTGTATTATCCAACTTTGTGCCAAAACATCTCAGAATGCTTTTGAAGACTGCCAGTCTTCCAGCCTAGCATCACTACCAAGCAGCTAGTACAAGTTTGAATTTGGAATCGATTTTTTTAGAGCCAAAACATTTTGGTCTATGAAGTTATTTATTTTTTTAAATTTGATTTATATGCCACCCTTCTCCGGAGACTCAGGGCGGCTTACAATGCGTTAAGCAATAGCCTTCATCCTTTTGTATATTTATACAAAGTCAGCTTATTGCCCCCACAAACTGGGTCCTCAATTTACCTACCTTAGAAAGGATGGAAGGCTGAGTCAACCTTGAACCTGGTGAGATTCGAACCAGCAGTAATTGCAGACAGCTGGTGTTAATCACAATGCTATCGGTCTGCTGAGCCACCAGGCCGTTGCCTGGTTTTCAGAGAAGAACCAAAGATGATCACAAAGCATTCATATAAGTTCAAGGCTCAGACCTGCAATGCAATTTGGGCAACAAATGTAGTTCAGATTTTCTATACTGATGTTGTTATTTATATCTTTTTTGAAGGAATGGCAATGGCTCAGCTGCTTGGCTTGGAGTCCCGATGGGGGCGCTCGGTTATGAGCGGATGATGGACTTAACAGGGAAGATATCACAAATGTACCATTCTTGCCTTGTTTTTTATTTTGTATCTAATGTTCATTTTAAGCCACCCAGAGCCAGACAGGCAGCTTGTAAATTTAATAAATAAATCTTAATGCTAATTTATTTTGATCATTTGTAGTTTTGTTTAATCTGATATTCTGAAACTTCCTTTGTAAAGTTTGTTGCATGTTTACAATAGCAAGGCAGCATCAACTACATAATGCATCACGTCTTCTGCAGTGTAGTGTATTTAAACCACTATCTTTACCTCATGAAAGAGCCAATCTATTGTCAGTCCCCATCACGTTTCTTCCAGCCCTCTTATCTTATGGAGAAAAAATAAGCACTGACAAGGCAGAGCTCTTAATTTATTTTTACGAAACTTCCCAAGTAGGAACATCTCGCCCCTAATGTTTGAGACAGCAGGTGACAATTTTATTTTCGAAAACCGTATTGTTTCTGTATTTTATAGTGAGTCTAGTACAATAGTGGATTGCTCCTGGTTCTGTCCAGTTCTTTAGAACTGGTAGTAAAAGCGACAGGAGGCTCCGCCCACCCGCCCAGACATCATAATTGATGATCTGTGTGTGAGCTCCCGTTGCGAACCGGTAATAAAGGTAAGTAGAACCCACCCCTGGTCTAGTAGCTGGAGGACAATTATTACTGACATTTTATCAAATGGTCTTCTGAGCTTAGAGAAGCTATTAAATATTTTTGTACAAGAAAGTGTAACCAGAGGAGCGTGCATTAGAGCAAGTAATAGCAATAGCAGTTAGACTTATATACCACTTTATAGTGTTTTATAGCCCTCTTTAAACTAGAGGGCCCCAACAATCTGGGTTCTCATTTTACCGACCTCAGAACAATGGAAGCCGTGAGACCACCTTAAGCCAGTTGCACAAAATAATGTGCAACCTGAAGCTCTAGCAGTCCACTTACAGACTGCCCTACCTCAGTTTGCTCTTGAAAGGCAGACATATGATATTTTAAAAACTAACATGTTTCTAAAGGTTCTACTTTAATTTTTATTCTGCCTTCGTAATATGGAATTGTATCTGAGAAAGATTCCCCGCCACTGTTTCTTCAAGTCAACTTTGCTACGGCACATTTTAATGTTTTTTAAACCAGCTCTTACTATTTTATGAAAACCAATGATACCATCCAAGAATATTACGAGTGTTTTTGTCCATACAACTGAACCAAGTTAAGAAACTGTGCTTTGCTCTGTTTTGATATAATGCCAAAATTGTGCACCAGATCAATTTCCTATATTCAAAGCAAGAATACTCCTAAATCTAGAATTAGCTTTTAGGTCCAATTTTTAAAATGATTTAGAATATCTTCTGCCATTTTATTTTACTGCAGGAAGTCAATGCACACTGATGGAATTGTGCAACCTGAAGAAAATACCGTATTTTTCGGAGTATAAGATGATTTTTCCCCCCTAAAAGGAGGTGAAAATTTAGGTGTGTCTTATATACCAAATGTAGCCCTGCCCACCCACTGGCCCCCACCCTTTGGCCTCTGCCTCACAGCAGTTACCTCCTTGCAAGCAAACAGCAAGAAAAAACAGCTCTTTTCAGCTTCAGCACAGCCTAATTACCACAAGTTGATTAGATCAGCCTCCCGACTCTAAGCTAATTTGCTCTCAGCTGTTTTGCACAGGGCTCTGCGCCGTGCTGTAAAGAGGTGAATTGCTGGAACACATTTTTTTCCTTGTGCTAATCAAGCTATGCTGAAAATGAAAATGAAAGTAAAGCAGGCTGTTTGCTGTAACCAGGCAAAATTGCTCAGAGGTAGAGACAGAGGAAGATTTATTTTTCTTCTTTTCTTCACCAAAAAAGGTAGGTGCGTCTTATGGTGCGTCTTATACTCCGAAAAATACGGTAGTATCCAAACAAGTGTTCTCAAATTTATGGGTTAAATTGCCTTTCTATATCATTGAGATAACACATTGTAATTTAAGAAGCATTATTTTGTTAGATTGCTGCTGAAATTAACATTATCCGTTTAAGTAACTAGATAATGCCCAAAAGGTGATATGCCAAAATAAGCTAGAAGTTAATTAGCGCCGTTTAATAACTTCAGGAATGCATTAAGGAAGGAAATTTAGATACTAACTCGTGATTAGTCTAGGGACGCTGTGGCTCAGTGGCTATGACGCTGAGCTTGTCGATCAGAAGTTTGGCAGTTCGAATCCTAGCGCCGCGTAATGGAGCTCCCATTATTTGTCCCACTTCTGCCAACCTAGCAGTTCGAAAACACATAAAAAACGCAAGTAGAAAAATAGGGACCACTTTGGTGGGAAGGTAACAGCACTCCGTGTGCCTTTGGCATTTAGTTATGCCAGCCACATGACCACGGAGACGTCTTTGGACAGCGCTGGCTCCTCGGCTTAGAAATGGAAATGAGTACCACCCCTACAGCAGGAAATGACTAGAACGCATGTGCAGGGGAACCTTTACCTTTATCTTAACTCATGATTTGTTGAAAATCCAGATTTACAGAAGTGTGACCTAAAAACAGCTCCCTTGCTGTTTTATTCTATTTTATCAACTTGAATAGACTCTTAAGTCATTGAGAACATATCACCTCTCATTCTACAGCCTGCTTCTTCTATATTTAGACAAAACTATTATCACACAGTGTTTTGGAAGTTTTGGAAACTGCTAGTGTAATACAGCCAAGCAATAAAACGAAAGACATACATGTATGCTTGGGATAAACATTTTTTTCATACCCACGAGTTCTCAATTATAAGAGTCAGGGACTATTACACAATCTGATGGATTGTCCAAGACCACAGGATGTCTGAAGTGGACCCCAGTAGCTTAAAAAAAATAACCACCAAGTCACAAGCCTCCCTTTGAGAGCCCCTTCAAGCAACAGAAAGTACAATGAGATTAAGCTGAAATAGTAACGCTTAAGCAGCAGATAGTTAGTAAAGCTGGATGGGGAGCCACAGAAGGAAACAAATGCGGCAGCAACATTGAGCCCATCTAATTTAGATGTAATGCGTGAAATGCCGATTAAGAGACCAGTTTATATTCACCCAGTTTTAAAATACAACCCAGCTCAATAATAATTGAGTCACAATATAGAATATTTGTAACCATACTTGCTTACACAATTCAAGAGACAGACTTTGGCTGCTGAAGCATTTATTACTTGAGAGCATACATGGAGAATTCCAAGGCGAAGAGCTGCTGAAGACAAGCTACATACCCGCGTATACACAGCATGAATTGAATTGAGTGCATAATACTTGAGGTTACTTCCAGTGGAGTGATTAAGTAGTACAAAGTCTTAGAATTTTAAATACTATAAATGTTCACAGCACACGAGGAACTCTGGAAAAGGGTTAGTCATAAACATCATTCAAACAGAGTAGGGAAGTTGATCAGAGTGCTCTTTTAGTATTTGAAATAATGTGGCTTATGTCTTTTAAGAAATAGCATGAATGCAAGGCACCGATATTCTGATTACCCTAGTGTATTTTTTCCAAAATTATTTTCTAATTAAGTGGTTTGCTTTATTTTCTAATATACATTGGAAAGTTTTGTTTTAAATATATTTCAATATATGAAGATGGGGCTTCATAGCTAAACAGCTGAACAAGGTGTGGTCTCCAATGTGATCAGCTGAGGTTTAGAAATCATAAGGCACCCACATTTTTCAGTCCACTTAAGTGAAGGACATACAATTCAACTTAAATGTGCAACACTATTTCATTATGACAGTTCCCTTTGACTAATGGAAATAGGACAAAATTCTGCTAGTGGCTAAGCCACCGTGTTAGTTAGGGCACAAAGTGTACATTTGCCCGCCGCAATTTATTCTTCCTTTTCTTCAGGCCGTTTGTTCTCTTGGTTGGTTTTTTTATCCCCTTCACCTTTGTGCTCACCTTTAAGAGAGCCAGCCAACTGTGGGTAAAAGGGACCTACCAGCCAGTTGAGGGGTGTGTTGTTAACAAGATAATCCATCACGTCATCCAACGATTCTTTCATTTTCTTCAACTGCCCTTTACTGGAGGTAAGAAGGTTGTCAGACACTTCTCTGAAAGAAGAGGCTGACCGGAAGCTTTTGTACACGTCTCCTGCAATTTCCCCAACGTGGTGAACCTGGTCCTGAATGTTCTGTGGCAAACCCTGTATGCTGGACACCAGCGTGAGGCAGGTTGTCTGAAGCTGCTGACTGAGGTTTTGTGCAATCGCTAGAGTGCGTGATTCAATGTGCTGAAAAAGAAAACAGCTCTTAGTAGACGAATAGTTCTTTTGCAAATAGTTTTTTAAATTTCACCACTTAAACAGTATCTTTGCAATGCTTCATTAGCGAAGGACGTAGGAAAACCTATTAAGTAAATTATAAGGGGAGCAAGAGCTTCCTGCATGGACATACGCAACTTTGGAAGCAAAATTGGATTTAGCTGGGGCATTGTAATATGATTTGATCAAATCCCACCTTTATTTATGAGCCCCAGTGGCACAGTGTTTAAAGTGCAGTATTGCAGGCAAACTCTGCCCACAGCCTGGAGTTCAATCCTGACAGGGCTCAAAATTAATTCAGCCTTCCATCGTTCCGAGGTTGGTAACATAAGGACTCAGATTGTTGGGGGCAATGTACAAATATCGCTTCTACATTGTAAACCACCTAGAAAGTACCTTTAAAGCACTGGGGTGTTATAGAAGCCTAAATGCTATTGCTATTTCAACCCACGCAATGTGGAATGGATCCATCTGCCCTCCTGTAGGATGCAGCAGAGATCAAAATAGTTTGCCAATTCTTCTTTCCACCTGCAGCGTAATAAAATTTTCATGCTGTATAAGAAACTCTTCAATCCTCTAGAACAGGGGGAGAATTTGCAACGATGGTAGAATTGATTTTTTAAAAGTCTGCCTTGCACTCTTCAGTTCATATTCCATTAATATCTAGTGTTTTGAACTCTTCAGTTATATTCCACTGATCCTTATACTGGTTTGTATCCTATAAAGCTTTTTAAGGAGAAGGAAATACTGCCTTTACAGCTCATTATTTTCTATAAAAGCTTTTTGGAAGGAAGCAATTAATGAACAGTAGAAACAAGAATAAAATTTAAGCGAGTGGTTTAATCCTAAATACAATATTATAGCTGTAGTTTTAAGGAAATTTTTCAGGACATTTTATAGTTAAGTGCTTCAGGTGTACTCAGCATTTGAAACCAGAAGCCAAACAAAAGGTAATTACTGACAGAAAATAATCAGTGCAATGTGTAGCAGTGAAATGAAGCTGTTTATTTCCTCTTGTGCTCTAGTCTACTTATATTAATTTCTTCATCAGCTTCTCTATGAGATTCAATTTTTTTCAAAAGTTTTGCTTCCTGAGACTTTAGGCGATTTGTGATAGACCTCTTCAAACTGAAGGCAAATATAATTTCATAATGACTATCACTTAGGTATCTTGAGAAATATGAAATTAACTTTTAATAATTCTAAGTATTTAACTGCATAATGTTTCCAACACTGCATGACTTCAACTGGGCCCAAAGCATTTTGGCGCTGATTTTCATTTATACATAGCATCAAATGCATTTCGTTGTAGTACCTAACTGTAGTCAGACAGCAATGATGGATTTCAATTGACCTAATACTATTTTTCCATTGTGGCAATGTCCTGGTGAAACTTTCCACCATATGGGTCACTGACAGAACCTGTCATTTTTGGGAAAGAAGTCCAAAAGTGAATGCAGACAATGTATCTTAAGTGACATGTTGCATTTCATGGTCTTGCATGCTGTAAGAAATTTGCCAACCATCTGAATGTAGTTTAGTGCTCTGTAGTTGCCAAGAAAATTCTCAACACATCCTTGAATGCTTTCCAGGCAATTTTGTCTGGCTCCACTAATAGATCTTTGAACTGCTTGTCATTGGTGACATTATCTGATCTGCGGACCAACAAAAATGCTTTCCTTAATCTTTGCATCAGTTAATCTTGGAAACATCTATCTCAAATAACGAAAACCTTCACCTTACTTGTTCATTGCTTTCACAACATTTTTCATCAATCATGAGTTGTATGTGAAGCGGAGGCAAAAATATCTTTGACAGGTCAACAAATGGTTCATGTGCCAGATTTTTCTGTCCTGGAATCAAAGTCTTATGGAATATATCTTTTTGATTAAAATGACTCTTTTGAACAGCTGTCCCATTCGTGTAAGTAACCATGATTTGATTTGAGCAAAACTTGGTATATCTGAGCTACATTCCAAGCAGCACAACCACTACACTTTTAGATCTCCACAGACCTGGTGTACTGGATGTGCTTCAACAACAGTTGCATGTTTTTGTATGTTTTTTTCATTTGTGCAATAACACCAACAGGTATTGAAGGATATAATTTGCCATTGTATTAAAAATGGAAGATTTCTTTAGAATAGTGATAGGTTAATTTACAGGTTATTTTTGTGATTAGCAGCCAAAAATCTATAACATATGCCTCGAAGTATTCAGGAAGCAAAATCTGTCATCCAGCGATAGCAAAGTCATATATTTGATGTCAGCTCTTGACGAAAATGTTTCTGGTTTAATTGTTAGTGCTGCTGCATGTGTTACACAATGAAAAAATTGTTAACACAATATAAATCATGAAGATACCACTTTTAAGTGGAATCAGTTCTTTCTTGACGTATCCTCAGCATGTATTCCTTTCCACTTACCTCAGCACTGTGTGAAGCAGCCTCGCCATTTGAGCTAATGTTTTTCTTCCATTCTGTCCAGGAATTATATAACTTTTGTTGGGCATCTTGAAGTTTCACGTTAGCATTAGTCATGTTTTTTCTGGCATATTCCAGCTAGAATGCACAACATACCCAATTTTACAAAAGCATACATACCACTGTAATTTTATTGCTTTTAAAATAATGACCAAAAAAACTGACACCCCCTCCCCCCCAACAAATTACACAAACTTCCTCTTGGTGTATCATTACTATTGGCCCTCATGAAAAAAAATGATGTTATGAATCTGATCCTCTATCTGTGCTTTTAAAAAAGGGAACTTTGGTCTCTTTTGGACCATCTGGCTCAGAAGAAGCAATAGTGACTCTTTTGGTAGCTGCAAGGGTCATGACTCATAGCTGGTAATTCACGACTGCTATGTTGGCTGTGCCCTTTTGAGAGGTTCACAAGCAGGGGTGAAATCTACTTACCTTCCCAACCGGTTCAGAAGTGCACGTGCACGCACAGACCCTCTGCGCATGTGCAAACCCTTCTGCACATTTGCAGAGGTTAAAAAAGGAGGAAGTAACGATGACCGGGTGGGTGGGTGGAGCCTTGCACCGCCATTGTTGCTGGTTCTCCGAACCACCAGCCGCCATCACTACTGGTTCAGCCAAACCAGTCTGAACTGGGAGCATTTCACCCTTGGTTCACAGCCAGGTGAAATGCATGGTTGAAGACTAAGCCTCCCCATTTTCTTCCCATTGTTGAAAACCTCTGAAAGATCCCCAGACACTGATGCCCATTAATTTGGTTGCTATTGAATTAACAAAACTTGCAGTATAGTGGCTTTGGACATATATGTCCAACAGAGCTCTCTCCAAAGGAAGTCAGAGCTGGAAATGGGAAAAAAAATACCATCTTTTCCCACAGAGATTAAATGGGAGAGGCCACAGGTATCCAGTACAAATCGAAATTACACAAAAATTATGAATTGTGCATCGAGATGATGCAAGCTCCACATTTTGTATTTTCAATTCAACATCATAGAGAGGAAGAGCGGAGCTCAAGCCAGAACACAAATTTCATCGGTTACTCCCCTTTGCTTCTAGAAGACTTACAAGATGGTGGTATCCTTTTCCACTGTTGTAGAAGGGGAAAAAAAGGTTCTATAGAGGTTTTTAAACACTTATTGCCAGATGATACTTTGTGAAGAAGTATCTGGCTGTAAAATTACCCAAAAACTGGATTTCCACTCTACATGAAGAGGTCATGTGGTCTGTTCGGTTTAGCACAATTTGTACTGTAATTTTTAAAATTTGATTTATGCCTTTGTGTTGTGTGAAACTAGGATGCTCTAGTTATGTTCAACAACCTGTGGTTAAAATAAGCCAGGCTTAGCGTGATGTGCGAATGTGTCCCATGTGCAAGGTAGGCATTTTATTTAAGTTCTAGGCTCTTGTTTCATGTTATCTCATATTTGATCCTGGGAACAAAAGCAATTCAGCAGTGAAGACTGAACGTCCCAATTCAAAAAAAAAAAAAAAAAAAAATCCATGGAGAATTGAAGGAGTGACTAATTTGTTGCATAGTTTTGAAGAAGTGATCAAACTTGTTCCATAATCTTGATATCATTATTAACTAGCTTTCATTTGGGGTACTTTGTCTACAAGCTTTTGGAGGAAAGAACACAACTGATGCTTGAAGATGTCTCAAGATTGTTTTTTCTTTAAAAAAAAGTTTATCTCTATTTAAAAAATGTGACAGGTAATTTTATTTTATTCTCTAATCAGGTGATAAATACCTTAATTTTTAAGATTTGATGGGAGTTCAACCTTGCAAGTATCATGAACTCTCAAAGTCCACCAAAAAAAAAAAAAAAAAAAAAGAGCAAAGAAAATACAGATGTTCAGGAAACCACAATATTACTGATACAACCTACTCAAGAAATATGTCATACTTACCAGGTTAACAGTATAATTGAGCTGAGAAATTGTCTCTTGGCTTCTGAGCTTAGCATCCCTAAATGCATTTAGAGCCTGTTGATAGGCACGTGCTCGGAACTTTGAAGACAAAGAGCCTAGTCTAACATAGTAACTTAGGTTCTGGTCTCCCGTTTCAAATCCTTCAATGTTGGTAGCTTCTTTCTCTGCAGAGTCAAAATATAAACCTATTAGTTTATTCAAACCTATTGTCATCAGGCCCATATCATGTACATACCACCAAAGTCCAAACTACTCCTTAATGGTAAATTGGCTGGTTCAAATCAGGAAAAATTACTATCGTCACACAACAAGGAGGAAGAGATCCCTGTTAAGGGTCAGAGGTTGCAAAAACATAAATTCTTTGAAAAAAACCATGACAGGTGAGGGACAACAAGCTGGGCTCTATTGTTAGAAAGCACAGAGTCAGGACTAATCTCTAAACCAGCATTTGTATACCACCCTGCTTCTCATCTGTGGCAATTTTAAGATATGCAGATTTCAGTTCCCAGAATTATCCCCTTTATTAATTCTTACTTCCCCCTTTTATTGGCTGTACGCTTTAGTATTATTACTATATTCTATTGTTTTGCAAGTACAAGTACTTCAGTATTGGAGACAAATTGTGTGCCTAACCATACTTGGCCAAATAAATAAAGTATAAAGAATTGCTGGTTGGAGAATTTGGGACTTGAAGTCCACATATCTTAAAGCTGCTAAGGTTGAGTATTATTGGCATAGAGCAAAAATTGTTACCTTCCTCATTGCAACAAAAACTATTAATCAAATCAAAACAGTAAGCTTTCCAATCCCACGTGTATTACCGTTTTTCCAAAAATACGACCTATCCTGAAAAGAAGTCCTAGCTTGACTTTTACACGTGCGCCCAAATTAAGCCCTACCACCCAAAATAAGCCCTAATTAAGACCCCACCCACTCCAGGGTGCACAGGTAAAAATTAAGCTAGGGTGAGAATGGGGTGGTGGTGGAGCTGCCCTAATACTTATCTTTGGACAGTTGCAGCCAGGCCTTGCACACCTGGACACCTGCCTTGCTGGCCTATTTCTTCTGCAGCTGGCAAGGCTTTCCTGAAGGCCTCTGCAGCCAGTAACAGAGCTCCGGATCTGTTGTGTGAGTTATTGGCTGCAGAGGCCTTCAGGAAAGCTTTGTCGGCCTTGCTGGTCGCAGAAGTTCCTGAAGGCCTCTGACAGTGAAAAGGAGGCCAGGGGTGATGAGCGCAAGTGAGTTGAGTCAGTGGATGACACTCCCTCCCAAAAAATAACACCTGGTGCCTTTTTTGGTGGCAAAAAAAAAAGGGGGGGGTCTTATTTTTGGGGAAACACGGTAGTAGCTTTGGTCACCGAGTCTTCCAGCAGATCCTTACCCAGCTCTTCTGTGGTATGTGGAAGGTACTGATCAACCAGAGTTTCAGACTTGCTGAGTGCGGTATCCACCCCAATGGTCACTATGCACACCATCCGACTCTGCAGAACAGTGTTAATGCTGCCATGGACTGCGTATTTAGTGAGCTCCATGCTGTCCAGAACAACCCCTTTTGTCTTGTCAACAACTTCACTCAGGGTGTGTGTGACTGTATCCTTGGCACCAGTCACAGTGGTTGTCACGGCATCCTTTGCACCAACAACTGCATCCACAGCATTGGCAACCACCTAGAAATTAAAGAATATACAAATGTAGCTCAAAGAATATACACAGATGTAGTCTATTTGCTTTAATGATCAGTGATGTCAAGAGGTCTCAGGTACGTCAAAAACAAGAAGTCGTAGGTTTGTTGTAAAGGAGAAAAAGATGTGGACTGAGAAAGCAGAATGTATAAACTTATACTTCATGTCTGCTTTCTCTTAAAAGAAAACAAAGCCTCAGTTGGCCATCACTGTTGAAAGAACTTAAGATAATTTAAATACATTCAGGTTGCCAGGCCTAAATGAATTGCATTCTAGATGCTAGTGGAGGTGATTTGGAGCATCTCCAAAAAGAGACACAGGCAGTCCTCAACTTATGACCACAAATGAGCCCAAAATTTATGTTGCCGAGAGATTTTTGCTTCATTTTACGACTTTTCTTGCCACATTTGTTAAGTGAATCATTGCAGTTGTTAAATTAGTACCATAGTTAAGTGAATCTGGTTTCCCCATCGACTTTCGCCTGTCAGAAGGTCACAAAGGATGATCACATGACTCTGTGACCCTGTACCCGTCATAAATGTGAGTCAGTTGTCAAGCATCCGAATGTAAAACATGTGACCATGGGGATGCTGCAATGGTCGTTAAGTGTGAAAAATGGTCATAAGTCACTTTTTTCAGTGCTGTTGTAATGGTCACTAAGTAAACTGTTCTAAGTCAAGGACTATCTGTATAAAAATATTTTGTATCTTCCTTGCTCACGGGATTATACAGTATAGAACATTTCAGAGATGCAAACAGGTTTTATGGACAGATGGAACCTCCTATCCTGGAAAGATTATATGATATTTTATATGTGAGAATTTTGAATTAATCTGTGCATGAAACAATAGACGTCAAATCCATGAACGAACCTATTTTTTTATCGACTAACATCATCGTCAGCCCTTCAGGTTTATTGCACATCTTCCGGAAGTTGATTAGATCTAATCCAATTTAACCGCACCTCTAAATGACAAGTACTAATCCATATCATTTGAACACAGCCCAATTACGAGATGATGGGATTAAAGGCAAATAAAAATATGCTGGAGCAACCTACCTTACCAGTTGGTTGATAGAGTATAGGCAATTTTTCTTCAACTTTGTCCAATCCCATGCAAGCATAGCTATTGGCCACTGCAACTGCAACAATTAAAGACAAAGTTCAGGTATTTCTGATATGCCTTCCAACAATTCTAAGGGGTTTAGTTATTGATCCGGCACTATAAGTAGAATAATTTGGTATTGACAATATTTGAAAAAGTACCAAAAGGGCAAGTAAAGTTATTACAGGGTTGTGGAGTGTCATTTATTTATTTGTTAAATTTATTTGCCGCCTATTTCTCTATGGGGCTACTGTAGGAGGCTGTACTACATAGTAAAATAAATAATATTCATTTTAGATGTTTGGCATGTGCATTTGTGTACATATACAATATGTATCACTGCACAAGATGTGTGAAGATATGAATGGACACGTATCACAAAATCGCTACATGAGACTCACAGCATATGGAAAAATACCAGAATGGAGAGTTCTAAAAAAAAAAAAAAAAAAAGTTCAGTAAGGGATGATTTTCAAAATAAGAGATGGTTCCTAGGTAAACTGGATGAGGTAAAGGCTTTCAAGTGGAAAAATACCAGAGGTTGTGATAAAAATGTCAAACTACGTGTACCGTAGGCTGCATACGAGTGGGGGAGGGGGTGTTGGGGTGTGGTATGAGCTCAGGCAGGCTGGAGAAACAGGGCATATGGTACTCTGTGTGTGTTAGCAAAGGGAGGCTGGAGGGGGGGGGAAGGGCACGGGGTGAGTACATATGTGCAAGTGTGTGTAGGCCAAGAGGGCACGGAATATGTGTGAGAATGTAGGGAGGCCAAGGAAAGCAGAGGCGGGGTGTGTGCATGTGAATACACAGTCAGAAAAGAGGGTAGAAGATATTTGCATGTGTCTGAGCATGGGGAGATCAGGGAAAAAGTATACCTTTTGTGTCCATGCAGGCGAGTGCAGGGAAAAAGAGCATGGGGTGAATGCATGTGTGTGAGCACAGGGACACCAAGGAAAGGGGGTACAGGGTGCAGGAATGTGTGTGCATAGGGAGGCCAAAAAAAAAAAAGAGGTAATGAATGTGGGGAGGCAGGAGAAAAAGCAAACCGTGCGGAGTATATGTGAAGATGGAGAGACAAAAGAAAGAAGATACAAGGTGTGTGGTCGGAATTTCAAGGACAAATCCTAAATCCCTTTGTTCAGCACTGGTGTAATTTAAATTGTTGCTGAATGAATTCAAGGACTACCTGTAATGAGGTAAATTCCTCTGCAACTTAAGTCTAAACTCTGAGTAGGTATGCATATGCATATCTTGTAGGAGTAAATTAAGTTTTTAGGTCAGAAATTGGGCAATAAATGCTATAAATCTGCATTTATTTCTACGTGTCCCGAGTATCTGGATATACTATAAAGTTGGAGTTCTTATGAAACTTTCCTTGAAAGGAATAGCTGTTCTTTGAGAAAAGCAATTGGTGCTCTTTAAACTCGTTACTAAACAGCGTAAGAAAAGCCATGGCAGAAGTATATAAAATTATACATAACATAGATTAACATTGTATGTGAGAGGAATGTTTTTCCTCCTTTTTCACATAATGATGAAAATCAAAGTTATTTACTGGAACTAAATGCAGGTAGGTTCAGGACCAATGTAAGGAAAACTTTTTCACACACACACACACACACGGTAAATAATAAATTGGGCCCTTCATGTCAGCTTTGCCATTTGGCAGTTGCCTATACAAGCCCAAACAGTTACCTTGGCAGAACCTGTGGAAGTAATTGGCTATTGCTTTCTTCCTAAAGCTAAGAATGAATGACTGGCCAAAGTCATCCAGCTGGCTTTGTTCCCAACATGGGACTGGAACCTAATATCCTGGTCTCTAGCCTTGGGTGCCTTAACTGCTGCATCAAACTGGTTATGCCAGTGCATCGTTAAACAACTGAATTTGCTACCCACATGTGGAACAGCAACAGCTAGTCTTCATCGAACAATTGTTCCATGGTTTTAAAAAAAAGACTGGACAGATTCATGGAAGACCAGTCTAGCAATGATCATTAGTAGATTATTTATTAGTTCCTTCTTTACAAGCCACAATGAAAGGGTATTAAAACAGCCTTAGTTTGTGACCTTTCCCCAAAACATCCAATGACGCATAATATTGGAAATGGCCTGGTCTGATCCAGCAGGCTGCTCCAAATTAAGGAAGTATCAAAAACTAGTTCAGCTTTATTTTTGCCATCATAAGACAGGAAGCCTCCTGAATTCATCTTTTAAGGGCAAAGTTGAGCACAACGTTGCCAATAGCAAACTGAAAGAGCCCTCTAAAAAATGACCAAGTATTTCCCGGCCTGCTTGTCACTTTGCAAAATTAGATTTTCCCCCTGAGTCGACACCCACACACAACAGAGTACTGTATAAAATATAAGCCGGAGTTTCTGACAGTGAGGCATTTAGAAAGTAGGTGAAAGGTAAATGCAGTCTTTGGGTGGAAGTGGGTGAAGAGTGATGACGCAGCAAGCTTGAGCAACAACCATTTATTTATGCATCATCTTATGAATCAAAGTTCTTTCATGTTCCTGACACATAAGCCATTAAAATGTTAATCTCGGAGGCTAAACCTATTTTAAATTATAAAAACCCGAAGTTCAGCCATGGCATTAGCAAGGTTTGCTACAGACATTAATAAACATTCTCCAAAGAGTTATTATTTGAAGTAGGTCCAGCAAATGACATGTTGAGAAAATGTTTTGTTTGAGCGCACATATTTTGTGTGCCGTCAGGGGCAGTGACATATTCAAATTCAAAGAAAGGGATGTAATATGCAGCAAGCAGCATATGACACATTAGGAGGAACTGACCTCCTGCCATCTCATCTCATTTAATCTCTCATTCCATCCACCTTTCACACCTATTTCCAAGTTTCCAACTCTAATCTAATCTAATCTAATCTAATCTAATCTAATCTAATCTAATCCAATCCAATCCACCATTCTGCCCACCTTTCACATCTATTTCCAAGCTTTCAACACTCCAGTGTCAAGTTTTGTTCAAATTCTTTAAGGAACTAGAACAACAGAGATGTAAGGGTATCATACAAGCAAAAGGTGTTAGAAGTGCTTTTCAGGCTAAAAAACAGAAAGAAATGAAGCGGACACACTCCTGAAGTTCCAAAAAGGTGTGGAGAAGAAGTATTATGGCTTACTTTGCGGCTCTAACTTTTGGATGATGGGTAGGGCACTGGTCAGGGCCACTGCTGTAATAGTCTTCACTCCTTTCTCCGCCATCTCACAGACAGATTTCAGATAGGGGTAATTATCTTTTGTGTTGACATAAGCAGAAGAGACCATATCGTAGGTGGAACTCACCAGGGGCAAACTAGCAACCCTGGAAACTACGTTCTGCAAAAATACGGAATACAAGATAATTTACTCACAATTCTTCCTCAAAAGTGGCCTAATAGTCTTTATTTAATTGAGACATACCTGCTGGGCATCAGCCGACACCGCTGCCATCTTTTTGCCTTGAATGTTTTAGAGTCTAGTAAAAGATTAGAAGTAGTAAAAATTATTTTTAAAATAAATTTTAATCTTTGTCAACAGCAAAGTATTTGATACCTTTTATTAATTTCTAAACATGTGTTTTGTGCAGGGGGATGTTATAAGTCTGAATATTGGAAATCACATCTTTTCTAGATATTGCAGGACAATGTGCAAAAGTGCCAAAACGTACTCTTTCTAAGCAACACTCAGTAAAGCATACAATAGGCATAAAACATCTAGAAGATTTTGACAAAATTATTTCAGTGTTTTTAACACTTTCAAGACAGTTTGACTTTTGACTTCAAAACTTGCTCAATTTAAAAAGCTAAAATTCAGCAGAGGAAACTTAAATTTGAATCAAGATTAATAAAGCTGGGAGCTAATGTTCTGCGTACAAAACCATAAAACAGGAGGCTTTAATAATTTGATTCCAAAATTAAAGCAGACAAGTGTTTTTATATTCCAGAATGTATTGATAACTTTCATATCATATGTTTGACTAGTATATTGTAAATACTTTAGCTCCACTTCTGGGCGTGGCAGTATTCTTCTGAAACCATGTTTATTATCCACATTACATAACAGCATTATTCTTACTAAAATGTTCTGAAATGTCGATCTAGTTTATGAAAAGATGATGTTGGGTATAGTCATAAAAATCTGACAAGTTCTGCTTTAATTTATTTGGCTACTATGCATACAACATTTCACTCAACAGCAGGCTTTCTTTGCATATACAGTGAGGCTTACCAGTACTTTTTATTCTAACCAGCATTTTAAAAAGAACTTATCTGAAGGCCATACAATTAGCAAAAAGATTGGAATTCAAAATTATGCAATAATATTGGTACAACATTTACATCCTTAATCAAACAAAAGATAAACAAGCTTTATTGGATAGCCCTTTATTAGGGCCAACCAAAATGGTCCACAGGATTGTGCAGACTTCACTTTTACCAGAGTATTTTTTTATGGGGCAAAGTTATATAAAAATAACTTTATTCTTTATTCTATGAAGTGTACCCATAGAGAATATTTTGCTTTGTCTTTTAAAAAACTTAAAACACATTCCATTCAATATTCCACAAAATTCAGTCATTACTATTTAATGGAATGTAATTAAGTGGCTAAAAAGACCAAGGTGGTCTAGTGGTTAAAGGTCGGAGACTGAGTTCTAGTCCTGTTTCAGGCACAAAGCAAGCTGATGGCTGGGCCAGTCACTCTGTCTCAGCCCTAAGGGAGGAAGCAATGGCAACCGACGTCTGAAAATGTTGCCAAGAAAATTGCGGTGACTCAGGCCATTTTTGAACAAACACCCACATATACTTAACCGCTATAGAACAAACCCACTATATTACAGTGAACCTTGTGAATCGATGCATGTTGTTCCTCACCCATCTTAAATTTTTAAAGCTTTTTTAAAAATTTCAAGATTTTTAAAACTTCAGGATTAGGGTATTCACTAAATAGGTATTTAAATAGGATATTTAAAGATACCGGAAAAGAAGAAATGTCGGAAATTGAAACATACAGAGCCTTCAAGTAAGCGAGAAAACAAGTTCTGCTTATAAATTAGGACCGACATACTTTTAAATACATATATTTAAACTTTCCGTCTCTTTTCCGTAGCAGGATATTTGTTTCGATTCTGAAAAAGGTTTGATTTGGCGGGGTTGGGGTTTTGCTTTTGCTTTTAATCCGCCAATACATCCGTTAAATATTCCTAATACTTCAGCTACCCGCCAACACCCGACTGGAATGACATCCCAATCCTAAAAACCGTAAGAAAAGTTGAACACTTTTCCCCCCCTGCAGCCACCAAATTCATCGATCGAGAAGGAAGGGATGGGGAATTAGTTCACCCTGGCAACATTTTCTCCCGCTTCCAAAGTTTTCTCTCGAGGGCAAACGCAATCCTTTTGCGCCGTATATTTTCTCTCGGAGTTCAATTGTGTTTTGTTTTTTTACACGAAGCCTGCTATCATACAAATGCAGCCTTGGGAAAGACGCATTTGGAAAGCCACCCAAGCATTTCTTTAGCCTTTGCAAACACACAACCTTTACCCGAGGTGCTTTAAAGCCGAGTCCAAGAGAAACAAAAGGCACCACAATTCTACAAATTCAGAGCTAGACATACAGCCACTTTTTTTTTTCTTGCAAGGGCATGCAAGAAAACCTAAGGGGAAAATACTTTCCAAGTGATGGGACGAGCAAGTGTGTTTCCAGAGCCACAGTTCTTTACACCGAGGTGCAGGGTCATTCATCCGTCTACTTTACCTCCTCCGAGGCTAGAACGGAAAGATCCGTCCTCCCTACTAGGCAACGGCTACTTAAAACAGACACCTTGCCCCAAAAGAGTAAGTAAGTACTCACCCGGGAAAACCAGAGGAGAGGTTGCTTTGCAAAACCTTTACAAGGAAGCTTGCTCGCAACCTATGCCCGTTAACTCTCGAAGGACTGTCACAACTCGGGTGCCGCCCCGGCCAATTTATGCAGCGAAGCCACCCACCCGCATCGACAAACCCTACAGCCCACATCTCGCGAGATAGCTACAGATCCGACCGCTAGGAGCAAGCAAACTTCGCCCTCCTCTCGTGATTTCGTGCGAAAGACCTCGCTTTCTCGAGGAATTCCGTGTTGGAAGAGGAAGGCCGTCGGAAAAGCAGCAAATTGCACCCTAAATTATTATTATATTTTATTATTTTATTTTATATTTTGGTTGCTGTTTTGGTCCCTCGCCGTGGAGCGGTGCGGAAGGCTCGCTGCAGAGGCAGGGCGGGAAAAAACGATTGCAACGCTTTGTAGCAGCTCTGAGGTCTTAGGAGAAGCGCGTAAAAAACAAACGAGCGAAATGTAGCGTTTGCAAACCGGATAGCAAAAGTCATGCCCCATTGAGCGTACTAATAGGAATGTTTGGATGGTTGGGTTGCAGCTAAAACAACAAGGAACGCGCTTTATTTGGAAGTTGACAATGTATTGTTTTCTTAGAACTTAACGATAAAATCTCCCAAGTCTACCTCTGCTGCTTGGGACTTTAAGGACGTCGTGTCTTTCATTCCCAGAGCTCAAAGCAGGAGACATACCACACTTTTTAATTTTCTCTTCTCTTCTCTCTTCTTTCGCTTGACAACAATTCCAGAAGGTGTAGTGTAGGCTAAGAGAGTGAGTTGTCTGTTCTAAAAGTTACCCAGTGAGGTGCCATGCCTGCTAATGTACTTAGAACCTAGGTCTTCTTAGACATGTAAATATTGTACATATTATACAAATAAGTATGAAATAAGAGTATATATATATATATATATATATATAAAACAGAAGGCCTATGGATAAGTTGAAATTAAGAAAAAATTCTGATAACAGAAAACTAACAGTGTAATTGTGATTTTAAAGGTTAAAAATGTTGAATAAAAATATTAATGAAAAAAAAAGAACCTAGGTCTTCCTACTCCTAGGAAGTGTCTTAACAATTACTCTCATCTTTTTGCTCTATTTTTCTGAGCAAAAAATGCTCTGAAAAATGCCTTTTAAAATGCAAGTGATTGGTTTTAGCCTACACTTTTAGCATCCCCTGGTAGTTTCTCATCCAACCAGGTTTGGCTCTATTGTCTTTTTGAGATCAATCTAAGTTCAACTACGTAACATCTGGGGCTTATTTAATAAAAGTATATAGTGCCAAATAACCTATTTTGTAGTAAAATGCGTAGGGCCATGTGGGCATGGCTTCTGATTTATTAGGGCTCATTAAGCAGGCATAGGATTGCAATTGAGTTTAAGCTGAAATGGTCCCTTCTGGTTTTAGGTTTCTTTGATTTTAGCTTACAAGTAATAAAAATTGGCTTTTTTGTTCTGGTTCAATCTTTAGCAATTATTCTACAAAAACCCACATTTTCTAGTTTACAGTTATAGAAAACTAACAGAATAGTAAAGGTGGAAGGATGTGCACGGATCATGTAGTTCAGCGCTTGGCAATGTGTAGGTAAATCAGTGAAATCCATCCATGAGGGATTTCACCATGAGAGGTGGCTGCTTTCCATCAAACTAAAAATATACCTAGTTCCTTCAGTCTAGCCTCCCTAGGGCATGTCTTCACATACTGAATCATCTTTATAGATGCCCTTTGAATCCTAATTTTCTGGAAATGTAGTTTCCATACCTGTACACAACACTCCCAAGTATGGTCTCACTAGCACCATATATTATAGAGAAGGCTAAGGGTTGCATGTGTCTTGAAGTAATGCTGCTTCTGATGCAGCCAAAACTGTAATAACCCTTATGATGACTCATGTTAAAACTTTGTAATGATCATAGCCAAAACTTTCTCAGATGTTTCCAAGCTACGAACTTGTATTCTCAGTAGTCTTCCCATTTATGCAGATGACATTGCAATCTTATTCTATCATCCTACATATCATTGACTAGATATCCCAATTTTGCATCTTTCACAAATTTTTAAAAAAGCAGCCCATCAAACTCATCATTCAGATCATTAAAAAGAAAAGCAGAATACTCGCCCCCAAATTGACACTGTGTGAAGGATAACTTGTTAGCATACTATATATACCCTTTCACATTAAGACCTTATCATTTAACGTTGCTTAAATTTATTTCTATCTTCACAGCAATTCTCAGGATAACCTACCTGTATAGGTTAGATTAAACATGCTCTAAAATAAAATATGAAAATTAAAACTCATCAAGAACCATTATCCATAGTTGATTACAATAGCTACTATCAAATTTCTCAAACAACCTAGGAACTAGTTTTACTAACTTAACTTTAGACTAATTTCAGCTGATCATATAAATTCCAACTTCCCTGCAGCATACAATGACTTATGTTTGTACTCCAAAATACATGAGTGTGAGTCACTCAATTCACCAGGAACATGCAAATTATCCCAATAAGTCACATTTCATGCCATTGTTTGAGCTGGTCACACGAAGTCCAAATTCCTTACTACTCCCAGTGACTTATTTCCCAGAATACAGCAGGAGTATGCAAATTAACCCAATTGCTCTAATTAAAATATTAATCAGTACACAAAGAGAAGTACAGTATATACTGTAAAGTGAATGGACAGCAGTGGATCATTTCAATTGATTCTGTAGTTTTCATTAAGCATATTTAATTGAACCAGGTTTGGATTGTGCTTATATGTGCAAACTTAAAAACAACACTCATTGATCAGTAGTCTCAAATTCCTAGTAATTTGGCAATAATATATTGTCAATAATAGTTTACTACTGCTTTCTTCCAGGATGTTTTTTCAATTTTTAGTTAATTCACATTAAATAGTGTGCAAATGTGGTCAGGACAAAAAAAAAAGGCACCAGTAATATATGTTGTAGTTCCAATTATGTAGTATGCTTAAAACTGTTCTTAAAAGTTGCAGTCACGGTAAAAAAATATGCAGTGTCTATATAACCATTGGTTAGTATTCTGTGCTTCTGCAGGGTGGGGCGTGTCAGGGTTCAGGTTAGTCTTTAGAGTTGCTGATTAGAGCAGTCTTGTTCTTGATTTAGTTTCTGCTCAGTGTTTTTAGCTTAACCACAGAATTTCCAAAAAGCTCTAGTTGTTTGAGCCAGCAATTAATTTATTTTCCTTTCTCTTCTGAGGTATTCCTGCTTTATATTACCAGGTATGATTTTTGGCACAAAGCAGTGACAACCTGCTTCCTACATTGATCTGTCAAGAATAAACTCTCTATTACAACATTTGTGGTTTCTGTTGAGGCCAAAAAGGTAATCTCCTAACAAATGCGTGCTCCTCCCCTGACCTTTCTGAATTTTAACAAGATGGAATATCAGAAGTCTTCTTTAGAAGGCCGCAGAAGTGCTTTAAAAAATTACTAAGGCATGATTGGCAAAGGAGACTTCTCTATGGTACTAAAAGTCTCCTGTGTGAGCAGGGAGTTGGACTAGATGACAGCAACTCTGTTACTGTTTACTGTTAAATAGCTGTTTACTTCACAAGAAGTAATCCAGAGAACATTGATTTAGGAGAAAATATACAACCCAAACCCTGTTGTATATATATTTACTATACTTCTTCAACAAGTCCTAATGAAATATCCACAAATACGGTCATGGAGGTCTTGGAATTGATTTGTATATGCAACTTGTTTATTCATCTTGTAGTTCTTCATAATTGATTCTTTTTACACTTAAAATTTATTTTAACAGAATATTTAACTGTAACATACTTAGGGTAGAATTGGATATAGACAGACAGCTGAGATGTTTGGGACTGGATAGCAAGTAATTTAAAAACCTTTTTCAAACATTGCAATTAAAAAGTAAATAATTTGAAAATAGAGAGCTGCAAATGATTAGCTTGTGGCATAATCTTTTCTTTACTAGAATGCTTCTGGTTTCCATGTAGACCTTATAGACATTTTTAGAAAGTTGTTTGAAAATGGATCCCTCTATAAAGAACAAAATTAAAGATGTAATGTGAAGTATGTGGAAAGAACTCAGAAGAGCAGAGTAGTGAGTAGATACCAGGAAGCCTTTTATAAATTGGTGTTTTGTATTTTGCCAAATCTTTAGTGAGGGCCACTTTCTGAATAAAAAGTTTTTCCACTTGAGAATACCTAAAAATGCTGTCAGACATCCAAATATGTCCAGAAGCCTATCCCTGGCTTAAGGAGTCTTCAAAGCAAGGACTAATAATTATAATTACCTGAATTTTTTCCACCATTATCATTTATTGCAGTTGTTCTGACATTCCCTTCTGTATGAGACAATGTGGAGATCATGACCCCTAGCCAGTGAGTTATGTGAAGTACCTCTGGAGCTAAAATATAGATTTGCTACACTTAATAGTCATAGAAATGCTTCAAGTTAGGAAATTCAATTCTGTGTTTCCTTTTGTTTGTTTTGAATTTTCCCACAAGTGAAGATGTTTCCATATCCCATCAAGAAGCAACAATTCATTTACTGTAGAATTAATTTAGCCTACCTATGCAATATCAAGAGGAAAATTTAAAAACTCTACTTTTAATATAATTTTCCTTTTAAATAGAGATTTAGAGAGGCTCTGTGAATAATATGTGGGAATATGTTCTGAGTGCATAGGATCAGAATGTACAATAATCAAAACAGTAAACTTTTAGTATTACTTTGTTTTATTAATTACATAAAGCTGGTCAGATCCGAATCCCATTATTGTAATGAAAATAATCATACATACCCTTTCAAGAGGGATGCATGTGTTGTCTTTATTTTATTTTGAAATACATACCTTTCACCCAACAAGTAAATTGCTGGCTTTCTCTTCACAAGTCATCATGCTGAAATCAGTGAGAATGATCATAATTCCTAACACATGACTGTTTGCTACAATAGAGACAGGATTTAATAATAATCTGCAACTCTGATGAAACAGCTTGCAATGCAATCCAGTTTGCAATATAATCCTCTATTTATTTGCCCAGAAGATTTACTTGTTTAATGGGATTTGGTCTTATTACATACATCTAATCTTTGATGAAGGCTATATGTTCCCAGTACTGTATTTGGAATAAAAACTGAAACTGAAATAATATAAGATACTGAAAGGTTTAGATCAGTGATGGCGAACCTTTTCAGCACTGAGTGCTGTAAAGGGGGCACTTCATGCACACGTCAGGGCCGCGACCAGGAAGAGGAGCTGCCCAGGGGGCATGCACGTGCCAGATAAGGTACTTCTGATGTGTGTTGGCCAGCAAGTCTTCCGGTTATTGCCATGCATGCGCACACACCGATCAGCTGGCCAGCGCATATGCTCACATCGGAAAACGGAAGACTAGCTCTTCCAGTTTCCGGCACTGCCCTACACACAAAGGCCAGCTGATCATCACATGCGCATGTGTGCCAGAAACCCGGAAGAGGAACGGGGGATGCTGCGCATTTCAGGCAACATGGCTCCATATACCACTTCTGCATGTGTGCCATAGGTTCACCATCACAGGTTTAGAACAAAAAAGAGATTTGATGGAAATCAATATTTTTATAAGGTGCTTTTGTAAAGAAAATGGAATATCTGATTTTCCATTTAAATAAGAACACTCAACTAAGTATAAAACAAAGCACTAGAATTCAGCATTAAATTGTAATTTAAAATACATTCATAGGAAGATCAACAATTTAAAAAGAATATTCTGTAATTTGAGACAATGAAAACTAAGTATCTCCTGAGGATTTATATTCTATAGTTTAGGAGAGAGACAGAAATCTCTAGGATGTGAATGAGAGAAAGCAGTCTGGTTTGGAAGTACTTGCTCATAACAAATGTATCTAATGGACAATGAGAAATAGGCTGAAATCACTTTAATGGACACATTCTGCTTCAACATACGAATTCTTACTTGCTTTGTGATATTTATTTTTAATTTGTTTGTGGATGTGCTTTATGAAGAAATTGTTTTGTTGAATTGGAAAAGAAATCCTTAGATATCTGCTCTGACAAACACCTATTGTCATTTAGCACTATATAATTACAGGCAGTTTTGACTTACAACCATTTGTTTAGCAACTGGATGGAAACTAATCAAGGAGAGAAGCAGCCTGAAATTAAGGAGAAACTTCCTAACTGTGAGGACAACTTGTCTTTAGAAGTTGTGGGTACTCCATCACTGGAGGTGTTTAAGAAACAACTGGACAGTCACTTGCCTGAAATGGTATAGGTAGGATCTCCTGCTTGAGCAGAGGGATGGACTGGAAAAACTCCAAGGTCTCTTTCAACTCTATTCTGATTCTGATCATTGTTCAAAGGCACAATGGCACAGGAAAAAGTGACTTAAAACTGGTCCTCCCACTTACAACCATTGCAGCATCCCCACAGTCACATGATGGGTATTCAGGCACTTGGCAACTGCCATGTTTATAATGGTTGCAATGTCCCAGGGTCATGTGATCACTATCTGCAAGCTTCTCAGCTGGCTTCCAATAAAGAAATTCAATGGGAAAAGCAGGGTTTGCATAACTATATGGTTCACTTAACAACTGTCGTGATTTGCCTATCATGGCAAAAAAGGTTTTAAAATTGGGTGTGACTCACATAACAACTGACTTGCTTAGCAATGGAAATTCTGATCCCAACTGTTGGTTGTAACTCACTGTATTGTGAGTTTACATCACTATAGTGTTGGAAGAAGAATCGTTCTGGTTCAGTTCTAAGCCGGGAGAGAGGCACTGGAAATAAAATGGAGGTTAGCTGTTTAGGAAAGAAGATCTGTTTATTGATGAGCAGAACCACCAACAGCATGTAGTTCTGGGGCAGCTGACAAATTAGCTTGATGATTTTATAGTTTCTGTAATGCTGCTGGGGGTTGTACAATGCAGTGAGCTCTGTGTCTTTTGGTATTTCAGTGGTAGTGGGTTAATCTTATTGTGTCCTAAAAAAGTCATGTCCTGTCCTTAGAATTTGTGTGGGGGAATGTAAATCCTTAATCCCATCACCTGGAGCTGAAGGTGTTTTGTTTGTGAATAGATTGGTCCATTCTTTCTCAATGGGCCCAAAATATCCACCATCTGCTGGGGGATCTTTTACTATGCAGGAAACGGACTGCTTTCTGTCTTTAAGAGCATGTTTTTTCTCTGTTCCTCCTTTGGAGAAATATAATATTCTGCCTCTTTTGATATTCTCCAAAATATTTCATTCTCTGGGAGGGGGGGCGTAATTACTTTTTGCAAAAGCAAAAAAGTTACATGTGTTGGTGTGCTTCAGAAAATGTTCATTATTCTCAGACAATCGCAGGAGCTAGACCCACTTGACAGATGACCTGCGATAGATGTTGGACTGCGCGTGTTGAACCAGACGGATGTTGGTGCAACTGTCAGAAAGTGAATGCACCTGGTTAAAGTTCTTTGGGGTTACAGTTTTTCAGAGCAGTTTATCAATGGAATCTCATCAGCTAGTTAAGAACAAAGTTCAGAAGCCTGGTGATTCAAATTACTGATGTTTGTAAAGAGCTCTGTCTGATTAAAATGAGCTTTATACTCAGGGCCACAGTCCATGACAAAAGTTGCCTCATGTACATGAAAAATATGGAGAACATACTACTTTATAAGAAGAGGTCACTGGAACTATTCCAATTTAAGTGTGCAATCCTAAATCAGTAAACTAATTGCCTTAAATCAGGTATGCAATACAATCCTTATCTCTGGTCCATCAATGATACATCAACTTTGCACAATCGGAAGATAATAATATAAGGCCAAGGATGCCTTTGGATAGTATCTATCATGTTCATCAGAGAGGTTCATATAGTAGAAAATAAGTATCCTACTGGGTTAATCCACCAATTGCAGAAAAAAAGTTAAAAAGTTTGGAAGGAGAAAACATCTCTGTTTAAGGAAACACTGGCAATTAATTACTTGTCATCCTTAAATGCCTTATTTTGATTGCCAGTATCTTTGCCTTTAAAATTTTAGATGGCTAGAGATTCCTATGATTACTGTTGGAAGAAATATCCTTCTGGGTTCTGCTCCAAGTGGGGAAAAAGACACTGGAAACATGGAGCCTACTTGGAAAGATGGTTTAATGGTGGACAGGATCACCTGGCTTGAGTTCCTGAACAGAAAAGGGACGAGATACAGCGAGTCACCGGGTTTTATGCTCTCTCTGGCTTTGAAGTTCCTGGGCCCCCGAAAGAGTATCCTGATTGGTTGTCAGACTCCCAGGGGTGGGGGTCTTAGCTAGCCTTGCTGGCTGATGTAATCTTCCCAGGTGCCAAGTGGTGAATTTCTGTTGCTAGATGGGTCCTATTGTGTTGCAGATGATAGTCCATTGACAAAGGGTGGGGGGGGGTGGGGGGGTGGCAGGAAGGTGGGAGCTGCTTTGTCTTTAAAACATGCTTCTCCATTTCTCATACAGGGAAACATAATATTCTGCCTTTTTAATATTTCCTAAAATATTTCATTCTTCCAGGAAAGGGGTGGGTGCTAACTTCCTACAATACTCTTAGTGGATCTACACCAAATGAAAAAGCAGCTCAGTGATTCAAAGATTCTGATAATAAAAATGTGGAAGTTTCCAATATAGTTCTTAAATATACCAGATTTCCTACAAGAAAGACAATTTAACCTATTTGGTTTGCTTAGAAATATCAGAAAAAGCCTTGATGATACGCTACGGATTTACAGAGAGGGAGCTGAATAATAAATAACAGCTGGAGGGTTTTAATACCAATATCTTTTCAGAGCTTCTGTGGTCACCTGTAGGAAGTTAGCACTCACCCCTTTCCTGGAAGAATGAAATATTTTAGGAAATATTAAAAAGGCAGAATATTATATTTCCCTGGATGAGAAATGGAGAAACATGTTTTAAAGACAAAGCAGCTTCCTGCCTCCCCCCCACACACCTTTGTTAATTGGCCATAATCTGCAACACAATAGCAACAGAAACTAACACAATGGGACCCATCTAGGACAGAAACTCACCACATGGCACCTGGGAAGATTACATCAGCCAGCAAGGCTAGCTAAGACCCCCACCCCCTAGGAGTCTGACAACCAATCAGGATACTCTTTCTGGGCCCCAAGAAGTTAAAAGCCAGAGAAAGCATAAAACTGGGGACTCGCTGTATCTCCTGGCCTTTTCTGTTCAGGAACTCAAGCCATGTGATCCTGTCCACCATTAAACCATCTTTCCAAGCAGTCTCCATGTTACCAGTGTCTTTTTCCCCACTTGGAGCAGAACCCAGAAGGATATTTCTTCTTACACACCAATAAAGCTAACTTTCCCTTGGACATGCTTTGGCAGCGGAATTTCCCTCACAAAGTTGTATGGAATGGTAAAGATGGGTGAAGTAGATAATTTTTCAGAATTCTTAATAGGAAACCTGAAATAAAACAAAAGGAATCCATAAATGAATATAAAATGGATGCATGCTAAGCTTATCTAATCTTTGCATAGTACTATCAATAAAATGAGATCAGCTGAAGAGAAAGTCAATACAATTGACCTGTCTTTTCTTGGCAACATCAGAAAAAAATCAGCATCAAGTGAACATTGTAAGCCTATTATTTGATACTGGATTGTTGAGTCAGTGACTACAGTTTACCCTTATAGACTTTTTTGTTATTTTATTAGGTGGGTAAGTCCAAAAGTTTTTTTATTTTTATTTTTTAATTTTTTTAAAATTTGATTTATATGCCGCCCTTCTCCGGAGACTCAGGGCAGCTTACAATGCATTAAGCAATAGCCTTCATTCTTTTGTATATTTCATACAAAGTCAGTTTATTGCCCCCACAAACTGGGTCCTCATTTCACCTACCTTAGAAAGGATGGAAGGCTGAGTCAACCTTGAGCCTTGGAGAGATTCGAACCAGCAGAAATTGCAGGCAGCTGTGTTAATGACAGGGTGCACCAAACCACTGTACTATCAAGGCTCTAAGTTGCCTTAGAACCACTGCTAAATGAGAAAGAATATACTAGATCTGAATTTTAACCCCTTTTCTTGTTAATTTTACTACTGACTAACAATTAGCTGTGTCAGTATCTAGATGACATATTTCTAACCCTTGACCTATTTTGCTTTTTATAAATAAAGGTAATCGGTGTTAATGACTAGGATCTAGTCAGTATATCCTACTAACAATATTGTCTTTTTTAACTGACTGAAATTGTATCTACAGGAATTGCAAACATTGCACATACCATTTAAAGCTCATTTGCAAACTATTCCTTCTAAATCACTCAAAGGTTTGCTGGTACAAGGACATTCAACAACTAGGAGGGGATAACCTTCCAGGAATTTAGTTAGTTCATAGACTTTTCCATGAAAAGAAATAGAGAGATAATGTTTGCCTTTTCTCAATTATGTATGCATGTCAAGTTCATTAAATTTCAGAATTTTTGAAAGGTTTACGTATTTCTCCATTGTTTGCAATTTTGCCTGTTACACAGTTTTGGAAACTATAGTTAGTCCTTGACTGACAATCACAATCGAGCCCAAAATTTCTATTGTTAAGTGAGACATTTGTTAAGTGGGTTTTGCCCCATTTTACAATCTTTCTTGCCACAATCGTTAAGTGAATCACTGCAGTTGATAAGTTAGTAACTTTGTTGTTAAGTGAATCTGGCTTCCCCATTGACTTTGCTTGTCAGAATGTTGCAAAAGGGGATCACATGATATTGGGACACAGCAACCGTCATAAATATGAATCAGTTGCCAAGCATTTGAATTTCGATCACATGACAGTGGGGATGCTGAAAAGGTTGTAACTGAAAAAACATAAGTCATTCTTTTCAGTGCCATTGTAACTTTGAACGGTCACTAAATGAACTTATAAATTGAGGACTACCTGTATTTGTTTCTAATTTATAAATTACTTTTCCTTTTATATATAATTTTCATTAATACCATACATACAAAAGATGACTAAAGAATCTTAGTTATTACACACAGAGAGATGTAATGGGAAAAATTAATAAAAGATTACACAATATATAATAAATCACAAGAATGTTACCTTTTCACTATTTTTTCACTAGTATTGTCACTGATGCTGCTGTTCGCTGCCACTGGGAAATGCTGGATCCTTCACTGCCTAGCAGCTGATTGGTGGTTGGATCGGCCTCCTGGAATATTGCCAATCTGCTGTTCTAGGTGGTGGGGATTGCTGCTGCTGTTCACTGCCAATCACCAGCGGCGAACGTCGGCAGCGCTTAGAACAGCTGATTGGCGGTATTCCGGGAGGCCAATCCAACCGCCAATCAGCTGCAAAGGCTCCAGCTTTGCCTGCCGGCGGCAGCAGCTCAATTCAGTTGACCAGTGATGGGCACAACAGAGCAGAGCCCTAATGAGCTATATGCTGGGGCTGCGATAACGTGCTGAAGCTGACCAGGCTGTTTGCTGCAAGGACGCTAGCCAGATGAATACCGGATGAATGCTGAGAGGCAGAGGCAGATTTTTTTTCTTGTTTTCCTCCTCTAAAGCTAATGTGTGTCTTATGGACTGGTGCGTCTTAAAGTGCGAAAAATACAGTATATAATCCCTACCAAGAACTGAGCACAATATTGCAATTTCAAATAATCTAATATTCTTAGTTCACTACTATCTCATATCACTAGAGTTGTTCCTATTTGAAATAAGATCAGCGTTCATGTATCTAATGGTAATCTACTAGTGACAGTTGCCTTTACAATATATCTAGGAAAACATTTGTCTTTTCCTTAAGTAGCATCTAATCTATTCCAAATAATTCTTGGCTAACTTTTCTTTAAGTCTTATTAAGCCAGAGAGAACTGTTCGTCTGACATGATGTTATATTTCAAGATTATATTACAGTGAGAAAAGTAAACCTAACAAAATGGACACTGCATCTCTAAACCATCTCCCCTTTTAGATATGACCAGAATCAAACCCAGCCCTTCGCTTTGCCTAATCCCATCAGACCCAAGACAAGTCTCCCTGCCCCAGACAAGACTCCACCCCTGCAATCCCATCTGAATCAAAGAATAGAAGCCTCCTCAGAGCATAGCCCAAAGGCAGCTCTATGAAAGGGGGTTGCAAAATAATAAGTGGTGAAACCCCAACCTTCCATCCTGTATTAGCAGATGACCTTTCCATCTCTTCTAGCGCGATCATCCGAGGCTTTTTTAAAAAAACTTTTAAAAGTATTTTTTCGGCAGAAGAGGTTGTAGAAAAAAATGCTTTTAAAAATTAAAAATAAAAGCCTCTGATGATCATGCAGCTCAGCTGGGCATGGGAGGGGGGGGCAGGGATTTTTGCTACTGGTTAACCGAACGACCCCCTGCCATCGCTACCAGATCAGGCGATCCGGTCTGAACCGGGAACATTTCACCCCTGGGAAGGTTGCTTTTAATATAATATGCATCAAGAGTATGAGGTCAGTTATTTTCTATATATAGTTTTCTAAAACTGCATATAGAAATTAAAGTGAACTAAACTAACTTAAAACTATAGAGACTGAAATAACTTTGGTCATAGTTCTATTAGTCTTTAGTGTTTTAAGCAGACTTTTGAAAGTTAATCAGTGCTTACAAGTAGTTTTTGACTTACCACAGTTTGTTTAGTGACCATTCAAAGATACAACAGCACTGAAAAAAGTGACTTATGACCATTTTTCAGGTACAACCATGATCATGTGATCTAAATTCGGATGCTTGGCAACTTGTTCATATTTATGACGGCTGCAGTATCCCTAGGACACGTGAAACCCTTTTCTGACCTTTTGACAAGCAAAGTCAATGGGGAAACCAGATCCACTTAATAACTGGGTTACTAACTTATCAACTGCGGTGATTCACTTAACAACTGTGGCAAAAAAGGTCGTAAAATGGAACAAAACTCACTTAAATGTCTTAACAGAAATTTTGGACTCAATTGTGGTTATAAATTGAGGACTACCTGTATTAAGTGCTCACTAGTGGAAGGATTTTTTCAATTTCTTTTATATTCAATTTGATTCCAAGTACAAGAGAATTTAGTGATGCGGTAGCTCAGTGGCTAAGGTTGTCGATCAAAAGTCGGCAGTTCAGCGGTTTGAATCCCTAGTGCCGTGTAACAGGGTGAGCTCCTGTTACTTGTCCCAGCTTCTGCCAACCTAGCAGTTCAAAAGCAAGTAGAAAAATAGGGACCACCTTTCTGTTCCGTGTGCCTTTGGCATTTAGTCATGCCATCCACATGACAACGAAGATCACGGAGTCGTCTTCAGAAGCACTGGCTCTTCGGCTTTGAAACGGAGATGAGCACCACCCCCTAGAGTTGGGAACAAGGGGAGCCTTAACCTTTACCTTATAAGAGAATTATGGCATGTATCATATTTAACATAGCATAGTCTGATGTAAGCATTACACTCTTTCCATATATTCATAAAATAATTTGTCAACATTAATTGTATGCATTTTCCTAATGTTGCTTAAACTAAAGGGAAATTATACACTGTGTATGTAGGTTTGTGTTTAGATTTTGTTATGCACTGCCCTCTTCTGGTAAGAAACATAATACATCCACATATTTGAGGTAAGTGATAGTTTCTTATGTATAGGATCCTCTGTCATCAATTCTCCACTTGTTAGGAGAAATTACTAGGGGACAAATATAGAAAATTCAGCAAGGCCTCCATTTTTCTATATACAGATTTTAGAAACTCAATTCTAATATCCATAGATTGCAGAGGTGGAAAGCACTTAAGCAGCCTCTATATTCACTAAACTGAATATTATTCAAAACTTTGCTAATCCCTAACCAAGAATAGTTAAGTATTGATCATTTTTAATCAAGCTATAGGGTCCTCCTATGAGGATCCTGTTCTGAGTGACAGGCTGGTATTCTTTTCTGAGTTATCAAAAATACAATGGTAACAGTGGTGGGTTGCTCCCGGTTCGACCGAGCCGGTAGCGGTGACGATGTGACGTCACCGAACCGGTTCTCTGTGACTGGGAGTTGGGCCCTCCCGCCCACCCCCGCTTTATTCCTACCTTTATTTCTTGGTTTTAAGCCCAGCTGATAGGCGCGGCAGAGTGGATTGCTGCACCTCAGCTGGTCAGAAACGTAACGTGCTTTGGCGATCACGCACAAAGCACGTGCGCAAAGAGAACCGGTAGTAACACCGGTTGGAACCCACCACTGAATGGTAGCTATATTAGCCATAAGAACTTGAGAGTTAAAAAGCCACAGAAACAATTTACTAATCATTTTAATAATGGTAAGATTTTGAATTGATTAAAATTCTTAAACATGCTAAATAGCAACAGAAACATGTGAAATAATAACAGAAATTTTTAAAAGATTAAGAAAATTATGTCTACCTAGGAGCAATTTGAATTTTCTGCTATAATGTGGGATACAAAAGAGGCGCTGAGTTTCAGCAAGGGCACTCTCTAAAGTGGCTAGAAAGATACATTCCTCTTACAGAGGAAATACTGAGAATGGTCTCTTCTCTTTTGAATATATTAATACACAAGCCAAAATGTTGTAGTGGATAACATCTTACAATTGGGAGACCAATTCAAGTTCTCCGTCAGCCATGGAATAGATCATGGAATGATTTCAGGTTAGTCACTATCTCTCAACCAAGCTATCCCCTATGAAAAAAATGGGAAGTAGTTTTGTATATAGTTCTGAAGTCCTTGAGGAAAGACAGAGTATAACTCTAATATATGTTTAGATATGCATATATATTCAAAAATAAAATCGGGCTTACTGGAATTTACAGTGAAGAGGGTTTTGGAGTACAGCCTGGTTAGAAATGAATTTAAAGCAGGATTTGAGAGCAGAGGAGGAAATAATAACACTTCTTCCAATGTTTTCTCTCAAAAGATGAACATCAGAATAATGATTATAATGTATATTAAAATAGTCTATAATTGTTATAGCGTAGAGACACAAAACTCAAGACTCCAGGGTCATGTTGGTTCCTTGCTTGTAACTTCTGTACTCTTCCAAAAGCTGTTGTTGGATGATACCTTAATCATTTAAGTAATTCATCAAGTGGTGTTCATCAATTTTGCTTTCAATTAAATGAAGTGTATTTCAATTCAATTAAATGAAATGTATTATAAGCAACCTAGAACTAAGGAGAAATTTCCTGACAGTAAGAATAATTAATGAGTGGAACAACTTGACTCCAGAAGTTGTAAATGATCTAACACTGGAAGTTTTAAAAAAGAGATTGGATAACTATTTGTCTGAAATAGTATAGGGTTTCCTGCCTAAGCAGGGGGCTGGACTAGAAGACCTCCAAGGTCCTTTCCAACTCTGTTATTCTATTCTAGTCTATTTTGACAGGGCTTGGATTCTTTACTTGTTGGAAGTAGAGTCTTAGTTTTTATTCAATACCAAGCACAGTCTTTAGGCTAAGCAGGTTCCTGATTTATATAGCCTTTCTTGGAGATAACAATATAGTATATTATTGTATTTTGTATATGTATATTCAGATAAGATTAGTTTCTTAAGTACTCAGCTCTTTTAAAACATGTATATATTTTTCTCCAGGCATTCTAAGATTTATCTCTTTTTTTACTTTAACCCTTCCTTCTGACCATTTTATCTACTTTTGCCTGGTTGTTTCTCATTGGACAAAAGCACTAAAGGCAGGAAATGGCTACATAAAGAAGTGATTTGAAACAGGGAAAAGATGAATGAGTTTCTGCTTATTTTCTCTATACTCTAAAATATGATGCATTTATGATTTACAGAAACCAATTTTAACATAACTGCTGGAGAATTTATCATATACATAAGAAAATTTGAGCTGTGTCAGATCAAAGCACTGCTAATTTTTTCCACTGGCTAAGCAGATGATTATGAGGAACCTATAAGTAGGAAATGAGCAAAATGGCATTATTTCAGATATATTCCCCAGATGCTGGAACTGAAAGACATAATTCTGCTGATAATTAAGAAAAATATATAGAGAAAATATAAGGACTAATATATATTGATAGCTATGCCGGGGCCTGGCCTATACATCCTAGGCAATAGTTAATATTCTATCCCCCATGGTTTGGCTCATCTTCCAGTTTGGTTAGGAATTTCAAAAAGAGCCCTCTTGTTTCTGTTTTGAGTTTCTGAACTTTTTTTTTTTTATTTTCAACTTTTTTTTTTCTTGGACATTTTCACTCTATTTACACAAATAGTTTTAAGTATATTAGCACCCATTGTTGTCATATAGCAACAATTCAACAAATTTAACACTTGAGTGAATGTTCTGACTTGTAAAGTACACTATTACTGCTTTTTTTCCTTGTTTTTTTCCAGTCTTTTCAATTTTAGCGCCCCTAAAATTTGCCATTTACAGGCTGATTCTTACTAAACCTTGGCCTATAGATGGCCCTGGCTTTTGCCCATTTTATAGTTATATAAATTGGCATCTGTTAGTGTAGCTGGTGATAGCAAATACTTCTGAACTTTTTGATGTTTTCATTTCCCTCTTTCAGAACTTGTTCTCTAAACTCTCTTCCATAACTTTCAGTGTTTGGATACAGGTAATGTAGATAGCATTCCATAGGTAGTTATTTTGCATGTTTGCATAAAGGTATTATAATCTTGGCAGATTTCCCCCACCACCACCACCGATGTTTTCAATTTTGCCTCTTCCACAATTGCTATATACTGAATTGTTAGGTTACTTGACTATCCACTAGCAACCTGAATTACAATCTGGTCAGCTATGATTAGTACAACAAATGTCAACATACTGCCATATACCTTATATCTCAGCATTAGCAATTTGCACAGGTTATTCACATTTCCCACATAAATAAAATCAACATATTGCAAGAGTTAGCTGTGGTTTAATTAGAATTTCTCTGTTTTATCTTCATCTCTAAACTATATTTATTCATTTATTTGCTAAGCTTTTTATTTTTCATCACTTTTTCAACTTTTTTTAGGGAAACATGGGAGATAAAGAAATGAATTCAATATTTCTCAGGTGAGTTATACTTTGCTCTAGGATACAAGATAGTCCTCAACTTATGATCACCGTTAGGATCAGAACTTCCATTGCTAAGCTAAACAGTCACTAAGTGAGTCATCTGTTTTTCTGATCTCTTTTGCTGTGGTCATTAAGTGAATCTGGCTTCCCTCATTGACTTAGCTTGTTGGAAGCTCATGGGAATGTCACAAATGGTGAACATGTACCTCTTGTTGTTGTAAATACATGTTTGTATTTGTAAATACATGTTGCTTGCCAAGTGCCCCAATGTTGGTAACCTGAGGACAGGGATGCTGCAATGGTCACAAGTGGGAGGACTGATCATAAGTCATTTTTTCTCAGTGTTATAAACTTTGAATAGTCATTAAATGAATGGTTGTAAAAATAGAAAGATTACAAAATTTCTACAGATTGTTTAAATGTTACTTTCACAGAAGATCTTGAAAGGGGGAGATATACATGTCCACAGACACAATTTAAGCAACAGAACAAAATATAAAGACACTTTTCCTATGTGAACTAAAAGTAAAGGTTAAACCCTCATCACTTTTTTTTTTTTGTATATGAACAAAAGCACATTTGGCTTTTAGTCATTGGACTATGAACCTGGGCGTGTCATATTCAAACATCAAAACAGAAGAAAGCTATTACATCTGTACACATTTACTGACTTTAATCTCTAACATGCCTTTTACTGTGGGCTACTTTTAAAAAGCTGTTACATTGAGCCACATTTATCTGGCTTTAATCTTACAATATTTATTTACTATCGGCTACTTCAATACATCCCATCTGGTGTAAGCAGAAATGTCAATAACTGATGGAGGCCAGGCAGAAGGTAGACCTACAATGCAATGCAAAGATTGCTTTTGTCATGAGGACCCAGGAGGTTGTGAAATTACTGCTATCACTGAGGGCCCCTAGGAGGACAGACTGTACTTAGTAGAAAGTAACATGATGCATCATACCAAGAATGCCGTAGTGTTTCCGGGTTGTAGTTCTGAGATAAGAGAATGGTGTTACACAACACATTGCTTATTAGCAGGAAGTTATCCAGGCATATAAACCAAATAAAGCAGACATACACAGAATGACACAGTTAGTCCTATAATTGCAGATTGTGTGAGAGGAAAATTCAATTTTGACATTAAGGATGTTGAATATTTACCAACAAGTTTTTTTGTCTCCTAACAGCCACATCTACATACATAGATTTTCTCCATGATATATTAAGACTAGCCATAGTTAATTGATTATAATTGGCCAGTTCATACAAACACTAAGAACACATTAAAGAATGTTTTTGTTTTCATTAAACTTTAATTTTAATAAAATTTGTCTCCAAAATTTGTTAACTTCTTCAAAAACAAAGGCAGTTGACAATATTTTGAGATTACATTTTAGTTAATATAACTTCTGGTCTGTTTTGTTTGATAACAAAGCTATAAAGTTATGTACATAAAGTTATGTACAGATTTTCAAGAACAAAAATAAAAAATGGGGGGGAAACAAGTTATGGATTGGTTTCTTGGTATTATTTGTCATACTGCTGATGAAATTACCAAAATACCTGCCTCCCCTTTGTTGCCATTTGTGGTGAGCACATCGTGTTATTTATTTATGATTTAGCCTGCATAAGTGTTTAAATTGTAGCATGCAAACTTTCAGAACATGAAAAAATCTTCCTTCGGCTCAATGTCGAAAGACAAAAAGGTATATTTCTAATATAAGGTCTGTTTATATTAAGGGGGTGGGGTGGTAGCTGAATGATAGAGCTTGATGATCTTAAATACACGACTTGCTGGGGAAAACAAAAAACCTGTTAATTTAGACATTTTACAAATAAAGGCTTATGGGTAGGTACAACTTAAATTTCAGCAAAGAAAAGTATGTATTTTTTTGTACACACACATATATATACTGAAAATATATATATTCAGCCACAATATATTATAAACAAAAATATAGCAATGCAAATAAAAATCAGAAAAAGTATAATGAATAAATGAATGACATTTGGAATTTAATAGAATTCCATTTAATAGAAAATAAAACTGTATCCATAAAATGTTGATAGAGAACTAGCTCAATCCTTCAACATATTAAAGCTATTCCTCCATCTTCTCAGTTTTAGTAGTGTGTTATTTCAAAATATTCATGTAATATGCTTAGATTCTTAATATTCTATTATGTAGGTGCATTATAAATATTGGAAAAAAGCAGGCATATCAATATTACAGTTTCAAATATTAATATTAGAAACATTCTAGTTATTTCACTTTTCTTCAAAATTAAGTATAATGAATATTTAATGAAAAGAGCATATATCAAAGTATTATTGTAAAAAAGTTTCATCTTAAAGTAAATTACTTGTCATTAAAATCTCCATCACATTGTTTCATGGTTTGTGTATGTGTTGACTGAATTGAAAGTCAACAATTTTAAAATGCTAAAAAATAAAATTTAAAAAGGGCAAAAAGGTAAAAAAGCTATTGAGTTTCTGACTTCCACATTGTATACATATGCTAATCTGCAATATTTATGAAGATCATACTAGAAACTTGATAAATCTAATATCAATCTAACATTGACAAAGTATTTTTTGGAACATCACAATATCCAGTATTGGAGTCATGTAATTTTAGACTTTGTCTAAAAGCTGATTTAGAATTTCCCATAACTGCCCATGGTAGCTGTTGCATACCTACACCACAAAGGGGTTGATGGATGAGCATAGGTTGGGGATAGCTACATATGGACCGATGCAAAGACTCCCTAATTCCAACTGCACAGTTCTGTGAAGGTGCAAGTCCTGCATGCTGATTGGTTGATCCAACTTCCTTTTCTGTGCTTTGCTGTGCCCCCTAGCCGGAACATTAAAATTTGCAGCCTTATCACTGCAACAGCTATACAATTGTCTATGAGCGACAGATGCATACTGTATGTTATCCCTGTGCAAAGCCAGACAAATTTGCTCCACTCTGAATTGTAAGGTCATGGACTTTAGCCATAAACTCCAGCCTTAACTACATTACTAAGAATATCACTACAGCTTAATGTTTATCATCTCATTACAAAACTGATGAGATTTTTTTTTCCTGAGCAGTGGCTTGGGGGGATCGGACTGAAGGCTTACTAAAAGGGAGAACAGATAGGCCTTGAAGTTCAGTATTATCTTTATTTCAACTGATAAGAACTCATTTGAATTTCTACAATGCACACAGTTTTGAACTTTCTTGTAAAATCAATCATCCTGAGCGGGCATTTCATTATAAACATGTTTTTATTAAGCTGGTATCTAAGCATAAGAGTACTGTTTGTTCTTAGTAAAAGTATCCAAAATGGAAGACTCAAGAATACAGGGTTGTTATTTTTTTAAAAAAATATTTGGAAAGCTTTATGGCCTAGGACGAGAGAGTTGCTATATAGCCATGTTTCCTTTATGAATCTATTTGTCAATAGATTAAATATGATGTATTGATTCCATACTCTACAAAATTCCAGTTGAATTTCTTAATATATTAAAACATTTACATGTTGACATTTATTTTGGATGATCAAAATAAATTTTAAAATTTCAAACATTTTACTTATTCTTAATATAATAATACCAAATAGTGTTAAATTTTAAATCCAATTGGGCTCTATCGAAAATTACATGAACATACAACAGAAAGTTATCAAACAGAAATTTGATACAATCAAGAGAAAACAATTATTGTAAAGTATTATTTAATAAAAATAAAAGGATGTCAAAGCTCAAGACTCTTACTTTTGTTAGGATGACATTAGTATACTATCTAAATCTCATTTCTTAGCATTATTTGACCTGCAAGCTAATTAAATGACATTAAATTAAAGTAATGTCATAGCCTGTTTTCAGTTTTAGTTTATTAAAAACCTTGCCTCTTTTTTAATGATAAAGTTGTCTAGCATCACAAGGTACATAAACACAAGTTATTACTGTCTATAATAACATTTCCAATTTTAAGTAGCAATACTCATTTAATGATTCTGATTTCTTAATATCCACTTTTCAGTCTTCAAGACCTTTGCACAATAGTTTATTGCTATAAAGTTTAAATGTTGAAATAAATACGGTCCAACAGCACATCAGGGAATACAAAAATTAAAATAGCAAACATTCATGCATATTCACCCTGGCTCTGGGCCTGTTGGAAAATTCAGTTTTTAAAGGTTTTCCAAAAGTCTGCAGGCTTGGGGCCAATGGATTGGGGTTAGGGGGTATTGCTGTTATTTTTGAGGACAGAAATAATGACACTCTTGGCACTGCTTGTTGTGAAACACTGTCCATTATTTTTCCCAATCTTATAAATAGTCAGAAACAATATAAAGTAGAATGTGTTCAATAAAAAGCATTTCAGTTGAATACCAGGTAAATAGCAAAGATATATAAAGCTATGGCATTCATTGGGTTGTCACAAATGCTGACAGTAATTATGCTGATTTAATTTTTTATTCTGATAGTATAAGAATACATAGTCACAATTTCAAGTCCAGTCATTATGTTTTCACAAAATATTTCACAATGTTTTCCTCATCTATTTGGTGTCAGTCAGTGTGTTCCATGGAAACCATGAGAGATCTGACTTATAATGCATTAGCAATTATACTGGTTTCATCATTATATGGATCATAAGCAGAGCTAAAAAGCCAGTAGCAAGGAAGACTCTTAATATACTTTATTGTTACTACACCCTTTGGCTGAATTATGAAATAAATGAAAATAATATGTTTAAGAATAAATCTAAACCATCTTGGATAGAGGTATGGTGCCTTGATATGATTAAGCATGTATTATATATAAAGTGATATCTTTGTTTGCCTTTGCTTGTTTGTATTCCTTTGATCTGTAATATAATATCCCTGTTAATGAGAGAAAAATAGTTGTGGTTGCTTAAACCCACATCATTTAGTCTGTCCCCCCTGCCCGTTTACACTATTGACTGTCTGGAATAATTGCTGAAATATCCTAGGCCCCAGATATGGCGGTCCAATATTAGCATGTGTGTTAATTGGAGATGTTGCTGTTTGTTGGCATAGCTGTTGCCTATTGTGTGGCCTTAATTAGGTCAGATTCTTCAGAAGTGGTGTCTATGCAAATTCTTTCCCACAATTCTGTTTATTAAAAGAGCTTTAGAATGGCAAACACCAGTAAATGGCAAAAGAAAGGGAGAAATAGACCATAAGCTTCATAAAAATCTGTCTAAATTAATTTAAATGAGTTAATCAAAAATTTGAAATAATTGAAACACACTTTTATTATAAAAGGAGAACTATGACCTGCTGAAGTGCACGTCTATTCAATCTGCTGTTCAAGTGCTAATTTTATGGCGTTGATGTTTAAATCCTTATTTTACTTTGTTTGGGCCAGTCTTCCCAACAAAGGGTTCAGATAAGAGGGCCATTCTATAACATACCCTGAAATGTAAGGTTTAATTTATAAAGGTGAGCCGATCTTATGATTTTTGTTAGTTTGATCGCCTGACTAGTATTTTGGACTGTTTTCACAGTTAATAATTTACAGTCACCAAAATGTTCTCCTGAGTTGTTGAGGATATGAAGATGTTTTGGCAATGATTTTATTAATAAATTACGGACCTTTTCAATTGGAATAGTGTACAGCTTGCACCATGATGATCTGCAATGCAATCTTAAAACCTTGTTTCCACTAAAGAAAAAGCCTGTGAATGTTTTATAGATGGCACTTACCACCAGCCCGACTTGCCAAAATACACCCAAACACTTCGGCTTTGTGTTGGAAATGTAAATCAAAAAAGGGGACATATTATCACACTTGGTGGAAATGTAGGAAAGCCCAACACTATTGGCAAGATATAAAAAATATTATTGAAGAAATAACGAACATTCAAATAGAAAATAGTCCAGAATTCTATTTGGCATGATAACGGCACAACATCTTAAGGAAACGAAATATCTTATCATACATATCTTGACAGCAGCAAGACTACTGTTCGCGCAAAACTGGAAATCAGACCAACTCCCATCCAAAGACAAAATCGTTGCAAAGATAACAGAGTGTGCTGAAATGGACAGATTGACGCTGGAACTCCAGGAAAAGGAAGAAAGCGAATACTATCTTGTATGGCACCAATAGTATCAATGGCTGGAAAGGAAAATCAGCAAAAATGTAGAGGACAGAAATTAGGGTAAAGACTTGCATAAGGAGATGAACCCATAAGAAATGTAAATTTGTAGTGAAAAGTTATAACATTGGAATTAGATATTTAATAATTACTCTTTATTAAACTATATAAGCTCAATGACATATATTCTGTTGATGACAAAAACGTATATGTAAAATGTTACGTGGGTTTGTAGGTGGTGGGTTTTTTGTTTGTCTTTGTATTGTATTGTATTGTATTGTCTTTATATCTGTGTTTATATTTTAATAATAAAAAAAGAAAAGAAAAAGCCTGTGGAAAGAGACCCCAAGCAATGAAACATAAAGGATTTGGAATTATTTTGGAATAACAGTATCATTCTGAGTCAGTAAATTCTTAAAACTTATTTTCTTGTTAAGGCTCCTTCCCATTTTTAAAAATTAAAGAGGCCCCCAAAAGAGCTTTTGTTTATATGGGTTATATTTTCAATATTTACTTTATTGAAAATTAAAATTCACACATTCAGTACTACTGGTCAAGATTATTTGAAGGGATTTTAATATGGTTTATGATTTCTCAAAATAGACTGTCAAATTTTGATTTTGGGGACCCTTGAGGTGATTTTGGACGACTCCCTGGGGTTTGGGACCACTATTTAAAAAACATTGTTGTGAGTACAGGTAATCCTCAACCTAACAGTACATTTAGTGACAGTTCAAAGTTAGAAGGGCACTGAAAAAAACGACTTATGACCATTTATGCACACTTACAACCTCCGTAGCATCCCCAATGATCATGCAATCAAATTCAGACGATTGGCAACTGGTTCATACTGACCGTTGCTGTGTCTCAACCTCACCTTTTGCCACCTTTGGACAAGCAAAGTCAACCCGGGGGGTGGGACAGGACAGATTCACTTAACAACCCCGATTACTAGCTCATGAACTGCAGTGTTTTCATTCAACAATTGTGACTAGAAACGAGGCAAAACTCGCTTAACGCCAGAAACGTTGGGCTCAACTGTGGTCGTAAATCGAGGACTACCGGTAATCCTTGAGGCGCGGGGGAGGGAATCTCCCGTTTAGCCTCCAGGCTGTTCAACTTACTCGGAAGCCACACCGAATTCAGTTTCTCCTCTTCCCGTAAACGCCTTTAAAGACTGAACCCTAAACGTCGAAAAGCGCAATACCGCCAGGCGGCCGAGAAGAAAGGCTTCCGCCTCGAGGCCCGGGTCGAGCCTCGAGGCCACGCCGGCCCCCAACGGAAGGCCTCTACGCGCTGCTGCTTAGCGCCTCCTAGCGAAGCCCTTTTCGGCGGCGGGGGCGCCTCGCTTTTTTTCCCCGGTGCCGCCGTCACCGCCTCCTGGGCGGGCCCCGGATCCGCCTCCAGTTGCCCGCTGAAAGGAACATGGTGGCCGCTTCCTCCCTCCTAAACAGCAGCAGCAGCAACGGCGGCGGCTCAGGCTCTCTTTGAGGGGGCCGGGAAGCTGCGAACACGGCGTCGGCGAGTCAGCCAGGCCGCGGGGCGTCTGTGAGCTGAGGAAGCCGAGGGAGTCCGGTATTTGTCTGACGACTCCGCCAACGCCGCCACAGGTGCGTCGGGAGAAGGAGGTTGGAAGAGCTGACAGGAGGCGCCTTCGGCTTCCCGGGTGGCTGCCTTTCGCTTCCCCGTTTCCCTCTGCTTTTCCCTTTCACCCCCGCCTCAGGTTTGGGGACACCGGCTTCTGCAAGGGCGGGAAATGCCCGCTTGTGCAGGCGGAACGGTGCTCTTTCTCGAGCAAGTACGCACTTGGCCGCCTGTTCCTTCCTTCGCTTTCCCCCTCCCCGCCCCCGTCTCGCCTCGCCTCGCCTCGCCTTGTCCTCCCTCCGCCTTGAGCGCTGGGATGCAAGATCACGTTGAGAGAGCGCGAAGGGAGCGTGGTGCTGCCCCGCCGGGCTGCCCTCAAGGTGTCGGACAGGGCCGCTGGGAGGAGAAAAGCGGGAAATTATTTTTATTTTTTATTTTTGCAACCGGGGTTCGGGGTGGTTTTGGACTCGGAGCGGCCTTTGAAAGCGAGGGGCATCCGGTGGCAGCCCTTCCGTGCCGAATGTGGGGAAGAGATTCGCCCCCTTCTTTCCTCCCGCGAATGGCATTTGCTTCCCACGTGTCCTTTTTGTTTTTTTACCTGTGCAGAATTGTCTGTGGAGTTCACCTGCGGGTTAGGGTTAAGAAGGAGCCGGGAGAAAGGCCCGCGATATTGTTTTCTTCATCTCCTTCCTCTTGAAATTATTGATTTGCATTGATGCAACCGCGAAGGGATCAGAGGGGCAGGCAAATTTGGGCTAAAACGAGATTGAAATAGTTGGTGGTTCCACACGTTGTGGGCATCCAGCAGTTATTCTCGCATATTGTGTGAACCAGGCTAGGGAGAATCAAATGGCAGAAGGGCAGAGAAGCCGGGATTCCCTGGCTGCCTCCGAATCAATCCAGCTATAATGCAATTTATTTTGTGGCCGTAGTGTCTTGGGTGATGTTGTGAGTAAAAAGTTGAGTTTGTCATATGTACGCTGCCCCATTGTCCTGCAGAGAAAATCCTCTCTCTCTGTATAAAATATGTGTTGCGTTTGTGATGTAAGCTACAGTTTTGGGCTTTGTTTATGTGGAAGTGCTGTTTAACTTAGTTAGACTTGCTTCTGGGTAGATACGTGTAAAATTGGATTGTTATGAAGAATGCCTTAGGTGCTAAGTGGTTATGGGAACAGGGTAGCCTCTTGATTCTGTGTAATCTATTCATTACTTTTGCATAGCTTTGGGGCAGGTGATAGCCAAACTACCATATACTGGACTTTCACATGGTCAACAAACTTCCCAAAAATAATTTAGTATAGGTTTATTTTAAATTAGAAAATCATTTATAGCTTAATCTGAAATATTCATATAATTCCTGTTTAAAGCTCACTATACGTAAGACATTTATTTTCTTCTTAATGCTACTTCCTCAGAAGGTCCTGGTTTCCTTAATGCCCAGGAGACAATTAGTTAACCCCCTAAGTGCTAGCATTAAAGATACCAACACTTGGAATTGACTTAAAATTGTTGCTGTAAAATTGTATCTTATCTGCAGTTTTGACTTCCTTTTTCCTCTTTTTGACTCTTAAGTGATTCATTTGAATTCCACAGTAATAGGATTTTGTGGAAGAAATCTTGAATACTGTTTTCTAAGAAACAGAAAAGTAAGCCAGTTAGTATGAAATATGATGTATCTGTGGGGGTCACCTAATGAACATGTTAATAGTTTAAGAAATATGATTGAAGTTGCATAAATAGTCCTCAGAAATGTTGCTTTAAATTTATCCTTAATGCGTAGAGTATCTGGGTGACAGTATTAAGATCTGATTCAAGTGTCATGCTAATCTACTGTAGATATATATATGTACTGCACTTGAATGGATTAATACAATTTGCTAAACAAAATCGGCAAATTGTATTTTGACTTAGAGTGTTGCATGAATTGAGTTATAGTTTGCTTACTGATCACTTTAACCCAAGCTGATTATATTGGGTCTATTTATTTTCAGTATATCCTTAATGATGGGGTGTTAGATAACAAGGTATTGAACATGGTTTTAAGCATGCATTGAATTGCAATAAAATTGTTGCCTGTTTTTTTTTTCCGTAATGCCTGATGTTTTCAGTGAAAATGCTTATTTTTAGCTAAATCTGCCATTTTCTTCTATATGTAACTTTGAAATAATTTTTTATAGAATCTGTTGCTTTTGTTGTTGAAAGAAACAATCATAAACATTATATGGAAAAATAGTTCAATAGGTGTTTAGTTGTTGTGCATAGATGTAAGTTGTTATTTTAAATATCCAATATTTTTTTCAAGCTAATTCTATTCCATTGATACATTGCTGGATGTGTTAATAATGATTTATAAGTGATATTTTTCTAAGCTTTAATAACAGGGCAATACATATATATTCTGAATTTTGTTACTGAATAGCCTTTATGTGGTTGTTCCTGGTCTACCAAATATTATTCAAGATGAGCTTTAAAAATGTTTCTCACAACTACATTTTAAAAGACATAAAGGAAGACTATATCAGGGGTAAACAACGGAGACCCAAAAGTAAACAGTTATTTTTTTTATGATCATAAATTTTAAAAAATTAAGATTACAGCATTTTCATGTGGTATCTCACAGGATTCAAGCTAAGGATCTTGCAAAATCTTGGGAGCAAAGGACTCTAAAATCTAACAATAATACATTACTTGAAATAATGTAAGAATTCAAATTTTCTTCAATAGTTGCATTGTATTCTTTTTTAAGATTTCTATTGGCTGGCCTATGAGTTGCCATTAAAAATACAAGGAAAGATATAATAAATAAACATGTAGTTTAAGAATATAATTGAAGTTTGTTATTACAAAATACAGAGTTGATCATGCACAATAATGCACATAACTATGGGGTTTGTTCCCAGTGATCACACCGGCTCTTTATTTTGTGCAATTATATATTTCATCCTATAGAAAGAGGGTTGCAGACCATGTCTCCTTTTTAGTATAATAAGCATACAAGTAATGATAACTCTTTCTCCTTAGCTATCCTCTGATGTCAGCAGTTAGGGAAAAGCACTTGGAGAAACTACTCTGTAGCATCTTTATCTATTAAAACCAGACAGCCAATGTGAGGCAATAGTTAATCTATTAGAATAGGAATGGAAAAACTCATTTTTGCTTCACCTTCAATCTTGAAAAATCCCTGAATGACCTTGGGACAGTCACTCTCTTTTAAGATTATTGTTGTGAGAAAACAACAAGAGGAGAAAACAGTAAGACTTGATTTCTGAATGAAAGACAAGATATAAATCTAATAAGCAAGCTAGTAAATTTTCATTTCTTTCACCAATTGGATTGGTATTGTTCTGTTATAAAGTAAAAAAGAAATTGCTACCACCATATATTTGTTACTAAATTTCTTTGTGACTAAACCTAATCTCAGAAATTCCCCAAGATCTGTATGGCCCCAACTCTGCTGTCTTCCAAGAGAGTACTTTAGAGACCTAGCTCTCCCACAGGCACTGGGTTGGCATGTTATGTGAAATAGGAGGAAGGTGGGTTGATAAGTTCAGTGCATTGCCATTCAAAGATTTGTAAAAATAATAAAGCTGGGGAATAAATAAATACATAAATAAATAACCTACCACTGAGATGGTTTAATTATGTTTGACAACACCATTTTTACTATCTTTTAATTGACTATATTGCTTTAACTTGCTGTAAACTGCCCAAAGCTATAAATGTAAATGGGTGACTTTGTAATTGGCATCATAAATATAAATTCAAAAATATTATTAATCTATTAATAAGAGTTATGCTGGTGAATTCCTGATGGTCAGGACCTATATTTCCTTCCTTTCCTTTCCTTTCCTTTCCTTTCCTTTCCTTTCCTTTCCTTTCCTTTCCTTTCCTTTCCTTTCCTCTCCTCTCCTCTCCTCTCCTCTCCTCTCCTCTCCTCTCCTCTCCTCTCCTTTCCTTTCCTTTCCTTTCCTTTCCTTTCCTTCTTTCCTCGAATGATCTGGGCTTCTGGCTGCCCAAACCTCTGAGCAACTTCTATCAACAGTAACAAGTATTAATATATATCACCACATAGCAACAACATCCACTAAGTGTCATTCAGTAGGATTAGGCTAATGAACAGCAACCCCAAATATATTTTGGAGCAGCCTTGTTTCTGAATTGCTTGGAACTGCAACAGGGAGGGGTCAGTGCAGAGGTCCGGAGAATAACTGTTCAACAGAAAGGAAGTCATTACTGAGAAGGCTAGACTGTGGTGTCAATGTAAATGGCACTTTCCTCAGTATTGGATCCTTAAGCTTTTTCTCTCAGACAGATGTAGACAGATTCAATTGAGAGAAGCTATCTAGATTTGGAACTTAAAAGGGCTTTAAAATTAGCACCTGGACTTGCACCAGAAGCTAATTGGTACCCAGTACAGCTCATATAGCAATATGTTACACAGACAAGCCTAGGAATAGCAATAGCATTTAGACTTATATACTGCTTTAAAGTTCTTTACAGCCCTCTCTAAGCGGTTTACAGAGTCAGCATATTGCCCCCAACAATTTGGGTCCTAATTTTACTCACCTCAGAAGGATGGAAGGCTAAGTCAACCTTGAGCCTGGTGAGATTTGAATTGCCAAATTGCAGGCAGTAGGCAAGCAGCAGAAGTAGCCTGCAGTACTGCACTCTAACCACTGTGCCACCTCTCCTCTTGAATGCCTTTAGTATCTGGCTTGCTATATGCTACATACCAGCTGCAGCTTTTGGATGGTATTCAAGAACAGTCCCACTTAGGCAATTTGCTATAATCCACCTCTGAGGAAAGAAGTATTTGAATGACTCTACATAATGTCTCTTGACCTAGGAATGGCTGAAATTGATGCACAAGATACATAGTAATTGTGCAAACATTCTCTATCACATCCTCTATCTGCTCTTCAAGCAAGAGCCATTAGTCCAGGATGACCTCTAGTTTGCAAGCTTTGGGGGACCCTATCCAGAACTAAAGAGGGATTGCATATCTACATTCAGTTGGCCTTTGGATCTGCATCCACTCGATTTTACTAGGATTCAGCATGAATCTGTTCTTCCCCATCCAGACCGTAATAGCCCTCAGCTATCTATCCTCTATCTCAAGGGGGTCAAACTGGCAGCCTGTGAGCTGGATGCGTCATGCGCAGGCCACACCCACCCCAGCTCCATGAATGGGAAAATGGTCGTGAAACGTCACGTGACAGCAATGTGATGCAGTGAATTTGACATCTGTGCTCTATCTCCTTTTTGATTTTGTGTAAAGGTATTTAACTGGCTGTCTGCAAATTAATGATAACATGAGGCCATGCTGCCATTTTACTTTTTCTAATGGCTTCATATAATTATTAAACAGGAGGGTAGAAGGCCAGTCCCTGCAATACCCCACATTACAGCAACTGAGAATTTGGCCCCTACCTCTACCTCCCAGCTGGAATCAGTAAAGAGAAAAAACACTGTAACACACTACTGCCCTGTGCTCCCAATCTTCACTCCCAATCTGTAACAATAGCAAGGTTAATGGTATCAAGGCTGCCAAGAAATCCAGTCATACATCCTGGTCCTGCCATTGATTACCAGATATTCAGTGTGGTTTATTGAACTAATAGGGGGAAAAACACACATACTGTTTTCTTGTCATTAACCCTATTACTTTTCCTCCATGTATGCTGCCATCTTACTCTGTCCTATAACCCAACCCTGTACTGATGTAAGCTACATAGAACTTGAATTTATCATTAAAAATGTAATATAATACTAAAGTGTGTCAGAATAGACGATGCATACGTGAGCCCAAAAAACTATATTCTACTAGTTAAGTATTGTTGCGCTATAATTCTTGTTAGAACGTGTAATGGAATATTGTTGAAAGTAGCCAGTTCTGTGTATGTTGATGTTGTTTTATTGACATATTTTATGATATACCATTTTGTTGCAACTTAAGCAGTTGTAATGTTTAGTTTGGCATTTGCCAATGTAAATACACACAGAGACATGTTATGAGTTCTACAATCCATTAAGTTGAGATCTTTGTTGAAATAATTCCTTCTGCAATTAATATATTGCATTATATTACAAATATGCATTTGCTGAACTTGAAATTTAGTTTCAACAATCATGGAGCTAACATTTGTAGAAAGAATAGATTTTTAATAGTTTGTAATTAATGACAAGAGAAAGAATCTTTCAGTATTAGTAAAAAAACGGCTTAGTGAATTTTCCCCCCTCAACGTGAGCTCTTCTATATAAGATTAAAAATTCTAGAATGATTACTGAAATTACCCAACATCTCTACAAAATGTCAGATTGGGAAATGCTACTTAGGACAGTAACATTAAATATAATGTCCTGATCCTCCTCTGTTCTTTTTTTTTTAAGAACATGTAGAGTTGTGTACACATTTAGGTTATAAAATCATGTGAACAGTTGAGAAAGTACATGTTTGGATTTCTTTAGGACAATTTGTAAGGCAAATTGATAATTGAATATCAAATAATATCAAATAATTGATATTATTTGCCTTTATCTTTGTATTACTATGATCCTTTGTATTTAAAAAGTAGTGTTTTATCCTATTGTTTATTTTATTCTGTTGAAAATGCCAGTAAGTGGCATGCTTTGAAAAATATTTCATATATATCCCATATCTTTAAAAATGTTATGAATCAAAACTATATAATATTTATCTAGCATAATTTGTACATATTTCTAAAATAAACCTATAATGTAACACATGAGCTGTGGGCTATTTATTTATATTTTGGATGATAGATAACTGGTTTCAACATTGCTATCACTATTTTATTTACTAAAAATCTAGTGGAATTATTCCTCAAAGGCTGGAGCAAATATGAATACAACCTGATATGAATACAACCTCTCACAATCAGAAAATTCATGATTATTGCAAATTTGGATCTCTCTGTATATATCTTTATCTTTATCTTTATCTGATTTATATACCGCCCTACTCCCGAAGGACTCAGGATGGTGAACAGCCAAAACAGTAAAAATATATAAATACAAAATTTAAAAACAGAATAAAATCGAATTAGACAATTTGGCCCAGACAGATTAAAACACCCCGATCATTTAAAAACTGATTAAAATTTACATCATTAAAAAAGAGGGAAAAGATTAGGCCAGGCCCGCCTGATGGAATAAAAAGGTCTTGAGAGCGCGGTGGAAGGTGCGCAGATCCGGGATCCTCCGTATCTCCGGGGGTAGCTTCCATTGTCTGGTTCTTGTCTTATCCTTAGGTGCTTTGGAAAATAAACCCACAACCTATACCTTATGATATTCCTTCATGTATTGGAATACTGCAATCATGCCTCCTCTTAGCTTTCTATTCTTTAGATAAACATGCTAAAGTTCCTCTAACTGTTCTTTGTAGAATTTAGCCACCGCCTGCTTACCATTCCTATTGCTTTTCTCTGCACTCTTTCCAGTTTTTATATTGTGGCAACCAGAACTGGACATGGTATTCCAGGTGCGCTCATACCACTGCAGCTATCAGCTCCTATGGCCTTGCCATTAAAGATGATCCTCATTTAACAATAGTAATTGGGACCCTCAACTATGTTGCCAAGTGATGTTGTGATAAAGTGTGATATGATGGTAGTTGTGGCAGTTCCAATTTCCATGGTTAAGTGAACTCTGTGTGGCCATAACTGTGATGTCACATGATCACCATTTGCAACTTCTGCCTGCTTCCCCATTGACTTTGCTTGTCAGAAGGCAGCAGTGGAGTGTCAAAAGGCAGTGAGGGAGTTGTTAACAAGCTTTCTAAAAAACATTTTAAATATATAACTTATTTGTCCCTTTTTTGTAAATTAGAAGAATGCCGTTATTGAAAATGACTTTTCTTCTACTGAACAAATTTCTTATATTCTGTCTTTAAAATATGATAATTTTTCCTGCTGCTCTTCACTGAAACTATATTAATTGCTGACTACTGTGTTCTTCCAGTTTAGCTTCAGATCCTGGAGAAGAAACTAGAACATATATTTTTCTGGCTAGATTGATGTTTGACATAATTCGTAAATTATGACATTTTCTTACATGCATTCATATAAGCCAGAGGTGTCAAACTCTATTTCATTGAGGGCCGCATCAGGGTTGTGTTTGACCTTGAGTGGCAGGGTGGATGTGGGTAGCGTGGGCATGGCCAGCTCAACGTCACTCGTGTTGGGGGCGCCCGTGGTGGCCTGAGTCCTCTGCCAGTGAAAACAGAGCTGAGGAGGGCTGCATGTGGCCATCTCAAAACTGCGTTTTCGGTGGCAGAAGACTGCAGGAGGCTGTCGCAGCCAAAAACAGCTCACATGTATTGGTTTTGAGCTCCGTTTTTACTTGGCGGGCTGGTCCTTCGCTGTTTCAAGGGTGGTCCACAGACCTAACCACTCCATGGGCCAGATCCGGCCTGCAGGTCTTGAGTTTGACACTTCTGATTTAGGCACATTAGAAATGTTTCAGCAGTTTCTACTCTTATGCCTAATCCAGTAATTCTCACACTGTGGCACAATGGAATAGTTAATGGACAGCAACAAATAAATTACAGTCCTTCTAACAGTTCATTTAGTGACCAAAGTTACACTGGAAGAAGTGACTTATGACCATTATTCACACTTACAACCATTGTAGCATTCGCATGGTCACGTGATCAGAATTCAAATTCTTGGCAACTGACTCATATTTATGATGGTTGCAGTGTCCCAGGGTCTTTGCGACTTTCTGACAAGCAAAGTCAATGGAGAAGCCTGATTCACTTAACAACCATGTTACTAACTTAACAACTGCAGTTATTCACTTAATAACTGTGGCAAAAAAAGTCATACAATGAGGCAAAACTCACTTAACAATTGAGCTCAGTTGAGGTCATAAGTTGAGGACTACCTATAAATGCTTCTCTGAAACTAAAATATTATAGGTAGAGCTGTTGACCAAATCTGTTTGCCTTCTTCCAGTTAATTGCTCTGGCCTCTCTTGCTTTCATTTAAGCTCGTTGGGAATAACAGTTTTGCATCTTCATTTCTGATGCAGAAGTGCAGCAGAATTAATTGCTCTTTATTTAAACATACTGTATATTTGAGCATATCTCTTTTAGTCGGGTAGTATGGTAAAATTATGACCGCATAGAAATATAGGGGAGAGAGTGTATATTTGGGTATTGGGTAGAACCGTTACTCTAGGGGACATTTAAGTAAAATTTTAATGTAATTTCTTTCCAGGAAAAATGAGTGCTTTAGATTTTATTAATGGCAGTTGATAATGTTTTTTTTAATGTGAAAAAATTTCTGTTCCTAGGAGGCTGGGAAATGAATAGGAAAAAGGGCGGATGAATTGACGAAACAGGTTATTTCATAGCAATCATGAACAAGTGGGACTTCGCTTGAAGGAAATGAGAGCAGATTGAAGCCAAACAAAACAAGAACCAAGTCAGGTGATAGTGTAGGAGTCAGCTCTTTCTTTCTTTGTTTTTGTTTTGCAAGGTAGACTTTTCAGATTCATCAGGTTATTCATAGTGACTCATTCTGCAACTTTTTAAGAATTATATGGACCAATTTACAGTATAATGTCAACATCACAAAATAATCTAGCTCAAATGTCAAGTATTGTGACTGCTAAGAGTTAACAGTGTTTTGACATAATCAGAAACTGGCAGTCATGTAAATAAAGGTTGTTAAGCATACGGCATGTAATTTAGAACAATAAATCATTAAAGCCAATATTGATTTATGTAGGTCTCAGAGTTAAAAGTATACTTGGAACCCTTTTTGTTATTATAAGTAATATTTTTTAAAAAAATTAAGATTTTTTGAATGTATTATATGGTAAATTATAATTTAACAAACTTGGTGTCTTATTTTTGATTTAGCATCTTAAAATCGCTTCTTTGGTAATTTATTTATACCTATTTATTATAGTTACTCCAGGTACTTTGATCAAACATATTAAAGAGCATATAACTGAGGAAGTATATTTTCTTTCATTATATAACTCTGGACATTTTTAAAACTAATTAAATGAGGCAGTGTGATTTCTCTACATTTAGAATATTGGGTATAATTTAGAATCTTTACTTCAGAAAGCATACACAGCAGGAAAACTCACAGAAAAGGACAATTATTTTTTTCCATTTCATTCATGAGCAGAAAGAAAGATACAATACAATAAAATGGCCGATATATATATCTATATCAATCATAAATATAAATAAAATACAACATGACATTAAATTATTAACGGTAAATCTGTAAAACTAAGTCTGTTATTTAAATTCATGAAAAATTAAAAATATAAAATATAATTATTGTTTTGCAGTAATGCAATGAAATAGCAGACTAAATGTGGCCTATGCTGTCTGGTCAGTCTAAAATCCTTGAAATCATCTTCTTTATTCTCGCAAACAATTAAACAGTTACTCCCTTTTGGATTCTGCAGGCCTTAAAGCATTATTTAGAGACATTAAAGGAGATCAGTTTGATCAGACAACACACACTGAAGATAAAAATAGCCTGGTTGCCCCATGCTATTTATTAGTAGGGTTATTTACACATATAAACAGCCTTATAAAAGGTGCAATGTTAAGAAAAATACTAGTGGTAGTATCAATATTACCTATTAGCTTAATAATTGAGTATTAAGTTGATCAGCTATTATGTTTATTTATTTATTTAATCTAATTTTTATACCGCCCTTCTCCCGAAGGACTCAGGGTGGTGCACAGCCCAGAAATAAAACAAACACATATGTAAAATTTAAAAGCAATTTAAAAAACATATTAAATAATTTGGCCCCGACATCATTAAAAAATAAAATAAAAGCAACCCGTAAAATTAATGTTTAGGCCAGCCCACCTTGTTGGAACAATAACGTCTTGAGGGCACGGCGAAAGGTGCGTAGGTCAGGGATCATCCGTATCTCCGGGGGCAATTCATTCCAGAGGGCGGATGCCCCCACAGAGAAGGCTCTCCCCCTGGGGGTCGCCAGTCGACATTGTTTGACCGACGGCACCCTGAGGAGTCCCTCTCTGTGGGAGTGTACTAGCCGGTGGGAGGCTATTGGTAACAGAAGGCGATCTCATAAGTACCCAGGTCCTAAGCCATGGAGCACTCTAAAGATGGTAACCAACACCTTGAATCGCACCCGGAAGAGCACCGGGAGCCAGTGCAGCTTGTGCAGGAGAGGTATTACATGGGAGCACCGTGTTGTTCCCATAGTAACCCGCGCGGCCGCATTCTGGACCAGTTGGAGCCTCCGGGTGCTCTTCAAGGGGAGCCCCATGTAGACAGCATTACAGTAGTCCAGACGGGAAGTGACAAGGGCATGAGTGACCGTGCGCAAGGCGTCCCGATTCAGAAAGGGACGCAACTGGTGAATCAGGCGAACCTGATAAAAAGCCCCCCTGGCCACAGCCATCACATGATCTTCTACAGACAGCCGCACATCCAAGAGGACACCCAAGTTGCGAGCCCTCTGAGGGGGCTAAAATCTCACCCCCAATAGTCAGCGATGGAACCAGCTGGCTATAACAGGATGCCGGAAACCACAGCCACTCAGTCTTGGAGTGGTTGAGTCTGAGCCTCTTTCTCCCCATCCAGATCCACACAGCCTCCAGGCACTGGGACATCACGGCAAGGGCATCATTGGGGTGGTCTGGGGTAGAGATGTATAGCTGAGTATCATCAGAGTACTTATGGAACTTCACCCCAAAACCATGGATGATCTCACCCAGCGGCTTCACATAAATGTTGAACAGGAGGGGCAAGAGGACCGACCCTTGCGGCACCTCACAAACAAGGTGCCTCGAAGTTGACCTCTGCCCCCCTGCCAACACAGACTGTGTGCAGTCAGAGAGGAAGGAGGAGAACCACTGCAACACGGGGCCCCCCACTCCTAACCCCTCCAACCAGCACAGCATGATACCATGGTTGACGGTATCAAAAGCTGCTGAGAGGTCTAGTAGGACCAGGACAGAGGAACAACCCCTGTCCCGAGCCCTCCAGAGATCATCTACCAATGCGACCAATGCCGTTTCTGTACTGTACCCAGGCCTGAAGCTGGGCTGGTACGGACTTAGATAGACAGCTTCATCCAGGTACCGGGGAAGTTGTCGCACCACCACATTCTCAACAACCTTCTCTACAAAGTGAAGGTTGGAGACTGGACGATAGATGTTGTTAGGAATCTTCTTTCTTTTGTACTGTTTTTTGTACTGTAGTAAGTCTTTGGTTGTGATTAGATCTGGACTAATCACAGGGTTAGACTTTAGCAGTGCTCTTTTTGCCAATGAGTAATCTGAACTGAACAAGGTTTGGAGTAGCCTATCCCATGGGCCCCCAACCTTTTGGGCACCAGGGACTGGTTAGGTAGAGAGAGGTTTTTCCGTGGACCAGAGGGGGCATGGTTTCATGTGCTGCTTGCACACCGTGGATGGGTCTTCGCTTGTTTGTGCAGCCCAGTTTTTGGCATGCTATGGACCAGTGCCATTCAACGGACCAGGGGTTGGGGACCCCTAGCCTATCCTATTCCTGAATTTATGGAATATTACATTTCTTAACATTGTAACAGCAACAAACGTTTAATGTAGCTTCACTAGAACAAATCCATCTGAATCTCATTCTATGATGACAAGCAATTAAAATGATTACACGTTGGGAACAATTTTTTTAAGTGGAAAAGATTCGACATTAGATACTGCTTCATAGGAAAGAAAATGTAATTGATAGGTTGAGATATGATAGGGATTTATATAATTATATGTTACGTAGAGAAAGAGGAAGGGGTAAATGTCTTTCTCCATTCAAATTCCAAGTCACCGGATGAAGCTGAATTGGGAGATATTCAGGACAGCAAGAATTGTTTCATGTAGTATACATTGAAATTGTGAAAGTATTATTTTAATATATACTAATGGCAAGGAATTTAGAATTGGATGAAATAAATTCATGGAGGGTGTAGATTATCAGAACAGAACCGGAACAAAATAACGGAGTTGGAAAGGATCTTGGAGATCTTCTAGTCCAACATTAATGGTTGCTAATGGCAATATAACACTGTATGATCAGAGGAAACATTCCTCTGGATGCTCATTGCTGGACATAATTGTGCTCATATTTTCTCTTTCAAATTTCCCATTGGCATCTGGTTGTTCTTTGGGAACAGAATATTGGATTAGATAGCTAGAGCCATCATGACTCTTCTTAGGATAATATTATGAACTCTTATGGAGAACAAGGATTCCCCCTCCTAAAATTAGACTGAGAATATCAAGTTTACAGTCTATTTTTATTATATTATGTTACAGAGAAATTTTATGCTAGGATTTGAAAAGATTCAAAGTGAATGATGCGTGTGCAGCTATCCTATATCACATCTTATACTTTATTTCCTTTTAAATAATTGATATTTGAGTTTGAATTCATCACTGTAGTTTATTATGACTTATTCAGTATAGCTTTGGTGTTAAAAAAATCATTCTCATCATGTTTTTGACTGTTATCACATAACTGTCAAGAGCATATGATAAAAATGATTTCTTTAAACATCTGGTGCTTGATAAGGGTCTTTTTTAGATACAAGAAGAAACAGTTTTAAGATGATTTGCTGTTATGTCTTACTGCTTTGCTAGTATATTCTCCTTTTTTAAAAATGGATATTTTGATGACAGTTTTATACCAAAGGACTGTATGGTGCTTTGGATCTGATTTTTAAAAAATGCTGGAGCACATGGGAACATAACATAGCAAATTTCTATAAGTCTTTAAAACAGTTGCATGATGATAGAAAATATATGGTTTCCTTAAAAGCAGTTCTTAAGTTTTATGTTCATGTACTCTGAGTCAAATCAAATCTTTATTATGGTCATAAACCAGCATAAGGAGTGTGGCGGTAGAGTCAATTAAAAAGGATAATGGGCACATCAAAGCGTAGTATATATTTTTAAAAGCGCATATATATATATATATATATATATATATATATATATATATAAAACAAAAGTCTAGAAGGAATTCTAAAAGGAAATGTAGGACATTAGACGGATGTAGAGAAGTATAAAGGTTACAGTATGGCAGACTATATCTAATTACTGAGCACCCTAGTATGACAAACTAGATGCTAAATAATTAATTAATTAATTAGTACTAGTTAATGGCACAGGTCATCATTTGATGGATTTTAAACACTGCTCTACAGAACCTGGCAACATATTATATATTGTAGCATGGTTGATATCTGAAAGCAATAGGAAGATGTGGAATTTCCCTGTGTATCCTCGGTATTTGTGCAATAATGATGAAATGAGGCTAGTATTCAGGTTTCTGTAATACAGGCACTGCACGTGCTGTGTTGTTTCTACATGTCCGGAGTCACAGGAGCATTGTGTCTCCAGGAAAGGAATCTTTCTGTTTCAGCCTTCAAGGACAGATGAGGAAGAGCATTACATTATGTTTGAGTAAAAACTCCCCAATGCTTAGGTACTTGGACACTAGTTCAGCATGCTATAGAAGAGGCAGAATACTTGTTGAATTCATGGGCAATATAGAATAGGCTAGATCCAATTGCCACTTTGTGTTTGAAACATGTTGTTTAATGTGTTTTTTGACTAGATCATATGCCATGCTGAGCTGAAGATCTGCAGAGAAGCTTAAGGATGAAATTTTAGTTGCCACTGCCTGTTTCCATGTAGTCTGAAAATCGTCACACTTAGTTAATGAGGAACAGCCAAGGGGAAAAAAAGGATAATCTGAACCAAAAATTGAGTGTGATCACCCACATTTTCATGAGGCCTGTCTCTAGTCACAGGGTGGCATTAGAGACACATTTGGGCATTTGAAAGCCTGATCTTAGAAATTGGATCGTACAAATTGTAATCTTAGAAGGGGCTCAGATGGATACCCATAAAAAAGTTGTGCTATTGTTTTGGTTTCAAATAATTGGAGCACTGCAGATAATACCAGCCACTTCCTGTCTTAGAGAATTTAAGGATGGCAGATTCCCCCCGCCCCCCGCATTTAGATTAAAATTGTTAAATTCGCACTATATTTTCATTATGTTATGAATCTAAAAAGGTGCTTTGGCGCACATAGCAGCATGAATGTAGCAAACTTGTAAGTCTTTAAAACAGTTGAATAATGACAGAAAAATATGTGTTTGCTTTAAAGACAATTCCTATGTTTGCATATTCATTTACTCTGAATATTGGATTTTGGAACCAAATCCAATGATTGTTTATTCATTCTGTTTTGTTTTGTTTGTTCTTTGGCAGTATGTAATATGGATTTCTTGAACTTGAAAATCAAATGCCCTTCACACTCCATAGATATGACAACATTGAGGAGTGAAATGAGAATAGTGTTAGCATACTTTTTATTCAGAAAACTTTAAACTATTTAGTTTCTTTTCATAATCTTACTTTTAAAGGCATGTTTGGTGTTTATAACAAAGTGATAAAGCTCATATTTTTTTATTTTAAGAAATTGGCTGTCAACCTTCCGGTAGGCATAAGAAAAGGATATATACATTTTGTAGAACACTGAAATATCTATAGAAATTAAAAATGATGCAGAAGACTTTTTTAAACTCATGAACTTGCCAAACTTCCTGTTCCTTTTTCTTTTTTAGCAGTGAGTCATTCTGTCTGAAGTTATTGTACTCATGCTGTGACTTGCTGAGGCCATTTTTTCAGCCTTTCATATTTTGATTCTCTTAAGCAGAATCCAAGTGCAAATTTCATTCTGTTGTAATGCAGGAACTGCATGTAAACTGTCAAGTAGTTTAGGCTGGTTTGGAATGTTGAAAAGAAAAACTTGTTCTTAATTATGCTAAATCTTCAAGTGCAAGAAATCCATTATATTGCTTCAGACTTAGCCTAGAATGCAAAAAAAATAAATACAGAAACTAGAAAATGCACATTTGCAATTACATTTATGCACTATATAACGCTACTGAGATATCTTAAAGATGTTAATGTGATGATTCATTGAAAACCAATCTGGCTCAGATGGTAAGCTTTTATTAAAGATGAAAATATGCTAAATAAAATTAGGACATCTCTACAGCTACAATTTGTAGGTTTGCAAAAATGAGATTTTGAAGATGTGGATATAGAATTTATTTTGAATTAATGTTGACAAATATACGTGTTAACCTTTCATAAAATCCATGGTAGATGCAGGTAGAATCTAAATGCATTTTTCCATCTGTTTGTCTCCCTTGTAGCCTCCCGAATTCCAGATATTTAACTTTCCACGCTAAATATGTTTATGTATACATGCCTGTCTGCCCATTTTTTTTTTCAAACTGTGAATACAGGTAGTCCACTGTGAATCATTGCAACTGTTAAGTGAATCATCTGGTTGTTGAGCAAATCTGTCTTCCTGTCTTGACTTGATTTTTGGAAGCCAGCTGAAAGGTTATAAATCATGATTACATAAATACATGTCGATTGTCAAGCATCCGAATTTTAATTGCGTGGCCAGGGGATGCTGCATTAGTCATGAATGAAAAATGCTCATGTCCCTTTTTTCAGTGACATAATTTCAAACTTTCACTAAATGAATGGTTGTAAGTCAAGGACTACATGTAAAGTACCTTGGTAAACCTGGGGCATTTTTATATCTATTTTCCTAAATGAGAAGGTATTGGAGTGTGAGTGTGAGTATGTGTGTGTGTCTGTCAACTTAAGAGAAAGTAATGGTAACTGACAGTGTATGTATAGTATTTATTGAATTTTCTGGATTTTCTATTTAGTGAAGGAGACTATTGACTTGCACAGAATGGGCCAGTTGGGCACAGCCACATGGCCACTTTTACTTCACTCTTCCCCCCCCCCCACCACCACAGCCAACCCACCACAGGCATTAATCCTCACTTGGCTCTCTGCCAACGCTCCTCAGCACTGGTCTCCTGGCACTCTGCTCCCACCCCCTCATCCCAGGTGATTTGCTGAGGGATACATGTTCCCGGTCAGTTTGCAGCATGGGACGTTTAGCTGTGCATCACGGCAGCCAATCTGCACATCGAGAGGAGGGGGATAGGAGAGACTTTCCTAGCCTTGCTGGAAAACTTCTCAATCAGCCGGCCATTGGAACTTATTTTTTTCAGATAATATGCATTATTACCCAAGGGGGGAAAAAAGAATGAAGCTGAGCTTCCTAGGCCTCAGATTCAGAGAGCCAGCCAAGGATGAATGCCTCCAAAGAGCTGGCTGCAATGCGGGGCCTGCGGTGAAGTGGGCATGGGCGTGTGACTGCGACCGATTGTATAAGAACCTGACTTGCATCATAATGTTTACATAAAACTTTATCTTGTGATTTTAGCTTGGCTTTAATTAAAAATTTAAGACAAAAGGATTTTGTTGATTTAATATCCCTTGGTGGACTTGCTGAAATGAAAATGATACTATTAAAGCTTGTAATGTGCTATCTTTATCTGATACTACTGTTGTTCTGTGCTGTTACTCTTATTCAGCTGCTGATTTTAAACTGTTTTAACTTTTATGTGTGTATATTTTACATTCATGTTTTATTGTGTTACTTTTATTTTGTAGCCCACCCAGAAAATTCAAGAAATAGGGCTGCATATTCATTAATATTCATTAATATAATACTAGCTTTAGTTTCTTATATTCAGTTTCTTCTTCCCAGCAAAAGCTGGCATTACTAATATACTATTAGAGCCGAGGTAGCGCAGTGGTTAGAGTGCAGTACTGCAGGCTACTTTAGCTGACTGCTAGCTGCAGTTTGTCAGTTCAAATCTCACCGGCTCAAGGTTGACTCAGCCCAGTGGTGGGTTGCTCCCAGTTCGGACCGGATCTATAGAACTGGTAGTAAAACCGGCAGGAGGCTCCGCCCACTGACCCAGACATCATCAGAAGCGATCACATGCACAGAAGAGCGCGAGCACATGCACGAAGCACGCGCACCCACACGGGCACAATACAAGCCGGTAGTAAAGGTAAGTAGAACCCACCCCTGACTCAGCCTTCCATCTTTCCAAAATGGTAAAATGAGGACCCAGATTGTTGGGGGCAATATGCTGACTCTGTAAACCACTTAGAGAGGGCTGTAAAGCACTATGAAGCAGTATATAAGTCTAAGTGCTACTGCTATTGCTACTGTAATAGGGATTAGATCCAAAATTGTCATTCTATATAGAAATTCCTTCCACTTGCTAGGACAAATGGCATTTTTCCCTTTCCTTATGTTCTCCACTACTCCTTCCTATCCTAGCTAAGATATTCCAGAGCAAATATTAATTAGCATAGAAAGCTGAACGGAGAAGGGAAATTGATTAAACCAAACTCCTTTGATTTGTTAAGCCTTCCAGCCTTGTATATTAATTTTATATAGTAATGAATATTAATCTTTTTTGTAGAAAGGGCCAGGTGAGGAAAATTGAGTATTGACTATTTCTTCAGAAGCGTCATCATTGAGTACCATAGCAGGTGTTGATCCTGATAGTATTTCTAATTAAATTATGTTAATTAGGGACAATGGCTTTCTTGGTAGTTATAATGAACATAGGGGATGCCCTCAGTGGTGAAATGTAAAATTTGTTACTACCGGTTCTGTGGGCGTGGCGTGGTGGTGGTGGTGGTAATGTGACTGGGTGGGCGTGGCCAACTTTTTTTTTTTACTTTTTTAAAGCATTTTTTTACAACCTATTCACCCGAAGCCACAGCGGTGGCGCGCGATCGTCAGAGCCTTTTTTAACCTTTTAAAAGCAGGAAGTAACGACACCTAGACGGGTGGGCAGAGCCTTGCGCCGCCATCACTACCAGTTTTCCGAACCACCTGCCACAATCGCTACCGGATCGCCCGATCTGGTCCGAACTGGGAGCATTTCACCCCTGGATGCCCTATCAACTATTTTTTTTTAATTGAAAACACCCATGCGCGCAGCTTAGAAAATGTGGCTAAATAGGACGACATAGCGCCAAGGTGGGTGGGTGGGGCTCACTCGCAGGTCGCCACTACTGGTTCACTTGAACCGGTCCGAACCGGCTGAATACCACCACTGGATACACTGCAGTGAGTAGTTCAGTAAGTTAAAATTAATAGAAATTGTATTTTTTTGTGTAACTGATAGTAGATAATCTTGTGGGGAAATTGTTTTGGTATTGGGGTAAAATACTGCAATTTGAGAAAGATGTGAACTCAAATTAAGCACAGTACCTTGAAGAAGGATCATATTGATTCTTTTCTTTATTTTCCACAACCACCAGGTGTTTTCATTAGAGTAGAGACTAGATCATTTAATGAAAAATCTAACTCCCGTATGCATTTAACAAAGTTTGGTGCCAATATTTTCAATGAAATCTGTCTCATGACAATGGTATTTCCCTAAAGGTAGTGTACTGAAAAATGATAATAATCTCGTATGAAATGTTTAAAACTTGATTGAGATGAAGTATCACTTCTTAATCTACAATTATAAAAAGTGTGGTGTACCTCCCAGCAACCTGATAAAATATTTGGCAATCACTTTATTTAGGGAATAAAAGAGCAAGATCTAAGATGCTTTGCCCTTTTCTTTAATTTTTATTAGTGGGCCTGATAATGTGGAACCAGATACGTGGCAGCTGCTGATGTAATTACATTATTTAGCATTCAGAGAAATAGTACAGTTTTAAACGCACTTTTTAAATTAATTCTAATTTAATTTTAATTTAATTTAAAATTACTTTTTTTAAATAAATTGTATTATGCTCTTATAACTTTTCTCAATCTACATATTGTAGCACTGTTATAGGAATTACTCTGATGATAAATCATTCTGGTATCTGGTATTTCAAGAATGAAATAATAAGGGCAGCAATATCCAATTATATATTGTTTCTGAATTTTTGTACTGTTTAGGAGTACATGGGCTGTGTTATAATTAATTGCACAAGCATCTCCTCTCCCATGCAGATTCTCTGGGCACTGGTAGTCTATCTGGGATGTTCTCCTAGACATCCATAGGATATTCATGCACTGTGAGGGATTGTAACGAAGATTTCTATATGATGAAATGTCAGTGGATGTTAGAAATATTTTTTGCGATATATTTCTTTTAGAAGTATTTCTTTAAAGAAGATAGAAGTCATTTGTACTGTAGCCAGATATGTGACTAGACATATCTTTTCCCTAGATTACAGTATTACTATTTTTAGCAATAGAAGCAAATTGCCACCACTACCCACTTTCATTATTACAGTTCTTCTTTACAGTATTTTCCTGATAATATTGAAAGTGGGTGATGTTTGACGTTGTCACTTAAACTATACTTGAAAGTGCTGGAGGTATTTGTTATCTTGTGCAATGGTTCTAATTACCATGCACTCCCCTTGCTCTCATCTTCCACATGGTGTTTTCTCTGAAATGTTTTCCCGACTACCACTTTTTGTTTTATTAAAAGGGGCAAAAGTGAGATTGCAAAATAAGGGGAAGGAAATTCTATCCCAATGCCTGAAAAAAAACTGAAACCTTACTTTGAAGATTTTTCCACCTGCAGGTTTTTCTCCCTTTGCTCTGTACAGAAGCACTTTCCCCACAATTTTTTAAAATGGAATAAAAAAAGGGAGATAACTACAAATTCTCTCTATAATCCTAGTCTCTGTCATCCCAATATTTTGCAAAAATATTGTATCCCCTTTTGGTGGATTTTTCAGTAAGACTGAAAGCTGTCCCCAAGTCATCATTAGCTGACCCCAAGTCACCCCAAGTCTTTGTATTAGACCTGCTCGTATTACAGATTTGAGACCTTGTACACTGGATTTTGAAAAATGAGAAATATTTCATCTGTAGGTGTATGACACATATGAAGAATATAAACCATTTTTTAAAAAAGAATGAATGTTTCCAGAATTCTTGAGTGAGACTGTAGACAATGTACTGTCCAATTGACCAGATAAGAGTAATTTGTTTTTAGCCTCAGCCAAGTAAAAGTAAGAGCAAATATGTGCAGTGGAATGTTTAACAGGCTCTGGGAAAACAGAGGAAGGAGGGAAGAGGGAAACATAAGAATGAAAGTCAGAGTTACTCTGTTTTACAGGTAATCCTTGACTTACAATTGTTAGCTTAAATGCAGTTCTAATTAACAATGGCCTTGGAAAAGGTTCTTTACTGCCTCTAAAACACTCCCAATTGTTGCAAAATGTCGCAATCACAAAATACAATCATGAGGTGGGTGCTTGGCAACATCTTCACATTTATGGCCAGTTGCCAAGTGCCCCACAATCATGTCATTGCCATTTGCAATCTTCTTTGCTGGCTTCCCCATAAAGTCAATGGGAAGCCAGTAGGGAATATTACAAGCTACTGCCACTGCCTGCAAAAGGATTCCCGTTCGTCTCAGCGCTGGATAAAAGGATGAGCTAAAAGGCCTGTGGAATGATCTCAGCCTTGTGCCTGCTAGGATTGCCATAATCTAAGCAGACACTGATCTGAATTCCTTCAGCAGGCAGCTGTTTCAAAAAGAGACAAGAGGAAGCCAAAATCTAAGCAAGGTGTTCAGCCCCTGAGCAGAGAGGTAATGTGGTAAGGTAAGGAGGGTGGGAGTGTTCCATTCTTATTCTGTTAAAGCAGAAAATGGTTCTCATACCCTTATTCTTAGCAAGAGAAATAGTTTTATGATATCAAAACAGATATTTGTTGTGCAGGGATGTTGCCTTCATTGATTTGTAAGAAGAGGAAGCTTAGAAGTCCCTGGAATGTATACTTGAAATTTCAGATAGTTATCTCTACTTGTCACGCTATGGACAGAATTTGCAATGCTTAATAACAATTTGATAGTACAAATCATATTGTATATTTTAGGGCAAAAAAATACTACTGGTTTTGTGAACAGTAGATTTTGTATTTTGAGTAATTTATCAAGGTTCATCTTCTAATTAAAAGGATTTATTCTAGATTGACAGATATTTGTCCCTTTTACGTAAAACTTTTTTCATGTTGTGATGTACCTGTGTGTCTATATATGTGTATAAACAATCACAATTTGTAGGACTTAATTTGCTTTTCTTATTCACTGCTATGTGTTTTGACTATGCTATACACAAAGGCGGTTTTTTAACTTGCACAAGAATTGCATTAGTAAAGGAAAGCTCATTGACTTATACAGTATGGTAAACTTTCCTCTGAAGAAACTCTGAGACATTTTAATATTTTTAATAGTTACTGGAAATGTATATCCATTATTTCAGTTAGGTGCATTGTTGTATTTTAATCTTAATTCAAGGAGAAAAGGATTACCTGACTGGTTCTTGATTGGATGCTGGATGTATCCATTACTTCAACTAGTGCTTGGAACCTCTTAAGCTTTTTATAGCCCCGACTTTCATTAATTTTTGTATGTGTTTTTAATAAACCTGGCTTTTATAAGCCATTACAGCTTTTGAAGGCAAAGGACACCTAAGTCAATTTGCATGTTTGAGTAATGATAGGAAACCTTTCATTGATAACCTATGTTTTATCTCATTATGCATTCTCAAGTTGCATTATGTTACCAACCTGATAAGATAATTGAAATTAACTTTTTTTTTTTTTTACAGGAATCCTAGGCATAACCATGAGAGAAGATAAAGGTCCAAGAGTGGTTGATTACTTTGTAGTAGCAGGTCTTACCGATACGTCAGCACTTTTAGATCAAGAGGGAAATCGCTCTGAAACCAAGTCTTTTGGTCCAAAGGCTCCAATCACTGAACTTGCTGTGATCATCAAGTCAGCAGGTGAAACTGTTCCTGAAGGATATACATGTGTAGAAGCAACTCCTACAGGACTTCAGGCCAATTTGAACTATGGAAGTCTTAAAAGTCCGGAGCTTTTTCTTTGCTACAAGAGAAGCAGGGACAAACCACCTCTTACTGACATTGGGTGAGCTGATGTTGAAATATTTGTGGGCCTCAATATTGTGATGAAGGGAGAAAGGGTCTCTTAAAGTTGTTACAAACAGTTTCTTAGTTTGTAAGAAACTAAGTTACTTACTTACTTTGTATTGTAAATGTATTTATGAGCTATGTGCTATATAATTTATGCTGAGTCCTTATTTTGAAGCAAATTGGGTGGTCAATATTATAAATGACTTCTGATATATCTAATATTCATTTGGTCATTCATCTCTCGATAATACACAAAGTTCATAAAATACTCTGATGTGGACATACCAATGACTTTAGTTTTGAATTTTAGGTAGCCTACAATCTGTAATAATTGGGAAAAAAGGAAGCAATTACTAAGAGATGATAGTTGATTTCCAACCCATCCCGACCTCCGAACTTTAATAGGATGCGGTGAACAGTAGTTGGTATATCAACCTATATAAACCATTTTAATTGTAGGAAAAATACACGCACAGAAGATGTGGACAAGGATATACCCTATATATACATGATGATAAACATGTCACATAACAGTAATATATTAAGCTTAATATAGGTGGAATATGGTGTCATAGTGATTTATTTATAGTTGTGGGTGGTTTCTACCATCAATGTAGCATTACGTAGGGTTTTGAGCCACAGCATTTTGAAACATGAATGCTAGAACAATTCAATTGCAAAACCGTAACAAAACATTGTTATGAAACCACTGGTTCTAGTCTAGCTGATAATAACAGATATGATTTTGTTTGGATTGATGGCTTCATCCATGCTTGTCATTGCAAATCAATTTTAAAAAATGTGAAATTACAGGTACTTGTTTAACTGAATCGTATACAGGCATATAAGCATTCATGGACATTACTATATGTACACCAGTGGCCGTGTTATGTGCCCAACTTTTGTCAGTGCCACCATATGATAAATACTGTTGCTAAACATGTGCTATTTTGTGATAAATGTTACTAAAAACATTTTGAGACCTTTTTTTTTTGGTAGTATTGTTCACTTTAAAAGAAATAATTTAGGAAACCGTCATGTTGTATTAGGGCTACTACTCTTTTATGTAGATAAGCATAGTATTGCAAAGTAGATGAAGAAGATGTTGCACATACTAAAGCATTAAAAGATAGCAAAGACATGGGAAAATTGATAAAACTTTGTAATAGACTATTACAAAGTCTTCCCCAACTTTGTAGCCTCCAGATGATTTGAGATGACAATTCCCATATTCCTAATCCAACCTGGTCTGAGAATTTGGGAATTGCAGTCCCAAACCTTGTATCTAATTACTGTTAGATTTATAATCTTCCTTCCCTTCATGAGCTCTCTTTTTTTCATAATAGCAACCATTTGAGATAAGTTGGGCTACGAAGGATAGATATTCCTCAACTTAGAACCACAATTGGAATTGGAATCTTGATTGTTGAGCGAAGCTGTCTTTAAGGGTGGTGTGACTTTCACTCAACAATCGCAATCTTAGCACTCTGTACAGGCTTCCATAGACCTGAAATCCTTTGGCACAGAGCTCTTTCAGCCAATCCCCAGAGATGAGAGGGAGTTACTCAGCATGCAGCAGCAGCTGTTTGCAATCTTCCCTGCTAGCCTACCCACTGATTTTCTGGGGAAGCTGGCAGAGAAGATTGCAAATGGTGATCACATGTTCATGAAGAGCTTGGCATCTGATAAGTGTGAACAGGTTGCCAAGCACCCAGAATCTGAGACATTTTGTGATGGTCAGAAGTGCTTTACAGGCTGTACACTTTCCGAGGTCATCGTTAATTCAAGCCATCATTAAGTGACCAGTGTAAGTCAAAAACTACCAATTATGACTTATCTAAACTTTCCTTATCTAAAGTAAGCTTTCCTAGAAGGAGGCAATTTTGAACATGACTCATCTGTGGTTTAACCCAACTCCTCCTTTGCTTTAAATAAAAGGATCATATGCCTTTCATCTTCAATTTTAAGATCTTTTAACAAGAAAGTTTTGTGAAGTTCATCTTATCTGCCGGTCTAATATGCACTTGGAATTATTCCAGTGTTCCTTGTCTTGGGGCCCGCTCTTTTGTATGAGAGCAGAATAACTGAACAGTTTATTGAAAATAATATTCCTATGTGTGTTATTTCCTCTTATCTGCAGAGTTCTATATGAAGGGAAGGACGTCGTAAAGCCAGATTGTGAGGTGATCCAGGCTACTCCCTATGGCCGTTGTGCAAATGTCAATAACAGCTCAGCCACTTCCCAGCGAATCTTTATCACCTTTCGGAGGGCTCTTCCAGTGCGAGCTCAAAACTCCTTGGCTGTTACCGACATATGTGTTATTGTAACTAGTAAAGGAGAAACCCCACCTCATACTTTCTGCAAAGTTGATAAGAATTTAAATTGTGGCATGGTGAGAATAACTTGTTATTTGAAAAGTTGCCATTCAAAAAGCAATGGGTGGGGGTGAAAAATGTGGAACGGATTAGTGCTGCTAAAAAAAGAGAGTAAAACGTGTATTTAAGTCAGAATTCAGTTTGTATCACTTTAGTTTTCACAACTTTGCCCATATTTTTTTTGTTCCTAAACTATTGTTGCCAAAATCTGTGAGATAGGCAACTATTACTTTTTTGGTGGGAGGAAAAGTATAAATTGAACTTTGGAAGACTGCTGGTTTGTGAAAGAAAAAATATGGCCTTTATCTTTGTAACATATACGAATTGGGTTATTGAGTGAAAATTAATAATATTTCAGTTTATATATTTATTTATAGTACATACACATAGCTACATGTTGTATTTTTCGGATTATAAGATGCACTCCTCCCAAGGTGGGGGAAAATGTCTGTGTGTCTTATAGAGCGAATGTTGCCGAAGCTCATCCGCCGGGCCCCACCCTTCAGCCTCTGCCTCCCAGCAATTTGCCTCCTTGCAGCAAACAGCAAACAGCCTGGTCAACTTCAGCACAGCCTGATTTAGCACAAACAGCTAATTGGCGGTTGGATCGGCCTCCCGGAATACCAACAATCAGTGGTTTGAGGCTGCGGGGATTGCCGCCGCCTCAGCATGCCCCATTTTCGGCTGCCACGCACCCCATTTTCTGCACATCCTGTATGGCAGTGATTCCCGCCACCTGGAATGGGCTGAAAATGGGGTATGCGGAGTCCAAAAATGGGATGTGTGGAGGTGCCGATGGGCGGCAGCAATCCCCACAGCCTGGAACAGCTGATCGTCGGTATTCCGGGAGTCCGATCCAACTGCCAATCACCTGCTCATGCTAAATCAAGCTGTGCTGAAGCTGACCAGGTTGTTTGCTGTTTGCTGCAAGGAAGCAAATTGCTGGGAGGCAGAGGCAGATATTTTTTTCTTCTTTTTCTCCCCAAAAGCTAGGTGCATCTTATACTCCGGAGCATCTTATAGTCCAAAAAATATGGTACATTCTTACTGCATTTATATTCTGCTTTTGAGATCTTTATATGTGCACAACAGTCTTGTTAGATATGTAGGGCTGAAAAACAGTAACTGACCCAAGTCATCTAGTGAACTGGATGTTTGAATGAAGACTTGAACCTGGGTTTCTTCATTATCTTAACTTTAACCCTCCTGTACACTATCTATATGCCCACATGTATTCATTGTGGACCATAATTTAGTCAAGACTTTCCAAATTCACATTAGAGCTTTACATGAATGAGGCCAATTGAAGATTGCAGTTTGGTCTCCAAGCTTACTTTAAATCAGCATATGCATTTTTAAAATGGGAAGGTGAAAAATTAAAGCTAAATAGGTTAGGAATGAAACAAGAGAAAATGCTGCACTGCCTTTCATATATTAGCATATATGTCTCTGTAGCATTCCGTGAAAAACATTTACTACCATATAAGAGAGAATTATTAGCAAATACCAAGTTTATTTGCTTTGTGTCTTGGAATCTTTAAATATACAACTTCTAATAATAGCAGAATCAAAATTCTGTGCTTTATTTGGGTTGTGATTATTGTTGCAAATATTATATGATTATGTATTGTGAGCCAGATCTTTAAAAGATTATTGCCTTTAGTATTAGAAGGTTTAAAAATAAAATAATCTCTGTGTTATGGAAAATGTTTCCTTTTTGTTCATTACAGTGGGGTTCCAGTGTATACCTCTGTTATAAGAAGTCAGTTCCAGCTTCTAACTCAATTGCACATAAAGCTGGTAAAGTATTTATTTTTATAAATTGCAATATATTAGGAGAGACTAATATTAAGAGGGTATTTTATAGTACATTAAACTTGTCTGTTAAATAGTGAACTGAAATTGCTTGATTAAAGAACATTCATTAATCTATTTGATTCATCTAAGGGGATCCTTAGATGACGATCCTTAAAAATAGTTCTTGAATATATTATGCTGTCATGGAAAAAATCAAAACAGTTTATATTCTCTTTGCTGTATCCTTCCACTATATATCTTTATCAATCACGAATTGCATGATGAAGAGCCTTATCATTCTAATACTTTTCTGTATATAGTACTTGAAACAAAACAAAATGTATAAAAAAACTACTTGGAAATTAAACCTTATGTTGAACATCTCTTGCTGAATAGCAGGGGTGTCAAACTCACATCGTCATGACAGCGTCACGTGACATATTGGGACTTTTCCCCCTTCACTAAACCAGGCATGACGTATCTGGCCTGTGGGCTGGGAGTTTGACAGCCCTGCTGTATAGAAATTCATTGCAGTGAAATGAAGGAGAATAGTCAAGATTTCAAGAAATAATAGGGAAACTGAATATTTTTTGTTAAACATGGCATTTTCATTCCCAACTGTAGGTCAGAATTCTGCCCAAAATCTGAAGTGAATAGATTGATAGGTTTGTATATATTTAAGGATAATGACATATATTGAAGAATTGTTGCCTTACGTTTACTCAGCATGTTAACAGGATTATACAAACTGTGCACTACAACATGAATGAGAGCTTTCTTACCTTGATAACTGTGGAACAAGAATCACTAGGTTGGAACCCTTTTAATAATAGAAGGCTTAAACAATTTGATAGGGATATATACTCACATTGTTTTAAACATTAAATCTGCCAGTAGCTATACCTTTGCACATAGAGGATGTGTTCTTTGGGGAGATGCCTCACTGTGCTTCAGTCCCTTGCACCATATGTTCAGACCATTCAGCAAATCATTTGATACTTAGAGGAGTCTTTTGGGTGAATTGCTGAAAGGTGAGGAGGTGTTTTTAAATTTAATTTTATACCATATGGTATTTAGCTTCTGTAGTCTTTAGCATTTTTTAAAAAGTCAGCATTCAGAACAGAAGGAACAACATTCTATTGTGTTTGGACAATATACTTATTTGTTTATTTTTATGCTTTAAAGGTTTAATATTCAGATATCCAGAAGATGACTATGAGTCATTCCCCTTGTCTGAATCAGTACCTCTCTTCTGTCTTCCAATGGGGGCTACCATTGAATGCTGGGATCCTCAAACAAAATACCCACTACCTATATTCTCAACATTTGTTTTGACTGGCTCATCTGCAGAAAAAGTATGTTTTGAGAAATGTAATATTTTGCTTTCATTTATTATTAAATTTCTAGATAAAAATATTATTTTATCCCATAATATTTATTTTTAAACTGGAAACAAATACACACACACACACACACTCTATGCCCTCTATCTTGATACACCTTAGAGCATTTAGGAAGACAAGCCTAAAAATGAAACAAATGAACTTAAGGGTTAGCTCCTCTGTGTTTGCAGCAACCACAGCTGGAACTAGCAGCTCTGTTATAAGTGAAGGAATTGCTGTGTGGGAAATCATATGGCCACAGTTTTGCTTTCCTGTCCCCCACTTAGCCACACCCTGGAATGCTCACATGAGCACTGGGATAATTAGCAAGAAGGGAATTAATGTTTGCATTTACACTCATTGTAGAAGAAGGGGTTACAAGAGAGTAAGCAGGCACACAATGTGGAATACACATTAAAAGTAATGCAGTGATGCTAGCAGCCCTGAGCATACCACACAAACCGCCCAGTGTATTCCCATTTAGTCTCTTGTAATCCCTTCTTCTCCAATCTCTCCATCCTGCAAGAAGGGGTCGGGAAGAAAGAGGTCAGTCACAAGACAATACAAGTGTAATGGATATCATGTGACTGAGGAATACTGTGAAATTTGTGAAGGGCATTGGTCATAAAGTCAGTTTTTCAGCACTCGTAACTTCAAAGAGTTGCTGAACAAAATGTTCAGTAAGCAAAAGCTACTTATTTGTTGCTTATACCTTTATTTTACAGATAAAATTTTGGATAGAAAAATACTTAATTTATGTAGTAGTTGAATAATCCTTAGTGGATGCTTGTAATGTTGTCACTTTTAAACATTTGAAAGCCTTCATTAAAATCTTGAAATCTTATCTCAAGTTCATGGTATAGGAGTTAGAGGAGATAATCGGAACATTTATATTCTTTGTGTATCTTATCATAACTGTTAAAGCACAGCTGCTTCTAAAGATGGTAACAGAGATTCTAACATAGAGATTCAAGTGCATGAATCAAGATGAACTGTTAAGATTCTGCTTAACTATGCCATTGAATTATTAATTAAATTATAGCCCAAATAAAAATGAGTTACAGCCTACTAGATGCTTGGATGCTAATGAACTTCCCATCTCTGACGAAGCTAGGTATTATCACAAAACATAACCCACTAATGATATTTAAAATGTCACAATTATCTTTATATTCTTAGTGTGAGGCTTTTGATAATATCTAGTTGGTTGTGTGGAGGACTCAGAGTGGGGAAATATTCTTTTCCTTTCATTTTTTAGTTTATCAAGTTCAATATGTGTTGTTAGTTTATCCAATTTCTATAGCTGTTAATGCCATTCCTACTTTTTTTTCTAGGTATATGGTGCAGCTATCCAGTTTTATGAGCCTTATGCACAAGAGTTATTAAATGAAAAACAACACATGCAACTTGGCCTTCTTACAGCTGTAGGGAGAAAAAAAGTTACCTCCAAATCTATCAATTCCAACAAATGCATCTGCCTTCTGTCACACTGGCCTTTCTTTGAAGCCTTCCGAAAATTTCTAATGTTTATCTATAAACTGTCTGTGTCTGGTCCACATCCTCTTCCAATTGAAAAGTAAGTGACAGATTCCTCAAAGTATCTTCCCATTTCCATGGTTGTTTCATGTAAGTCTCACTGGATGCTGTTCTTGATGACTAATACTTTAAATCTTAAATGCTTGAGGTAACAGATGCTTTACAAAATTTCTTTACAGGCACATATCTCACTTTATGCACAACATACCTTTCCCTTCACCACAAAGACCAAGAATCCTTGTGCAGGTAAGTTAGAAATTTGATACAATTTAATAATACTATCGATAGCCCTTAGACTCATATACAGTTGCAAGAAAAAGTATGTGAACCCCTTGGGATTACGTGGAGTTTTGCATGAATTGGTCATAAAATGTGCTCTGAACTTCATCTAAGTCACAACAATAGAAAAACACAGTATGCTACTGTGTAATACTACACAAACATTAGATGTTGCCATGGTTTAATTGAACATAACATGTAAACATTCACAGTGCAGGGAGGAAAAAGTATGTGAGCCCCTAGCCTAATGACTTCTCCAAGAGCTAATTGGAGCCAGGAGTGAGCCAACCTTGACTCCAATCAGTGTGATGATATTGGATGTGTTGCTGACAGCTGTCCTGCCCTTTAAAAACACACACCTGTTTTGGGTTTACTGGTTTTAAGAAGCACTGTCTGATGTGAACCATGCCTCGCAGAAAAGAGCTCTCAGAAGACCTACGATCAAGAATTGTTGACTGCATGAAGCTGGAAAAGGTTACAAAAGTATATCCAAAAGCCTTGATGTTCATGTGTCCATGGTAAGACAGACTGTCTACAAATGGAAAAAGTTTAGCACTATTGCTACTCTCCCTAGGCGTAGTCGTCCTGTAAAAATGACTGCAAGAGCACAGCGCAGAATGCTTCATGAGGTAAAGAAGAATCCTAGAGTGTCAGCTAAAGACCTACAGAAATCTCTGGCACATGCTAACTTTTTTGTTGACACATCTACAATAAGGAAAACATTAAACTAGAATGGAGTACATGGGAGGACACCACGGAGGAAGCCATTGCTGTCCAAAAAAAAAATTGCAGCACGTTTGAAGTTTGCAAAAGAGCACCTGCATGTTCCACAGCACTACTGGCAAAATATACTGTGGACAGATGAAACCAAAATTGAGTTGTTTGGGAAGAACACACAACACTATGTGTGGAGAAAAAAAGGCACAGCACACCAACATCAAAACCTCATCCCCACTGTAAAACATGGCGGAGGGAGCATCATGATTTGGGGCTGCTTTGCTGCCTCAGGGCCTGGACGGATTGCTGTCATTGATGGGAAAGTGAATTCCAGAGTTTATCAAGACATTTTGCAGGAAAACGTACGACCATCTGTCCGCCAACTGAAGCTCCGCAGAAGATGGGTGATGCAACAGGACAATGACCCAAAGCATACAAGTAATTCAACAAAAAAATGGCTTCAACAGCACAGAATATGCCTTCTGGAGTGGCCCAGTCCTGGCCTCAACCCGATTGAAATGCTGTGGCATGACCTTAAGAGAGCGATTCAGAATAAGAATAAGAAGAATAAGAATAATTTTATTTCTATACCGCCCTTCTCCCGAAGGACTCAGGGCGGTGTACAGCCTATTAAAACACAAGACAACATCATTAAAATAGTTTAAAATTATGAAATGAATTCGACTCAAATTTAAAACCCCAGAAATTTAAAACCCAATTTAAAATTGTTATGTTGATAGACCAGCATGGCGGAACAACAGGGTCTGGAGTGCACAACGAAACACCCGGAGGTCGGAGATCTTACGTATTTCCGGGGGCAGTTCGTTCCACAGGGCTGGGGCTCCCACAGAGAAGGCCCTCCCCCTGAGTGTCGCCAGCCGACATAACTTGGCTGATGGCACCCTAAGGAGACCCTCTCTGTGGGAGCGAACTGGCTGGTGGGAGGCTATTGGTGGCAGAAGTCGGTCTCGAAGGTACCCGGGTCCTGTGCCATGGAGCGCTTTAAAGGTGGTGACCAACACCTTGAATCGCACCCGGAAGACCACTGGGAGCCAGTGCAGCTCGCGCAGGAGGGTCACGTGGGCACAACGAGTTGCGCCCATAACCACCTGCGCGGCCGCATTCTGGACCAGCTGGAGCCTCCGAGTGCTCTTCAAGGGGAGCCCCGTGTAGAGAGCATTACAATAGTCCAGCCGGGAGGTGACAAGAGTGTGAGTGACCGTGCGCAAGGCGTCCCGGTCCAGAAAGGGCTGCAACTGGCGAATCAGGTGAACCTGATAAAAGGCCCCCCTGGCCACGGCCATCATATGCTCTTCTAAAGACAGCCGTGCGTCCAGGAGGACACCCAGATTGCGAGCCCTCTCTGTGGGGGGCAAGGATTCACCCCCAGTAGTCAGCGATGGCACCTGCTGACTATATCGGAACGCCGGAAGCCACAGCCACTCAGTCTTGGAGGGGTTGAGTCTGAGCCTGTTCCTCCCCATCCAGACCCGCACGGCCTCCAGGCAGCGAGACATCACATCAAGGGCATCGTTGGGGTGGTCTGGGGTGGAGATGTACAGCTGAGTATCATCAGCGTACAGATGACACTTCACCCCAAACCCACGGATGATCTCACCCAGCGGCTTCACATAAACGTTGAACAGAAGGGGCGAGAGGACTGACCCTTGTGGCACTCCCCATGCGAGACGCCTCGAGGTCGACCTCTGCCCCCCTGCCAACACAAACTGCGAGCGGTCAGAGAGGAAGGAGGAGAACCACCGCAAAACGGTGCCCCCTATTCCTAACCCCCTCAACCGCTGCAGCATGATACCATGGTTGATGGTATCAAAAGCCACTGAGAGATCTAATAGGACTAGGACAGAGGAGCAACCCCTGTCCCGAGCCCTCCAGAGATCATCCACCAACGCGACCAATGCCGTTTCTGTGCTGTACCCCTGCCTGAAGCCCGACTGGCACGAGTCCAGATAGATAGCTTCATCCAGGTGTTGGGGAAGCTGTCGTACTACCACGCTCTCAACAACCTTTGCCACAAAACGAAGGTTGGAGACCGGACGATAGTTGGCTAATTCAGCCGGGTCCAGAGAAGGCTTCTTGAGGAGGGGCCTCACTACCGCCTCCTTCAAGGCGGCAGGAAAGGCACCCTCGCTCAGAGAAGCAGTTATAATCCCCTGGAGCCAGCCTCGTGTAACCTCCCGGGAGGCCAGTACCAACCAGGAGGGACACGGGTCCAATAAACACGTGGCGGCACTAATCTTACCCAGAACCCTGTCCACATCCTCAGGAGCCACAGGATCAAACTCCTCCCAGATAATATTCTCACGACCTACCCTTGTCTCCTCCCCTGGACTCAACCAATTGGAGTCCAAGCCATCCGGAATCCGAGCGACTTTTATCATGCAGGAATTGCACAAAATCCTCAGCACGACCCTGCAAGGGATCTTCCCGCACTCCCCCCCGAAGAAGGGAGTGGGTCACCCTAAACAGGGCGGCTGGGCGGTTCTCTGCAGATGCGATAAGAGCGGAAAAATGGTTAGATTTTGCCACTTTTATCATCACTAGGTAGGTCTTGATATAAGACCTCACCTGTGTCCGGTCGGAATCGGATTGACTAGTCCTCCAAATACTCTCTAGGCGTCTTTTCCGACGCTTCATCTCTCTCAGCTCCTCAGATAACCAAGGAGCCAATTGAGATCGGCATGGGGTCAGAGGCCGCAAAGGCATGACGTGGTCCAAAGCTCCGGCGGCCGCACTCTCCCAGGCGGCCACCAGCTCTTCAGTCGAGTCGTGTGCCAGAGTCTCAGGAAACGGACCAAGCTCCGTCAGGAACCTTTTGGGGTCCATCAGGCGCCTGGGACGGAACCATTTAGTCGGTTCCGTCTACCTGCGGTGAGGGAAAGCGGTAGGAAAGTCTAAGTGAAGGAGCGAATGATCTGTCCATGACAAGGGTTTGATGTCTAGGTCCCCTCTACCAAGATTGTTCAACCACTGACCAGAGACAAAAATCAGGTCCAGAGTGTGTCCCCCTATGTGAGTTGGGCCTTGAACTAACTGGGTCAGGTCCATGGCTGTCATGGAAGCCATGAACTCCCGAGCCACCTCTGACGCCTCACCCGCAGACGGAAGGGAAGACATCCCAAGAATATTGCTACACTGAAACAGTTTTGTGAAGAGGAGTGGTCCAAAATTACTCCAGATCGTTGTGCAGGTCTGATCTGCAACTACAGAAACGTTTGGTTGAGGTTAATGCTGCCAAAGGAGGGTCAACCAGTTATTAAGTCCAAAGGTTCACATACTTTTTCCTCCCTGCACTGTGAATGTTTACATGTTATGTTCAATTAAACCATGGCAACATCTAATATTTGTGTAGTAATATTTTAAGCAGACTGTGTTTTTCTATTGTTGTGACTTAGATGAAGTTCAGAGCACATTTTATGACCAATTCATGCAAAACTCCACGTAATCCCAAGGGGTTCACATACTTTTTCTTGCAACTGTACCTCTTCACAGTGCTTTACAGCCCTTTCTAGGGGGTTTACAGAGTCAGCATATTGCCCCCAACAATCTGGGTCCTCATTTTACCAATCTCGGAAGGATGGAAGGTTGAGTCAACCTTGAGCTGGTGAGAATCGAACTGCTGGCAGTTGGCAGAATTAACCTGTAATATTGCATTCTAACCACTGTGCCACCATCGCACTTACTACCATTTTATTTCCTGAGTATTGTTCCTATAGGTTTTCATGCTGTTCACTAAGCATATGGGCACCATGTTCCTTTTATTTGCTCCACTTCGTCATACACTTGAGGGATCATGAAGAATTTTATACTACTTTCCTTATATAGTGAGCCACAAATCCAGCTTTCTTTATTTTCTATGTACCTGATCAAACAATTCCTAAAAATACCTCACTGTTTAGTTCTCTGTGGAACATCCATATCAAAATGACTAGCATTGGAATTTGAAATATGAACTGACAGGTTGCATTATTTCAATTTCTCAGATAAGTATCCATGTTTGAAATAATGCAGCTCTAAAGTGGCGCATAAAGTGAGAATTCTGTATTTATAAAATGCTAACGGCTTATGTATTTATTAAATTTATATGTTGCCTATCTCAGTTGTGAACAACTTTGGACAGCTTACAAAATCATAAAACAACATCATATAACAATTAGAATATTAAAAACATTAAAAAAATTAAAGCATTGAAAATTAACAAAAAGAAAACTAGGTAAAAAAGGAACCAATATGTAAATATGGTGGAGATGGGATCTTCTTCATCTACAACCATTTTCAGAATGGGACAACTTCATTTTGTACCCAAGCTGAGTAGAGCAGGCCAATCCTATTGGAGTGAGACGGTTGATCTAATGTTTTTCATTCTTATTCTTCCCGACCCCTTGCTGACACATGGTAGAAAAGCAGTTATGTCAAACCACCTTATAGAAATACTGTGAAAGTTTTTACAGTTATATATGTGAAGTGTCAGAAGACTAGAAATGCAAATTTCACACCTGGTCGGCCGTGCCTATCTAGTCATGTCTGTTTCCTATGCAAATAGTTGTAGATAATGCATATTCCAGGGGTTAATGTGATAAATTGAAATAAATTAACACTTGATTAGTTAGTTTGCTAAGAGCCGAGGTGGTGCAGTGGTTACAGTTCAGTACTGCAGGCTGCTTCAGCTGACTGCTAGCTGCAGTTAGGCAATTCAAATCTCACCGGGTCAAGGTTGACTCAGCCTTCCATCCTTCCGAGGTGCGTAAAACGAGGACCCAGATTGTTGGGGGCAATATGCTGACTCTGTAAACTGCTTAGAGAAGGCTGTAAAAGCACTATGAAGCGGTATATAAATCTACGTGATATTGATATTGATATTGCTTACGTGAATTTTCTCAAACTGCCAAATAACTAATATTTGGTTTTTTACAGCTTTCGGCCCATGATGCATTAATATTATCTCAACCAGTCTGTACACCTTTACCACTCAGGTAATAATGGTCAGTGGAGTATTTTAAAGATGCAGCTGAATTAAAATATTAAGAGCCAGTTTATATAACAGTAAACATAATTTGTTTAGCAGCAAATGAGCAACATGCTAATGCATGCTGTACAGATTTTACGTGCATATGCTTTCAAATTGTTTTTTGTAATAGATATATACCCCTCCCCACTTCCCAAGTGCTCACAGGGGGCGGGGCACATTTTGGGGGTCCAGGTGTGCATTTGTGCATGCACGCTTTGGGCACTCGGACCAGAAAAGGTTAGCCATCACTGCTCTAGAAGGTTTGGTGGCATTTTGAAAGAGTATTCCTAACTGGCTGAAAATCTACATAATAGCTGTTTCATTGCACTGGTAGTCCGTATTACCTTCTCTGGAAAGCAGCTCTATTTAATCCTTTTAATTTTTTTTAAATGGACAAATTGGAAGAATTCCTCAATAGTCTTTGGTAAATAGCTCTACTGTGAGTTAATTCCCCGATTTTCCAAGTCTTGCTGTATAGGACGTATTGAATGGTCTTGAATGACAGTGGTAAAGATCCGTTACCAAAGCAACAATCAAACAAATATGACTTGTGTTCATTTCAAGAAATAAACTTAAGAAAAAACTTCAGACAGCCCACTCTCTAATCTTTTATTTTCTAATTTTTAATCATTGTTTATTTAATCTCTGTGGTCCATGTCTTAAACAAGTTACTGTGATAATAATAAAATATGTTGTTAAGGGAATCAGATAAGTTTTCCTATATCACTATCCAGTATATGATAGTTGCTGGGTGGCATATAAATTTAACCAATTATTATTATTGTCATTGTCATAATGAGCAATGAATGTTACAGTCCTCAGTGTCCTGATCTCATTATAGTGGGGCAAACTACAGCACTCTGCTTATGAACCTTGGACCAGAAAACTGTGCTACTTTACTCCTCTTTGTCTTGTTGGAAGGCAAGATTCTACTACATTCTCTTTGTCCAGCTGTGCTGACTGGAGTTGCCGAAGCTGTGGCTGCTGTAAGTACTAATAAGTTTGAATATTTTGATTACCAATTTTTTATCTGATTGGTTCTTTGTTATTTGTTGTCTTGCTTCACAAACATTAAACACATAATTTTTTTTTCTTTTGTTTCACGTGACCTTCTGGAAAAAAAGTTTTTTATATTTCTGAATTAAATATTTAAATATTTAAATTGCAGAATAAATATATTTTGTTTATGTGAATAAGATGAGGCACACTTGGTCATTTAAATTGTTTATTTTATTTTCCTAAAGGGGAAATTAACTTGCAAGGATTTTCTATTAGAATATTGTAAGTGATTCACAGCTTTTTGTTGCAAAAGGATTAATTAATGCCCAAAAGAACTATTGCATCAGAACAATAGGTTCTCTCTCTCTCTCTCTCATTCTCTCTCTCTCTCTCTCTCTCTCTCTCTCTCTCTCTCTCTTTTCCCCACATCTGTAAATTTTCAGAATGGGATTTTTTGATTATTAAATTAATTTAACAAGTAAAAATCCAAAACCCTGCCATAATACACAGTATTTTGGTACTCTTCAAATTCTCTGGATACAATGCATCTTTTCCCCTTTATTCATTCCCTATGTTTCTCAGCAGATAGCATCCCTATCAGGTAGACAAGATCAGGAAACTACACAGGAACACTAAAAGTCCTTTTATTGTTATTGGCCATAATAACAAAATCTTGCAAGTCTGATTATGCTTCCAAATGTTATTTCATTCTCATCTTAAAAACGCCCTTTGCTTAGGCAACAGATCCTACATATCTCCACCAAAATTTTCTTCCTGATTCTCTACAGAAGTTCTCCATTTCTCAGAAGCTTATTGTCAAACTCTTTAGGGAAGAGAAATTTGCTTGTTTTTACAATTCTGTTGCTATTACCATATTTTATCATTGGAAGGATTGATAGGATCCCGGGCTTCCATTTTATTTAGTTTGAAATGCAATTAGGAAGTAAACAGATGTTTTTTCAATGCATACACAAGCCGCATTTTCAAGACGATAGAGTCAGAAATAAACTTCTTTGCTTTTTTTGGATCACTCTTTTAATCTGACAAATTATCTTTGCCCTCCTAATTTTTTTTCAAGAATTTTTTTTCTCAAATTGCATGTTACAGAGAAAGATGTTAGCAGTTTCTTGAAGTTCATCTCCTGTATCTTACGTATAATATAGTTGTCCTCAGTGACCCTATCTATTTAGTTTTATTTTTGAATTTTATGATATCTACTATCCAGAGTTACTTGTTAAGATGGGCAGCTATAGAAATAAAAATAAATAAAAACTACTGTTTCATAATCCAAATGAGATTTTATATAAATTCAGATTGAACATATTAGTAGTAGCATTGGAATAAAATGAATACATCAAACAATTTGTGGTTAGGAAACATCCTGGGCCACCACAATAGGATTAAAAATACACGTAGTCTTTTGGTAGAACTAACTTTTAAATTTACTGTTGTTACAGCACATGATAAATTTAAGTGCTCCTAGAATAAAATACTTACAAAATAATTACAAAGACTTTTTTTGCCAGCATTATGAATTATATATCTTAGTCATTATATATTTTTTTTCATTTGCACAAGTGACTGTTGACTGGAATGGCTTACAAAATAGTATTTAGATACATGAAAATTGCACAATAGGATTTGCAATAAAATTCTTACTAAAACCTATTATTTGAGCTTAAAATTATGTATATACCCAGTAGGTTTGATAGCAGTCATGCCCAAGCAGCTAATGCCTTGTGTATACAGTACACTCTAAACAAAGATTAAATAATAATTTCAGATTCTATTCATGCGGTGATCAATTGATTTATTGTGTAATGTTGGAGCTGCTGTGAAATTCACATTATCTAACATGGTTTGGTGTTACCTAGATTTCATTGTCTTTTTAATTGATGGGTTTCATTTCATTTTTTCTTCAGATGATCTTTCCATTTCAGTGGCAGTGTCCCTACATCCCCCTCTGTCCTTTGTCTCTGGCAACAGTGCTCAGTGCTCCCGTCCCATTTATAGTTGGAGTTGATTCACGGTATTTTGATCTGTATGAGCCACCACAAGATGTGGTTTGCATTGATTTAGACACAAACATGGTGTACATGTAAGTGTGTTTTTTGAGTTTTTTTTGTTCATATCCTTTGTCTTCATATATATGTCTTTTGAAGTATTTGATGTAAAATTTGAATGTGTTTATTTTACTCATGTTATCCAATCTGAAATTTAAAACAGACCAAAGGCCCAACGGGTTTATGCGAGTACAGATAGTCCTCGGTTAATGACAACGAGTGTGACTGAAATTTTCATTGCTAAACTATGTTGTAAGATGTGGCATTGTGTGACCACATTGCTTAGCAACAGCAGTACTGGCTATCGTTGCTATCGTTAAGTGAGGATAACAGGGTCACTGAGTCCCAGGTAGCTTGCCAGCTGGTTGTCAAACAGATAAATGACTGCTGCCAGGTGGGGAAAATTGTGTGGGTGACTGGTGTGGCATGAACACAGCTGGGCTAGGCAGGACTGATGTTGGTAGAGGAGGATGTACAGGTTGCCCGTGAAGCTTGGTGCAAGTATGGTTTGCTGGGGGGAGGGGGGCTGCTGCGAGGCTGTGAAGGGTACATGGGTGTCCCGTGAGGTATGGTGGGGCTGAGGGGAGCAACTGCCAGGTGGGAGAAAATGGAAGCAACTTATTGGAATCCAAGAAGATTCCACACCGCTGATTCAGGTGACCCTGAGGTCACAGATAAAATCCCAAGTAACCACAATAGCTCTCAGAGAGGGTTAAGAGCAGATGACTGCAAAGGAAACACAATCTTTCGATTCCCCAAGGCCACTCCATCCTGTCAGAACCTAACATCCCTCCCCCAAACTAATCTCAGTTGTCAATAACTGTCCTTCCATCTCCCACAGCATCCAATACAACTGATGAAGCTTCCAAGATAGGAAGCGAAACATCTTCTTTTTTCTCAAAAAACCAGTCCAGTTGCTTTTTCAAAAATAAAAACCACCTTTGATACAACTATGGCCTGGATGACTGAGAGTCTTCATAGGCAACTTATTAGAGTGACTTGCAATCTTCCCTGCTAGCTTCCTCGTCAATTTCTTTGTGGGAAGCTGGCAGGAACAGTCACAAATGGTTTTAGTATGACTGCAAGACACTGCAACAGTCATAAGTGTGAGGTGGTTGCCAAGCACTCAAATTGTGATCATGGAGGTGCTGGGATGACTGGCAGGAACTTTGAGAAGCAGTCATAACGATCATTCGTTCACTGCTGTTGTAATGGTTTGTCGCTGAATGAGTGGGCATTAAACGAGGACTACCTGTATTTTCTGTGCTCTGAGTTGTGGGTTTAGGGGTTTTTTGTGTGTGTGTGTGCGCTTCTCTCCTTTTCACTTCCCCATCAATTGTAACTTTTTGTTTCATTTCTAGTTCAGCGAAGTGCTTCTCAGATAGTTTGGGAGATTTTTCTCCCAACTGACATTGTAGAGGTGAAAGTGTGTGTGTGTGTTTGTGTGTCTGTGTCTCTATCTGTGAGTCTGTGTGCGTTCTTTTCTGTGTGTGCTTATGGGTACTATATTTTTCAGTAGAAAAACTGATAAACATCAGAAAATGCTGAAAATTCATAGGCATAGAAAAGATTAATTTTTGCCATTATGAGTGACATCACATGAAAAGCACTATACTGTCATCTGAAAGAAGAAAAATTGATAAAAATGTATTGCTTAAAAAGGAAGGATTTTTAGTGGCTTTTTTTTCTTATTGATGTTCTCATAATTCTAACCGGTTCAGTAAATGTTAAGTCATTGTTTGTTGCTCTGCTAAAATGTAAATCAGAGATGGAGAATTTGTCATGTGATGATGGACTACCGTCCCATCATATCTAAGATCTGACTGACTAAACACTTTCTGGAAAGTCATGCCACATCTTTAAGTCATCTTTTAATGTTTCTTTATATTTTTATAATGTGTATGAGCTTTCATAGAGCAGCGTGGTAGCCTTGTGCTGAAGATTATCATTTCCCACTCAGGAGATTGAGATTCAATCCTAGGTAGTGGCAGATGTTTATCTCCTAGGGTATAAAGAAAAAAAAAATCTGCTGTGAACTCCATGTAGGCATCAGGAAGGGCATCCGGCCAGTAAATGCTCAGTTCCATCCAGTCGTCCCAACTCTACCCTGAATTAAGGGATTACAGGATCATAAAAAGGCAAGGTTTTTATTTTTTATTTTTTATTCCTGGAAACATGCTAGTATTACACAAGCGTTTATTTAACGGCATGATGTTTAGAGGAATTGTTATCTTTAAAAAACAACCAGAATTCTATTGACTGGAAGGGTTATTTGTTTCTGGTATACTTTTGCTCCACATCAGGGATAGTAGGGAAGGAGGATTTGTGAGCAAAAACATTTGTTCTTGTCCATCGCAAAGCAAGCACAAAGAGATTTTGCATTTGAGTGAATCTGCATAAAGAAGTGGTTGTGCAAAGATTGGAAGTTTTTATACCCAAACAATTGCATCCTGTAATATCATATGTGTGCATCTGGGGAATGTTGATGGAGGGTATGTGTGAGCCTGAAATTGCTCCCACTTATTGCAGGAATACTTCCTGCAAAATGTGAACCACCCTAACATTATAGCTAATCTCTTTCTAAAAGGGGAATATTCTTTCCCTACTTGCTTGTTTCTAGTTTCACATTTCAGTTTGAAGTAATCAAATGACATCGGCATCATGTGACACACTTTGTAGTATTTTTGGCAACTCTGACAGGAGGAAATCAAAGGTCTCGTCTTACGTTAGAATTTGATTAGAGCAGGTTTCTAAAAACCAATAAAATTCAAAAGATATTGTACATTAGGAAAACAAGAAGGTTTGCTAGCGAACAACAGCAAAGATTTGCCAGCTTTAGCTTCTGAGCTTAGTTCATATTGTTTATACACCTACCACAGACTCAATATGAGTCTTGGCCCTTTTTGTTGTGGCTAATTTCCTTTCTTTGTGCTGAGTTTTCATACAATAACAGGAGAAAGGGTGGAGGAAAAATTAGGAAAATATCATTGTGAATCTAGAGCAGGAAATTTTGAATTGTTGCAGTCATTTGGCAAACCTATTACTTGTACATACTTACAAGTTAAATAGTAATCAAATCAGTAATATTTTTATTTGCAAATCTTCAAATATTAAGATTTAAAAGCAGGATTGAGAAAATTACACTATGACCGTTCAGATCTTATTACATGTCATGCTGGATGAGACTGGTAAGAATGTAGTTATATCAGAGCTTTGCAAATTTTAGACAAAAAAACTATAATCATTTTGTCTTATGCTATGTCCTTATGGTGGGTCCAAGTCAGCTGCAGAATATGGATTTGTAGTAAAGCAATCCTCCAGTTTGTACCCAGTTGGATTTTAAAAAGGGACTATGGATTTATTTATATTATAAATATGCACAAATGGAAAACGTGTTTCATTTTGAACTTCAAACAACAAGACTATGGCATAGAAACTCTGTTAAACACTACTGTGGCTTAGAAACTCAGTTAAATTATTTAACTTTAATATGGGTCATAGTTCAGCTGAACCAAAGCATTTTGTTGTTGGAACATCTCGGTTGTTTTGTGTTTTGGCTGAAAGAAACATTGTAAAATTCACAAGAACTATGGAACTGATTTACAGAGTTAAAAGATTCCATAAAATGACACTAGAATTTCATGAAATGTTGGTATTCTTAATTGAAATTGTGTTTAATAATTGTTCTAAATTTGTTTGATATTTAGCGAGCAAGACATTTTGTCAGCTCTTGCAATAAATTGCAATTAGCATTGCTTACAAATGCAATAATTTTTTTAAACAAAATCCTCTGAATAAAATATACTTTACACAATAATACATTGCAAGACGGAATCAGCAAATTGTAGAGTGGAATTAAAAGAAAATAGGCTATTTAAAGAAGCTAAAATTACAGAGTTGATAATAATAGCTATCTTGAACCTTATTCTTCCTTGTGAAATAACATGCTGTTTTTTCCATCTCAGAAAATTGTTAAAAGAAGTAAAGTTCTGTCAGTTCTGAAAGATGATTTTATATTGCAGAACTGATTGTGTGGATTGATTCCTATGTTCTGGTTTCATAAAAAGGAGCATATACAACATAATTTGTTTGTTTACCTTGTCTGGAATTCAATAAAGAAAATTTAAATTACAATATTGTATGAAATAATATATTTTTCAAAGTATATTTATACAAGAGATACTCTATGGTTAATTAACCAAATCCTGCACAAAAGTTTGAATTGATATACTAAGATTTGAGTTACATAACCATGTTTTTAGGAGGAGAAAGTTTGTTTGAATCCATTTCAACTCTTATCAATTAGTAAAGCAATATTGGTTTATTCCTAAATTCTTTTATCATTTCTGTAGTAGAGTGACTGATATTGACTTTCCTAAGCAGCTTAATTCATTGGTAAGGATGAATTTTGAATTGGCAATGTTTTGCTTTATGGTGTGTTTTAAACTTCTGTGCTGTTAGACTTGCATGCCCTAAATTTTTGAAAATGCTCTGAAAAAAAAAGAAATTTCAGAACCAAATATATTTGGATAATTTTATACTACTTCAGATTTATATACAAGCCTAAACTTATGCTTGAATTCTAGAAGTCTTGTGGTCTTAATCCTAGTCTCCTCTTAGCATGGTTTTGTACAAAATCTTGATAGCTCAGGTTTAAACTAATTATGCTATTGTCTTGTGCAAGGTCATTTCTCATATTTAGATCTGTTTAATAACCAAGTGAGTTGTAAATTGGCCTACAATGAGTGTTGAATTTTTAACTCTGTCCCACTCTCAACTCGCATAATTTTGAAAATTATGTTGAGCTACTTAAATCTCAACAGGAGCCATGAAGATTGCAGGTTCACTACTCTTGATTTATGTAAGAAATTATGCAGAATGATTTAATGTGTGACTCCCCCCCCATTTCTCTTGTTTTCTTTCTCATTCTCATTCTTTCTTTTGTGCTGAAAAACTGAAGCAAAGCTGAATGAGACTTCTATATCTGAATGAAACTTTATACTTTACTGACCTAAGCAATTACAACACAGGATCATAAATAAAAGTCCTGATGCAAACATTATTTTTTACATTTTATGTCATTCTCTGCAGTTTTCTTTCAGCATACAACTTTTTTGCATACAGTGCAAAATAACTTGCACATATACTGATTCATCTTTGTTCAACCTGAATGTTTAAGTTTTAAATTGTTTTGTCAAGATTCAGTGCCTGTGCATGAAAAATTAATATTTGAGCCAGCTTTTCTATACAGGCACTATTTACATTCAACATTGACTATAACTCTAAACACTTTGATAAAAATATAATATTGCGTGTTACTAGATATAATTTCAAGCTTGAAAATATGAGGCCAAAAATTCATTGTCAAAATAATGCTGCAATCATATCTCAAGATAAACTTTTATTTAGATACTGTACATTGAAATAACGTATCTAAATAAAAATACTCAAAGAAAAGTTGGTATAGTTTTGGAATGAAATCTAAATTTAGCTGAGAGGACTCTTAATGTTTATCAGAGAAACCCCAAAGTTGATTCAAGTCACTTGGCATTAAAACAATGAAAGGAGTTTTGGAATTTTAGTGGGAGAATGTAAATGTCCGTTCTCATTCTTGTTTCAGTATCAGGAAACAATAAAAGCTGAGGGTTCCATTTTTTATATATTACTCATTTTGATATATGTACCTTTGTTTCTGCTGTATAGATCAGATGATAAGAAGAATATGAACTGGAAGCTGCTCCCTAAGAAACCTTGCAAAAGCCTTCTTGGCACATTAAGGAAATTGCAACCACAACTTGCCTTAGGTAAAACAAATAAGAGGTTAAAAGGAACTAATCTTTGAAAAAGAAGAAAATTCAGCTGAACTATTTGTTTTCCCACATACTGTTTCCATATACAGATAGACACAGAGATATGTAATTTAAAATGTTTACAACCATAGACACTTTTTTTTGGGGGGGGGGGAATTATTCCAAGATATTTAAAACAATTCAATCAACAGAAAAACCTCATTTTTATAGTTTTCCATAGAAACTATAGTAAGTGTATGAATTTTATTCCGGTTAACTAAGTAACCTGCTAATTTAATAAACTGCCAATTTAATAAATTAATGGTTGTAGCAACCTGTGATCACATCATGATTTGTGACTTTCCCTGTGACCTTCCCACAAGTAAAGCCGGCTTCCTACAAGCAAAGTCAGTGTGGAAGCCAGGTAGTATGCAATAACAATTTTGGTTCAGTCCCATCCAGTTTTATATCTTTATAAAGTCATTTTTTAGATATTTCAATTTTTCTTTTCTTTGGTTTTTGTTTTTCTCATTTATGGTTTTCTTCTATTTTTTTCTGTGTTAATGCAAAATAAAAATTTAATAAATATAAAAACCTTAATTTTTGAAGCACAGTGACAAGATTTAATATGAATAATCATGCTGTTTTACTAGACACCATTATTTCTACAGCTCACAGGTAGAATATAATAAGTTGTATACCACAGACTTTATGAAGTTGAAATACCTAGTACAGTAGTAGAAATTATCAGATTTCAAACCATACTTTTGAGAGTACAGAAATAGAAATAGCAATAGCACTTAAACTTATAAACCATCCCATAGCACTTTGCAGCATTCTTTGGGCAGTTTATAATATCAGCATATTGCCCCCAACAATCTGGGTACTGGTTTTACCAACCTCGGAAGGATGGAGTCATGTGTCAACCTTGAGGCAGTGAGTATTGAACTCTAGGGTGTGTGCAGAGTTAGCCAGCAATACTCCATTCTAACCACTACTTCCTGCAAGTTCATTCTTTTTCAAACATTTATTCTGTATTGTCTCTTTGGTGGTGTTTGACTACATTCATTTAATTAAGTATTTAAGTTTCCTTAATTCTATATGCCTCATTCCACTCTCTAATCCAGTTCACAGAAAGACCCAAGAAGGCTCTGCCGTCGAAATGAAGCCGATAGAGGCAGATTTCACCTGGCAGAAAAAGATGACGCAATTCGAAATGGAGATTCAGGAAGCCTTCCTGCGTTTTATGGCCTATATTTTAAAAGGGTATCGAATTTTTCTTAAGCCAATCACACAAGCACCTTCAAATAAAACTACTGCTGTGGATTCCCTATTTGACCTTCAAGGTAAATTTGGGAGATCAACGGGAATAAATGTTAGTTTTCAAACAAAATACCAGTCGAACTTCAAATGTAACAAATGCTAGTCTTCTCAGCTTGCCAGTTTCTTCTTTGTATGCAATAGAATAAAGACTAGAATAGAATAGAGTATGAGCTTTGCTGGCATTCAGGCCAGACAGTGCAACCGAGAAGGCACACCTTCTCAGTGCCATTAGATGATCTCTTTTGAGTGAATCCAAAATATGTCCACAGTCCAATTTTGTGTGATGGGTAGACACAACCAGAGAATGGGGGGAGGACCTGCGAACACTGGCAGATAATTCCCTCTCTGTCATCTGTTCTATAGGATTGTCTTTGCTTGTCTAAAATGCTAAATTACATACTATAGAAGGTGGGATTAAACTTGCTCTTTAAAGAGTCACATGAAGTGATTGTGTCAGAATTCAGAAGAATGCACTATCTCCCAATTCTGTAAAGAGCTTTAAGAGCTCTAAATTTTCCAAGTGGATCAAGTTCCAAAACTATCAATAACAGGACACAGATACTAAAGAGATGTTACGTTTCAAAACTCTGAAGCGGAACTTTAAAAAAAAATTACTGTCATCTGGCTATCATGTTTATGTTGTTTAAAATACTGACACTTGGTGTTGTATCGAAAGAGCAGGATATATGCTAAAAGCAATTTGTGTAGGGTCTTTTCGATAAATAGGTGTGTACCCAGAATGTCCATATTGTGGAAACCGTGCTCAGTGTTATAGGAGATGAATAAAGAGAAAAATGAGATAATTGTAATTGTAATGTATAGCTACTGTATTTTCTTCCTTTATATATACTAGGATTTTTAAAAAGTAGAGACCGTGCCTACACAAAATTCTACACAGCTTTAACAAAGACCCAGATTTTTAGCCGCTTCATTGAAGAATGCAGTTTTGTGAGTGACAAAGATACAGGATTAGCATTTTTTGATGACTGTGTAGAAAAGGTAAAGATATTTATTGGGTAAATATATCATTTAGCTTTAAATTTGGTGCATGACTATTTTGGGGGAGCAACATTTTAACTCTTTAACCATAGTGCGATTGAGTTTTTATGTTAACTGCCTGTTGTGTTTTATCTTGGAAATGTTCTCTTGTTATCCACATTAGATTCAGGCAAGATTCTATTAGGCAAGAAAATTTAAAAGTTTACACTATACATAATAGCAAAACATTGTGCTTATTTACAAAAATTAAGCATTTATTTCTAATATTTATTTTAGCTTTTTCCTGAGAAAGGATCAGAAAAAGGAGATAAGGTATTTATTTACTTCTCATGGGACAAGAATTTGCTGATAATTAAGCATGTATGGTAATAAGATGGAAATGGAAGATGTGATTGATCAAGTAGTTGTCTGGGAATCTTAATATATCTTTTTTTCTAGATCTGCTACTTGAAAATTGAATGGCTGCTATATTACTGTTTTGTGGATCTTCTAGCAGTGCTAGTGGCAGACAGCTGCAAGATGTGTACATAGTCATAGCTTCTTCTATCTTTTCTTATACATCACACTCTGCTTACAGTTGCATCCTTAAGGCTTTGAAATAGCATTGTGATATTAAAGTGTGACATATTTGCAGGTTGATGTAGACTCTGCAGAGGATATCCGGTTAATTGAATTTGATGAATCTCAGAAGAGTGAACATACAGTATTTATAATGCCACCAGAGCCACCTCCAGACGATGGACAGGAAAGATTACCAAAGTATAGGTATTCTCTTAATGGCACTTGGATAAACCTCTCTTTATTTCCATCCAGCCTTTCCTAATTTAGTGTTGTCCAAATGGGTTTGGGGTAGCCATAGTAGGTAGGAATCTTAGAAAATGTGGTTCCTCTCACATCTGGAAATCAAAAGATCGGACAAGGATCTTTTATCAAGAGTGTCCATTATACTGAAAGTTCATCTTACTAAAATTACTGTTACCTTGACTTTTAATTTCTTTTATATATTGAAATTTAGAGAATAATTTTTTAGCCAACATACTCAGCAGGGGTATGCAAAACACATGGAATTTGAATTATTTAAACTTTGAAATGCTCTGTTTCCACTGATAATCTACTTTTGATTAGTATTTTGGAATTCTTTCAGTTTGAAATACCTTTGTTTTGAATTAAAAACTCTTAACTCAAAACACTGAAAAAAGATTTTCCTCTTAAATTGGAGTGGTTCAAATTTAGTGCAAATTTGGAACATTTTGTAGACCATATTCTGCTATTTTTAATAACTTGCTTAATAATGCACCTCTAGCATGGAAGTTACTCATTGTTACTGTTTCTTAGTTACTTGTTCCAAATAATAAATAATTAAATTGGGAGTCCTTTGGGTATCAGAATGATTTCAGAAATTATTTTGATACGTGAAAAGTATTGATTCCCTCAAATTCTTTCATAAGAAAATTAGTTCCATGTGACAATATCGTACAGTTGAAACTTTTAAAGTAATGCATCAAATTGCTTAAAGCTATTTCCCAATATAATCCATTTTTGTTCTTTTCATCTTGGAATAAGCATCCTCTCCTTTCAGAATCATTTCAATTTGTTTGTGTGCTGTTGTTTAGAATGGGTGGACCTTAAATTCATTTTATTGTCCTATTGTGGATGGAAGACAGTGTTATATAATTTTGATTTTCTTTTCCAGCTACAAGACCTTCCCTAAATTAGAGCTTAAGCTCTTTGACCGACCACAAGATCTCAAACTTTCCTTCAAGAGACAGCCAGCTAAAAGCAACATTTCAAATAGTCCAGCACTTATGGCAAAGAGAACCAAGCAGGTTATTTTTATTTTTAAGATACATTCAGAGTTGAAATAAGTTTGGGGGGGTGGGGGATGATATAACAAGCAGAAGCACATATTCTTTTTTTCCACATTTTATGCTGTTAAAAAAGCATGTTATCTGACACTCCTTAGATTCCTTTTAAAATGTGTCTATTTTTACTCTTTTGTTTTTGCAGGAGATAAAAGCAGCCCATAAACTCGCCAAGAGATGCTACACAAAAGCCCCACAGTGGGCCAAATTCCTTTTCAGTCATTGTTACAGCTTATGGTTTATTTGTCTCCCAGCCTATGTTAGACTTTCACATCCCAAAGTCAGAGCCCTGCAGCAAGCATATGAAGTTCTTATTAAAATGAAAAAAACAGATGTGGAACCACTAGATGAAGTAAGTCAATGCTATAAGGGTGCTATAAAAGGATGCAGATGTATCTTTTGTCTTGGAATAATATTTATGATGTTTGCTGCCTTCTAGTCCAATGCAGATTGTATAATCAGGTGCTTTGCAAACACCCTTTAATCTGAGGTGCAAAGGCATGAAGCATCTTTTTGAAAACTCAGAAACGCTGCTACCTGTCTCCCAAGATTGGACTTCATGTGCGTGTACATGCATGTATGTGCAAGGATAGTTGACAAGATGGAGACACTTGTTCATACTAATCCTTCATCTGGTTGCTTGCATATTCACACTAGGATCAAGAGAGGTTCTTGAACAAAAAAAATCTATACTGGCCTATTGTTTTTCCACAAAAAGACAATGTTCTGCAACTTTGGATTTCCAGTAATTTTTTTTAATTCCAATCAGTTCTAAATAAGATAGCTTGATATAGTTTGTAAAACAGGCAAGCTACAGCTCATTTAATGCAGTAAGAAAACATTTTGTTAACCACCTGCAACTGATATCAGATGACCCATCATTCTGTGCATTCCCAAATTACTGATAGAATTAAATCTTTTTATTTGTAACATAAATATCTATTAATATTTTTTCTTGGCTAGATCTGAAAGTAGAGAACAATTTTCTGATCCCTCTCTATTCTTTTTTTTCCCTTTCATTGGGAGATATTTATAGCATACTGTAGATACTGTAGATATCCCCACTAAGAGAATAAAATCTGCTTCATTATATTGTTTATATCCAACTCTCCTGTAATTTCTGGTTGTGATTATTATAAAGTAAGAAATTTTATAATTATTTGAGATTACATCATTTTACATTCAAATGCTCATTGTGTATGAAATTTTACCATGCATTTCATCTATTAAAAATACAAACTAGTAGGTAAAAACCTGACATTTTGGGAAAAAAATGATTAAACATGGCACCATTATTATATAAGAGGCAGATAAAGGAAATTGTTTCAGCTCTGTCATTTTCAGTCTTCTGTAAATTAAAAAAAAAAAAAAAATTCTGAAACTTGTCCCTATTTCCACTAGTACTGCAATGAAGAATCAATATCTTATCTCAAATGCATCTTCAAAGTTTGAATAGCTTCACTTTTGTGCCAAGAACTTTTCCTTTAAATTTGGCCTTAACCTTGAAGGAAGTTACAAGCATATTAGAGTAGAGTTGAAAAGTAAAGACCTAGTAGTCTATGAGGAGGGTTAAAGAACCACACAGATTGATGGATTGGGGAAGAGAAGTAGACAGCTGTGCTAAAGAGTTAGGCTCAAGGAACTGTAAACAGTCAGAGGCAAACAGAATGCTAGTGCAGGAACCTGCCAACACAACCAGTCTGGAAGGGGTGTGAATGTCACATGGGTTGTGGGTCCAGGAAGAGTCAAGCAGGTGTGCTGAAGACCTGGGCTCAGTCCAGCTGTAACAGGATCAGGAACGGAGTGCATGATGGAATAGAGGTCTTGAGTAAAACAGAGAATGGAAATATGGGGAAACTTTGGATCTTGCAGAAAAGAGGGCTGGAGGTCTTAGAGAGCCAGAGCAACAACTGGCTAGGTTGTTCTTTTCCAGTTGAACACTCAGATAAACTTGGCAGTCAGAGAGAGACTTAGCCCATTGCTGCAGTTGCCAGTTTGCTCAAGCACCTAGGTCCTAGGACATTCCTCAGATTTGCACCCCCGTTGCAGTAAAGTAGAGAAGTCACAATTCAGTCCCATCTTGCCTGGACATGCTGGCCTTCTTCTTTACCCTAACCTGGAAGAAGAGCCTGTAAATTTCAGTAGGCACGGTGTGTTTAGATAGTGTATGGGAGAATTTTGTAGGATTGTGGAAATAAAATTAAAAGGATTCCTTTTCCTCCAGCCCTCTTGAGCTCTCTAAAAACAGATGATTATAAGTTAGATGTGCTTAAGAAAGTTCCTAGTCATATTTACCCAAATTAAAATTTCACAAAAATATACCAATTAATTGCAGTACAGTTCCCTTTAAGTACTTAATCTAAGAAAGGATTGCAATGATTTTTTTTTGTAATGCTAAGCAGTTTGTATGGTTTTCTTTTCTGTGGATTGGCTTGTGGTAAAAATAGGTAGTTTTGCCTTCCTACAGTATCAATAGGTTTATTGATTTTGGCAGCAGCTGAGAGAATTGGACCAGAAGTTATATATGGTATGTGTTTGGGATATTATTTTAATATGTTGGCAGCTTTCTAATTCAGTGATAGAATACCTCTCTGCTTTAAACTAGTTTCCCTCTGCTGATTGATGATAACTGCCAAGAAAAACTTATATTGTAAGAATAGTCACACTTGATGCTTTACTATCTATAACATCTATACTCTTTTCAATATTTTTCAGGTGTGTTATAGAGTTTTAATGCTGCTCTGTGGACTTTGGGGCCATCCTGTTCTGGCTGTGCGGATTCTCTTTGAGATGAAAAATTCTGGCATAGAACCAAACGCAATTACTTATGGCTACTACAATAAGGTAAGCAAAGAATTAGTAAATACTATATAAAGAAAATTTATATATAACTTCCTTCCTTATCACCGTTGCATAACAGTGATATAATTTTATCTGACTGAAATTACAGGGCATGGATTATACAGATGTCAAGTACTATATGTTGACTTTTTGGAAATATTTTTCTTAGTAATTTCACTCTTTCAGGCAGTTTTGGAGAATCCCTGGCCTAGCAGTAATCGTAGCGGTATATTTCTTTGGACAAAATTGCGAAATGTGGTACACAGTATGGCACAATTAAGGCAATGTCTCAAAAAGTCTACACAGACTTCACAGGTTGCTTCAGTACCAGGTAATGTCACAATCCTTAACTGCCATAAACAAAATATAAATCCTGCTGCTTCAGATTAGTCATAAATTCTTATTATGCGGTGATGTGATTGCATGTGAGGAAACAGGCACAATTAAAGTATAAGTGCAGATTATCAAATGGGGTACTGCAATGCGTGTGGGGTTATGTGCTGTTTTCATTATGTCTTAAATAGCATTACTGTGAAGCAGGAGCTTTAAGATATCACTGAAAGGAAGGGGATGTGAGGATTTGGGCTTTGGATCCCCCCAAAATAACCTGCAATAAGCACATTGATTTGGGTGAATTGGTCTTCATTTGCCAAAAAAGGTCTTGAGTCAATCCTTCAGCTATATTGTAGATTACAATACTGCTGCTGTTTGTTTATTTAATTAATATATTATTGTTCCTGTCCTCAGCTTCACAGAAGATCCCAGGTGGAAGTGATGGGGACACGGTGAGCCATGGTAGTGTGGATAGTTCTAATGATGCTAACAGTGGGGAGCACACACTCTTCGTCAGAGACTTAGTCAGGCTTGATTCCATTGATAATCACTCTAGCACAGGTATTAGATCTGTTGGGGTTCGCTAACTATGCAATGTCTTTCTAATACTGTATGCTGCTGGCATTAATATGTTTCTATTACAAAGATTGTGTGTTATAGAAAGAGGAAAAGATAAATGTTTTCTGCTCCCTGCCAATCCCATGAATAGCAGAATCCAAACTGTGGTCCAGATTGCTTCACCAGGAAGCAGATTGCATGTATAGATCACAAGTTGGATGTACACGCTTAGCTTGTGCAACTGTTGTAGGTAGCTTTTTTCCCCTCTGTTTCTCTCTCTCTCGTTTAAGAGAAAAATAGCTAATCAGCAGAAGAGGAAGAGGCAAGTGGAAAATGATAGTATTAGTTCAGTGTAAAGAATTGTAGTTTTATACCAACTTGAACTTTTATGTTTATTCAGCCTGCAACTTTTTTGGCCTTTCAGCACAGGTGAATTATATGTGAGGACATGCAGTGAACTAAATCCTGATAGAATTATGTGATCCTGGAAAATACAGGTTTGAGTGAAGGAGGCACTGATAGAATGCTGCAACTGGTGCTCTTTATTTCTAATATACCGTATATCTTCCTGGGAATTGTGCTGTATCCCAAATACATTTATTTGAACTTGGGTAAAGTTTTTATGAGGGCAAAGGAGTACACTGGGAACACTTTATGCTAAGCATGGAACACTGTGTTTCAGAAAAATTTCACAGTAACTTGCATTAGGTGGAGAGTATTCTATATATAGCCCACATTTGGTGATTAAAGATAAGTTTGTAAAGAGTTTTTAAAGTGCAGATAGCTGAATCTTTCTGAAAAGAGTTTCCTGACTGTCACTTAGCTGTAAGTTACATATTTTAAATGAAACAAAGATAATCATATTTTTAAAATCCTGCTCTTAGGCATAAATCTAAATGTTGTCCTGTTCCTCAGTTTTCTCTACTAAACTTTCTGACTTCCTTCTTTTTAAAACAATTTTAGTCTGTCTCTGTTTTGCGTAGATGGCTTCTTGTATTTGTCTAGTAGTAGATAACTAAATATTCCTTCTCTCTGATCCTTGTTGCTCTGCTTCTTGCTCTGTGCTGTCTCTTGGTGCTGCATTTGTCCTTGGCTGTCATGGTGTGGGGTGCAGACTTGTGTGGTGCGAATCCTTGGAGGCAGATGTGCATTAATTCTGCTGTTGAATGTTAAACCCTGCAGGTAATTTTCCCATGAATTAATGTAAATCAATATAAAAAACAGTGGCTGACCTTTCAACCTGCTATTTTAAATAATAGCAAGTTACTTTGGAAACACCCACCCACACATAGCATATACCTCAGCTTTCACTAATTGATGGAATTTTGCTCCTTCCAGTTATTATTCAATAGAAAAGATGCTGTGCTTCTTCAGTCTGGGATTTGACTCTTGTTCAAGTTGCAAGCCTTTTTATCTCTGGCCATGTAACTAGAGGAGTATGGAGACAGTGTGCCACCATTTAGGACAGTATTTCCCTCCCTCCCCACAAACTTGGCAACTTTGCATGCCGGCTGGAGAATTCTGAGAATTGAAGTTCCACACCTTAAAGTTGACAGGTTTGAAAAACATAAATTTAAAATCAGTGTTTTTCAAACTGGTTATATAAGAATTTCAGCCTCAAGTCCCAGCATTTTTTTTTTAACCTCTGAATACGTTGGTATTATTGATGAATTATGGGAGTTATAGTCACACTTAATCTAGAAGCCACTTGGTTGGGAAAGGCTGTACCATGTTTCCCTGAAAATAAGACCCTGTCTTATATTTTTCTGAACCCTGAAATAAGCACTTGGCCTTATTGCTATGTGCTCAAAAGCCCGACTGGGCTTATTATCAGGAGATGTCTTATTTTGGGGAAAACGGTATTAGAATTAAGAAAAACACCACTCTTGAGGTTATGAAGGTAGCACTAGAAGGGCTAAATTCTGTAGCCAAGGAGAGTAGGGTTTATACCAGATTAGTAGAGCTCAGTCGAGATTAATACAGGGGGAATATGAATTTAGATATGCATATAAACAAGTAAACAACAGCAATGAAATCATTTTACCTCAGAGGGAAGAGATGCAAAGGGATTAATAAAGTCCTTGATATGTGCCATTATAACGGCTGATTTATAAGGAATTATAAAACTTTTTGCTTTGGCACCTGGGTACCTATAGCACCACATCCCCCAACCAGGATGAACCTGGCTTATTCGGTCATATACGGAGAAACTGCTGTTAGTGCTTCACTTAAAGGAGATAAGGGGATCTGAGGCTTCATATTAGTAGTGCTGGTTCTGTAGAACGGCCTTCCTGTGGAAATGAGGCTGGTGTCCTCCTTGAACTGTTCTAGAGCACCCTAACTATATCGGTCCATTTCTGCTTTTTTTTTTTTAGTTGTTTTATTCATGAGTTACTGTTACTATTGCACTGTTTTGATTTTATGCTGATTTTACCACAGATATTTTTAAGACTTTTTTTTTTAAAAAAAAAAATCTGGTCAACCCTGAGAGTCATTTGATTGTATTTGATGAAATTAACGGAAACGAACGTGATTCCTGTTTCTCTGTTTTGGGTTACCCATATCACCTTCTATTAATGTTCACCTATAATAATAGACTCTGCAAGTTAGATCTCAAACATGCCTTTCACTGCCCCTTCTGCTGCTGTTCTTTCTTCACCGAATTTCAGATACGCTTTGTTAATAATTTTGTTTTTAAAATAAAACATTGCAACACACATTTCTTGTAATTAAAATATTATGTTCTGAGAGAGAAAAGCAAATGATCAAGTCTTGTTTCTCCCCCCCACTTCTCCTCCCCCACAGGAGGTCAGTCAGATCAAGGCTACGGTTCCAAAGATGAACTTATAAAGGATGACGGGGACCACCTTCATTCAACAGATGTGCTTAGAGAAAAAGATCTTGCTGCAAAAGTTGAAGACTTAATTGAAGGTGCGTTAGATGGATGGGATAATTTTTCTTTTAAAATAGGCTTTCTAAATTGGACTTATTTAGAATTGGTTTTATCTGGCTTGATAATAGCACTTTGCAAAAGATCTAGTTAGTTGATTACTAAATAAACACAGGTAGTCCTCAACTTACATTCATTTAGTGACCGTTCAAAGTTACGACTTCACTAAAAAAAAACCTTAAAATTGTTTTTCACATTTACGAACATTGCAGCATTCACATGGCCATGTGATCAGAATCCAGAAGCTTGGCAACTGGCTCATATCTATGATGGTTGCAGTGTCCCTATGGGTCATGTGATCAACTTTTGTGACCTCCTGAAAAGCAAAGTCAATGGAGAGACCAGATTCACTTAACAACTGTGTTACTAATTTAACAACTGCCATGGTTCATTTAACAATTGTGCCAAGAAGGGTCATAAAATGGGGCAAAACTCACTTAACATCTGCCTTGCTTAGTAACAGAAATTTTGGGCTCAATTGTGGTCGTAAGTCAAAGACTACCTGTATGAATCAACAAGTATAATGTACTGTAGCTGTAAAAAAAGGCAGCTGCAATTATAGGTTGTATTCACAGAATATAGTTTCTAAATCTTGGGAAGAAATATTTCCATTTCCACTATTCTGTTTAGTTCTGGAGTTGTATTTTAAGGATTCAGAGTGGAAAAGATTCAGAGAAGAGCAACCAAGATGATTGGGGCTAATCTTTATTAGATTGTTTTAAGCAGAGGTTGGACAGCCATCTATGTGGATAGCTTGGAGTTGAATTTGGATTCCCGCACTAAGCAAGAATTGGCCTTGATAGCTTAAATGGCACTTTCCAACTTAGTGTTTCCATGATTTTAAGTTTAATTGGGATATAATGGCAGAATTTACATTCTGGAATGTCACTTTTAAAGAGGATTATCTTTATTGATTGTGCTTGTACATCGCTCAAAAGAAGGATTGGCTGGGTGGTCTGTGGTGAGTTGAAAGACATTAAATAAGTAAAAAGAAAAGGAATGCAGTATAAGAACAATAAAAAAGCACACTAAGAATGATAAAAAATCAAACAGAATTAATATTGGCAATAAATTTAGCATAAACTTTCCAGTTCTAAAATGAATACATGCTTCTTAAATTGCTTAGAAAATAAAAATAATCTTCAAAGTGATATTAAACAGAACAGAAGATCAGGTGAACATTTCTTTAGAAAATATTCCATAGATGGAGACTACAACTAAAAAGAACTGAAAAGAAAGTTCCAAAAATACAGATACAATCTAGTTTTTAAAGTACTTTTGGGGATAATCTGCCAACCCTACCATTTAAGAAATTCTAACTCTACTACAATTTCCCCCCTATTCAAGATTTTGTTCTCCATTCTAAATATTTTGTTATAATATGGATGGCTGTTTTATTGATGGGGGGGGGGGGTATAAAGCTGCATATAAAAATAAATGTGTTGTAAAAGGATTGTCTTGGTTGTACTTTTTGGGACACAACTTAGACTCTTCCCAGATTTACTGGAAAAAACATGCTGACAGGAAGTTCAGGGAAATGCTAGTTAGGTGCTTGCTATTAGATATGGTATTCATTTTTCTCTCTACTTTCACTAGCATGGAAGTCAACTCTCTCTCTCTCTCTCTCTTCTGAAGATTTTTCTGGCACCAATGAATCTGCAGAAAAACAGCACTCTAATATAGAATCTCAAACCCCTGTGGAAGTGCCTTTGCATTCCTCAAGTAGTATTGTGAAGATTCCTTCTGGTATGTTTGTTCGTTCTGGCACGAAAAGCAGCAGTGGTAAGCTAATCAATATATTTGGCTTATTAGAAATAAAATTAGAAATCATTGATGCTGTGCTTGACTTGTCCAAGAGAATAAATTTATTATGTGAAAAAATCATTCAGTAATAATTAACAACCACCTTGCTGTGTGGAACTTCCCACATCAGTGGTTCTCAACCTGTGGTCCGTGGACCCCTGGGGGGACTGCAATGCAGTCACAGGGGGTCGGCGAAGGCTTGAAGTAATGTTATTATGATTTAAATCTTGAGTTATGTCTTGGTAGTCTGTGGCCACAAAAGGAATTTAAAAGGGGTAAGTGGCGAAGAAAAGGTTGAGAACCACTGTCTTACATATAGTGATACTTCCATGAAAAATCATCATCAGCATCATCAATTAAATGAATACCACAGTCTGTAGATTAGGTATTTTCCATTATTTAGGCTCTTGATTAAAACCCAAATAATGGAAAATACCTAATCTAAGGACTGTGGTATTCATTTAATTGATGATGCTGATGATGATTTTTCTCTTACTAAATGTAATCTCGCGCTTTATATATATTTATCCTAAGTTTAAATTGCAAGGGCTATATGATTCCCAATAGTTTTATAAACTTCATAAAAATTAAATGAGGCTCATTTGATACATGTGTGTTAAAACCTCTAATTCAACATTTTTATCTGTTTTTCTTACTAATTCAGTAAATATCGGTACCAAATTAAACTTGGTTTAGTTTCTTCAAATGTGCCTTGCTAATTCTTAACATTAATAATTTTTTAAAAAGGTTCCGATGAAGGAAACCAACAGTCTGTGTACCATTCCCCCAATAGAGGCTAGCAATGGCAGCATCTGGTTAATCATGTTTAGGCTATGAAGCTAATAAAGATCAGCCTTGGTTTGGGAGATTGGTAGTTTAGTTTGTAAGGTTGAAAAACGTTTTGGAAGAAGGGAATGGCAAACTATATCCATACTATTTCCAAGGAGTGGCCACAAAATTATCAAGATAGGAGATAAACTCAATAATTAATATTTGGAAACAATCCTTGTGTCTTCCACTTGCTAGCTGGCTTCATGATTGACTTCATGACCATCTTTTTGGCTGACTTCATGACCAAGATTTATAAAAAATAACATTTTTTTTTAAAAAAAAATCAAGAATGATCATTGTCTGCTTCATAACGACAAGGGATGTTTGGTGTTTGGCTGTAATCGTGAAATGTTGAGTTATACAAGGCATTTCGGTTTTTTTCTGTGTAACGGAATTATGTGTAGCATCTATGTGCACATTCATGTTCTCCCCAGGAGGTGTGATTAAGTATTGGTTGTGTACTTGTAAGGGTCTAATCAGAGAAGAGGCATGTTTTGTTTCTCCATGTGTCTGTGTGTGATCAGATCCTCCATCATGTGTTCACATATTATATATACACAGAGAAGCAAATAATGCCTTTTCTCTGATTAGATCATACCCATGTTTCCCTGAAAATAACACCAAGTCTTATATTAATTTTTGCTCCATTGGGGCTTATTTTCTAGTTAGGTCTTATTTTCGGGGAAATACAGTATTATGTGTGCCCATCTGGCTGACAATCTTAACTAGGGCTTATTTTGGGGGTAGGGTTTACATTACGAGCATCCTGAAAAATGCTAGGGCTTATTTTCTGGTTGGGTCTTATTATCGGGAAAACGGTGTATATTCCTTCTGTATGTATTTGTGCATGCATGAAATAGTCTAATTAGAGCATGGCCCTTTTGCTATCTCTGTGATTCTGGTTTTGTTCTGCTTTTAACATATCTGTGTGTACATTTCTGAGTATTTATGCCCTGGGAAGCACAGAGTAGGCTGCATAACTTTCACTTTGGGTCATATGACAGAGAGGCCTTGGTAGTATTCCAGATGATTACTCAGTTGCCTCTCCCTGAAGAATAGATACATGGCGAGATTTTTTCCTGGAATTTTTTTCTCTGTAACCTCTAGCCACATTCTGTGGTCTGGGTGGGGGTTTTTTTGGTCAGCTTCTCCTATTTTACCAAATTTCCTTTCATTCTGTTCAGTTTTCAGAGAGTTATCCTGCCAGTGGGTAGACAGGCAAAGTCTTGTCCTCTTTTCCACATATTTTGCTACCATTCTTTTAGAAAGTGTAACAAAGTGTAACAAATAAAAGCATAACTGGTTGACTGAAACCCAGCGGATCTTTTATGCCAGGGAGTAAGGATTTACTGCTGTGAATCTTTTTTAATGTGCCCTCGTGGCCGAATTTTGGATATACAACAGCAATTATATAATTGTGGTATTTGAGGGAATGATTCTTGATAAACATGTATGTATTCCAAAAATTGCTATTTTAAAATGTTTAAGGGACACAGAAAGTTCCCTTAAAATATACAAATATAGAATCCCCACCCATTTAAAAGACCATTCAAATTCTGTATCAGTGATATATTATTTTGAAATGTACTATAAATATTTTAGTATTAAATATTTCTGTCAGAGCTATTTAACATGTTATATTAGATTTATTTTGACAATCTTGTTTTCAGCTGGCCATTTATTTTAAAGAAAAGTTTTTATCCAGTCTCAAGTAGGACTCCATGCAACTGTTTTTCCTTCCAAAGTAACAATTTTGTTTTGATACCGTGCTACCTCTAAAATACCTCCTGGTGTTCAAAAACAGAAGCAGAAAAAACAATTCCAAAACAACCACAAAAATAGAGTCCCATAAAACAAAAAAAAAATAACACTGAGTTAATTTTAATGATCTGTTACCCAGCAAATTCCTAAAATTTTCAATAGTCATTTAAAATGAGTTATTCTCAGGCACCAGAATTCTTATAGTGTGGAAGACTCTAAATTGGCCAATTTAAACATGTATTTTAAAACCTGTAATAAATACAACTAAAGATGTAGCACAGCATTTCTATATGGTGATTTTGATTGCCCAGACATCCTGTTTCCATGTTTTCTCTAATAGATATATTTTTTTTAAAAAAAGTGCTTCATATGAGATATTATTTTAACACTGACCTGTATATTTTTATTTAAGGAACTACATGCAGTCCACTGTTCATCGTTCAGGATTCTATTGAGGATTCAGTGTTTGATTGTAACACTTCTCCCAAAAGAGCAAGTGAAAAAGGGAAGAAAAGGCAAAAACATTTTTCTGAAAGGAGTTGCAGTTTCAGTACTGAAAGCAGAGCAGATATGCTGCTGAAGAAGAACAGCTTAGACTCTAACTCCAGTGATCTTGCAATAATGATGGGAGCAGATGCAAAGATCCTCACCGCTGCTCTATCGGGGGCCAAAACCTCTCCACCCCATATGAATAAATCTTATACTTTTGATGATGCCGGTGGCATACAGTTCTTCTTTGGGTCAGAAAGTGCCAGAACTCATGCAGAAGAAAATACATGGGAAGTAGGGGCTAAGTCTTCACCTGTTGTGGAAGAACCTGAAGATCAATTGAAAAACGGACTTAGTGACAGCACAGTTGAATCGGAGTGCAGTAGCCCCAGACCTCCTGATACCCTTCAGTCTAAAACTGAGCAAGAAGAACCCAAAGAGACAACAAACAAAAGGAATAGTTTTTATGGTGTAGCCAAACCAATTGAAAGGGAAGATGTTCAGATGGGTTTGGATCCTTTATCTTTGCTGGCCACGGAAACAAAAGCCACCAAACCTGCCGAGCCAGAAGAAAAGATCATGTCACCAGTTGTAGCACGGAATCTGGCTGAGGAAATTGAAAGCTACATGAATTTAAAAAGTCCCTTGGGCAGCAAATCTTCCAGTATGGAATTACACAGGAAAGAGAGCAATCGGGAAGAGGATTCCCCTAGTTCATTAGGGCCCAGTTTTGAGAGAAGATCAAGCTTGGATTCCATTCCCCCACCCCTGCCCCCACCACCACAGACTCAAAATGTTAATCATAAAAGTCCATCTGTCTCCAGGTCCAAAACCTTTACTGGAAGGCCAAAGCAACTGGCTCTTTCGCGCACCCAAAAAGAACGGTCAATTTCTTTAACAGGGCTGGGTCGTTCTCCTCAGGCTTCATTGGGTGCAGTTGTCACCTCTCTGTCGGGGCTGAAGCTAGACCACATATTATCTGGGCCTAAAATACAGGTCTTGAAATCTGGCATGAAACAAGCAGCTAATGTCGCCAGCAAGATGTGGGGAGCAGTGTCATCAGCATATAGTTATTCAGATGATGAGGTAAATGATGTGTATTTTTTCCTCTTTGTTTTTTGCCCACCTATGTAAGTGTTTAGATAGTTCAGTTGTATCAAGTAATCTTCACACCATAGACTTTATCTTAATATGTCAGAGATTAGTGAGGTCTTACTTACATTAATAAATGTTACTCCTATAAATTATTTCCCTTTTGCTCTGACACTATTTTAGAAAGTGACACAAATGTTTGGGTCAAACTTTTACATCACGTTTCTTTGGATTAAAAAAGGGAGGAAGAATTCATTCCAGAAAAACAGTGTTAATCAGATTAACATAGTTGAATTTCACCCATGTCATCCATAATATTGTAACACAGAACACAAATTGGTTATACTGTTCTTACCTGAAGCATGCATTTTGTTTTCCTGTTATAATCTATGTTTTCTTAATGCAGATAGGAGGCAATTCATAGGCTGCATTCGCCCCATTGAGGCTTTCATGCTGCCTTCAAATTTTCTCTTCGTTTGCCTGCAACTTCCTAGGTTAATTTTATTTTGAGACTGAGGAATTTGAAAAGCAGGATTTCTCTTTAAATTCCATTCCATGTGTTATGGCAGGGGCAAAATGATAACCATATTTGCAATAGCATTCATTAACCTTTATTTTGGAACAATAAAATTACTAAAATTCATATAATCTCATATGAGGTCCCATGGATTTTTTTTATTATTAGTAAAAAGGAAAACCACTATGAATTTAAGATGATATTTCCTGCAAAAAAGAAAGACTAGTTAGAAATATCTATTTGAAGTACTTATCTCTTTTATCATATTTGTGGCACTTAAAGATAACGATACTTCTGCAAAATATTTGCATCATGATTATTAATAATATCATTGTTCTTTGGGGGAGTTTTTTTATCTCCTATATACACTGTGAAATCACCCAATCTCAGTGGCCTGAAAAGCATTAGGTATTATTCTGTTCCTTACCTACCAAAGATATTTTATTGGTTTCTTCTCTCAGACTTTAATTTCCCTCTTAATCCATTTCAGAAGTTTCTTCAACCAGTTATTCTTTGTCTCTCTCGAGATACATTGCAAACACATTAAACAAGAAAGCAAATCACACACACTTCTGAAATGTCAGGACCTTGGCCCTTGCATTTTCAATAATAATAACTAAATAGTGAACATTTTACATTAGTGTAAGATTCTGAATTTATCTTTTACCTTTTAATTGAAGGAGGAAACCAGCCATCCTGATTTTACCTTTCCTGTTGGCTTTGAAGATCATATATTAGGTGTCTGTCAGTCGCCAAAAATAGGAATCCCAGGACTGGTTACCAGTGAACTTACGCAGAGCACCACAAGTCTTGGAAGCAGCAACAGCAGTGGAGACTTAGGGAAGCCACACTATCCTACAGGTACCATAAACTTTGAATTGCTCATTAAGTCTATCCTTCTTCATGCAGAAATCCAGATTAGTACATCTCCAACAAGATGGTTGGCTCTGTTTTTCTCCTTATAAGTAGAGTGGTTTTTCCAACATTTTAAAACTGTTGCCTGGATATACCCAAAATTTCTTCTATTAACTGTTTATGAAATTCTGCATTTGGGAAACATGGTGTGGGAGAAAAATATATTGTAAGAAGCTTACCTGCTACTTAGTAAATAGAATTTTTCCTTTTCTTTGTCCCCAAACAACTAACTGCATAAAAATTGTTCTTTCATTCTGTCCATTTTGAAAATTAAAGTTCTACTAAATAGAGCTAGTCACTATAGATTTTCCTTCTGAATTCTGGCTTGTTGATGAATAATGGAGTAATAAGAGTTGTGGTTAAATATTGAAATCATGTCAATATTTCCTTATCTTTTTATATGTAATTTAATAATTTTTAAATTGTTCCACATTATTTTACACAGGGGAAAATCAATTTTCACGAGGTATGAAAGTTTTGGAGTCTGATAAATCTGAACATGGCTCTTCGTACAATACCAGTCTATCCAGTATCTTCCAAAACTGTGCAATGGAGGTAAAATTTATAATCTTGAATAAAGATTATCTTTCAGAACATTTTAAAAAATAATAAACCTTAATACATTTCTGTTTCCTTTGAAGAGTACTGTTTTTGAAATGAATTATTACTTAAATAGTTTTTAAAAGTATCTGTGCCTTTTCATATATTATTTGCATTCAATCCATTGACCCACATATACTGTCTGTATTTACTGTTAATACATACATTGGTTTAACATGTCACTATTAAGTTTTGACAGGTGCCTTATAGGCACTTTAGGCTGAAATTCACCTTCAGTCCTAGTATGAGTTGATGGGAGTTGCAGTCTTACACATCTCTGGTGCCCAGAGGTGAGAGAGATTGTGTCAAATATGTATAATTGCAGATTGAAAACATTAATTGCCTGTTGAAGTATGAAGTAGAAAAAGATTTGAAATAGTGTGCTAAACTAGACATGCTTTTGGTCAGTTAAATATGGATCTTTTTGTCTTAATGAACAAAACAACTTGTAGTTTTAAATGTTTGTTTTCATGACTGAAGACTTTAAAAACGTTGTTTTTAAAATAGGTCTTAATGTCGAGCTGCTCTCAGTGTCGAGCCTGTGGTGCCTTGGTTTATGATGAAGAAATTATGGCAGGATGGACTGCAGATGATTCTAATTTGAATTCTACATGTCCATTTTGCAAAAGTGCCTTTTTACCTCTCCTTAATGTGGAATTTAAAGACTTACGTGGCCTTGCAAGGTTGGTAAACTTTGGTAGCGACTAAATAGTTTTGAGATACCTTCATAATTTATCCTTTGCAGATAATAGCAAACTTGGTAGTCATCCAAACAAATATTAGGTATGCCCGTTAAATTGTCCTTATATCACATGCTGGATATGGATAAGTTTCTATTTATATGGTGAAGGAGTTTTAGTTTTGGTTTTCACTTCTTCTTAGTGTGCTTAGTGTTTATGTGTTATGATTCTATTGACAAATTGGTCTATAAGTCTCATTTTTAACCAGAGTGGCAATGCTGATTGAGTCCTCTAGTCTTAATGTAAGAATTAAAAACAATTGATATGCATGATAAATTTGGAATAACAGGTAGTACAGGTAGTCCTCAACTTACAACAGTTCATTTAGTGACTGTTCGAAGTTACAGTGGCACTGAAAAAAGTGACTTATGACCATTTTTCACACTTACAAAAGTTGCAGCATTCCCATGGTAGTGTGATCAAAATTAAGATCCTTGGCAACTGCATAGTTACGACAGTTGCAATATCCTGTGGTCATGTGATCACCTTTTACGACCATCTGACAAGCAAAGTCAATGGGGGAAGCCAGATTCACTTAACAACTTTGTTACTAATTTAACAACTGTGGTGATTCACTTAACAACTGTGACAAGAAAAGTCATAAAATGGGACAAAACTCATTTAACAAATGTCTCGGTGAACAACATAAATGTTAGGCTCAATTGTGGTCATAAATCAAGGACTATCTCTATTACAAAGGACAAAATTATGCTGATCACATTCCTTTCCTTTTTTTTAATTGTATATTTTCTGCCTGTTTCTTTCCTTACCAGTTTGCTTTTGAAACCAAGTACCTCTGGTGATAGTTTACACAGCACTAACATTCCATTAACCACGGATTCTCTGGAACCGAAATCTGCCTCCATCCCTACCACAGATCTGATCAGTTTTTCAGAATCTTCAAGTGCCAATCAGACCATCAGTGAGGAAAATAGCAGCCCAGCAACACAAAGGTACAGACAGGAATTAAATGGGATTGTCTTGCATCATTAAGCTTATTTCAGGGTTCAAAAAAATATAAGACAGTGTCTTATTTTCGGGAAAACACAATACTAAGAAATTTGCAAGGAATCAGTACAATTAGATTTGTAAAAATAAACATTTTTGGAAGGGGAGGAAAGACCTTATAGAATGCTGCACCACATATCCATCATCTATCTGAGCAGATTTCAGGGTAAGAAATGCTTGGAAGAGAAGGCATGGTTGATTGGCTGGACTAGTGAACCAGAACCTCATTGAAATATTTTGTTGTAGTTCTGCTAGCTTTAATATTCATGACTGTTTGTATTGTGTTTCAGCATCAGTATAGCAGAGGAAGAAGACAAGAATCTCAAACGCGTAAAGCCTCCTGTTACAAATAATTCATCAAAACGCGGGACTTCTCTGACTCGGAGTCACAGTGTTGGTGGCCCACTGCAAAATATTGATCTCCTGCAAAGACCATCTCATGGCATTTCAACAGTTAGCCTCCCTAATAGTTTACAAGAGACAGTGGTAGGTAACCAAAGTTTTCCTGGTAATATGTACAGGAACTACCGGTAGATATCAAGAGACTTCCCCCTTCCCCTTGTTTATTCTGCCTCAGTTGTAGTTCAGCTTCCATAGGTTTTGTATATGATTCCTTTTAGAAAACAGAGCTCTCTCTTCTCTCAAATGGTTTTTGTATTGTAACTCACTGGATAAGATGGTGATATTTGTATGTTTACAATATTGCATGGATGCCATTCCTGTTAATGCAGCTCAGAGGTTTATTGAGATTTTTTTTATTAGGGAGAGAAGCTGGGAGAAGTGATAAAGCATTGTTTGCTCACTAATGATCATTGATGCTTTTTTAGGATCTCTTAGCAAAAAGGACAAATCCTTTGCCTGTATCTGTTCCCTATTTGAGCCCATTGGTTCTCCGGAAGGAGCTTGAATCTTTGTTGGAGAATGAAGGAGAACAAGTAATTCATACATCAACATTCATCAATCAGCATCCCATTATTTTTTGGAATTTGGTATGGTATTTCCGACGCCTGGACCTCCCAAGTAACTTGCCCGGTCTCATTCTAACATCTGAACACTGCAACAATGGAACACAGGTAGGTGACGCTTTGGCACCACAAGCAAATGCAGACCCTTAATATTTGGAGGAAAGCCTTTGTAAGAGAAACAACTAAAAACTTATTACTTTTCCTCTTTGTTCATTCTGGAAATGAACACCTCTACTGATAGTATTGAATGAATATATCTGGAGAAGCACTTGCACTTTGAAGTCAAATATGTCGATGGGATGAATTTCAACACATGTCACTGGCTGAAAAAGAATGACTCTACTTCATAACCCTAGAGCAGTATTTCTCAACTGTAGTAAATTTAAAATGTGCAGACAACTCCCAGAATTCCCCAGCCAGCATACCATACATTTTTAACTTGCTGAGATTGTGAAACACTTCATTAGGGCAATCCAGTCCAAGGGTTGTGGGAGAGGTTTATATGTTTACAGAAGTGGATTGTCCAGAACAAATGATTAATTATGTTATTTTTCTATTCAAAATATTGATGGAAAGGTCAAAATTAAGATTTGTCCCATTGGTTTCATTTGGGGTGGGGGAGAGAAATAAAGCAGAAGAGACCTTTACATTTTCTTCGTTTACTGAAAATTAATGAACTCTGGACTGGAATTCTTAAACTTGTAAATGCTCACATTAAGACTTAAAATGAGAGAGAACTGTAATATTGAGATAACACCTTAATCCTTTTGAGATTTGATTAAGAGTAAGTTAGAAGATATGAATTGATCATGCTGTCACTGGAGGAGCCAGTTTGTTTTAGTTGTTGAGGTAATCAAGTAGTAGTTTTTAACTTCTATATGTATTTGTATTTATTATGGCTGTTCACCGCCCTGAGTCCTTCGGGAGTAGGGCGGTATACAAATATGAAAAAATAAATAAATAAATAAATAAATAAATAATCAGGAGACTATGAACTCAACTCTCACTTCAAGCATGAAAGCCAGCTGTGTGACTTTGGCCAGTCACTGTCTCTCTCGGTTTAACTTGCCTCCCAGGATTGTTGTGAGGAAAATAGGAGGAGGAAGGAGTATTAAATATATTTGCTTATAAAGTTGCTTATAAAGTAATAAAACCAACATAAAAACCAAATAAATAAATAAATAAATTTTTGCCGCCTCAGTTACTTATAAAAATAATAAAGGCCGATAAGAACAAAGCAAAAGCAAAATGCATTAAAGCAGCTTTAACTAGTTATTTAACATTTAAGGTTAAAAGTACAGTTATATAGGAAGTGAGTTCTTATTCTATGACACTGTTCTCTATGAAAGTATCTAAGCAAAAGCTTTTCCCCATCTGCTTTATAAAGAGTCCTTCATTTGCAGTAGATTGATAACAAATCTTTTCCTGTTCTTCAATTTTGCTTGATTTAAATCAGAAGATACAAACTCTTTCAAGCATCTGTTCCCGTTTTGTAGAAAAATAATGAAATTAGGATTTGTGTATTTGGTGCTGCTAAACATTGGCAGGATTCTCAGTCTGTAGTAAAGGGGTAAGAAAAAATATGCTTCCTCCATTCTAGCTTCCTCTGACCAACTTGTCTCAAGACAGCAAGCTAGTGTACATACAGCTACTATGGGACAACATCAATCTTCATCAAGAACCCGGGGATCCACTATATGTATCTTGGAGAAATCAGAGTGAGTAAAATGTTTGTGAGAATTTTGTCCAGATAAAAATCTTTGCTGTTATTAGAAATTCTGAAATATTTACTTATAATAATAATAATAATAATAATAATAATTTTATTTCTATACCGCCCTTCTCCCGAAGGACTCAGGGCGGTGTACAGCCTATTTAAAAACAGAATAGACATCGAATTAAAATAATTAAAAAATATTAAATAATTGGCTTAATTTAAAACCCCAAAAATTTAAAACATCCAATTAAAAATTATGTTGCTAACCCAGCCTGGCGGAACAATAGGGTCTTGAGTGTGCAGTGAAATACCCGGAGGTCAGAAATCTTACGAATTTCCGGGGGCAGTTCATTCCACAGGGCTGGGGCTCCCACAGAGAAGGCCCTCCCCCTGGGTGTCGCCAGCCGACATGACTTGGCCGATGGCACCCTGAGGAGACCCTCTCTGTGGGAGCGGACTGGCCTGTGGGAGGCTATTGGTGGCAGAAGACGGTCTCGAAGGTACCCGGGTCCTATGCCATGGAGCGCTTTAAAGGTGGTGACCAACACCTTGAATCGCACCTGGAAGACCACTGGGAGGCAGTGCAGCTTGCACAGGAGGGGTGTCACATGGGCGCAACGGGTTGCACCCATAACCACCCGCGCGGCCGCATTCTGGACCAGTTGGAGCCTCCGAGTGCTCTTCAAGGGGAGCCCCATGTAGAGAGCATTGCAATAGTCCAACCGGGAGGTGACAAGGGCGTGAGTGACTGTGCGCAGGGCGTCCCGATCCAGAAAGGGCTGCAACTGGCGAATCAGGCGGACCTGATAAAAGGCCCCCCTGGCCACGGCCGTCATATGTTCTTCTAAAGACAGCCGTGCGTCCAGGAGGACACCCAGATTGCGAGCCCTCTCTGTGGGGGGCAAAGATTCACCCCCAATAGTCAGCGATGGCACCTGCTGACTATATCGGGACGCTGGGAGCCACAGCCACTCGGTCTTGGAAGGGTTGAGTCTGAGCCTGTTCCTCCCCATCCAGACCCGCACGGCCTCCAGGCAGCGAGACATCACATCAAGGGCATCGTTGGGGTGGTCTGGGGTGGAGATGTACAGCTGAGTGTCGTCAGCGTACAGGTGACACTTCACCCCAAAACCACGGATGATATCACCCAGCGGCTTCACATAAATGTTGAACAGGAGGGGCGAGAGACCGACCCTTGCGGCACTCCCCATGCGAGATGCCTCGAGGTCGACCTCTGTCCCCCTGCCAACACAAACTGCGAGCGGTCGGAGAGGAAGGAGGAGAACCACCACAGAACGGTGCCCCCTATTCCTAACCCCCTCAACCGCCGCAGCATGATACCATGGTCGATGGTATCAAAAGCCGCTGAGAGATCTAATAGGACTAGGACAGAGGAACAACCCCTGTCCCGAGCCCTCCAGAGATCATCCACCAACATGACCAATGCCGTTTCTGTGCTGTGCCCCTGCCTGAAGCCCGACTGGCACGGGTCCAGATAGATAGCTTCATCCAGGTGTCGGGGAAGCTGTCGTGCCACCACGCTCTCAACAACCTTCGCCACAAAACGAAGGTTGGAGACCGGACGATAGTTGGCTAATTCAGCCAGGTCCAGGGAAGGCTTCTTGAGGAGGGGCCTCACTACCGCCTCTTTCAAGGCGGCAGGAAAGGCACCCTCGCTCAAAGAAGCAGTTGTAATCCCCTGGAGCCAGCCTCGTGTAACCTCCCGGGAGGCCAGTACCAAGCAGGAGGGACACGGGTCCAATAAACATGTGGCGGCACTAATCTTACCCAGAACCCTGTCCACATCCTCGGGAGCCACAGGATCAAACTCCTCCCAGATAACATTCTCAAGACCTGCCCTCGTCTCCTCCCATGGACTCATCCAATCGGAGTCCAAGCCATCCCGAATCCGAGCGACTTTATCGTGCAGGAATTGCACAAAATCCTCAGCACGACCCTGCAAGGGATCTTCCCGCACTCCCCCCCGAAGAAGGGAGTGGGTCACCCTAAACAGGGCGGCTGGGCGGTTCTCTGCAGATGCGATAAGAGCGGAAAAATGGTTAGATTTTGCCGCTTTTATCGCCACTAGGTAGGTCTTGATATAAGACCTCACCTGTGTCCGGTCGGAATCGGATTGACTAGTCCTCCAAATGCTCTCTAGGCGTCTTTTCCGACGCTTCATCTCTCTCAGCTCCTCAGAGAACCAAGGAGCCAATTGAGATCGGCATGGGGTCAGAGGCCGCAAAGGCATGATGCGGTCCAAAGCTCCAGCGGCCGCCCTTTCCCAGGCGGCCACCAGCTCTTCAGTCGAGTCGTGTGTCAGAGTCTCAGGAAACGGCCCAAGCTCCGTCAGGAACCTTTCGGGGTCCATCAGGCGCCTGGGATGGAACCATCTGGTCGGTTCCGTCTCCCTGCGGTGGGGGGAAGCGGTAGGAAAGTCCAGGTGAAGGAGCGAATGATCTGTCCATGACAAGGGTTTAATGTCTAGATCCCCTCTACCAAGATCATTCAACCACTGACCAGAGATAAAAATCAAGTCCAGAGTGTGTCCCCCTATGTGAGTGGGGCTTTGAACTACCTGGGTCAGGTCCATGGCCGTCATGGAAGCCATGAACTCCCGAGCCACCTCTGACGTCTCACCCGCAGATGGAAGGTTGAAATCCCCCATGACAATAAGTCTGGGGGTATCAACCGCCACCCCGGCAATGACGTCGAGTAGCTCGGGCAGGGTCGCTGCTATGTGGCAGGGAGCCAGGTACGTGGCCAGCAAACCCATCTGCACCCCACGGCCCCACTTCACACAAAGGGACTCACATCCGGCTATCTGAGGAACAGTGGTCTCCCTTGGACAAAGACTTTCCCTAATAATCACCGCCACTCCCCCACCCCTCCCCTGGGCCCTTGGCTGATGAAATGCACGGAAACCTGGCGGGCACATTTTGACGAGGGGAACCCCCCCCCTCTTGGCCCAACCAGGTCTCCGTAATACCTGCCAGGTCCGCATCCCCCTCCGAAATAAGATCACAAATGAGGGGGGCTTTATTAACCACCGACCTGGCATTACATAACATCAGCCGCAGACCCTGGGCCTGAAACTCTGCGCAACCCAGGACACGAGTTGCGTATTGGGGGCCGGAGTGTGCAATCGCTCGGAGACAGCGCATGCGCATCCCCGACACACATCTGAGGCCAACTTTTCCAAATGACAAAAACCAGCTATTCATTTACTTGTTACCTACTTACTATGTTTCCCCGAAAATAAGACCCTGTCTTATATTTTTTTGAACCCTGAAATAAGTGCTTGGCCTTATTGCCATGCGCTCAAAAGCCCGATTGGGCTTATTATCAGGGGATGTCTTATTTTGGGGGAAACAGGGTGCTTACTTGCTTGCTTGCTTACTTACTTACTTAGTATTTCTTAACTTCTCATCTCCCTCAGATATTTTATTCAAAATGTCTTTTTTATGTCCTAAAAAAAACTACTCATAAATTAGTAGATGGACAAAGTTTTTTTTCATGAGTGGAGAACATTTCCAATTCTGCAGTGTTAGATATTCCAAATATAATGTACACTGCGTAGCTCAACATTTAATTTTTCAAAGAAAAAAAATATGTACACTTTTCCAGAATTGAGAAGAATTCAGAATTGAGAATCAGGGAAAGAAGCACAAAAATCCCAATCAGAATTTGGCCAGTACAGTCATAACAGCTTCCACTTTAATAAATGCAATAGGATTTTGATGCCACAAGAACTTGGTTCTCCACAGAAAGTCTTCCATATAAATAAGATTTTCTTACTGTTACTTGTTTTTTTTTCTAAAACTGAGACTAAACTTTGATTTTATTGCATAGTTCTTCGAATTGAAATGATTTTGACCATATGCCTGTTTTGATAAAATCTGTGCTGCTGTTACTGCTGTGGCACCTAGAAAGCAAATCCGCTCTGCTGTAAAAATGCAATGGGAATCACCCTCATGGATTTGACTTCCAGCAGAATACAACATTCATCAAATATTGTGCAAAGTTTAAAATGCTGCATAGGTCTTCAACTATTATCATACATAATCTATCCAGTGCTGGGTATCGACTACTAAATGTCAGATCATCTTTACTCTTCCAGTTAACAAAACTGTGTTTAGTTTTTCCCTTTCCCTTTTCCCTTTCCTCTTTTCCCTCCTTGCCCTTTTCTTCTTCTGTCCATCTCGGATCTCTCAATTCTGCCACTTTTATCTTATATCTTTCTTCATGTCTTTGTTGCACAACATTTTCTTGGGTTGCATGACTTTTTTTTTTTAAAAAAAAACCCTTTATTTTCTCCCTTCTTTTAGATTCTGCAGAAAAGAAGCCCTCCATCAATTCTGAAGAGCAACAAGCAATAAGCACTTTAGTTGAAAACATCAAACTGAACATTCAGCACAATGATGTTGTTACACCTATTAATCTCCTTGTGCAGAGAGTTAAGTGGGAGGAACGGCAAAGGTAAAGGGCATCACCACTTGGATATGAATATTAATTCTTTGAAAAGTTCCATGCATCCCTAGGAGTATGTTTAGCATTCAGTTGTCCATTGGGTCCTTTTTTTACCACATTAGGTGGTACATAGATGCTTTCCTTGGTATGAAGTAAAGATAACCAGAGATAACAAGTTAGCCTGGGCAAATAGCATTTATTTGAAGCAGGTCTTTCCCCTTGATAACCTATAAATAGGTGAAGGTGGCATATAACACCTGAAAAGACCAGAATAGCTATCGAAAAGAAGTAAAATTAGTGGAGGTGCATATAACTGTGTAGCATCCATAATCAAGATGCCTTGAAGAGTTATTTATGCTGGGAATGGCCTGCTGGCCTCTTGTTTTAATCCTTTTCAGAATACCTGTACAATTTCTTGCCTCATTTGTACATCTGCCTTTGCTCCCTGTTCTCTGCATATTCCATTTCAATCCCGTTTTTTTTCCTCATTTGTATCCATTGGAAGGAGAGAAAAATATATATGTGTTTATATACATGTTTTTGTGCACAAAGCAGTCATAAGAAACAAAAAGGTCAATTTTATTACTTGAAAATATAATTTTGTGGGGAATTAGTTTTAAATGCTTTTTTTTTCTTGGTCCTACCATCTTGGAATAGGTAAGAATTAGTGTGTAGTGATTGTAAAGTTTATGCTCTAAATCTACAACTGGAAAAAAGGAATCAATTATAGAGATTAAAGAATTCTGCCAGTAAAATACTAATATCTGGGTACTTTTAGAGCATTTCTTCAGAGAGTTCAGATGATTTTTGCATGCTGATTCTAAAATTAGAGTCACTAATGTGAATATTCTTACTGAAAAAAGGCTAGAGACTATTTGATTAATGAAATTCACCTGAAAGTTAACATAAATTCCTTCCTATAGGCCAGGGGCCCCCCACCTTGACAACTTTAAGACTTCAACTCCCAGAGTTCCTCAACCAGCTTTGCCAGCTGAGGAACTCTGGGAGTTGAAGTCCACAAGTCTTAAAGTTGCCAAGGTTGGAGACCCCTGCTATAGGCTAACCTTGTAAGGTGGTGTTGAACTTCTCTAAATGTCTATGCATCTTTTACAGGAGTTTTTACAGAGAAATCCTTTTCCTGTCCCTGGTGTCCCTTGGAAGAGAGAATATTGATATTGGTAAGAAAGCTAATCTATTATAGCGTGACTCATATCTGTTTGGTAGGAAATCTGCAGCATGTTTCACTGATCCAGGGACTTCAGATTTACTCCAAAAATTACTCCTGGAAGATGGGGGAGTACTAGCTGTCAGTTTATACTCTTGCTTTTTTTAAAAAAAATCAAACCAATATTAAAAATACACTGCTCAAAAAAAATAAAGGGAACACAAACAGAAGACATCCGAGAGCTGAATGAATGAAATAGCCTTATTAAATACTTTGTTCGTTACATGCAGTAGTTTTGTGTTTCCTTTAGTTGTTTGAGCAGTGTATAAACTACTGTATGTAAAGAACAAAGTATTTAATAAGGCTATTTCATTCATTCAGCTCTCGGATGTCTTCTGCTTGTGTTCCCTTTATTTTTTTGAGCAGTATATATAGCATTACAAACAAAACTGGCTGGGTTTTTGTTTTGTTTTTTGAATATTGTAACTTTCATTTTATTTGATTTATAGCCATGTTCCTCAAAGAGTTCAATGTTCTTAATTTTTCCCAACAAAGTAGGTTGGCCTGTGTGTTTGGCTGCTGAAATCACCCAGTGAATTTCCAAAGAGTAGACTTAAACCTTGATCTATCATACTTAATCCACCATTTTTAACCACCACAGGGGGGTTTTGGACAAGCAAACCAAGAGTGAAGAGATATATCTTATCTCATAAAATATGTTTGGATTTTGAATTGTGGGGGAATAAAAGGGTGAAAAATCAATTTGTGCAGTACAATTTCTGTGCTTCCTAACTCTTAAATTTCTTCCTGTTTGCAGAGGCCTTTGACAACGAATACAGAGCTGCATATAAAAGCCTTCCAGCAGAAGTATTGAAAAAAATGGAAAAGATTGATTCTCCGCCCAGTGACAATGTAGAGTGGTGCAGAAAATGCTTTGGGGCACCTCTCATATAGATTCCACCGTGGAAGATTTACCAAGAAAAAAAGGAGAGATAACTGGGAATGTATAAATTTGGTTTCAAGCTCCAGAATTCTAGTTAAAACAACTGCTGTGTGCAATCCACTTAAGAGTCAGTAACATTGTTCTGTGACACTTGATATTTATACCAGCTCATGAATTACATATACTAACTCAAAATAATCAAATTGACAGTTATTTCAACCATGCTCTATTTAATCCTTCCCTTCCTTCTATCTAGAAGTGAAGAATGACGACAAAGGGACATTCATTTACTTTCTTTCTCATAAGACTTGTTCCTTCTAGCGTAAATTAGACTTCTAGCTCAAGAGTACATTGATTTATGTATGGAGGAAATTCTACTACATTTATATGTACATATTTCATGTACATTTTCATTATGAAATGCAGTTATTTCCCTTGGTTCCATCACTGTCCCAATTCACACAAAAATTATAACCTTTATCCTGCCTGTGTAAAGCAAAGCTTATTGTTTCTTCTTTTCATAGTAACTTTTTTTAACTGTACATGTTTTCTGAAGCAATGATGGGTGTCTACCCGGAGTAGCTCTAAGACTTTTTATAAAGGAAAACTGAGAGTAGATGAACAAAGGTACATAAAGGGGCATAAAATATTCACATTTTTAGCATTCATAGAAAATTGCATGTGTAGGTCTATATATCCAAATACACAGATCCACAAACATATATGTGTGTATATATGTATACAGACATATGTATATACATATATGGGACAGAGCTTAAAATTTCAGTGCACTAATGTCCCATCCCTGCTTATTTTTTCTAATCTGAGGGATATGTATCTTTTTTGCACTGGCTGAGTTGAATACGTCTTTGTTAAATGTATTTATACTCATACACTTGAAGATGAATTTACTGAAAATGAAAATACTAATTTTTAATGTTAAAATATTTTATTTCCCTACTTATTATATTCACACCTCACTTTTCTTGACAATTCCTGGGTTTATCTCCCAACATCAGATATTCATTTAAAGCAGTGTAATAAAGATTTGGGCATGTTCAATATTTTTGCAAAGAAACAATTATGATTTTTAAAAACGGATTAAGATTTAGATATAAAATGCATTCTTGATCATGACTTTTCAAGGCTGTCTTTTGCCCATATAATTATTTATTCTTTAGTAGTACTGCTGGAGATAAATTATTGCAAATCTTAGTCAAAGTGAAATTAGCACAACATTACACAGAACACAACATTTTGCACTTTTTGGAACAATCTGGTGTGATAGCATTTTTAAAAAAATATTCTAAGTCACATTTCAAAATTATTGGAAATTTGTTTTTAAAGCAACTTCCATGTTTTTAAAAGTTACTGTTTAAAACAGATTCCATTGTATTACTTTCTGGTCTCACCCTTTCAAGGAAGTGTTGGGGGATTAGGGTGTTAACACTTTTTATACAATTACCTATTTTAATTTTTGAATCACTTATGTCCATCTGCAAATACAATGGGTTTTTCATCTACGCATGATTTTATGTTAATAAACCTCTTGTGAAACACAATTCTATATAGTCATATTTACATTATAACAATTATATATTAACATAAGGACAAAAATAATGCTCTTGATTTTTTTAAAAAATGAAAGCTATTTACCACTACTGTTTTCTTGTTTCATTTATAAATTAACTGATAGTTTATAATTTACTTGTCATCGGGAGCAATGTGGACCACCCTAAAACATTGCATGTTTAATTAATGGTAATCTTTTTGATCCCTCTGTAATTAGCTAATACAAGTCAAAATTCAAAACTGGTTTTATGAACTGCTGTTAGTCTTGTACACAGTACAACCTCTGTTGATCCAGAAGTACAAATATTTTGTCATTTGGAACACCAGTGTAGGATCCACCTGTATCCCCATATTCACTGTTAGTTACGGGGTCGCCCCCCTCAGGATAGTGAACATGTAATTCCATGAGAGGGTCTTGGAATGAAATTTTCCAGCATCCCTAAACGGGCATTGCTGACCAAAAATCTTTGTTCAATTTCTATCAAGCATTCAACAATCTTGCGCTTGCCACGATTGCCTAGCCAACTGCCCAATAAACTAGTTAACAAAGTATAATTTAGAATGTTAATTAGATCCATGACAGTGGATTTAATACTACGTAGGCTTCATACCAAAGCTTGTGTGCCTTTTGAATATTTCACCTTTGATCTTATTTTAATATAAATATGTATAGATCAAAACAATATTCAGTGTTTCAATGTTTTTCAAAAGGTAGAGATCCAATTGCAATTGAGCTTTCGCTAATCACAAACTATTTCCAAATTTGCTCTTGAAATCAAGTAGACACAGATCCCCCCCCCCCTTACCATCTATAGAGGAATAGCCAATTTTGCCCTTACTGCATGTATATTAGAAGCCACACAGGAAGAACTAGTGATTATGCAAATTCTGGGATCTCATAATATCCTTTGATGTAGGTAATATTTAATATTTTAAGTGAAATCTGTGGGACTTATTTAAGTGTTTTGTTGTTATTTACAATTCAAAGGTTAACATTTCAGTGGGTGGTGAATATTTTTGAAAACCTTAATAAAACAATAAAAGGAGAGTATTCAGAGTTATAAAATAATAGTACAGTATTTGTACTGTACTATTATTTGTACAGCCAATTTTTATACATATTTGGAAATCCATGTGTTTTGGAGAGGGGTAGAAAAATATCCCTCAGGGCAACCTTATGTATTTATACTCTAAAACAAGTCTTGAGTTAAATGAGATGCATCTGCTCTCAAATGCCATGTAAAAATTCACATAATTCAGAGTTATTTAATTGTAAGAGGGAAAAATATGGGAATATAAAATTGCACACAACTTACTACTATTGATGTTATTACTGCGCATCAGACTGAAAAATCCATTGTCAGATAAATCTCTTTAGTTTAAAAAAAATTAGCAATGAAGCTACTATTTCCCATTTTCGATTGTATTTTATAAAGATAATTTGCTATAAAATCATTTACAACAGGTTTATGCTCATTAGCTAATCTGCATAATCTAAAACACTACTATATCTGGCTTCAAATTAAGTTTATAATTTAAAAAAAGCTATTTCTAAAACATGCATTAGATAACCATAGCTTTAGAAAAGACACATTAAGAGAAATATGCATGTTACTCTTGACCACTTGACCATTACTTCATAGAAGTAATGTTAGAAAACATGTTTTACAGCTTCTAGTAATTTAGAAATGAAGCACTGAACATCCACAAGCTTTTAATATTTTAAGGAAAACTTGCAAAAATCATCTTTGAAGTCAATATTAACTGATAAATTTATTTTTAATCTTCCAAGCACCGTTAAGAGAAACTGGAAATTATCCTGCAATGTAGATAGTCGAAGTATAAAAAGGGAGAGGATTTAAAATCAAAGAGAAATGCACGAGTTTCTTTAGAAATGTTTCATTATGCATTTGCAATATGGAAAGAAAAGACTGACATGGGAGAGTTTTCTATTACCAATGCAATAATTATAATTCTGTTGTAAAAATACGATGTCAGCTGTACGCTTGCTTTAATCTAACAAATACCTGTAGATAAAAGGGTGGTAATTTTTTAAAATTACTTTTGTATAGGAACCCTCAGTAATTTAGAAACCACTTGTTAATATTATCATAAAAAAATAAATAAAAGTATACAGATATATCTTCTCATGTCTGCTTTTTGTGTATGAAGGAGGTAGTTTAGCAGAGGTTTAAAGCTAAAATTAAATATATGCTCCCTACGTATGCCATGTCATAGTGGTTAGAAAGCAATATTGCAGGCTGACTCTACTCACAGCCAACAGTTCGATCGTAACCGGCTCAAGGTTGACTTCATCCCAGATGAGATCCCAATTGTTGGGGAAAATATGTTCAAGAGAGTGCTATGAAGCACTGTGAAGTGGTGTATAAGTCTTAAGTTCTATTGCTATAAGAATGATATAAATAAGAGGCCACTTGCTGAGTAAGGAAAAGCCAAAATCATCACAGCCCTGAATGATACAAAAATGAAACCTCTGCATCAAGCAGAAATCTACCAGAGACATTTGTTCATTAAAGTGGTAATTTAAACTGACAAGAATTAGCAAAAAGGATAACACTGAATCAAGTTTGTTCTGATCATAAAAACTTTATTTTAACGTTTTTAGGAGCACAGTTCATTGCTTACTTCTGGCTTGATTCAGATTTAGATGTAGAAGCTCTCAGAGAAGAAAGTCTACGCCTCTTAGCTATTTGTTCTTGCCGCTTTTCTTTTGCCTCCTGAAAAAGGGATCAAGATTACATATTAGCATAAAACTGCATCTCAACTCTTTAAATGCTGTAAATTCATTGTGTGAAGTCGCAAGCACTTTCTTTTCTATCACCATAGCAGAAACTCCTATCTGTAGCTGTCAGTTTCCAAATATGTAAGCATATTCTAATAACATTTAAGGCAGGGGCCAGAAATGTCAGCTACATTCACCTTGTGAACTCACCAACAGCCTTAACAAAGCATATCTCCCCAGCCTCATCTTCCTGTCCATAAATTCTGCTATTACATGAAATACTTTTAACAATCTCCTTGTTCCCCAATATCCAAAGTCAAATATTTCCCTAAAGCAGTGTAAGCCATTTTTAGGTGATTCTGTATAGTAAAACTACTATATTTATATTCCTAGCATCATCCTCATCCATTCACTCTTCATATTTTATTTATTTATTTATTTATTTATTTTCCATATTTGTATACCGCCCTACTCCCGAGGGACTCAGGGCGGTGAACAGCATAAATAAATACAAAGACATATAAAAGTTAGAGAAACTATTAAAAACAGATTAATTAATTTAGGTATAGGTTTAAAGATTAAAATATCCAAATTTATCTAAAGAGATTTAAAACCAATTTAAATCACACAAGTGATGCCGAGTGAGAGCCTGGCTCAAAATCACACAGCCAACATTCTAAATAGGGATAACTGAGAAACTGATCTTTCCACTAATGCACCAATTACATGGTTTAAAACCTCAACTGCCTGTGGATTAAAATAGCTAGGGATGGGTTAGAAAAAATAACTTATTTTATTTGCTCCATGTGTTGGGACATATTTCACCATGTCAGTACTTTATTGAAGTTAATAGGTGGCTTCCCCTCCTGTCACACACACATGCTAATCACTTTGTGGAATAAGAAATATTCACATACATGTTATGTATAACTTCAATTACACCTATTATACATGCGTGGGTGTTTAGTCCTGTAAGCCAACTATTTCCTCCAGTTTCAGCTTTAAGCTCATCAACTTTCTGCAGTGAGGTATCTATCTATGATACATGGCTTCACGTTCAAGAATCACATGAAAAGGAAGATAACCCTCCCAACAAAGAATTCCCTTCCCCAAGCATATATAGGAAAGCAGACCTTCATTCTCTTAGCCAGAAGTTTGGCGTACTCAGCAGCCTCTTCCTTATTCTTCTGAGTTCGTTGTTTCTTTAAAGCAATACGTCTGCGCTTATGCTGCAGGACTCGGGGGGTCACCAAACGTTGGATCTTGGGTGCCTTGGTCCTTGGCTTCTTTCCTAAGATGGGCAAGACAGGTATGTCAATAATTTGAATAACTATTGTAAATCTGAGGCTGATGGACTATACCAGGGCTGTCAAACTCGCAGCCTGAATGCTGGACACACCCACGCTCGATTTAGCGAAGGGGGGAAAAGTCACATGATGACACAAGTTTGACATCCCTGGTCCACAGTTAAAACAGTAATGCAAAAGTAAAATAACTACACAGGATAAGTTGGCTGATGATTAAGGATATGTCTTCCCATCTACAATGTGATACAAAGGCATAATTTCACATAATCCATAGAATGAAATATGTGAAAGGGAAATTCAAGGTGTACTGGGCAACATATAATCTGTCCTGGCAAACTGGCGGGCACAAAATTCAATCTGATTCCTCTTCAAAAAAAATACACAGATAGTCCTCAACTTACGACCACAACTGAGCCCCAAATTTGTTATTAAGCAAGACATTTAAGTGAATTTTGCCCCATTTTACTACCTATCTTGCCATAGCTGTTAAGTGAATCACTGCAGTTGGTAAGTTACTAACCTGGTTGTTAAAGTGAACCTGGCTTTCCCACTGACTTGCTGGTCAGAAGGTTGCAAAAGGGGATCACGTGACCCTGGGTACGGTTGCAACTTCAAATGTTCACTGAACAAAGGGTTTTAAGTCGAGGACCTATGACCTTGGGACATAGCAACGGGTGTATGAACCAGTTGCCAAGCATCTGAACTTTGATCACATGATCATGGGGATGCTTCAAACTGTGAAAACTGGTCATGTCACTTTTTTCAGTGCCATCGTAACTGCACGGTCACTAAATGAACTGTTGTAAGTCGAGGACTACCTGTAGATGACAAAAGTTTAAGTCCTCTAACTCATGGTTTAATTACATGTTCTTGGGCAGAACTTTTGAGCACCGGCTCCTCATGTGTATTGCCAACTACTATGCAGGATCACCTTATATAGTCCTCAACTTACAACAGTTCGTTAGTGAGCGTTCAAATTACAACAACGTTGAACAAAGTGACTTATAGCCATTTTCCACTTACAACCATTGTAGCATCCCCACGGTCACCTGATCAAAATTCAGACGCTTAGCAACTGACTTTTATTTATGATGGTTGCAGTGTCCCAGAATCCCCTTTTGTGACCTTCTGACAAGTAAAGTCAATGGGGAAGCCAGATTCACTTAGCAACCGTATTGCTAACTTAATTGCTGTGATTCACTTAACAAGTGGCCACAAAAATCGTAAACAAATGTCTCACTTAGCAACAGAAATTTTGGACTCAATTGTGGTTGTAAATTGAGGACTACTTCTACTAAACCTAGTTTGAAAGATAATCAGAAACAAATACATTTATAATTGAAATTGATCTCAAGCATTCGTGTGCAGATAAAGACCTCTGGATCAAATGCAGAAATCACTAACCAACAATGCAGTTCGATCATGGATTCAATGTACTATGCTAAACCAGGCAGAACGATTTGTAATGATCATAAAAGAGTAATCACAGTAAATGTCAGGGTTTATTCAAACATTTTAGTCTCAAGTGCAGTCTTTATCCCAGAAAAAAAAATTCTCTTACTCTGATTTAATCAGATGTTACAACTTTCTGCAGTGCAGCAGGTGCAGAAACCTTGTATACCTATAGTAACTCCTACAAATTAATGTTTTTCTGCTTTAAAAAGCTACTGCATGCCGCCTTTGAAAAATGCACAGCAACGGACTATAAATTTAGATATATACCTAAATATACCTACATGTGCACATCAACCAAGATATTTGATACCAAGCGTATCAAAGCTTAAGAAGTCTAAGGTAAAAAGAAAACTAAGTAACTGACACTTTCATTTAGCTATCATATTTCTTCCCTCAAATCCTCGGATTCCTTTGATTTCTGTAAAAATTTGAATGGACCAACAGAAAAGCACTACTTGAACTATGTAATTCCCTCTTGACAAAACAGCTGAAGTATTACTTCCATTTTCTTACCTTCTTTGTTCAACGGTCTCCTCACAACGTACTGACGGACGTCGTCTTCTTTGGAGAGATTAAACAGCTTTCGGATTCTGCTAGCTCTCTTGGGACCAAGGCGACGGGGCACAGTATGATCAGTCAATCCAGGAATATCCTTCTCACCTTGAAAAAGTTGTCAAACAATAGGTGCTATTATATTATTAGCAAACTTATGCTAAAAATCATCCCTCACACATCAGTCCTGGCTTCTGAATGCTATCCTTTACAAAACAAGCATTATTTTTAAAAAAAGGTAAGAGGGAGCCTGAAAATATTTTATTATTCTTATTAGCTTGTCAAAAGTCATATTATTCATTTAGGTTATGCCCCACTATATGCCAAAGGTATGGTCCGGGACCAAAGCTGGCAATCTTTGCCCAAAGTAAAAGTGCTTAGGAATATTTTCTATTCTTCCGAGACAAATTCTTGCTAATATGTGCTGCTCCTTCAAATGAAAAATAGACGAACAATTCACCTTTCTTTATAATGACCAAGTTCAAGACGCTTAAGTTGGCATCAACAATGCATCCTCGAACAGATTTGCGTTTTCGTTCTCCAGTTCTCCTAGGACGGTAACAGGAGTGGCCCTTGCTAAGCAGCAGTCGGACACGGCCATGGGTGAGGACACCCTGCTTCATGGGGAAGCCTTGTTTGTCATTGCCACCACTAATGCGGACAACGTATCCCTACAAAAAAGGAGCAATTTAAACTTTTCAGAAGCACTTTATAAATCATAACTGCATGTTATCATTCGCTTCAAATACCAATGGACAATAATATAGCCCCACTTTTAACTACTGTGATTATTAAACTTGTTCCTTTTCAGCTTGAGGATCTTAACTCAAATAAGCAGCACAAAGGGGGCATCCCCCCCCAAAAAAAACGTAAGTTATTTGCAGGATTTTTTCTGTAAGTGGAATTTATCTTATAAGTGAGGATGATCTTGGTGTCTCAAGGCTAGAAGGCCCTTTTCAAAACTAATAACATTTTCCCATAACAATGACAAAGAACCTTTTAGGGAAAAATTCTATAACTAATGTCCACTTAAAAGCTTTTGTCAATCTAAATCCAGCTCAGCAAGCTGGAAACTTAAGCTTTGAATATACTTTTTCTCACAAAAAAGGCTACATAGCTCAGACCCACTAGTGCTGGCCTGACAATCAATAGTGATCTAGTTGACAGATCAAGCTATCTGCTTTCTGAAAGCCATTTCAACAGTTCCCACCAAAGCCACACTTCCTAGCGTCCTATTACCTTTTTCCCAGATCCTATTCACATCTTTTTTTTTTTGGAACTCTTATTTACCCATCTTCTAAGTTAAGTTCTAAACTTGTCAACTCAGAATTCAAGCACAAGAGATCTGTGTGTGCAATCATATCAATGCTTGCAACCCATTCAAAAATTTGTGAACCAGGTCACATCAAGGGGGTTCCCTTGATCCATGTTGCTACCTTGCAGGAAGAAACCCTGTAAAAGGTAGCAATGCAAAATCATCCCATCCCCGTCCCCGCCCCCAAAAAAGAGACCTGACAGCTTACCTTCCACTCTTCACCAAGAGCATCAGCCGAGACTTCTGCAGTCATCCGCTTCTCATAGAACGTGCGCAGCTTACGCTCATCGTCCACCTCGATGAGCTTCTGGCAGCCGGTGGCAGGGAACGAAATATTGAGCTAAAAATAATTGCATAAAACGGGGGAAGGCAAGGGAAAGCTTATTAGATCCCACCAGAAACAAGGAAAAAGCTTATTAGATCCCACCAGAAACAAGGAAAAAGCTTATTAGATCCCACCAGAAACAAGGAAAAAGCTTATTAGATCCCACCAGACACAAGGAAAAAGCTTATTAGATCCTACCAGAAGCAAGGAAAAAGCTTATTAGATCCTACCAGAAGCAAGGAAAAAGCTTATTAGATCCTACCAGAAACAAGGAAAAAGCTTATTAGATCCCACCTGAAACAAGGAAAAAGCTTATTAGATCCCACCAGAAACAAGGAAAAAGCTTATTAGATCCCACCAGAAGCAAGGAAAAAGATTAGATCCCACCAGAAGCAAGGAAAAAGATTAGATCCCACCAGAAACAAGGAAAAAGCTTATTAGATCCCACCAGAAACAAGGAAAAAGCTTATTAGATCCCACCAGAAGCAAGGAAAAAGATTAGATCCCACCAGAAACAAGGAAAAAGTTTATTAGATCCCACCAGAAACAAGGAAAAGGCTCATTAAATCCCACCAGAAACAAGGAAAAGGCTCATTAGATCCCACCAGAAACAAGGAAAAGGCTCATTAGATCCCACCAGAAACAAGGAAAAGGTTATTAGATCCCACCAGAAACAAAGGAGAAGGAGCGAAGCTGGGGCTTACACAGAGCGCCTGCAAAGGAAGCCTGAAACACCATTGCTTCTCGCCGTCGCCCTCCCGCCTTCCCCAATCCGTGTCAATCCCCCTCGACGGCGACGTTCCCACGACCGCCTTGTGTTCCGGATCCCCCCGTCGGCTGCCTTCTCTCCGCCAACATGATTATTTATGAGCCCCGAGAAAAGCCATACGAGAAAAATCAAGGCTCGGCTCCTACCTTCATGGCACCAACGCGGCCGCTCGCTCCAGGTCAGCCACGGAAAAGAGGCCCTACTTCCGCTCAGTCGGAAGTCACATAGGCTGCGAGGGATCTCGCGAGACTCCGTCGGAAGCGGCTCGTTCGACTCCTGCGCGACGGCAGAGCTAGAAAAATTAGAATGATCATTGTTTATTGCTAACGGAGCTGCCTGGTTACATAGACTTTTCTTTTTAGCGGTCTTTTTTTTCTTCCATCGTAAGACTGGAGAATTAAATTAGACGTCCAAGATTTTTTTTTTCTTTACCCTAAAAGCATGTTCAGGAGAGGGTTTTTTCCTTTGCATATCTTTGTGGGACTGATCAAGAGTTACTTAGGATTATACTTGGGATTATAAAATACCGTTATGGCTGGATCTTGGTCATATTTTGTGGAATACAAATATAATGTCACTCGGGGGGTTTTTATACAAAGAGGTTCTTTTTACAGATGCGGGCAGATGGCAGCTGAAGACATTACAGACACTGTTGGCTGAAGGGATTAATTTAACTTGGTTACAATACAATCAATTGCAATTGAGATGGAAAGAGGACCAAAGAACTGGTATTATGGTGCATGAGGAAGAATTGGTTAGACATATAAAAGAGAAAGGTCCAATGCATATTAAAAGGCTTTATAATGTTTTGTTAGAAAGGGATTCGGAAACTGAATTAGTTAAAGATTGTATGATTAAGTGGGCACAAAATTTTGAAGAACCAGTGATGTTGGAAACATGGGAAAAAATTTGGGTTCAGAATGTTAAATTTACACAGTCGCAGAACTTGAGGGAAAATTTTTACAAAATGTTTTATAGATGGCATTTAGATCCTAAGAAATTGTCGTGTATGTACCCTAATGTTCAGCCAAAATGTTGGAGGTGTGATTGTTTAGATGCTACATATTATCATATTTGGTGGACTTGTAAGAAAGTGAAGGCTTTTTGGATAAAAATTTGGTGGGTCATGCAGAATGTTTTAAAGAAAAAAATCCAATTTTCTCCACAATTGCTTTTATTGGGTATAGTTGAGGGTTTTACAGTGGATGAAATAAAGTTGATTTTGTATATGATTACAGCAGCGAGATTGTTGATAGGTAAATATTGGAAAAATGAAGCTCTGCCCACTGTAGAAGAATGGATTTTGAAGATGGCCAGCTTTGCGGAGATGGCGAAGATTTCAGCATACTTAAAAGATCGCTCACAAGAGACTTATGAATGTGGATGGAAAAAGTGGATAGATTATGTGCAGAACAAATACCAAACCAAGAAGTATCAAATAGCTTTTCATTGATAGTATTATATTATATTAAATAGAAATAGTCGAACTATGTGAAGATGAAAAATGACATGGGGGTTGGGGGGGTTTAAGGTTTTTGTATAGGGGATAATGATATTCTATGGAAGTCTGGGGGGGAGGGGAGGGTCAGGGGTGGTTTGGGAGGGTGGGTTGGGGAGTTTGGGGAGGGTTAGGGGGGTGAAAATGGGGTGAAAATGTAATTGTAAAACTTTTACAATAAAAAAAAAAAGAGTTACTTAGCAGGTAAGTTGCTTGTGGTCTAACACAGTGTTTCTCAACCTTGGTAGCTGGGGGATTCTGGGAATTGAAGTCCAGCCATCTTCAAGCTTCCAAGGTGTTCTAACAGATTTATGAAAAAAACCGTACAGAGCTATATTGAAAATCAGTTATCACATACAAAACTATAAAATTAAAAGAGTAACGTTCAGTAAAATAATCATAATCAGATTAAATATATACATATTTCAAATATTCAAATCCAATTTGGAGGATTTTAAACACTCCAGTTTCATGTTTTCCGTCTTTAGCTCTATTGCAAGACTGTTCTCCTGAAGTCAAACAGATAGATTTTTATTATTATTTGTATATCTGCACCTTTGACTCCTGGTGGCTGCTTGGAGAAGTAGTTTTCTTGTCAAGACTTTCTTGGCATTGTTTTTCCAGAAGTAGTTTGCCATTGCCTCCTTCCCAGGGTTGAGAAAATGAGGCACCTGGCTGGATTTCTGCCTAAGACAGGACTAGAATTCATTGTCTCCCAGTTTCTAGCCCAGTGCCTTACCCACTGCACCAAACTGGCCCTTTTATAACTTTATATTATTATTTTTAATATTTCAAGTGGGATACCTATTTAAACAAAATAGTGCCAGGCTTGACCAAATGCAAAGTATAAGGAAATAGTTTCACAAAACAAATAATAGCAACACAGTGGCTTGTCCTAATTAGATTAATGTAAATCATCTGAATGATAATGGCAACAGCTGGAACAAATGAAAGACGTGAGACAACAGAAAATACTTTGTTTTAAATTATGGAATTTAGTGTCAGAGATTGCACCTAAAAAGATGGAATTAATATATATTATTATATATTAAATTATAGATATATTTAAATATCTGTAAGCTTCCTAGAGACCCTAAAGACAGGCAATCAATACATTGTAAAAAATAAAATAAAATATATTCTCAGCTTTAAAAAAATACTGTATAGTATGGCAACAGAATGAAATGAGGAACAATAATGACCAAGGTAAGAATTCCATGACTGGGCTGAAAAAATATAGGTGACTGTTAGATGGCATCACTATAATGAATGTTATACAGTATAAAGTACAGAAGAAAAATAGGACATAGAGAGCCAATAAAATTATCGCATAAGTAAAAGAGATACAGCTTAAGCCAAGTTTTTTAATATTGGCAACATCCTCATATGTGACGTTACAGGTAGTCCTCGACTTACGACCACAATTGAGCCCAAAATTTAAGTTGCTAAGTGAGAAATTTGTTAAGTGAGTTTTGCCCCATTTTATGACTTTTCTTGCCACATTTGTTAAGTGAATCACTGCAATTGTTATATTAGTAACATGGTGGTTAAGTGAATCTGGTTTCCCTATTGACTTTGCTCATCAGAAGGTTGCAAAAGTTGTTCACATGACCCCAAGACACTGCAACCATCATAAATGTGAGTCAGTTGTCAACTATCCGAATGTAAATCATGTGACCATGGAGATGCTGCAATAAACATAAGTGTAAAAAATGATCATAAATCATTTTTTTCAGTGCTGTTGTAACTCTGAATGGTCACTAAGCAAACGGTTGCAAATTGAAGGCTACCTATAATTATCTAGAAAATCCCCAGCCAGCATGGAAATCACTGAGAATTTTGGGAGTTGAAGTCCATATGTTAGAAAGTTAGCAAGATTGGGATTCATTGATTTAAACCACGGGTGTCAAACCCGATCACGTAACGTGACGTATTATGACATTTTTTGCCTTTGTGGAGCTGGGGGGGGCGTGGCCTGCATGTGACGCATCCAGTCCATGGGCCACCAGTTTAAGAGATCTGGTTTAAACAAATCTAATTCTCTTTACCACTCTATACATCCTTAAATTCACAAATGATCTGTGTTTACCACACCTATACATTATCACATACACTGCTTTTTATTCTTTAAACTCATCTTTCTGCTTGGGGAGATCATTAACTCTATCCAACCATGATTTTCTCAGTCTATCCCTTCCTCTTCACCTATTTGCTCTTTCTTCATGCATTTGTTTTGCATGCCCTTTAAATAACTAAACTATTCCTTTTCCGATATAACCTAACCTATCACCATATACCATATCAGTTTCGTTTCACCCACTTTCCCGCAGGTCCACCATATATAATTATTTATAAAATCTAAACAATCACATCAGATCCTTCTTCCTACAGTGTATTTAGTGTCTTTAGTTGCCATCTGCCCCTATCATTGAAGAGTACTTTTATGTATAAAAACTCCGAGTGACTTTATATTTATATTCCATATGATATCTTCTGCAAAGTCTTTCATCTAGATTATTAAATCCATCGACCATGTTAGGGTGACAACCAGATCAACTGCAAATGCCCTTGTTCCGTAGTCCTCCTGCCTCATAATTATTCCCTTCAACATACACATAATCCATCTTTCTTAAAATCTATAATAGAAAGTTCCAATTCACTCAATTACAGGCCTTCTCCATATATCACATTATTCTTTTCTGATTTATGTTCCTCGTTGTATCATATAACTTTTGCTGCAAATCTTTCAGGTTTTCACCCAACAATGCAGCTGCATCTTGATGCAAGATGGGTAATATGAGAATACCTTCAAGGTCTCTTCTACCTTATAATTCTATTATACTATATTAATATTATACTATATAGTTTAGTCTAGTGGTTCTCAACCTTAACAGGTTTAAGATTCAGTTCCCAGAATACTCCAGCCATTCTGGAAGCCCACCCATCTTAAAGCTGTCACAGTTGACAAACATTGGTTTAACCCTTCCAGGTATGTATTTATCAACTATAGTCCATAATATCAAGCTTTTTTTTTAATTGCACAGGTATGCTTCATGTCAATATTCCCTCCTTTCATCTAATTTGTTAATTCATACTCTTTCCATGTATTCCTTTTGTATTCCAAATTACAACTTTCCATATGCCTTGATCATTGCTAGATAGGCCAATAGCTATGATCTTCTGCTCATCATGACTGGTCAACTGAGGTTTAATGGTTTTTTAGTTTAGTTTAGTTTAGTTTATCTGCCACATACAGGTACTCCTCAACTTATTTTATTTTTATTTTTATTTTATTTTGAATTTATATACCGCACCTTCTCCTGAGGGACTCAGGGCGGTGTACAGCCAGATAAAAACATACAATACAAACATTAAAAGCAATTAAAAAGATATATATTAATTTGGCCCCAATTTAAAATAACAAACCAATTAATTTTTTTTAAAAAAAAATACGTTAAGCCAGCCCGGCTTGCTGAAAAAAGAAAGTTTTAAGGGCACGTCGGAAGGCACTGAGGTCTTGGATTCTCCTTATCTCTGGGGGCAGCTGATTCCAGAGGGTAGGTGCCCCCACGGAGAAGGCCCTCCCCCTGGGGGTCACCAGCCTACATTGTTTGAAGCTGATGGCACCCCGAGGAGGCCCTCTCGGTGGGAGCGCACAGGTCGGTGGCAGGTCATTGGTAGCAGCAGGCGGTCTCAAAGATAACTAGGTCCTATGCCATGGAGCGCTTTAAGGTAACCAACACCTTGAAGTGCATTCGGAAGACCACTGGGAGCCAGTGCAGCTCACCGCAGGAGCGGTGTTATGTGGGAGCACCAGGCGGCTCCCGTGATTACCCGCACGGCCGCATTCTGGACCAGTTGGAGCCTCCGGGTGCTCCTCAAGGGGACCCCCATGTAGAGAGTCCAGGTGCGAGGTGACGAGGGCGTGAGTGACTGTGCACAGGGAATCCTGATCAAGAAAGGGCCGCAACTGGCGAATCAGGCGAACCTGACAGAAGGTCCCTCTGGCTACAGCTGTCAGATGTTCCTCCAAGGACAGCTGCGTATCCAGGAGGACTCCCAGATTGCACGCCCTCTCCGCGGGGGCCAAAGACTCGCCCCCGATAGTCAGTGATGACCAATTGCTTAGTGACCATCTGAAGTTATGATGCCTCCCCCAAAACTAGTTATGATCCAGTTCCAAAGTTCTGATGGCCAGCCTTGTCACATGGCCACCTTTTTGGCACTCGGCACAAAAAGGCCCTATAGTAAACAATCGATTTATTTTATGATTGCCACTTAATGACTGCTGCAAAAAAGCTTGTAAAATCTTTGAACTGAAATCTAGCCTGGGATAACAATATCGCTGCTCTGTTTTGGAGTACTTTTAAAAACAGTTCTTTCTATACCATACAACAGAATTTCCAGCAAGAGGTGACAAGGCAGTGGATATTTAAGGCCTATAGTACTGTTGTCAATACAGGTAATCCTCAGCTTGCAAACACAATTGAGCCCAAAATTTTTGTTACTAAGTGGGATACTTGTTAAGTGAGTTTTGCCCAATTTTACAATCTTTCTTGCCACAATTACTAAGGGAATCACTGCAGTTGTTTAGTTGGTAACACAGTTGTTAAGTGAATCTGGCTTCCCCATTGACTTTGCTTGTCGGGAGGTCAGAAAAGGTGATCACATGACCTTGGGACACTGCAACCGTCATAAATATGAATCAGTTGCCAAGTGTCTGAAAACTGATCACATGACCATGTGAATGCTGCAATGGTCATGTGAAAAATGGTCTTAAGTCACTTTTTCAGTGCCATGGTAATTTCGAACAGTCATTAAACAAACTGTTGTAAGAGGAGAACTACTTATAGTTGGGCTAGAAGTAGAGACAAAGAACCAAACTGGTTAAAAGTACTTGCGGCTACCTGGGCATTTAATGACTATGGGAAGTCACTTCCCAACTACAAAAGCTTTATATGTGACTATCCTTGAAGACCTCCTAGAAGCTACAGCTAGTCAAAAATGTGGCGGTTCATACAGTTCTGAGCATCCCATGTTTTACCCATGTTACATTATATTGTGCAAGCTGCACTAGCCCCATGGATGTATTCACTTCTAAACCTATGGGATTTTTTTCCCCAGACACAAACATGTGAACTGCTTAAAATGCCCTTGTAATAAAATATCTACAGCAAGCTGAATTAATCCTAAATGGCAATTTGGGGAAGAATCGGTCCAGAACCCATGACCCAGTAAACCCATGACCCAGTTTATATACAGTGGCCATGCCTCAGAGATAATAGAGGTGGAACTCTGACCCAGTAGGAAGGGATAAATAATAAGTGGGTCACCCAAATGGGTTTATCAAAAACATTCCAACATTATGCTGCAAGTTTACACTCTTTCGGCCTTTTCCTTGTCTTGCATTTACAATGTTGTAAGGCCTAAATATATAAGCTACAGTTCAGCCTTGGATCAGGGCTGCCCAACAAGGCTTTGCCAGGAATCCAGTGTGTCTGCACTGTTTGGATGCCTAATAAAATCACCTATCTTCAAAGTGATTTAATTGCTTTGGATGAAGCCAGTTTTGACCACAACATTGGCAACAAAACCCTGAATGGCACAGGGCCGTTATTGCCAAGCTGACTGGCTGACTGTCCCTCCTGGCATATGCCTATCTCACCGGGTTGTATAGGTGAGTGTGCTCCAGATTCCTTCCCTTAAACATAATCATCTGATGGTACTGTAGAGGTGTACTTCTTTGGGACTGCCCAGTCTTTTGGAACAGTTCTTACCTGAGATACAGAAGGGGCCTATCCTCCTGCTTTTGAAAAGTCATAAAGATTAGGCTTTTCCCTCAGGTGCTGGACTAAGGATGGGGAGGAGCCAGAATATAGAACTGATTAACATCATGACAACTTGGTGTGGGTGTGATGATGCCCCTTATATGGTGGACAGGATTGTTTTATTAGTTTTGTTGTGAGCCACCTAGAATTACAGGTAGTCCTTCATTTAGTGACCATTCGAAGTTACAACAGCACTGAAAAAAGTGACTTATTACTGTTTTTCACACTTAGCTGTGGCAGCATCCTCATGGTCACATGATCAAAATTCAAATATTTGGCAATTGGTTCGTATTTATGATGGTTGCAGTGTCCTGGGGTCATGTGATCAATTTTTGCGACCTTCTGACAAGCAAAGCCAATGGGGAAGCCAGACTCACTTAATAACCATGTTACTAATTTAACAAATGTAATGATTTCCTTAACAACTTTGGCAAGGTCATAAAATGGAGCAAAACTCACTTAACAACCATCTCGCTTAGCAAAAGAAATGTTAGACTCAATTGTCTTGTAAATTGAGGAATACCTGTATTGTATATACAGCAACTGTGTATATTTAATAAATCAATCAATCCATCAGCATTCCCACAGTTTAAGATAAGGTTAAGTGGTGGTATGTAGTTCGGATTCACTGCAGCTTGGAAAGTTTGGTCAGCATGAAGTAAGAAGGAGCATAAAATGGCTCCTTCCTATTTGTTCCCAGATTATATCTATTGTTATGAAAACAATTGCTTTGGTTTGGCAAGATTCTATCTATAAGTGAAGAATAAAGGAAATGACTCCTTGTTACTTTTTCTTGTTCTTGGTTCTGGTCTGACCAGTTGAGGGGAGAATAAAAAGTGGCTAAAGCTCACTATAGCCTGACAGCGAGAAGTTAAAAGTTCACCCTTTTGGAAGGACAGTATTTACTTTCTTGGCAAGTTAAATCTTCTATAATTTAATTCTATATCTACCACCTGGAAATGGGCTACCAAATTTTAGTGATATGATCTCTAGAGATTCTGAAGAAGGGCCAGAGTCTCCGTGTAACCTACTCCCTGTTTAGGAGAGTTACAATCTCTTCCAAAAGAGGCTGAACAAGTGAATATCATACTGATAGGCAGAGAAACCACTTACTAAGTTATTATATTTAATTAAGCAATTATCTAGTTGGTCATTATTTATTAAATTTCTATGCCACCCATAAGATGTGACTGATATTTGAGAGTAACTAATACTGACCAGTTTGTGACTTTCTGTTGTTTTCTCTTAAGACATATCTGGTGTTCCTGAGGGGGGTGGTGAAAAGTATGCTTTCTCTCTGCAAAAGAAGGATGTGAAGACAAACAATGTAACAAGAAAATACTCATCGGACATTTTATTCATCTAAGGGAAAGGCCACAGTTAGAGAAGACAGTATATTGGCATATGAAAGGCCTGAAAAGCTTCAGTAAAAAGCAGGGATGCTATTCAGCAGCTCCGACAGGTTCTGGAGAACCAGTAGCGGAAGTTTTGAGTAGTTCGGAGAACCAGCAAATACCACCTCTGGCTGGCCCCTGAGTGGGGTGGGAATGGAGATTTTGCAGTATCCTTCCCCTGGAGTGGGGAGGGAATGGGGATTTTGCAGTATCCTTCCTCTGTCATGCCCACCAAGCCACACCACGCTCATGAAGCCACGCCCAAAGAACCAGTAGTAAAAAAAATTGAATTCTACCACTGGTAAAAAGGTCTATTTATGAAGCTCCACTGCTACTCAAGGAACAAATACTGGATTAGACAGATCAATGTTTTGATCTGATACAAATCAACATCTGGTGATCTGGAAGTTGTAATAATTATCTGCTTACTGTTATGTGGGCTCTTTCTTTTTCACCCACACCCCGCACCACCCATATAAATTGGGGCATCTGTTTCTGTTTCTTTTTGATCAATTTGGGAGAATCAGTCTGACAAAATTCAAGAAGCTGTTCATTTTATTTTTAGATTGATCTATGAACCCAACCCAGACATATGACAAAGTGTAAATTTCCCTTCACAATAATCTCACACATTTGACTCTGCATTGATGTCTCCCATTTCATGGACAGCTTGCTCTCAGACATAATTTCTGCAGATTAATTTTATAGCTAATTGTACATAAAAAGCATAGCAAGACATTAGAAGTACTCTTTATTCAATTTTATTTGTCCGGTGACCTGTGTTAGCCAATAATACAGGGAGAGGGAGAGGGAGAGAATGGGGAGAGAGCGAAAGAGAGAAATTGATCCTCTGGAAAGCATAGGCATTTTTCTTTCATTCCTATGCACAGTTTTCTACCATTTCAAATAAGGAAAACTGTGTCAGTGATGTCAGCTCTATGAATATTTAATATGCATTAAATACTGAAGAGGATTAAACTGACAGTCTCATTTTTCCTTTTTTAAATAAGCCATGAATAGAATAAAAAATCATTTTGACTCAACATTAAACAGTGAAATGGTAAAAGCCCGAGAAAACCTATCTTCTTTAAAACCTTAGTGTCACAACGACACTAAGATGTCATATAAACAGAACTGAATAATTTAGATGGAAATAATTGCTACTAACAGCTTGCATGACAGCATGGCAGTGCCACCAGGGCCATGGCTTTCAAAAGAACTGAAACAACAGGAGTGTCCAAGGGACACCACCTACCAAGATAGCACTCCCAGATTACTATGAAATTTATGTTTCTTCCGAACCAGAAAATATTGATAAACATCTTGTCACGCACCAGAGAAATCAGAAGATCCAGTAGTTCAAAGAGGTATAAAGATTTATTGCAATCTTAAATTCTCTACAAGAATCTGAACGACTAAGTCAAAGCAATTTGGTGGTAGATAAGGAATTCAAGATGCTCTAAACCAGGGGTGAAATTCAAATTTTTTCCCTACCAGTTCTGGGGGCATGGCTTGGTGGGCATGGAGGATATTGCAAAATCTCCATTCCCACCCCACTCTGGGGACAGCCAGAGGTGGTATTTGCCAGTTCTCTGAATTACTCAAAATTTCTGCTACCGGTTCTCCAGGACCTGTTAAAACCTGCTGGATTTCACCCCTGGTCTAGATTTAGATCTCTTGTGGAGGCAAAGAAACTCAAGACTGATAATGCTTTTGATCCCTCCCTTAGGTTGAGCCTAGTCATTTCCTACACATCATGTTTTTGTATGAAGTTTTTCCTGTAAAACGGGGAATTCGTTAGAGCAGTCACTACCTATGTTATGCTGGGAAAATTTACACCCTCTGTTAAAATGAAGACACCCTTAAATTGAGCTGAATTCCTGGTAATTGAGAATTGCGTAGTTTTCTTCGTGAGAGTATGGAAATTGCTTTCCACTGCCATTTTTTCAGGATTTAAAAAAAAAAAATTCCAGATCTAATTTACACTAAAATTCCCTGGTGTCTTCTCCTGTAACTATCAGCTTTAGTTGACTTCTGAGTCCAGAAAAAGCCAGGGGTTGCTACTTTCTGAAACCTAGTTAGCTCACCTCAATGTTGGGACACACAATGGAAAAAAATCCATTATTTATCCTCTGGAACCCCAATAATGTGAGCAGCAGAAATATTTTCACCACAGCCACCTTCCAGAATTGACAGGTGACATTTTGCCTCTGGTATAGAAACAACGAAGCTATCTTCTTGGACTCTATATGCAAGTTTCTGGGCTTGGAAAACCTATTACCCCAGCAAGTCTGCTAATTACTAGTGTTAATTATGTATGTGCCTTGCTTAATGACCTGCATGATTAATGACCATATGACTGCCATAAGTTGAGGACTAGCTATAGCCCACTTTGACCCCTCACAATCACCCTGTTCCATTTTGTTCTGGATGGCTGATGAATCGAATCTACTAGTTGGAATGGGAAAATAATACATAATACAAATATTTTCTCATGTTCATTGGAAGAGCTGACGAAGCCACTTGCTCTATGTAGTAAACCAGGACCTTGTGGAAGCAAAGAACGCTCCCTTATGACAGGGAAATAACTGTGTAACGGTGAATGCAATAGCCACCTCATATATAAATCAGTTGGGGGCAAGATGACAAGACAGAAAATAAAAATTCGTTGCGTTTTTATTTCCAGAAATTCCCCTATAGATAGAAACCATCATGTCATGGCAGGCAGCAGCAACATTTCCCCCCTTCTGCTTCTGGCATCTTCAAGAAGTTTGGGCGAGTGTCCATCTCCAAAGGAGCAGCCGAAAAAACGAGCTTGGCAGTTCAAATACATTGAACCCGCAACTGAACTGTTTCAAATTTTTATCATTTCCCCCGCACAATAAGAAACATTATCTCCTGAAGTATCATTTGCACTGTATAAAGGCCGTAACTATTTTGAGCAGTTCCTTTTGGAGTTAAACCCTACCCCCCTCCACATCATGCAGAAAAGAAATGATAAATTTTGATTTGCCCAGAACACTTTCGGGTCGGCGGAAGCCCGAAGAACCCAAGACGCTGGGAAAAAAAACTCATGGGAAAAAAAAGTAATTTGCGTTAACATTTTTTTTAAAAAAAAAACGGATTCCAATTGCAGCCAGGGTGCCTCAATGGACCAAGGCTCCTGCCAACTACGGAGACAAAACGGCTCGAGCCCCTCTTAAAAGCGTAGCTAACCACCCTCTTTTTTTTTTTTTTTTGCAACCCGCTTAGCGTTAACTAACAAGCTCGCGCGCCGCGCCGCTTCACAAGCTTGGCCGGGAAGGGCAACGGCTCTGAAGAAAAAAGCACGTGACAGGCGGCCCCCCCCCGCTGCGCAGGCGCGATGTTGAGACGGCCCGGATCAGCTGGGAAGGAGGCGTGTGCGCCGCTGCCGTGAAAAAGTCGCCCCCGCCGTCGGAGATCGAGCGGCACCAAGAGAGAGAGAGAGAGAGAGAGAGAGAGAGAGATAGGCGCTAAGGTGAAAACGTCGGGGCGCTCAGGCGGCGATCCTGCCGCGTGCGGCGGGGTGGGGGGCGCTTGGTGGTGGTGGGGGGGCGGCCTTTTGAATGATTTCAGCAGCTTGGGCTGAGCCGAGCCGGTGCCGGATGAGCGTTTCCCGGAGTTTGTAACTGCGGGGCAGCCTAGTCTTAAAAGCTTTGCCATGATCGCCCTCCTCTTGTGGGATCATCTCCGGGCAGGCAGCTCCGAACTGGACTGGTGCGAGGATAACTACACCATAGTGCCCACCATCGCCGAGTTTTACAACACGGTGCGTAACTTCGAGCGACCGTCCGCCTCTCGGCTTTTGCAAAAGGGGGGAAAGAGAGCGCGCGTTTGCAATCGTTGCCGCGCTTGTGGGTGCTGCTTTTGGAGGGGAGTTTTTGCAAAAACACAAAATATTGCGTTGCTTACACGCTAAGCCGGCCTGGGAGCCGCTCCTGGAATAGTCCGGCTGAAGCTCCTTGCTTGCTTGATGGGCTGGAAAAAAAGAAGGAATCTGTGCATCAGGTGGGGTGATAGCCCGACTGCCCCGTGTAACCGAGATCCCGGTGGTGGATCTAGGTTTTTTTGGCTCAAAATGTGCCATTGTGGTTTGTAAACCACGGTTTCCTGGCTTGACTCGGCTGGAGAGTCACGATTTCTAACGTGAGAATGTTAACGTAACGGGATCCGTTGCTGCTGATGATATTATTAATATTAATATTATTAATATTATTTAATCTTTAGTGAGATTCACAGCCTTTGAGGCTGGTTAATAGCTCAGCAGCTAGAAACCTAGGATCTGTTAAGGTATCGTCCGAGGATGTAAGCTGTTCCGAGTAAGGTGGTTTTTTGTAGAGTCAAAATGTTCAAGTCCGGTAAAAAAAAATTTATTATTACTATTACTATTTTTATTATTATTATTATTATTATTATTATTATTATTATTATTATTAACTTTTATTCATTAAACATGAAACTCAATTCAACTGAACATTTAAAAATGTATCACAAATATTGACTGGTTATTTATAATATAATAAATATATTTATTTTATATATTTTTATATTATTTATGTGTGTGTATAATATATATATATATATTACATAAATTATAAATATATATATTTATATATAATAAAAATTTTTGATTGTTATTAATTATTGTTTATTATTATTATTAGGATACGCAATTGCACTATAATTCTGTGAGGTTTTTGCTATGTGTATACTGGCGTTTTTCAACTTTAGTATAACTTTTACAAAGTGCCTGGATCTCGACTCTCAGGCTGCAGAATTCTGGGAGTTGAAGATCCACAGCTTCCTAAAGTGGCTAAGATTTGAGTAATCAACTGGAATAGGAATAGGAACAAAGAGGAATGTATTTATTTAGCAGGTTGTCCATCTCACATACACAGATGGCTAACAATGAAAATGGTAAAAACAAAGCCAACCAAAATTAAAAATAACTGAAATAGCAGTTGAAGCACTCAAGGGAAACCCTGAAATGGGCTCATCCATGATACCAGCGCCCAAGCTAAATCGCAAAACCAGTTTTTTAGTGCCTTGTGAGCAGCAGAGAACAGTTCATTGGATTTTACGCCTTATTACAGTAGTAGTTATTTGGGCCTTAGGAGGTAACCGCATTCACAGCACATTCACACAGCACATTTAATCTGGTTACTGAATTAATCACCTTTTTGGGAGGGAGGTGTCTGCAGGATATATTGAAGCATGATGCTTACTAAACTTACGTTAACATAGTACACTATGCCACCTAAAATGCTAACCAAGCATACAGCCGTACGTTTGACCTGCTTAAGTTAACCTAGTTCATTTCTGGTCAGTTTAAATGTAGCTTGATCACAAACGTTAAGGCTTTTTTTTTTTTTGGTAATAGGAAATATGTAAAATCAGACGGATGATAGAAAAGTTCCAAAGTTATGAATGTGTATTCTCATTCTAAGGGTTTGTAGCTTTGCTGGATGGATTGTTTTTGGTTTTAGTTAAGTACCTTCTTTGGAAGCAATTCACTTTTCATATTGGAGGATAAAGCTTAAATGGATTGCCATTGATTAATAGAGCAAAGCAATGGTCTCAAATATTGCAGTCATTTTAAATCTTGCTTTAGGAAAAGAGGATTCTGGACAAATTTAGTTACATTGAAGAGGCTATAGTACTGGTTGACAAACCTCCACAGTTTTACATCGGTGTAGAAATTGTGCTAAACCAGGGGTGTCAAACTCGATTTCACTGAGGGGTACATCAGGGTTTTGTTTGACCTGGGGGGGGCAGTGGTGCATGGCCATGGTGGGCATGGCCAGCTCAATGTCACTCATCAAGGCTGCCCTCTGCCTACGAAAACAGAGCTCAGGGAGGCCATGCGCGGCCCACCCAGGCTCTGTTTTTGCTGGCAGAGGGCTGCAGGAGGCTGTTGTGGCTGAAAATGGAGCCTGGGTGGGCTGCACACAGCCTTCCCGAGCTCCATTTTTGTTGGCAGAGGGCTGCAGGAGGCTGTCGCAGCCAAAAACAGAGCCCAAGTGGGCCGCATGTGGCCCTCCCGAGCTCCGTTTTCCCTGGCCAAGGCACAATGAGCCAGTTCTTTGCTTTTTCCGAAGTGGGCCCGTGGACCTTGAGTTTCACATCCCTTGTGCTAAACAAGACGTAGCTTTGAAAATAATAAAGACGATAATTTCACCATGCAAATAAGTTTGCAAAACTTAAACTGTGTACACTTTTCCTGTCATCCAAGTTTAGTTATATTACTTTTTTTATTTGAACATATAAGAAGATAAACCACACCAAGTAAAAAATCTATGTACTTCATTAACTGGAGGTGATTTTGTTAACTTATTCCTGCAATATTTGCTAAGCTACCTGTAGGTCCTGTAGTAGGAATTAAGTGGTTTGTCCTCATGAAACTGCTTTATGATATTACAGCGAAGGTTGTGTCTGGGACAAATAGTGACAATCGGTGGATTTGATTTAAATCAAATTGATTTAAATCATGATTTAAATCACTAGTAAAAAGGCTTGATTTAAATCAACTCGATTTAAATCATAATTTTTAAAGAGCAACTGTCACCTCTGTCCCGCAGTGGCTCCTCCTTTGACCTGCTGTTGATTCACCGACAGTCCCAATATTGCAGAATATACAGCCTATGTATCTTAAATAGAAAACTATCTTTAGATATTTATTTATTCCAAAAGCATTTTGTTAAAATAAATCCGATAAAAATTAAAAAAAATCTGATTTAAATTTTTAAAAATCATTTTTTTTAAATTTTTAGTTAAAAATGATTTTTATCCACCCTGGTGACAATAGTGGGATTTTGTTAATGATGGCAGTCACTAAGCAAAGCATGTGATATCACACTTTAGAACTGCATTGTTTAATGACGGAAATACCAGTTCCAATTATTGTAACTCAAGGACTACCTGTGGTTAATTTTTCAGCACCCTCATCACTAAATAGAGCAGCCATTAAGCAAGTACTCCTTGTACAGACTTCCATGGGCTAGATCCTGACTTGAAGGGATCTGAATAATCTGTTTCTTCTAGTATCTTCTGTAGTTGAAGCTTACCACCTTTTCTGAAATCTTCCCTCAAAGAGGAAATGGGAATTGTTTCCAATATAGATAGATAAGAGAAACTTTATTGTCCCTTTTTTCTGTGAACACATTAGCACACATTTAAAAAAATGAAATTCTGATGCCTGCTCTCAAATACACATACCACACGCACACACATACACACGACAGACCATTTAGAATACATAGCGGAAAAAAGACTTGAAAGTTAACAAGGTTGATACTATATGGTATGAAATGATTACAGAATCTAGTTCTGTTTCGGTACCACAAAGTCTCATCCCAAAAGATAACGAAGAAAACCGTTCCTAGAGAGGATGTGTAGAGAGTCTGACAGTAGAGCAAACCTTGGTCAAGCAGTTCTTAAATGCCCCGTCCTGAATAGAAGGGAGTGAACTTCCAATAGTCTTTTTTGCTGTCCTCACCACTCTCTGCACAGCCTTCCTACAGTAATACAAAAATATACCTGGATTAAGACAATCTAGCAATTCAGCAGCATCTGCTACCCCAGTTGATTGCCTGAAGGAGCTGGGTAGGGCGTTGGTCAACAGATGGCAGAGCTTAAGCTGTGACGAACCCTCTTCGACCCCTTGATCTCTGCAAATGCAGAAATCGTCTCACAAAATCTTGCTCAAATGGCACTGAGCAAATGTGACCAATTTTAACTGCAAATATATATATATATCACAGCTGTGACACAACAGCGTACAGGGAGATCTTCACCTCTGCCTTTGCCTGAAAGGCTGCTGTATACAGTGAAAATAGCAAACCACTGATTAATTACGGTCTCCTTTTTGTTATGATTGCTAAGGCTGTCGTTTGATTAATGGTGCAAAATTCCTACCAGACAGAAGGAATGGAGGAAAAAAAAATCTGTAATTTTTCTGCTTATTTAAATATTTTCCACTTTTTTTCTCTAGATAAGCAACGTCTTGTTTTTTGTCCTACCCCCTATATGTATGTGCTTATTCCGACAATATGCAACCTGCTTCAACAGTGGAATATATTTAATATGGACCTTGCTAGTGGTTGTAGGTAAGTTATTCTGAATTTTTATGGGATGTGACATGAAAATTAGGAGTTTATTATCATTTTTAAATTATGTACTACCATGAAATCAAAAGATACCTCAATTGAGTGGGTGTTTCAGCATATAACTACAGGTGGGTCCTTGACTTACGACCACAGTTGAGTCCAGAATTTGTCTTGCTCAGCAAGACAGTTAAGTGAGTTTTGCCCCATTTGGTGACCTTTTTTTTGCCACAGTTGTTAAGTGAATCACTGCAATGAAGTTAATAACATGATTGTTAAGGGAATCTGGCTTCCACATTGACTTGCTTGTCAAGTCAAGGTGATGACATGATTATAGATACCGCAACCGTCATAAATACGTGCCAATTGCCAACCATCCATATTTTTATCACATGATATTGGGGATGCTGCAAAAGTCTTAAGTGTGAAAAAAGGTAATAAGTCACATTTTTTCAGTGCTGTTGTAACTTCGAACAATCATAAATGAATGGGTTATAAGTTGAGGACTACATGTAATTCAGAAGCAGAATATGTACTCAAAAAGAAGAACAGTATTGGAAACTGATACCATCATGACCCCTTTAATGTATCATATAATAGCCTTACTAATATATTCATCTTACTTCACTGATCTCTTTGGCTATTACAACTGATGTAGCAATCCAGTTTTTGCTAAGTTATGTTGTCACTTCTTTTTGTCCATAAATTCTGTTCCCATAGGAATCTGAAGAAATACCCAGTAGTTAAAATACAAACACACAGAAACAACCCAAGTCAAAATTGTTTAATCTTATTTTTTTTATTTTGGATAAGCATGATTGCACTCTGTTTCTCTTCCTTGACTGAGAATTGGATTGTGCAATATTTTACTTTTATGTATTTATTTATTTAAAATATTTATATAGCCGTTCATCTGGGCGTCTCCTAAACAAATATTATCATAAAAATGTAATTTAAATACCATTCTATTAAGAAAGCCACATAACTAGCAATTTATGTTACAGAACATCTTCTTGGCATTATCTTCAGTTAGGTAGACAATGAGGTGTTGTCCAGATACTTTTAAATAAAAATTCCACATTCCTGTGTCATTGTTCAAAGTGTCTAGACCTGATGTGAATTGAAGTCCAAAATATATAACTGGTGCTCTTCCCTGTATGAAATCTCAGTGAATGGGGAAAACAGTTTGGAGTAGTGGTGAAGGTACTGGCCTGACTTGAGTTTAGGCACAAATGCCAGCTGAGTGACTTTGAGCAGTCTCGCTACCTCACAGGATTGTTGTGGGGAAAAGAGGAGGCAGGAGTATTACGTGGTAAACTATGAGCATCCTAGACCAAGCCAAGGTCTAAAAAACACTACAGAATTTCTGGAAGCCTGGCACTGGGACAAATCAGCAATCAACAGGCACATATAGCAATAGCACTTAGACTTACATACCACAGTGTTTTACAGCCCTCTCTAAGCGGTTTACAGAGTCAGCATATTGCCCCCAACAATCTGGGTCCTCATTTTACTGACCTCGGAAAGATGGAAGGCTGAGTCAACCTTGAGCCTGGTGAGATTCGAACTGCCAAATTGCAGGCAGCCGGCAGGCAGCAGAAGTAGAATACTGCACTCTAACCACTGCGCCACCCCGGCTCATGAAGATATAGATAAACAACATCTACATATCATTCAAATGGGACAATCGTAAAGCCAAAAAAAGAGAAAGATTAAAAAGAAAACTCCAAAAATCATTAATCAATACCCAGATGAGCAGAGATTAACACCAAGATTAACATTAGAACAATAATCAAGAAGTAAACAAAACCCCAATCAAGGAAGTACCAACTCAGACAAACAAATAGTAAATGAGAGCTTAATCAAGAAACCACCAAGAACATTTCCACTAAGACTGAGAAGAAAATCCACTAGTACACTAGGGTTGTTAACCTCCCGGCCTGCGGGCCAGATGCATCATGCGTTGGCCATGCCCACGCCCAATTTAGGGAAGGGGCAAAAAGTCCCCATACGTCACATGACGCCGCCTGACGCCACAAGTTTGACACCCCTGCACTAGTATATAAAAAGAGAGCAAACCTCACTGATGATATTACCTAGTTCGTTAATAAAACATCTGCAAGAAAACAATTTTAGAGAGCACCAAGAGCCCCTCATTTCAACCCTGAGTTACAAATATTCTCTTCTATTGAAGTATTAAGTATGTTTACCACTTGGAGTTGACCAAATGCAGTATATAAAAAAAGCAGAATAAAAATCTAAGTAAAAAATTATATGGGAAAAATCACCCGTTACTCCACTGTAGACCAAAGGACCGTGTAAGATTTGTCCTGCTTCAGTGCTTTTAAGAACCTCGAATTAAATATTTCTATAAGACTGGCTGGCCAAGCAAAATCTTCACAAATTGAAGATTTGGCGGAAAAGTACATTAAAATTAATGTTGATTTTGGAGGGTGAATGTTGCCTTTCTTTTATAACTTGGCTTTTCATCTTGTACAGTATGTTTCATCTAACATGTAAAGGTTTAATTTTTCAGACGTTGGAAAATAATGATATGACCATGCCTTAGTGGTAGAATAATACTTGTTTACTGTATCTCTCTAGGAATTGGATCTGTCTACTTCCATGCTACGCTTAGCTTCCTGGGTCAGATGCTCGATGAACTTGCTATACTTTGGGTTCTGATGTGTGCTCTGGCTATGTGGTTCCCCAGAAGGTATCTGCCCAAAATGTTTAGGAATGACAGGTAAATATCTCTGGAAAGCATTGTGTTCAGCTTTTTATGCCTTAATATCATGACTGTTTTCTTGAAAGAAGGAACACAGAAAGAAGATTCTTGACAAAAAACAAGTGCAGGAAATTCGAACTGATGTGTTGTAAGCTAGCTTTAGGTTTATATAGGCAAGCAGATTGGGATTTAGTTCCATTACAGCTTCTCCAATTTGCAGCTAACCTCCCTGTGTTACAGTCTTCCTATTGCTGCCAGTGCTAGCAAATGACAAAGCAGAAGACTCCAGTTTGTCCCCAAAATTTAAGATTAGGGAAAGTGTATCTATGTAGCTACCTCATAACACTGATGCAAAAAAAAAGGGGAAGAAGATAAATGTTAAAGTTCAAAATTGTCTTGCATGTTGAATTAAGGAGGAAAATTAAAGGGCACTATCTTGATGGAATTTACCCCGTTAGGAATAACTACACAAACTAGTTTGGTCCAGGCACCATTCTAGAAATCAGGAGATGATGGATTTCCTGCCTTAGGCGTGAAAACTGGCTAGGTGACCTTGGATCAGTCACACACTCTCAGCCTAACTCACAGGGCTGTCGTAGAGGAGTGATAATAGGAGTAGTAAAGAGTACTAGGTATGATCACTGCTTTGAGATGTCTATAAAAGCAATATATGTGGGATATAAATTAAATAAAATAAATCCATGCCCCAATGGGTCATTGGTTCAGAGATATTTCCTTACTTAAACAGAGAAACAGAATGACCGTGGATGGGCAAAACGGTGAGAGTAGGAGCTATTTCCAACTTCCTGTTGAGTTTCCTTGTGGAAAACTGATGGGCAGCATTAGAAATCCCCTTCCCTTCTCTGCTTCTGCCCTCCCTCAAATGGTGTGCTGGACTGTGAGTCAGGAATTGTACAGGGGGATGTGCAAGAGGTGCTGCTCAGTTCAGGAAGAGGGTGTGTGCATGTGTAAGAGGCCACATGTGTCAGGTAGTATGCAGCCCCTTGTGGGGGGATCATGGGGAGTTCTAAGAGATGCCATTGGTCAGGTAGGGCACGCAAAAGTGTGGCACAGGTCACAAACGGTGTGTGTGGGTTGCAGGGCTGTATGAGAGGTGTCTTGTAGATGGGGGAGGGCACATGGGGAGGTTGCGGGTAGAGAAAGGTGCCTCGGGATGTGTGAGAGTATATGAGATGTGCCATGCAGGTCGGGGATGTTGCATGGGGGCCAGTGTGGGTCAGGAAGGCTGCTTGGCCCTTCCTCTTCCCTTTATTCCTTCCCTATTCAACTTCTCTTTCAGCAAGTTAAGTAGCTGGTGCTGGGTGGGGGAGGAGCAAGGAATTGCTTGACTGGCTGGGAAACTGTCATGAAATGTTGAAAATGAAGTTCACATGATCATAGCAGCAGTGCAGCAGCAGCCATCAGCTCTGAAGCAGCCATAACTTTCCCAAATTTCACTCCCTCAAAAATCATGGGTCTGGATTTTGGACGCATACTGTAAATTAGCTCATTTGAAGTACCTTGGTTTAAAGTTGGTGCCCTAGGATGCACTGGTTTGCCCAGTTAAAAGTCTGGGCAAATGACTGATGACAGTGGGAGTTTTAGTAGTACATAAATATCCCATAGGGCAAGGGTGGGCAAATGTGGCCCTTTTATAACCTGTCGTCTTCAACTCTATATGAGGAACTAAAAAAAAGGGGAGTTGAAGACCACAGGTTGTAAAAGGGCCACATTTGCCCACCCCTGCCATAGGGTAATGTGGCTAAATTTATTCTGGGTGAATTACTGAAATCTAGTTTTTCTGCCTGGATTCTTCAATACTGTACAACATAGATGCCACCGATATATTATTCAATTCTTTTGTACTTAGGATGCTCCTCATAATGTTATACAGATAATGCCGAGCAGGCTGAAATACTGACACAAGGAAGAAAGCTAAGAAAAGGCTTAGTATTTTCCCAGTGGCATGTTTGTTGGAGGTTGCTGGGGTAATGAGAGAGAATTGGGTTAGAGATGGTTGGTCTAATCCCTCAGCAACTCTTCCCCAAAAGATTATAGGATTAACATGTAGACCCTGAGCCTCAGAGCAAAGACGAGAGGAGCAGAGATATCATATTTGCGATTAATCCTTTTCTTTTGTTCTATCTCTCATAAGTATATGGCCGATTAGTCACCAAGGATTTATTTGCCATGTGACAAAATTACGAAAAATACCTTAGTCCTTCCCCCAGTGTAGCACCTTTTACATCGATTAAACTACAGCTCCCATCGTCATCAGGCAATCTGGATTAAAGAAATTACCCTTTACTTTAGGGGTTTATAGCCAGCCCTTCAGAGACGGTTGATGATTTATTGAACAAAAGTCAGTAATTAAAAATATATGCATACGCACTTACAGATGATAGATAGATAGATAGACAGACAGACAGACAGACAGACAGACAGACAGACAGATACTTTGTTTCCCCGAAAATTAGACCCTGTCTTATATTTTTTTTGAACCCTAAAATAAGCGCTTGGCCTTATTGCCATGCACTCAAAAGCCCGATTGGGCTTATTATCAGGGGATGTCTTATTTTGGGGGAAACAGGGCAGATAGATAGATAGATAAATAGATAGATAGATAGATAGATAGATAGATAGATAGATAGATAGATAGATAGGCAGGCAGGCAGGCAGGCAGGCAGGCAGGCAGGCAGGCAGGCAGGTAGGCAGACAGACAGGGTAGATAGATAGATAGATAGATAGATAGATAGATAGATAGATAGATAGATAGATAGATCTAGATAGAACTATAGATATAAATACACACAGTGTGTATACACACACACACACACACACACACACAAATGTCTGGGAATGTAGATCTTTGGTGGAGAAGTCTCCATCCTTTTGGTGGTCCACAACATTTCTAAGCTTCAGCATTCCTGTCACTCTGAGGTAGCATTGTGGTTGAGCCCTAACAGATGCGAGTGTTCTGGCTGACATTGATTGGGGATTATATATTGCAATGGTGGGAGCAGCTTGAGATACTGGATCTGCCCCTGAGGACACACCCCGATGGCCAGCAAGGTAGGCAGAAAGTCTGATTGAGCTAAAAGTGCAAGAGTGCAAGGTTTCTACAGAGAATTTTACTATGGTGGGTGGTTCACTTTGCTAAAATCCTCTGGTTATGATAAGGATGCATTGCACTTTTGCACTTCTCCTTCATTCCCGCTGCTAAATCTGGCCTTGCTGCCAAAATGTGGTTGGAAGGGCTTTCATAATTTAGGTCTATTTAAAATGATTGCCTCTTTCACAGCTAATGGAAGTCAGATCAGTCTCGTGGTTTTTGCCTTACAGGGGATCCTCGACTTACAATAGTTCATTTATAGTGACTGTTCGAAGTTACAGCGGTACTGAAAAAAAGGACTTATTACCGTTTTTCACACTTACAACTGCATCCTCATGGTCACGTGGTCAAAATTCAGATGCTTAGCAATTGACCCATATTTATGACCTTGGCAGTGTCCTGGGTCAAGTGATCGCCTTTTGAGTGCTTCTGATGAGCAAAGTCGATGGGGAAGCCAGATTCACTTAACAACCAACTTAACAACAGTGATTCGCTTAACCGCCTTGAAAGAGGCGGTGGTGAGGCCTCTCCTCAAGAAGCTGTCCCTGGATCCAGCAATATTGGCCAACTATCGTCCTGTCTCCAACCTTCGCTTTATGGCGAAGGTTGTTGAGAGTGTGGTCGCACGACAGTTTCCGCAATTCCTGGAGGAAACATCTTATCTAGATCCGTTCCAGTCGGGTTTCAGGTCTGGGCACAGCACGGAAACGGCATTGGTCGCGTTGGTTGATGATCTCTGGAGGGCTCGGGACAGGGGTTGTTCCTCTGTTCTGGTCCTGTTAGACCTCTCAGCGGCTTTTTATACCATCGACCATGGTATGCTGCACCGGCTGGAAGAGTTGGGGGTGGGAAGCACCGTGTTGCGGTGGTTCTCCTCCTTTCTCTCCGACGGGTCGCAGTTTGTGTTGGCAGGGGGCAGAGGTCGACCTCAAGGCCTCTCATTTGTGGAGTGCCACAGGGATCGGTCCTCTCACCCCTTCTGTTCAACATTTATGTGAAGCCGCTGGGTGAGATCATCCGTGGCTTTGGGGTGAGATACCACCAGTACGCTGATGACACCCAGCTGTACATTTCCACCCCAGGCCACCCCAACGATGCCCTTGAAGTGATGTCCCAGTGCCTGGAGGCTGTACGGGTCTGGATGGGGAGGAACAGGCTCAAGCTCAACCCTTCCAAGACTGAGTGGCTGTGGCTCCCGGCATCCCGATATAGTCAGTTGACTCCATCACTGACTATTGGGGGCGAGTCATTGGCCCCCACAGAGAGGGCTCGCAATCTGGGAGTCCTCCTGGATACACAGCTGTCCTTGGAGGAACATCTGACGGCTGTAACCAGGGGGACCTTTTGTCAGGTTCGCCTGATTCGCCAGTTGTGGCCCTTTCTTGATCGGGATTCCCTGTGCACAGTCACTCACGCCCTCGTCACCTCTCGCCTTGACTACTGCAACGCTCTCTACATGGGGCTACCCTTGAGGAGCACCCGGAGGCTCCAGCTGGTCCAGAACGCAGCAGCGTGGGTAGTGACGGGAGCAGCATGGCGCTCCCATGTAACACCGCTCCTGCGCGAGCTGCACTGGCTCCTGGTGGTCTTCCGGGTGCGCTTCAAGGTGCTGGTTATCACCTTCAAAGCGCTCCATGGCATAGGGCCTAGCTATCTTCGAGACCGCCTGCTGCTACCGACGACCTCCCATCGACCCGTGCGCTCCCACAGAGAGGGCCTCCTCAGGGTGCTATCAGCCAGACAGTGTAGGCTGGTGACCCCCAGGGGGAGAGCCTTCTCTGTGGGGGCACCTACCCTCTGGAATCAGCTCCCCCCAGAGATAGGGAGAATCCAGGACCTCAGTGCCTTCTGTCGTGCCCTTAAAACCCATTTATTTAAACAAGCCGGGCTGGCTTAAGATGAAATTTTTAACTGTTTTAAATGTTTTAAACGTTTTAATTGGTAATGAGTTTTAATTGGGCCAAATCTATATATCTTTTAATTGTTTTTTAATATTTGTCCTGCATGTTTTTTAATTTTGGCTGTACACCGCCCTGAGTCCTCAGGGAGAAGGGCGGTATAGAAATTCAACAATAATAAATAAACCACTGTGACAAAAAAAGGTTTTAAAATGGACCCAAGTTCACTTAATAACTATCTCATTTAGCAACAGAAATTTGGGGTTCAATGGTGGTCGTAAGTTGAGGATTACCTGTATTTTCTGAAGCTTGTTTAAATATTGTGTACTGATCTTTTTTTTCTCCCCAAATTGGCAGCAGTCAGTTTTTCCTGCTTCCAAAATGTCAATATTCATACAGCTTTTATTACCTGTTTTTCATCATGATGGGGGCAATAACCCTGTGTTTGTTTTAATTCTCTCAGTCAGTATTGACTCTCATTGCCTTCTTCCGAGGGTGGAGAAAGTGGCTGGGTCAAGGTCACTCAGCTGGCTTGGTGCCTGTGGCAGGACTAAAACTCAAAATGCTTAGATGATGCCTTAAACCATTACACCAAAGTAGCTCCCGGTAATTCCCATAAAAATCTATAAAATGTCCCTTTAAGCCAGGGGTCCCCAAACTTGGCAGCTTTAAGACTTGTGGACTTCAACTCCTAGAATTCTCCAGTCAGCTATGCTGGCTGGAGAATTCTGGGAGTTGATGTCCACAAGTCTTAAAGTTGCCAAGTTTGAAGACCTCTGTTTTAAGCCCTCCCTCGCTTCAGTTTCATCCAGAGTTATGTGTTTCTCCCTCTTCTTTCACTTCCAAAGCAATTCTTTTTAATTTCCAAAATTGTCCTGAATTTTCTCTTGGAATATTATTTATAGTCAATATTATTTATAGTCTTTGCTCTGTGAACTGGAACTACAGTTTTTGCCATGATTTTTCTTTTTGTATACACATAATACAATATTATCTTTGCACTTTCCATTTTTTTCCAGCAAACATGCCTTTATATGCCTTTTTTCCCCTTGTTCACCAGACAGTTATTTTCATTGTTTCTGTAAGTGTAATTTCATATGCTTATTTTTAAAGAAATGAAAATATTTTGCTACTGTCTCCCAAATTGGCAGTTGAAATAGGCAGTAGGGTGCCAGCCCTGCTTACAGTTTTCTGTGTAGTAAGAATCGGGTGCAAATCCGTAAACTCTTCTACCAGTTTTGCTGCAATTCTCAGAGGACCAATTATAAGTTTCCCTTTTGCCACTTACAACAAAATTTAGCCCTTGGGAGTGTGAACAGCACATGACCATAGAATAGGGCTCATTTAAAGGGAGAGCTGTTGATGTATTCTGATGAATTCCTAAATTAAGTTCATTGTTTGGTCTCGATCCTGTAGCTCAGGGGTGTCAAACTATTGCATTGAGGGCCTTATCAGGGCTGTGTTTGACCTCGGGAGGGGTGGGCATGGCCAGGATGGGTGTGACCAGCTTGACGTCACCCTTGTTGGGGGCACCTGTGGTGGGCCTGGGGGATTCTCCTTCAGCCCTCTGCTAGCAAAAACAGCTCCCATTTTCACTGGCAGAGGCACCATGGCCCAGTCCTTCGCTATTTCCAGGGCGGCCCATGGACCAGATCTAAGCACCCCATGGGCTTTGAGTTTGACACCTTTGCTGTAGCTCAACACATACAGGTAATCTTCAACTTGCAACCTAGTATCGGTGGTTCATGTACTCATATCCTCAGAATTTTCTTCATGTGGTCACCCATAAAGTCAGCACCAAAATTATACTTGGCAGAGAAAGCAGTTGTGCAGTAATGAGTGTGATGATGAATAGAACCACCTTCGAAATGAACAAACAACTTGCTTTTTTGCCTTTTGTCTTTTTGAACACAATTCAGGGTGCTTACTAGAGTATACTAAGGCATAGGACAACATGATGTAGGAGAAGAGCCGGCAGAATGAGTAAAGCAATTCATCAGCCTAGAGTCGTTATGTTCCCATCAACCCTTCCTGAATTCTGTTGACCCTTATCTGGTGTGAATAAATTCAGGAATTCAACAGAATTCAGGAAGGGTTGGACTTGACTCGTTTTGCCTGCTCTTCTCTTCCATCAAGTTGTCTTAAGCACCTAACTTTGGTCTAAGTCAGGGGTGTCAAACTGGCGGCCTGCGGGCCAGAGGTGTCACGCCCAGGCCACGCCCACCCCAGCTCTGCGAAGGGAAAAAAGATCGCAATTTGTCATGTGACGGCAGTGTGACGCCACGACTTTGACATCCGTGGTCTTAAGTTGTGTAAGGCTTTGTACATTGTAGTTGACTAGATACTTGTTTTTGACACTTATCTCGTGTGAATAAATTCTCACCAGATAAGGGTCAATGGAATTCAGGAAGGATTGGACTCAACTCATTCTACATCAAGTTATCTAGTCACTGCATAGGATGGAGCAATAAATCTTCTGAACTGGAACTTAATTATGGCCCTGATCCTTCTCAACTGACATTTATTCCTTTACTGTTTGCTTTGCGTTCTTGGGTCAATAACAGGGCACTGTTTCCAGACCTTGCTACATACATTTTGTTGTAATTACAGGTAGTCCTCAATTTACGACCACAAGTGAGCCCAACATTTATGTTGCTAAGTGAGGCATTGGTTAAGTAGGCTTTGCCCCATTTTATGACCTTTCTTGCCACATTTGTTGAGAGAATCACTGCAGTTGGTAATTGAATCTGGTTTTCCCCATTGACGTTACTTGTCAGAAGGTCGTGAAAGGCCATCACATGATCCCAGGACACTGCAGAGGTCATAAATGATCACTTGGTCAGTTGCCAAGTGTCTGAACTTTGATCACATGACAATGGGGATGCTGCAACAGTCATAAGTGTGAAAAATGGTCATAAATCACTTTTTTTCAGCAATGGTGTAACTTCGAGTGGTCACTAAATGAACGGTTGTAACTTGAGGACTACCTGTACTTTGGGGGGTTTTCCATAATGCAAGTGGAATAAACTGTTGCTGGAATTAAACCAGATCCTCTCCTTGTTGCTGCACAGGGATTTTAAATTATTCCTGCTCACCTAGAATATAAGATTAAATGCCTTTTACGGAAGCTGTGATTGTTTCATTTTTATTACAGGTAATCCTTGACTTGTGATCTATTGCTTAATGACCATTCAAAGTTATAATGGACTTACGACTTTTGTTCTCAAAGTTACAAGTGCTGCACTTCCTGGTCATGTAATTGCATTTTGGGCATACGACAACTGACGCATTTATGACTGGTTAAAAGTCTGGAGATTCTCAGTCATCCAGGTCATGGTAGTCTCAAAGGTGCATTTTCAGGAGGCAACTGGACTGTCTTGTTTTTCTTTGAAGACGTTTAGCTTCTCATCCAAAAAAGCTTCTTCTGATTGGATGGTGGGGAATGGAAGGTTTTATTCTCCTTGCAGACAGTTGGTCATTTGCATGGATGTGGGTGACCCTGAGGACACAGATAAACCTCCAAGTGGCCTCAATGACTCTCTAAAAGAATGCAAATGACCAACCTGTCTGCAAGAAGTATAAATCCTTCCGTTTCCCACCATCCACTCAGTGCTGAAGAAGCTTCTTGGATGAGAAACAAAACATCTTCAGCAAAGAAAGGAAAAACAAAGTTTAACTGCCTCCTGAAAAAGCACCTTTGGGACATTTATGACTGGTTGCAATATCCCACTGTTACGTGATCAGGTTTTGTGACTTTTTTGCCATTTTCTGACATTGGATAAACTGGATTTAATTCACCTGATGCACTTAACAGCTGTTGTAAAATCAAGTCTGATCACGTGGTGACTGCAACAACTGACGATCAAATTTCCCAGCTGTAAGTCGAGGTCTATAGTACTTGTACATTTTGAAACAGGCAGCATATCCATTTTCTAAGTAAGTAAATGTGGTCCTCCATTCTATGTCCCTTAAAACAAACACATTTGGGTTTGCAAAAACCTGTGGGTTTTTTTTCTTCTCTCGAACAACTGAAGCATCAATTATACTGGGCAAATAATTTTTGACACCTGTATGTATGTATGTATGTCTTTATTTCATCCCAGAGTGACCCTGTTTAAAAATACATATATTTTGCAGAGGCCGGTTCAAAGCTGCAGTGGGCATTCTTTCTGGAGTCACTACATGCCTTGCCTTTGTGAAACCCGCCATTAATAACATCTCCTTGATGACATTAGGACTTCCCTGCAGCGCCCTGCTTATTGCAGAACTTAAAAGGTATGTACCAGACTGACTGAGGCAAAGCAGATAAATTATGTTTAATTCATTTATTTAGATCCCGCCTTTATTATTTTTACAAATAACTCAAGGCGGCAAAAATATCCAACACACCTCCCTCCTCTTATGTTCCACACAACCACAACTTTATGAGGGGAGTTGGGCTGAGTGGAAGGAACAGGCTCAAGGTCATCCAACTGGCTTTCATGGCAGAGGCAGGACTAGAACTCGCAGTCTCCCACTTTGTAACCTGGTACCTTACTCACTAGACCAGGGGTCAGCAACCTGCAGCTCTGGAGCCGCATGTGGCTCTTTCACTCCTCTGCTGCGGTTCCCAGTCACTCAAAATATGTGTCACAATGTGCGACACCTGCTGGCATGCGATTTATCGAGCTTTTCAACCGTTTTATCCATGGTAGGCCAACCATGGATAAAATCCAAGAAAAGAAAAGTTTCAGAAGAAAACAGAACGTTTAATTCAATTACATATGCTAGTTTTGTAGCCGCTCAGGAAATAGTCAGGTACGGGAAGGGGTTTGTGGCTCCCAGTGTGTTCTTTTCTGTGGGAAACGGGTCCAAATGGCTCTTTGAGTGTTTAAGGTTGCAGACCCCTGCACTAGACCAAATATACTCTCCAATGCTGGCACAGTTTGTTCCAGCACAATCTCATCCCATTTCTAGTTGAAAGTTGTCCTTTGGCTTTTTCAGTGGTAGTGTGGTCCTAGGAGAAGTGCTCTTAGTCTCTTCCATCCCCCATCCCCTTTATAAACTTGCTTAATACATAACGTAAGGTGAACTTAGTACCTCCTAGTATAGCACGTGGCCTGAATTCCCTTTTGAGACTTTAGAAGCTCTGATGTTAAATACAAAGAATACTCCCCTAAATACAGAACATGGACTAGATGCCACAACACGGGACAGCCATCACATCAAAATTCAAACCATCTATGGTAAATGTTCAAAAGAGTTCTCATAATTGTAAGTTATGGACCAGTGTAGCGGTGCCATGTAAAGCAGTGGCCCCCAACCTTTTAGGCACCAGGGACCAGTTCAGTGGAGAGAGGTTTTTCTGTGGACGGGAGGGGGCATGGTTTCACATGCTGCCTGCACCCCGCAGATGGGCCTTCGCTTGTTTATATGGTCCAGTTGCTGGCATGCCACGGCCTAGTGCCGGGGTGGGGACCCCAATGTATAGAATACACACATGCAACTAATATAAATCATATATATACAATACCAAACTTAAACCAAAATTGAACTCATGGAAGAAATCTGACAGATTTTCTTCTCACTAAGCAAAAATCATCTTCCTCCAAGTGTTATTGCCGTAATAAAGAGCCTTAGGTGATAGTATATTGGTGCAAAAGGAAGCACAATTCTTCAAATTCACCTTTTTAGATAGAAGGATAAATCCAGTAAGATCAAAAGCTATAACATCTCTTAAAATTGAAATTTGGTTGCTTGAATGTTTCTGGTCAGCTATGGTCCCAAAAGGTAGTGGCTAAATTGCTGTGTGGTTTTTGGGAAGAGCTTAGATCAGTCCATCTTGATTGTTTGGACCCTAACCTGTAGACGTTCCTACCTTTGATATTTCATTTGTGTCAATCAGTAATTCAACTGACTTAACCAAAAACTGTATTTTGATTAATAATCCAGGTTGACTTGGCTTGATTTAAACTTCCACCAGTTTTATTCGTTTACACTATTGCCGATGTAACTCCCAGTTATCACTTTTCTTTCTAGGTGTGACAATGTCCGAGTTTATAAGCTAGGACTGTTTTCTGGCCTGTGGTGGATGTTGGCACTATTTTGTTGGATTAGTGACAAAGTATTTTGCGAGATTTGGTCATCTTTTAATTTTCCCTATTTACACTGTGTATGGTAAGTCTTCATTTTAGTCTCCTTTTTAAAGATTTTCCTTTACTGATGTGTATCTGTTTTCATTGCAATAGCAGCATAGTTTCTTGGTGTGTTTCATACTAAAACCAGATCTTGCGTAAGGTGTTTTTGGTGATTAGTTTGTTCCATGAATCAGTCAAGTTAGATAGCACCAACAAAATAAATTCTGGTAGAAAAATATATTTCTGCTCCCTCATTTGTGTTCTGACAGTGGCATATCAAGATCCGCCAGAATAAGGAAATTGCTGGGCCTCCTTCCATAACTGGAGGCTGATATTTTTGGTTGGAGGTGCTACAGATTTACAGTAGGCGGATCAATGACACAAGATAGGAGAGGGATTACATAAGGGGCAACAATTTTTTACGACTTTAAGACGTTACGATCTGTGGACTTCAACTCCCAGAATTCCCCAACCAGCTATGCTGATTGAGAAATTCTGGGAATTAAAGTCCACAAGTCTCAGAGTTGTCAAGATTGGACACCTCTGGTTTAAACCATTATTCCCCAGCTAAAAATCAATGACTCCAATTTTTATTATCAAATTTCAGAGTCCGAAGACCTTTGAAATCATTAAAAAATAGTCCAGTGGTTCCAGGTGGCCCACAAACCAAAGATTACCACCATTTCTGCTTCAAATCCTGATTTGAACCCTATTTCCCTTAAATCATAGACCCAGTACTCAGAAAAGCAGCTGATTCATATTGTGAGGTCTCAAATCAGCATCTCTGAGAAAGGAAGTTAATTTGCCTTCTTTCCAGAGAGGAAAAAAATTTCCAATGCACATATAAAAGTGTTAACAACTTCCCCTGGGCGCTCTCAGTATCCTTGAGTTGAGCCCTGGGATCCATGCTTGCCTTCACAATGCACACAGTCTCTTCTACGCCTTGTTTCCAGGGTGCCACAGACAGCAGAGCAGTTATTGAACGTTTTCTGCATTGTTGTGTGAGCAGTATAAAAATAAAAAACTTTTACAAAAGCTCTCCATTTCTTGAGAAAGCTTCATAGTTTTCCTTCACTGCAAAAGTCCGTAAATTTGCTACTTCCACTGACCTCAAGCGATGCCCCTCCTTGTGAAACAATGCAGAGAAGAGCAACAAAAATGATTAGGGGGCTGGGAAACTAAAACATACGAAGAGCAGTTATAGGAATTAGGTATGCCTAGTCTAATGAAAAGAAGGACTAGGGGGGACATGATAGCACTCTTCCAATATTTGACGGGCTCTTACAAAGATGGGGGGGGTGTCTAAACTATTTTCCAAAGCACCAAAAGGCAAGACAAGAAACAGTGGATGGAAACTAACCAAGGAAAGAAGCAACTAGAACTAAGGAGAAATTTCCTAACAAAAAAGTTATGGGTGCTCCATCACTGAAAGCTTTCAAAAAAAAAAAAAAAAAAGACTGGATAATCATTTGTCCAAAATGATATAAGGCTGTGATGGCAAACCTATGGCACGCATGCCAGAGGTGGCACGCAGCGCCCTCTCTGTGGGCACGCGAGCTGTCGCCCCAGTTCAGCTCCATCACGCATGTGCGTGCACCTCCCACCAGCCAGTTGGTCTTTGGGTCTGCTGCATAAGAATGGGGGGGCAGGGCGCATGTGGGGGGCTGCACATGCACAGAGATGGGCACTTGGGGGGCATGCGTGCATGCATAGGGACCGCATGCACATTGCCTTTTGGGGGTTTGGGCATGTACGCATGCATTCACGCGTGCACACCCGTGCTTTGGGCACTCGGTCCAGAAAGGGTTAGCCATCACTGATATAGGGTCTCCTACTCTAGCAGGGGGTTGGACTAGAAGACCTCCGAGGTCCCTTCCAAATCTATTATTCTATGTTCTAAGACCTGAAACCGAAGCAAACCTCAGTCCTTTCCCTTCTCTCTTTTCCAGGCACATCCTCATCTGTATTGCAGCTTACCTGGGCTGCGTCTGCTTTGCCTATTTTGATGCTGTCTCCGAGATCCCCGAACAAGGCCCCGTCATCAAGTTCTGGCCCAGTGAGAAGTGGGCATTCATCGGGGTGCCCTACGTCACTCTCCTCTGTGCTCACAAGAAGTCTCCCCTCAAGATTACTTGAAAGGCAACGGAAGTGTCCCGTCCTTTTTACCTGCTGTTTTTCTCCAAAAGGCCTGAATCTCTAGTGGGAAGATTGGCCAAGGGGGGTCCTTGCACAAGCAAAGGACACCTAATGAGGTGGCCAGAGCAGAATCTCCAAAAAAAAAAAAAAAAAAAGTTTGTTCTGAGTGACCTAAGAAATGCCTGAATCTGTACGACGAGGAAGCAAGGAAAGCAGAAAGCCTGTATTTCCACAAGTGCACCTCCCCTCACCCCAAAGTAAAGCAATTTCCCTTCTGTTTTGACTGCCTGTCACACCCTCGGTGGGCAGGGAACTGGGTGACATCTTACCCTGCCACATTAAGCAAGGAAGAATGGAAAAAACGGGTGTGGGTGTCTGCGAGTATGTTGATGGCTGTGTTCTGGTTGGGAAATAATCACCAGATTTATGTATTAAGGATTTAACAGAATTGCTTTGCAGATGTCCCTCCTTTGCTGCTGGTGTATATTTACACATTAATTGAGCAAATGAAATCCCTTTAAACTCTGGGGTCAGTTTAAGAGGGGAACAATCCTTGAGAAGCTGGCTCTCTTCTTAATCCATCAAAATACCATAAACCTATGGCAATGTTGGGTTTTTTTATCCATATATAATAGTTCACTCGTTGGAGACTTGTTTACTACAGTTTAGAAAATAAAGATGTAGAAGAAAAGTCAGTGAAGGAATAAAAATTGTCTGGTTGTAAGGCTTTACTCGGTCTCCAGGCAGTTAAGTCATATTTCAGCTGAGTTCTTGGAAGGAGAGCAATTCAGCAATCATCTACCAGATTTCTGCAAAACAAAAACAAAACCAGTTTATCTCTCAATCTCTATTTTAATTCCATGTTCTTTGCAAGCAAGCAAATGAACTTGGAAAGATTTGAGTTTAATTATCTGTCTGGTGTTTTTTTTTTGTTTTTTGTTTTTTTTGTTTTTTGCCTCTTGTTACCATGACACACTTTTAGGAGTTAGTTATGTAGAGAGCAATCAAGCCTCATTATTCACTTCCATTTTTAAGCAGATGTAACTAAATTTCAAGGGCAGCGAAGAATCAGTGCTTTGGCTTGTGCAGGTGTTTGAAAACTTCTTAAATTGTGCATGAGTTGGGGTGTTTCCCAGATTATGAAATATTTGAACCTTTGTTAAAATACATGTCAGGGATTCAATGAAATCAAAATGGTGCTCGTGGCCATGTGGTTAAAAGTTCAGTCCCCCCCCTTTTTTTTTTGTGATGCAGGAGAAAAAAAAGGGGCTTCGATTGTATACTCACTATTATTATTATTTTTTGACTGACCCTGTAGATGATCCTGCAGTGAGTCCTATGAATTTGGAGCTTTTAACGTCACTTTTTAAAGAATCCTCTCTTTTGTATTTAAATGCTTTCAATTTAAGGTACGGGCTAATATAAGATGAGATGCCCTATAAATAATCGGCCATGGCTTAGTAGTTTGGGTGGAAAAGGAAAATACAGTCTGCAAATAACTTGGTTTATTTTCTAGCATACGCAAAAAACAAAAGCAGGCATTTCTATCCCTGGATACAAAGCCAAGATATAGTTGTAAACAAGAGGGGGAAAACACTTCTTGCATCAAACGTTTCTCAATTGCTGATGGACCAAGCTGGGTAAATATCTGTGCTTGATTGTGGAATTGAATTGGACGTTTCGTTCCTTTCTATTCCATTTGGCTGTGACTGCTCAGTTCCTTGATGCATTGCCAGAAATGTTGCATGGAGCATGAAATAAATGGGGCCAACTTTCCCAGTTAGGAGCCACTGGCTGTGTGGAACTTTTCCAAAGTGAGTTGATTGAGACAGCTTTATCACTGTGGGGAAGCTCTGGACCGGCCTAGTTCCATGCTTGTTTGTGAGTGAGTGCCGCAAGGCTCTGTCAGCACAGCCTAGTCCCCCGTTTTAGGACAAGATAATTCAGTGGTCCCCCTTTGAGCTACAGTGTTTGGTTCCTGCAGTCGAAGAATGGAAGACACATCTGTATTTTTCAAAACCGGGACAGTCTACCTTAGTGAATATCAATAGAAGTTTCCCCCTATGACTTGAGGCACATTTCATTGGCCAACCGGTTACAAAATAAGTGCAGATGAAATCGCAGCCCAGCAATGATACAGTTGTACTTTGCCAGTTCCTCCCCCATTTCTTGCCAGCTGATTACCAGCACAGACCTTAATCCCATACAATTTTGAGTGTTGGGACAAACTCTGAATTCTGAGTGATTTGAGGCAGCTATTTGAGGCCTTTACATTGTTATAGGAGTAGATAGGCAAGGGGTTCACTCTGCTTGTTAGCTAGTTATTGGTATTCTTAAATAATTGCCAGGAGTTCACACCCATTTTGCTGCTAGGTGTTGCAGATTCATTGGGAGGACTCTGAAAAATGCAGCGACCGACAAAAATGGGATGAATATTGTGGAAGGGCAGAAGTTTAAAGGATGATTTCCCCTCCTTTTTTAAACAAAACAACAATTATGGAATTTGTCCCACTGAAAATTGACAGTTGTACGTCAGTAAACCAGCAGCAAAATTTGTAGTGTTCTGGATATTGTAAAATGCGTGCTGAAAGGCCACAGATCACTTTATTTTTATTTTATTTTATTTAAAAAGTTACCTATTTTCCCCTTAGTTTGCAGTTCTCAATTACTATTGCTATCAAGCTTTCGAATCTTGAAATATTTGTTTACAGGGTTACAAGAAAATAAAAAGGAAATCAGTAATACTTCTTATCAAATTACTTTAGCAATTTGGGACACAAGCTTTTGAGTTTGGGAAATAATGTTTTTAGGATTAGATGGTCTCATCAAATTATTTAAGTATTTTCTTAGATGCTCCCGATGTTATTTATCTTGTATCAGCAACATTTTTTAAAAAAAATTACAACTTCTGATAATCATCTACCTACGTTTGATGTGAAGTCAGCATGTGTTTGAAGAACAGCACAAGGCTGTACAGATAATTGGAAAATACGAAAGTGAACATTTACAAAATGTAAAAATTCTTTATTGTATGTGTCTCATTTTGTGGGGGAAATATGGAAAGGATTTTTCTAGTAATCGTGGGGCACTGTTTAGTTAGAGTAACTCTAGTATCCAGTTGTTCAGTTATACCAACAAAAAAGTATTTTCCAGCTCATTCTTGGGGGGGATGTGAATTTTCTTGGCTTTACTTGCAACTGGGGGGTTATTTCTTTCTCTTAAATACTTTTATCTACAGCACGTTCTGTAGTGACATATATTATGCTGAGAATACATTTTCATATGGCTGCTTCATTTGTTTTTTAAAGGTAAGGAGATCCAATCATTCTCAGGTATATAATAATAATGAGTTTGAAAGCATCTGTGCTCTGCTTCTTTCCTTTATACATAATAGTGACAAACTTTCTCTGGGATGTAAACACTCAATTAAGGACTCAAGTTTGGTATCTTGACGATGTTTTAAATTCAGTAAGTTTTTATGCAAAATCCACTCGGTTTTCTGTTGATGAACAAATGACTTCATTCTTCATTGTTGTACTGTAAAAAAGTACTGGTACTTCATTTGAAACATCTTTCTTAAAAGTGAGTTTGAAATACAAGCGATAATCTAGAAAAGTGGTCTCCAGATTTCTTTCATTCTGTACCCTTACCAATAAAACTGTTTTGATCATGCCCTCCCAATATATGTATGTTTATTGATTTATATGATATAGCATGTGATGATGATATCCCTGTTCTTTGTACCAGTATGTACATTATAAAACAGACACTCAGTATATTTTGTATACTCTTAGAATAGATTAATTTCCTACTTTTGGATAAAAATAAATGCAAATAGATATTTTAATATTTTCTTACTGAACCTCAATACATAATTTTGCACACCTCTGGGGTATAGGCATACCTGTTTGGAAACTACAGATGTAGAGAACTGGATATATATGCAATTTCTGTTTTCATCCTCCATGGCTGTTGCCTGATATAAGGCAAAAAAATGATAGTCGATGCTCTCATCATGGAAATATGTTTTGGCAGCCTTCACACCCATATTTAGAGAAAACAGGCAGGGCTACTAAATGGATAAGAAAATATCTTGCACTAAAATTTGATATGTCTTGGAAGAATGATTGTAATAAATGATGAAGCATATTTAGGGTGGGTAATAATTTTATTGTGATTTTTTTTTTTTACAGGATATGGAACTTTGAAGGATTTCTTAAAAGAAGTGGGTTAGCATGTGTAGAACAAATGGAAGGAAATGGTGCCATTTAAAGGCTCTTTAAAGAAAGCAACTTTGAGGGCTAGAAACAGTTTTGTTTGGATACAAAAAAACAAACCCCAAGAAGCTTAAATCTTTTTAATTGTATACTCAAAAATGTATCCTACTGAATTAAATCAAATTTGATATGAATTAAGCGTGTGGTTTGGTTTGAAGATTTCCTTTTTAAAAGCAGTTGGGATAAAATCCAACTCTGCAAATCGATTTTTGCTCAGGTAGTAGAATTTTGTTCGTCTATGGAGAATCTTGGTCGTCCAGGTCATGGTTGTCCCAAAGGTGCTTTTCCAAAAGGCAGCTGGACTTTTTGTTTTTCTTTGAAGACGTTTCGCTTCTCATCCAAGAAGTTTCTTCAGTTCTGGTAATAGAATTTTGTTTCTCTTGCTCCACACAGCCTGGTGGTTGAGAATGTTTGATATCTGCAGAGGGAAAGGCAGGCAGATCTCTATTATAGTAGCTCTTAATTTTGAGTCTGCAGTTGGATTTCATTCCCGTTTTTATATTAATTAAATGTATGTTCTTCCTATCAATATTGAGGGTCTGTTCATGGTGGTATCTGTTGGTAGTATTTGCATTTTTAATGTTAGAACAACTCAAGTAGTGCAGGATCGGAAGATGTGGAGAGACACGGCCCATTGCCAAGAGTCAGAAAGGTCTGAATGAATATGTCAGAGTTCCAAGTAACGCCCCCAACGAAAGAAGACTCCGAAGCCAGAAGTTCCATTTTATTAGAGATGTCATATTGGCACATCTGGGAAAACCTGAATCTGAAAGCTTCCAGGTTTTCCCCAACCAGGAGAAAGAAAGTCCCTGCCCCAGCACCCACCTGTTCATCACATGGTCCAATCAAGGCACCGTCCCAACTGGAGATGCCTCCCAGTCACCCCACTCCAGGTGCAGGGCAGGATGTCTTTGACTCTCAAAGAAAAGAATGTTACTATGGTTAGATATCTCTCTACGCCATACAATCCCCCCTCCCAGTTTTCCACAGCACTAAACGTGGCAGCTCTGAAGATCCAAAGTAAAAGATGTCTTCCAGGACTGACAGAATAATAATCTCTATATTGTCTAGGCACAGAATTTTCAGCATATGGAATTTTAAAGATTTTTTTTCATGTCTTACATCCCCAAAGTTTACCAAATCTCATGTTCCTTATCCAGGCTATTTTTTTTTTCTCTTGTTTTGAAAAGTTTTTGTACTTTGTATTTGTAAACTGTTCAGAGTCCTGGGAATTGGATGGCATATAAATTTAAGAAATTATGATTGGTCACACAGCCAAATATTTAGACTGGATTTGGCATTTTTGTCTACCTATTGAGTCCATCTCAAGGAGTTGGAATAAGCATTTATTTATTTTTGCTAAGGGTTAAACTGGTACAAGTGAAGCTGACTTTTGCAATTGACCAAGGATGATTTCGTCGATGCTAATGGTGTTCAGGTGGTCCTTCAGATGTTTTGGGACTCTACCCAAGGTACATATTAGCATTGGTAGTACAGGGGTTTAAGGCACCCTGTTATTAAGCTGGTTATTAAGACCAGCTGCCTGTAATTACTGCAGGGTTCGTATCTCGCCAAGGCTCAAGGTTGACTCAGCCTTCCATCCTTTCTAAGGTAGGTGAAATGAGGACCCAGTTTGTGGGGGCAATAAGCTGACTTTGTATAAATATACAAAGGGATGAAGGCTATTGCTGAGCACATTGTAAGCCGCCCTGAGTCTTCGGAGAAGGGCGGCATATAAATCAAATTAAAAAAAAATAAATTGGTACTACCTTTGCTTTCTCCTGCCACAGTCATTCTATTTGCAGGTTTTTGTACTTTGTGATTTTCTCCAGTTCTTTATCTTCTTTTCTACAGGTATTTCCATAGGCACTCTCCAGATTTATTTATTTTTTTTGTCTTTCATATTGACAATTGTTAAGTTTGGGGTTTTATGTGGTAGGTGCTTATTTATTTAAATTCTAAAGTCCGAGGGCACTTTAACGTCTTTATTTTCTATTACTTTGTCTATTTTGTGGTCCCACCAGTTCTTGCGTGCAGGCAGATGATATTTCTTGCACATATTCCACTATATTCTTGTTGCTACTTTGTCATGCAGTTGTCTGCAGTCAGTCTGCCCGATCATCTTGCAGCTCATATCTAGCCGGTCCACTGTTTCTTCAGCTTTTTTGCTGAATAATATAAAAATTATATAAAAATTATAAAAATAAGACAGCATTTGCTGTCTTATTATTTGTGGGTAAACAGATTCGCAGTCTAAGAACTGGTGTGACCAATGATTTAAGAATGATTAAGGTAGCATCCCAAGAACATGGGGATGAGGCCTATAATCTTAGACAATAATATTAATGAAATAATGGACTATGGGCTGAGAAAGAAAGAACGTCACAGTTTCGTTTTGGAGATTTTACCTCACTTGAGGTTCAACACGATCTGTAGCCATCTTTTTGGCCACCCTATTTAAATGCTCAAGAGTGAGAGAGTGTGGTTCTCTTCCTATGACCTTGTTAGTGGCAGAGAAATCCTTCTGCTGGAATATCCATTGTTTGTGGGCAATCCTTTGAAAATATGCATTAGTTTGAATTCCTTACTTCTGCCATACATAGCATTTCACCCCCACCTGTCTCTCCCCCCCCCCCATAACCTTGTGGAAGTCTGTTCAGCTGAAAGAGATGGACTGGCCCAGAGACACTCATGGCTGAGAAGGGACCAGAATGTGGGTCTACCAAATTCAAATTCGGCACTTTTTAACTCCTGCTCTAAATTATGCTATGGAACGGAATGGAAACGGAAGTATGGTGCCTTCAGGGTGGACACCTGTTCCCACAACACTGATCTTGTAGATCGGACTCTGGCTGCACAATATCTGGGAGTCAGAAAGGTGAGGATCGCTGAGGGGGAGGCAAGCGTGTGGGGGGAGGTGATGCAATCACGGGACCCCCCCTTCTATTTAGGACTGGAAGGATCAGGCTGTGTTGTCCTTTGTGTGAACCTTGATTGTTCCTTAAGTGCAGGATGTGCTGTTTGATCACCATTTCTGCAACCCAAAAAGACAGACACAGGCTTCAGAAGATAATTAGAACTGCAGAAAAAACAATTACTACCAACCTGCCTTCCATTGAGGACCTGTATACTGCATGAGTCAAAAAGAGGGCTGTGAAAATATTTATAGACCCCTCACATCTTGGACATAAACTGTTTCAACTCCTACCCTCAAAATGACGCTATAGAGCACTGCATACCAGAACAACTAGACACAAGAACAGTTTTTTCCCGAACGCCATCACTCTGCTAAACAAATAATTCCCTCAACACTCAAACTATTCACTAAGGCTGCATTACTAATACTATTAGTCTTCTCACCGTTTCTATCACCCATCTCCCACTATGACTGCATGGCTGTAACATTGCTTGTATCCTTACAATTTATATTGATATTGATTGTTTCCTGATTGCTTATTTGTACCCTATGACTATCATTAAGTGTTGTACCTTATGATTCTTGACGAATGTATATTGTCCTTTTATGTACACCTAGAGCATATGCACCAAAGACAAATTCCTTGTGTGTCCAGTCACACTTGGCCAATAAAGAATTTTATTGTTACAAAATAAGCTTTTGGTGGGACGGGCTGTCTATTGGTGGTCCGTGAAACAGTGCCACACTCACGTTAGTATTCAGATGACCAAAAACTACTGCGTTTCCTGCTGCAGTTCCCTTCTGGCCTCTGTGTGAGAAGGAAGCACTTCATTCCACGAGAGGGCAATGTTGAGCTAAATTTAAACTTTTCAATTCATTTTGCAATGAATGCAACTTAAGAAGCAGCAGAAGCAGCAAAATAGTCCTATACCTATAAGGTACATTTCACATATACCATTCATTTAGCATTTCACATGCAAAAAAAAAAAGGCTAGTTCTCCAAGCAAATTTGTTGGGAAGAGTTTCTGCTTCCTTCTGCCTCTCTTGCCTATTCTCTTTTCGCTCCTCTTCCTGAAAACTCAACTACAGAGAGGTGTCGATCTGAAGAGGATCATGAGGGCAAATTAGGAAACAATTCACACTATTCGGAACTTGTGACTCTCTGCATGTGTATTCTTGCTTGCTTAAATATAGCTTTGTTCTGATATTTTATGGAGTTTCAGAGCCTCTCCAAATTTGAACACTACCTAATCCTGAAGCTAATGACTGAATGGAAGGTATCCACATTCTATTTACTGTAATGATCAATGACAAAATGAGCGAACTGGTTTTTTGTATAGAAGGAACTGATTTTTCTGTACTGATTTAACATCATTTGCAAAATGATGTTTTTGCCCTTCTATAAATGGCTGAAAGTAATGTAAGTTGCATCGGTTTTGATGGTGGGATGACAGCCAAAGATATGTAAAAGCAATTCCGGGCTTTTTATTGTCCTATTTTAGAATAGATTTTAATAGGGTCAGCAAATGAAATGCACTTTGCAGGAAGAGCTGAAAAGTGCAAGTCAACTCTTTCTGAAAGAATGTAGATCTGACAGGTCCATTTCTTTCAGTGAAGTTATGACAATGAATATAATAGGTGAGCATTTAATCCCCCCTTTTTTTAAAGCTGAAATCCCATCTCTATGTACTTGGGAGATAACACCTCTGATTTAGGAGGATATATATATATATATTGCATTCACTAAGGGCATTGCTCTGATCTATATTAGCATAACATTGTTAAGTAACACCAGCTGCCTGCAATTACTGCAAGTTCAAATCTTACCAGGCTCAAGGTTGACTCAGCCTTCCATCCTTTCGAGGTAGGTAAAATGAGGACCCGGTTTGTGGGGGCAATAAGCTGACTTTGTATAAAAAAGAACACTGCTTGGGGGCCCCCCGAAAGCCCTACTAAGCAGGTATATACAAAAGTATGAAGGCTGTTGCTTAATGCATTGTAAGCCGCCTTGAGTCTCCGGAAAAGGGCATCATATAAATCGAACCAATAAACAAACAAACAAACAAACATTTACATATGAATAACACCGGAGGAGTGAAGCATTCTGCGCTATAAGATAATGCACATACAGTAGATCCCAGCGTTATTTAGCCAAAAAGTGGTAAGTAATATTAGCGAGATAGAGCAGTTTGTTCCAAAGTTGGCACCTGTCACTCACAGATAATGTAGCTGTCTGACAAATACGTAGTTCTGGAATGGGCCGACATGCCCCCTAAAGCATATCTAAATCACCCCATGCTGAAAGGCCTGAATAAATGGAATGTAGCTTTTTGTTTCCCAACAAATCCTCTCCCGTGTAATCCCATTTATGCAATCGCACAATTGCCGCAAACTAGACAGCCTTTCATTCTGCCAGGAGTCATTAGAGAGATGGGCTTGCCCACTAGATTAGTTCTGATTTGCTGGCTAGTCCCGAAACAGCAGAAACGGACAAAGCAACCATCTCTTTCTTCCAAAGGAGATGGTTTTCGGTTGTCCTTTGTCTTCTACAAAAACCAGGGAGGAAACCCAACAAAAGATCAAGTGAGGCAAGCTGGCCTGACTATCAACATCCAACCGGGTAGCCCAGATGGCTCCTCTCCAAGCACGGTCTCTGCAATGTACTTTGAACATGTGCTCTCAGACGCAAGTGGATATTAAGCAGTTAGTTTAGTTCGACGACAAATTTTACTTGGAACGTTTTCTGTGGTGGCCTTCCACTGATTTTTTTTCATATCAAAAACAAGATCTATTACTGAGATGGCGAACCTATGGCATGTGTGCCAGAGACGGCACGCAGCGCCCTCTCTGATGGCACACGAGCCATCGCCCCAGTTCAGTTCTGCTGCGCATGCGCACGTGCCTCCCACCGGCCAGCTGGTCTTTCGGTCTCTGCCGCGCATGCATGGGGGGTGGGGGGGCATGCGTGGGGGGCACGCATACATGCGTGGAGGGGCGGGGTGCATGCAGGAAGCCGTGTGTGCATATGCAGGGGTGGGGTGCATGTGGGGGCGTGCGTGCATGTGCAGAGGTGGGGGGTGCATGTGCGGGGGCCATGGGTGCATTGCATTTTGGGGGTTCAGGTGCGCGCGCTTTGGCCACTCGGTCCAGAAAAGGTTAGCCATCACTCATCTATTTTATAGCTAATGATTTGACTATGTTCTTGCTTTAATAAGGGAGTTTCTTATTAAAAATTTCCCCATGTTCAAGATTACTTGGTTTCCTGCCTGACACTTGGAAAGGAAACTTGGTTTTCTGCCAGAGCCAGGGGTTGGACTAGAAGACCTCCAAGGTCCCTTCCCAACTCTTGTTATTTTGTTACTCAGCTATACAGCTAGCTTTTGTTTCAGCATTGGCACATACGTTTCTTGAGTTCTGCATTTCTAAGTTTGGGGCAGGGAACTGCAAAGTATCTGCCTTTCTGATTTTTCTCCTTTTGTGCTGACCTGGAGAAATGGGTCCTTGGTAGAAGGACTCCAAATTCAGCTAAACAGACTGGAAGGCTCCAGGATGAATCTTAAAAAGGCTTGGATGAAGAAGTCTGAGGGGTCTCTCTGAGCTTGGTTGTTTTCTTGCTGATGTTTCATTACCAACCAGGTAATGTCCTCAGCCTGTGAGATTTTATATTATTTTCCCAACTCATTTAAAACAAATGGTGTTTGTTTATTTTTTAAATAAACATTTCCAGTTGGACAACTCCCTTGTTCTAGGACAGGGATGTCAAACTCATGTTGTCATGTCATCATGTGACATATCGTGACTTCCCCCGCCTTCGCTAAACTGGGGATGGGCATGGCCAGCGCATGACACATCTGGTCCGTGGCCTGCAAGTTTGACACTCCTCTTGTAGGACATAGTGGAAAATGGAATTCAATATTCTGGACACCCCAGGGTAATCTATGAATGAAGCAGGCCTGTAGAGAGGACTCCCATACGTGACAGATAGATTTCACTTAACCATTGCTCTGTTTAATGACTATGCAAAGTTGTGAAGGCACTGAAAAATTAATTTTACAACCAGTTCTGACACTTATGACTGTCACAGCCCATCTATGCTCATGCGATTGACATTTGTCAATCAGTTACGTTGCAACTGAGAGGCATTTATCCTTATTGCAGTGTCCCGTGGTCACATCATTGTTTATTTGCACATTTCACATTCTGGCTTCTGACAAGCAAAGTCAATTGAGAAGCAGGCAATAAAAGTCTCGTTTAATAATTTGTAGTGATTTGCTTCACAATAGTGGCAGAACTGATATTGTAAGCCCATCATGATTTGACATTTCATTTGGCGACTGGGTCGCTAAGTGTCACAGTTGCTGGTCCTAATTGTCGCAAAGGGAGGACTCTGTACAATTTCATCACGTACGGACAAAAGTGTAGCAGTGAGGACCAAGGTTCCTGCCTAAGTGAGGAACTCTCTGAAAATATTTGAAGCTGTTACTTGAGTGCTTTGGGTACCATTCTTTTTTCAGAGTAAAAGGTAAAGGTTCCCCTCGCACATACATGCTAGTCGTTCCCAACTCTAGGGGGCGGTGCTCATCTCCGTTTCAAAGCCGAAGAGCCAGCGCTGTCCGAAGACGTCTCCATGGTCATGTGGCCGGCATGACTGAATGCCGAGGGTGCACGGAATGCTGTTACCTTCCCAGCAAAGGTGGTCCCTATTTTTCTATTTGCATTTTTTACATGCTTTTGAACTGCTAGGTTGGCAGAAGCTGGGACAAGTAACGGGAGCTCAACCCTTTACGTGGCACTAGGGATTCGAACCGCTGAACTGCCGACCTTTCAATCAACAACCTCAGTGTCTTAGCCACTGAGCTACCGTGTCCCTTAGTGTTAGTGTTATATTAACACATAGCTAATAGCAAAATTACAATATAAAGCTCCAGGTCAAGAGTTGGATACTGTTTAGTAGTCTTTGGCTAGCCATACTTAAAAGTAACAGTAGACCTCAACTTACAACCAGAATTGAGCCCAACATTTATGTTGTTTACTAAGTCTGCTGTGTTCTGCCACACTAATCAATCCAGCCTTATTAAAAAGTAGCAGAAAACGGAATATTAGGTATATTTTAGTGAAAAGAACAGACGAAATCCAATGCTTCAAGGTAGTCCCGAAGTTTCCGAAATAAAATAAGGTTTTAAAAATTATGTTAACTTTAGTCACAAATAACATAATTACATCCACAATGCAGTGCAGAACAGCTGTTTCAACACATCTGGTGAGTGCTAAATCAGGTCAGGTGCTATCGGTCCAAAATGCATATATGCCAAAGTGAAAAAGCACATGGCTAGGAAATAAATAAAAAGTGGATGATTCACTGACACATGATGGTTTGACCCAATTGTCTGTGCCACGTGAACTGAGCTTGGTGTTAGCGTTCTTTCTGAATCTGCAATGGGCTTTTAGGTTTTGCACACATTGGACTTTGCAGCATAAGCTTGGAGTACATTGTATATCCTTGTCCCAAAGGTGCTTTTTTTCAAGAGGCAACTGGACTTTCTGGTTTTTCTTTGAAGACGCTTCTCATCCAAGAAGCTTCTGCACTTGTGAAGAAGCTTCTTGAATGAGAAGCGAAATGTCTTCAAAGAAAAACCAGAAAGTCCAGTTGCCTCTTGAAAAAAGCACCTATGGGACAACCATGACTTGGATGGCTGAGAATCTCCATAGACATTATATATCCTTGTTTCCAGATATTTGAAATGGTAGGATTCATACCATACAGTAGAGCTGGACGGGACCTTGGAGGTCTTCTGATCTAGCCCCCTGCTCAAGCAGGAGAACTAGAGGTAGGGTTCAGCAGGTTCTGACCAGTCCTGGAGAACCGGTAGCGGAAATTTTGAGTAGTTCAGAGAACCGGTAGTAAAAATTCTGACTGGCCCCGCCCCTATCTATTCTCTGCCTCCCAAGTCCCAGCTGATCAGGAGGAAATGGAGATTTTGCAGTAACCTTCCCTTGGAGTGGGGAGGGAATGGAGATTTTACAGTATCCTTCCCCTGGATTAGGGAGGGAATGGAGAATCTCACCAAGCTCAAGATTGACTCAGCCTTCCATCCTTCCGAGGTAGGTAAATTGAGGACCCAGATTGTGGGGGCAATAAACTGACTTTGTAGAAACACCGCTTATGGGGGGCCAAAAGCCCTAATAAGCAGGTATATACAAAAGAATGAAGGCTATTGCTATAAATGCATTGTAAGCCGCCCTGAGTCTTCGGAGGAGGGCGGCATATAAATTGAACAAACAAACAAACAAACAAACAAATAAATAAATAAATTTACAGTATCCTTCCCCTGCCACGCCCACCAAGCCATGCCCACCAAACTACACCACACCCACCAAGCCACACCCACAGAACTGGTCGTAAAAAATATTAAAACCCACCACTGAGGAGAACCTATGCCATTTCAGACAAGTGACTGTCCAAGCCTCTTCTTAAAGCCTCCAGTGACGAAGCACCTACAACTTCTAGAGGCAAGCTGTTCCACTGGCGAATTGTTCTGTCAGGAAATTTCTCCTTAATTCCAGGCTGCTTCTCTCTTCGATCAGTTTCCAACCATTGTTTCTTGTCCTGCCTTCTGGCGCTTTGGAGAATAACTTGACTTCCTCTTCTTTGTGGCAGCCCCTCAAATACAGGAACACTGCTATCATGTCACCCTTAATTCTTCTTTTCTCTAGACTAGCCAAACCCAAATCCTGCAGCCGTTCTTCATATGGTTTAGTCTTGTGACTGCTTTTCACAGGTCTGGAAGTCAGAAATCTGGGTTATAAGCAGTGGTGGGATTCAAGTAATTTAACAACCGGTTCTCTGCCCTAATGATTTCTTCCAACAACCAGTTTGCCAAACTGCTCCAAAAGTTAAGAACCGGTTCTCCCGAAGTGGTGCGAACCGGCTGAATCCCACTATTGGTTATAAGGGCTACTTTTAAATACATAGAAGTAAGGTAATCAAGTCTTTTAGTGCAAGGGTCCCCAATCCCTGGTCCATGGACTAGCATCAGTCTGTGGCATGCCAGAAACCGGGCCGTTCAAACAAGCGAAGCCCCATCCATGGGATTGCAGGCAGCACATGAAACCACACCCCCACCGGTCCATGGATAAACCTCTTTCCATGGAACCGTTCCCTGGTGCCCAAAAGGTTGGGGGGGAGGGTGCTGTTTCAGTGTATGGTAAGAAATATAACTATTGTCTATTTAGGATAGAAAAAATTAAGCAGATTTTTCGCTAGTGACTGAAACTAGCAACCCAGCAACCTAAACTGATGATGATTTGAGCAATGGGAATACTTAAAATTTTGCCCTTGGATTATTGTAGCATGTACTGCTGGTTACAGATTTTTTTTTTGTAGAAAAGAAAAACAAACATAAAAATAACTACTAAGAAAGCTAAAAGACGTCAGAGTTTGCAAGACAGCTCACACTTCCAAATTAAATTTCACAACTGCAAATATTATTAGCTTCCGCAATGTAATAAAATGTATGCTCGAAATAATTTGGAGCCTTTGGGATACAGGTAGTCCTCGACTTACAACCCTTTGTACAACGAACCTTTTGATCATGTGGGTCAAAAGGTCCCGGGATCACCTTTTGCAACCTTTTGACCAGCGAAGTCAACGGGGAGGGCAGATTCACTTTACAACCATGTTTACTAACACAACAGTGCAGTGAATCACTTTAACAAGTGTGATAAGAAAGGTCGTAAAATGAGGCAATCCTCATTTAACAACTGTCTCACTTAGCGATAGAAATTTTGGGCTCAATTGTGGTTATAGGTTGAGGACTATCTGTATTACTTCGTATAGTGAAGCATGTTGCAGGCTTTGGGAGAGATTTAAGGAGGTCCAAAACTGCAACGGCAGGACTTTGCTGAACTGTACAACTGTCAGCAAACTGCAGAAAATGCAGTTCTAAGTCCTCCCTGAAACTCACTTGGTTCTTCAAGAATCACTTCCCTGTCTATAGCTGCTTGTAGAATACAAGAGTTCCTTGCTACCTTGTTCCGTTCAGTAACAGGTTTGAGCTGAGGAGATTCTGTGGCCGTCCTCCACCTTCTTGGAAGGTTTTGGGTAGGGTGCCTGTCATGAAATAAGCCTAATGACAGCCGATGTTAAGGCCATCTTATGCTAATTATGCTATTTTTGTTTGCCGTCTTATGCTAATGAGCTATTTTTGTTGGGTGGCAAGGACAATGATTGGCTCACCAGAGGGAGGCATAAAGTCCAACCCAACCAGTTGTTTATCTGGAACTGCAGACCTTTGAAAATGGCATAATATTCCCCATGAGCCTAAATCTCTCCCTCTCTCTCTCCCACTCCCTTTCTCTCTCTCCTTCCCTCCCTCCCTCCCTCCCCCCCTCTCTCCTGAGCATCAACTCAGGGGATGTTTCTGGACTGTCTTGATTTAGAGAGCACAGTTCCGTTCTGGCTGCTAAGCGGCTTTTATCTAAAAATATCAAGGGCCAACTTGGCGATTGGTAATTGGTCCTCTGCAAATTTCAATCTTCTCTACGTTCTCCAGCATGACCTAAAAGTGGAGGGCAGAATTGCATGCTACAAAAATTGCAGGTGCCTTCTGCAAAAGCCAGCCACCTCACATCTTCCTCCCTCCTTCTCTCCTTCCCCTCCCTCCCTCCCATTACCATTCCGTTTGAACTGAGACAAGGAAAAGGGAAAAAAAAACAGCACCACCAAAGCCTTGTTTAAATCATTCCCTTTAAAAAAAAAAAGTATTCATTTATTTATTGTACTTAAAAGGTTTTAAGTTATACAGAGCGCCTGATGAGACACAGTTGCCAGGAATACAGAGCAGGAGTGTGGAAAAACTGTATGCAAACCACAATGATTAAAATCCAGCATTTATAGCCATACATTCAATAAGATGGTAATATATTTATATACCAAGCTTTTTTTTTTTTACAACCCTGTTTCATGGTAAAAAATAGTAATTCTATCGTACTATTTTCATACAATATCTAACAATAAACACACATAATAAAATCAGTATCAGGGGATAGCATACATTTTGTTATTTTAAGATATTAACCAAGAATCCATAGCTTCAAATAAATATTTTCCCTTAAAGTAAATTCCCTTGGGCTTTAAGATTGTCATTTTCAATGTTTCATCACACACCTCTTTATTGACCCCGTGAAGTGATCCTTCTAATGAAATCAACAGGCTATTTGTTTGGGAGCAGTCTACTAATTTTAAGAGCGGAGATGCAATGCCTTAAATTATTTTCACAGTGATTAAAGATGACCCCTGCTGGTTCTGAAAAAAACACATTTATTTGAAGCACTAGACTAAATTCAAAAGTAAAATAGTTCAAATTACGTTGCTTCTCTATACTCAAAATATAACAACGAGAAATTGATTGTGCATGCAGAGATTTTTTTTCTCTGACAACACAGATTATTATTCCAGCCCAAATTCTGGAATAATATAAATGTGTGTGTATATGTGTGTGTATGGATGCATGTATGCTTTCAACTGGGATGCAAGCAGTTTTATTCAAACTAAAAAAATCAGTGATATTTGGGGATTGCTCATGGAAGCTTTTCAGAAAATCTCTTTAAAAAATAGATGTTCTTATTTGATTCAGCAAGGCAGTTAAAAAACAACTGTATATATAGATTGTCTTAGTCTGACTTCTTAAATTAGTTAAAATTAAACCTAGACTTTGGATGTCCGACACTGCAATTGATGCAAAGTAAATTCTTCTTTGCTTATTACTTAAATGTAATGTAATGATGCACAGGATTATGACCTAACACTGAGTTAATCACCAATAATAATTCATGTATTCTGGAACGTTAGAGCAGTGGGAACTGTTCAAACTCATTATAGCATTTCAAAGGGCCTCATTAACAAATGCTACATACACTCCAGGTGCAGAATATCTCATGTTCGGTTTCCATCATGCTATTTAAAGGATGTCAGATTGTGTTTGCCCTCCCAGGAAACACAGCCAGATGAACTAATTCTACTTTATTGTAAGGCTACGTTAACAGAATCTTGCAAGCCAGAGAATACAAGCATCCTGCCGCCACATTTAACGGCTCGATCTGTTAGGATGGGTGGGTCCTTTCTAAGTTTCTTTCTCTGACCGTTAAGACCCTGGGGACTCCTGCCTCTCTTCTCTGATAGTTTCCTAGGCAGCATCTCTTTCCCTCACCTTCCAAGGTCATCCACATAGGACATATCACAAAGATCCTTCCTTAGGAATACTAGGTGTAACTCACTATCTCTCATGTAAATTGTTGGTGGGAATAATATATATATATATAATTATATATATATATATATATATATATATATATATATATATATATATATATATATATATATATATATATATATATATATATATATATATATATATATATAGCTTTAATTTATATGCCGCCCTTCTCCAGAGACTCAGGGCAGTTTACAATGCGTTAAGCAATAGTCTTCATACTTTTGTATATTTATACAAAGTCATCTTATTGCCCCCAAAATCTGGGTCCTCATTTTACCTACCTTTGAAAGGATAGAAGGCTGAGTCAACCTTGAGCCTGGTGAGATTTGAACTTGCAGTAATTGCAAGCAGCAGATGTTAATAACAGTGCTTTAGTCCACTGTGCTACCAAGGCTCTTATTGAACTACAGTTCTTCTTTCATTAATGTTTCTTAATGGCTTGAGGAAGAGTAAAGGATTCTAGGCACACGGAGTGGGAGAACTTACATGCCCTGAAGAATTTAACTGAATAACTCAAGTTAATTTCCAGGGAGTGGGGACAATTGCTTGGAATTGCTAAAGTCAGGTTGCACTGACCATGTTTCTTTATTACCATTGGACACTGAGAGCTCTCTTCCCAGAATTTCACTAAATAAATGCGTATTTTCCTTTTGACAAAAAAAAAAGGCCTAGGTAAAACACGATAAATTCATGATATTGGCATTGCTGGATAACAATGTGCCCCTCTCTCAACATTGGGGCAGCACCAAGTTAGAAGCTAGGCAAGTGGCTCTTTGCGAAGTCTGCTTAGCTTCTCAGATCAGCCAAAGGCAGCCGAGGATGGTCACCAATTCAGGATTAAAACCAAGGAGGAGGTGGCAAATGTTCAATCAAATAAATAAGCAGCAAATAAGGAAGTAAATAATTCTGGAGCGAGAGTTTGCACGCCTGTATTATCTCCATGACAGTTGTGTATCTGGGCAATAGATGTGCCAGTTTTAAGTCCCTACTCAACTGTTTGGTTTCAGGACTTTTAGTTCTTCAGGAAAGTATCCCTCGAAACAGCTAGGAATATCAAAGCCATAGAAACTAAGCAATGGAAGGAACAGCATTTAATGAAGGACAGCTCTCCTACATGGAGACTCTAGCAATATGTTGGAGCTGTTTGTTCCTGGAAAGGTTTCCTGCCTCTTCCAAATGCCAGTGTTCCTTTCGGTAGAACCACCCACCCCACAGCTTCCTGCACAGTTGTCTCCACAAATGGTGTTTTTGCAAAGCTCACTGATTTGCCAATGTGCCCTGTTTCTCCAGCCTTCCTTTCTATGACATACAGCCCACATTCTTAGTCATCACCATCTTCTTGCTTCTGAAGTTCCTCCTGGTTGTGTGTGAATTTTCACCCATAAGAAATTAAAGCCTTTGGCTTCTAGCCATGGAAGCTACTTATATTCTGCACATTTTTTTCATGGTAGGCATAAATGTGCAGCAGAACTCACCACAGCTATGGAATAAAAAACACTATAGGTGTATAGGTGTGTGTGGGGGTATATCTATATGCTTACAGCAACAGTAATGTTATGTTCATTAGTAAATGTGGTTCTTTCATCAGCCAAGGGGGCTCCTGGAAACCTATTTTGCTCTATTTGCGCTGTCTAGCTTAAAACTGGATTTCTTTCTTTCTTTTTTTTACCAGTGCCTTAACTAAAGAGTAAATCAGAAGTGAGATTCATATATTTGATGGGGCTTGCTCCCAGGTCAGCACGATTAGGCTGCTGCCAGCATTGCCTCACAGAGAAAAACCTGTGAGTAAAATTCTAAGATTTTCTTACTGATTCATTGCTTGAAATAAAAATTTTACATGAGAAAAAGTTATTTGAAAGTCTTGAGATTCTAAATGGGGTTGACCAAGTCATGCTAGAATTCAAGAAGTTGTTTAAAGCAGTGGTGAAATCCAATTTTTTTTACTACCGGTTCTGTGGGCGTGGCTTGTTGGGCGTGGTGTGGCTTGTTGGGCGTGGCTTGTTGGGCATGGCAGGGGAAGGATACTGCAAAATCTCCATTCCACCCCACTCCAGGGGAAGGATACTGCAAAAATCCCCATTCCTGGGGGAAGGATATTGCAAAATCTCCATTCCTACCTCACTCTGGGGCCAGACAGAGGTGGTATTTGCCAGTTCTCTGACCTGCTCAAAATTTCCGCTACCGGTTCTCCAGAACCTGTCAGAACCTGGTTTAAAGATGTCCAAAAGAGTTTTCATCTGGCATTTGTGGCTGTAGTATGAGAAGCCTAACCAGATGCTAGTTCCATTAGTTATTTAACTCCTAGCCTAAATATTTATATACAACATAAAGATACTTCTTTTGTGCATTCAGACAGATGTTGAGGGAGAAAAGGATCTAGGTAAATCTTAAATATCGGGGGGAGTGGGGGTGGAAACTAGCATGCCTATGATGAGGCATGCATTTAAATACACTGCCAGTAAGAAGAAGGCATACAATTTCAGGTTACAGTTCTGGGGCTTATGATGAACAAATAGAGAATCCTTTTCTTTTATTAACCACGGCTGCCTTAGGCTTCACATTAAGCAAATCAGCATATGCTTAAGCATGGCTTAGGCTGGATTTGCACAAACACAATAAGCTATCAACCACGGCTGATTTCACACATCATGGTAAGCCAAAACCAGATAAAACTCATCATAACTCATCTCTACCAGGCATTATAAGAATATCTAAGATGTAAGATTTCCTGATAGCTCTGTTGAATATCTACATAAGGCTGCTGGGGAGCTTATCCATTGGTTTTTCATCAGGCGTCTTCAGAGCGCTGGTGATTCAGTTGTACATCTCAAATATCCAGATAACTATAGGTGCTGATTATCACCTATCCCTTTATGGCATAAGGGTTGATTATTTGAGAGGCCATCCTTCTTTTATAGTGTCCACTTGTCTTCTACAATCAGACAGCATACACGATGAGCCACCAATTAGGTAACATCATCCAAAAAGACACATAGCGTCTACCCTGTGAAATAAGGTTCCCCTAGAAATTTGTATGGCCCCACACTGACCCTACTGAAAGACGAATTTAAACCTTGGCCTGTGCCTCAGGCCTTGGACTGGGGTGGCTGTGGAGCCCTTTGAGGGATGTTCATTCAGATGGTGCTGAAGTTCTTTTTCTGGACATTTATTTTAATTGTTTCATGTAATAAGATGCCCAAGGTTGGGATGGAGTTATCTTATTCCATTCATCAGTCAATCAATCAATCAACAAATCAATCAGTCAGTTCAGCTATTATACCCACCCAAGGAAAAGACAGCAGATTGTTACAATAATTATTGTGGTAACTTTCTTAATTATTTCAACATCCACAATTTTTTTTTTTTTTAAAAAATACATACTTGTTTCAGATACACTTATTTTTCTAAGAAGTACCTAGATGTTGCTATCCACATATTTATACATGGAATACAATGAAAGATTTTTAAAAAGTGCTGTAGAGAACGAAAGTGCAAGTACAAGACAAAATAGCAAAAACGTTGAAGCAATTTTCCAAAGATGTGAGGTGCCAAATTTCTATAATGCCTGGGTGGACCTAATACATGATGAGCACTGGTGATGGATGGGTGACTCATAGGAATTGTACTACATTTTAACAAGATCAAGAATATAGCACAGACAACTGTTGCACTTCGTTTGCAGATAGTTGCTGTTTCAGCCATTCTAGTTAATGCAAGATCATAGAAACACCAAACCTTATTTGGTCTTCTATGATGCTGGAAGTGCTCCTCTTTCTGATGTTTCTAGAGGAGCAGAACAGAATTTTATTTGTTGATCTAACAATCAGAGCTGCATTCAACACTTTCCAGCAGCCTTGGAAAATTCTAATTTCAGTTCAGCAGTTCCACTTTCCCACACGTTTCCAAAGCGTTAGAGACAATAAAAATGGAACCGCAAAGCTTTTGCAAGTAACAAAAGAAAATAAACCCACAGAATACATTCAGTTTTGCTTCTGGCACTCGCTCACCCAGCAGTTTTAAAATTCTATTTTCAAAGCTACATAGTCTCTTAGGGATGACAAAGCAAACAGTATTTTAAATGATTTAGTATTATTACAGTATTGCTGCACTTAGTAGCTGTAGAAGAGACATCAAAATCCTTAAATGAAGGTTTTCTCAGTAAGCATCTCAGATGTTCTTCCGATACGATCCGGCTATATATAGAGAGAACCAACTGCAGAACAACAGAGGCCTTTCCAGCAAGCCCTAACCAGTCAGCAAATATCTGTAAGGCTAAAGCTTACAGATGAAGGCAGGCAGGAACATCGCTTGATCTTCTGATCTCTCATGATGTGCAAACTCATTATTTTACAAACTGCTGAAAAGGATTGTACATGTGGCAGTACAAAACCTCTCTCATCTGATGTGGGAAAGTTCCTTTTTCTTCTATACATAGTCATATGTTACAGCAATACAATGTCATCTGAAAATATGTGAACATATTCAAATTTTAATCCACTCGGGATGCTTTAATTGTAAATATGTCTTTTATCTTTATGAACTGCTGAGGATAGGTGATAGATAGATAGAAGATATGTAGATTTAGATGATAGATAATAAATAAATCTCATCCTTGTAATTTGTGAGTAATGTTACCAGAGCCACCACAATAACCTTGTTGGTTACCATTTCTCAGATGCTGGAAAGCCAATTCAGCTTGCATTAACTCAGTTCTATAATTCTTCCTGAGTCTCAAATGTGTGACGTAAAAACCACATCTTTCCACAACTTCTCTTGTTTGTCATATTGCTTCTGCTGCCGATACTGAGTAACTCTTCTATCAGCTTAAAATGAATATGTACAATCCTAAATAGGAATTGCTGTTTCCAAAGATAGATAATATTCTTTCTATTTATAGATGCAGCTCTCTCTTTTTGATATACTTATATCTGTAATATATATATATATATATATATATATATATATTACAGACAGATTGAAAGACGTGCATGGAACTAGATCCTAAACAGAGCCCATGCAAGAAGCTAAATATATTCTTAAACAACAGATGTACCATACCTCCAACAAATAAGCAGTGAAAGCTTCTTGGAGCATATTTAAAGCTGTGAGTTTTCACTCGGAGCATCATTTTTGTTCGGTGGCAGCTACTGCATCAGTTGCATTTGTCCATGCGTAATTTCAGTTCCTCTTTTTTTCTATTGTTTTAAGTTGGGCAGTTCTAAAGATACAGTTTGTTTTTATTTTTTCCCCCTTCAGTTGTTGTCTGTTTGACTGTTGTTCCCAAAGGAGTATTTCCTTCCTATTAGATGGACACGGGGCACACAATAATCCTGTCTTCCAGAAGGACGCTGACAATCAGGAATATAAAATAGAGTCCGAACATGGTGAAACCTAGGAATTTGTTCATCTTCCATTTGCAGAATGCAATAGAGAGGATGACAAAGAGAAGCATGATGAAGAGAAGAACAATAGCACAGAATAACCCATTGCTGCTCACTTCCACTGGGGAGAAGTTGTTAATTACAGCAAAAATGAACCATGGCAGAGGAAGGCTGTTGAAGAAAAAAAAAAAAGCAGTATAACTAGAAGGATAATTACAATATGTTTGCAGCAGATGGGTTAAAATGATATTTCTACAGTACCTCTAGAAAAGCATTAAAATGATCAACTTTCTTATTCTTAAGGATTATCCTCGACGCTAAATAGCTGTTGAGTACTGGGAGGTAGAAGCGTATTTCAATGCAATTTCTATTATGGTGGTTAGGCAATACAATAAGGTCATCCTTGTCTGAAGCAAGGGTAGGAAATATGCAGCCTTTCAGATAAACTATAATTCCCAGCAGCTTTATGGTTTACCCTATGTGTGTGTATATATCATATCAACAGTATAAAATACCACATAAAACATTAAAACAATAAATAAGAACTATACATTTAAAAATTCAGATAAAATTTGATAATGGAACCATAATGGAAAGGAAAAGAACAAAATGTACAAATAGAGAAGGTGGGGGATCTGGGTAATTCATTAACTATTCCCCCTCTCCTTCTCTCTCCCTCCCTCCCTCTCCATAACAAGAAGAAAGACTAAAATATGGGATAGCTCTTTCAGAATTTGAGAACACCATTCTTCTGAAGCAGAGATAAGGCATTAACATTTTACCATGACTTGATTAATATTTAAATAAATTTCTAAGAGACGAATGAAATAGCCCTAGTCTGTTACGGCTTTCTTTAACAGCCACTTCGAGGGGCTATAGCAGGTCCTGAATGAAGTCCTGGGGATACCACACTCATATAACACATCTGTTGTGCTGCTTATCATCTGTAAGTGCTTGGATATTAGTCGGATTGCTTGTTTCCAACTGATTCTTCTATTTTGTAAGAACCAATAGGGCTGGAATGCTTTGGATCCAGGTGTGGGCTTTAAAAATTTTAGCAAGGGGTTCTCTGCCCAGTTCCTGGGTGGGCGTGGCCATAGTGGGCATGGCCTAGTCAGCCTCCTGCACCATGGCGGGTTTGAGGTTTGCCCTCCCCGGGCTCCGGAGGCTTCTTTTGAGCCTCCGGGAGGGTGAAAATGGCCTACCCAGGTTCCACAGACTCTCTGGAGGCCCGTTTCCAGCCTTCCAGAACTTCCATTAGGCCCATTTTTTTGCCCTCCCCAAACCTCTGTACATGCCCTGCACTTACCTGCATCCAAAATGGGCCATGTGGGGACTTCTGGGAGGGGCAGAATAGGCGGAGCCAGCCAGGAGTGGGGTTTGGGGGTTCTCCAAACTGCACAGAATCTTAGCTAGAGGTTCTCCTGAACACCTGCGAACTCCCAGCAGCCCACCCCTGTTTGGATTCTATCTACTAAACAGTGTCAATTTGCTCAGTCCAGGAAATGGGCCTTATTTGTTGCTGAACTTGAATGACACTCTCCTAGGGTCTGCAAAGACCTGATCCTGACTATGTTCAAAAGAATCTTGAAGACCTTTCTCTTTACCCGGCTACTGAAATAGGAGGCTGTGTCTTCCCACCATTGAAATTGGATTGTTTTGTGTGAAATTGTGCTGTTTTCTTCCAATGATAGCCATTTGTTGGGAGAAGCAAATAGAATGTAATGATCAAAATTCGACCATGGAGAAGAATAATTTATAGAAGCCAGCAGCCTGAAGAGATATGGAAGCCAGCTTTGAAATCCAATAAGGATTGAAGGATAGCAACCAGAGATAAGAAAGGTAACTGCTGTACAACAAGCCATGTGTGATTTAGCAACCTAACCTTCAACGAAAGAACAGTTGAGGTAATGCAAGATAGAATACAACTAACAGAGAATAAAAGGCAACGCTATATAGAATTCTGTCAGATCTCCAGTTGGCATGCTTCCATCACATCTGCTGAGCACTCACGTCTTCCCCAACTCTGTGCATTAACACTTTTGTAGCTGAGCAAGAGCACAAGAGAGCGAGTTTATATTTCTCAGTGTGTAAAGCTCAAGCAGCTGTAATTACTAAAGTTCATGTAGGTTAGCAGAGATTCTCAGTATGGTGTGCATTCCCTTGTGTGTTTCCTTATTTCAATGCCTTCCTGTTGACCAAAGCAATATGCCATGAAGCCATAGCCTCCCTGATTATAATCTTGGGTACCTGAATGTAAAAGTAAAGGAGCAAAATATATAAGGAGATGACATTATAGTAGTACTTACCCCACGGTGATGTCAAAGATGTTACTTCCTACAGAACTGGAGACTGCCATGTCCCCTAGTCCTTTTCGTGCCACAATGACACTGGTGATTAGGTCAGGGATGGAGGTACCAGCAGCCAAGATGGTCAAGCCCATGATTTCTTCACTGATCCCAATGGTCTCTCCAACCTAAAGAAAGAAAGAACCACTGAAATAATTTGCAAAATACAGGTAGTCCTCGATGTATGACCTCAACTGAGCCCAACATTTCTATTGCTAAATGAGACATTTGTTACGTGAATTTTGCTCCATTTTATGACCTTTCTTGCCACATTTCTTAAGTTAATCACAGCAGTTGTTAAGTTAGTAACACGATTGTTAGGTGAATCTGGCTCCTCCATTGACTTTGCTTGTGAGAAGGTTGCAAAAGGTGATCACATGACTGTGGGGCACTGCAATCCTCATAAATATGAGTCAGTTGCCAAGCATCTGAATTTTGATCACATGACCATGGGGATGCTGCAATGCGTGTAAATGTGAAAAATGATCATAAGTCACTTTTTTCAGTGCTGTTGTAACTTTGAACGGTCACTAAATGAACTGTTGTAAGTCAAGAAATATCTGTATAGAAAGAAAGGGACTGACTAGGGCTCCATTGTGTAAAAGTACACAATACTGCTATATTTGCTGTTTCATAATCTACTCACTTTAGTCACCTTACTTAAGTCTCTAATAGTGGCTAACAATTAGTTGGACTGTTTTACTGAGCCTGCCTACTCTTTGTTGCTGATATTTCTTTTGTGCTTCCAAAATTATAGGATTTTTAAAAAAACAGTGTTGCTTTAATGTTAATTTGTTAAAATAAACCTATTTTAATCTAGGCTACTTCTAACAGCTTCAGTGCAGAAAATCAACATAAATGTTAATATAGAAATAGAATGTGACTGATACATATTTTGATAATAAAGATAATAGTGATATATTAACTCAGATTGCATCACGTGTACCAAGTGATTGTATAAAGGGACAAAGCATTATGAAGAGCATTAAAGTCTTGATCCAGAAAAAAATCCCTCATAAATTGAAACATTTCCATCCCTGAGAGCATCAACTGAAGTCCTTGTTGATATAATAGGCAAGTCAAAACACTACAACATTGGGCAATTCTGTTTGGATACTACAAAAGGCTTCTGTAAAGAGAAACTTGTTTCTAAGACTGTATCATTCCCTTCTGAAGTGCTTTTCTACATTAATTTTATTTATTTTGAAAAGCTGATGGTCCTGAATATGACAGGACTTGGTTGTCTGAAGGCCTGCTTTCTCTCCATAGGGGCTGTTTCAAGTTCATCTTGGGAGCCCTTTTCTGATTGTCCCAACTTTAGAGATAGTCCCAACTCTTAAGAGAAAAGTCCCAACTCTTTAAGATAAAGTGGGTCAATAAGGGGGAAATACTTCTGATTCTCACGTTCTGTCTCTGAAGTACTCAGCACATTTGGTCTTAACCTGGTATCTCCTTCTTATCCTGTTCTATGACTATAAGAAAGATTTGATTTGTTTTCAGCCTTCCTTAGCACTTCTTCTAATTGTCCAAAAAATTATGATCTTTTAATTTTATTTTGATAATGAGATTTCTGACTGTTTTAATGTTTAATTTATTTAAGACAGCTGAATTTCATTCTTTCCCATACTATAGGAGACTCTGGAAATTTATTTCAGATTGCAAAATATAGTTGTCAACTCTGAAGCTTAAACCGCTTCAGCTCTCAGTCCTGACATCCCCAATCCTTCTGTATATATATAGCACACCCAGTTCTCAAGGTGGAAAACTAAAATCAGTAAAAAGCCTGTCTTTTAAAATGCCAAGGGAGAAAATGCATTAGAATGAGATCTACTTAAATATTTAAACTGCAATTTTTATTCATTTATGAAATTTGGAGGCCTATCCAACTCCAAGCGACTCTGGGCAACTTACATTAAAAAATAATGTTCAATTAATTATTGAATCAATCAATGCAATTGATTGCCTTGATAGTACAGAGGTCTAAGGCACCCTGTTATTAAGCTGGTTATTAAGACCAGATGCCTGCAATTACTGCAGGTTCAAATCTCGCCAAGGCTCAAGGTCGACTCAACCTTCCATCCTTTCTAAGGTAGGTAAATTGAGGACCCAGTTTGTGGGGGCAATAAGCTGACTTTGTATAAATATACAAAAGTATGAAGGCTTTTGCTTAACGCATTGTAAGCCGCCCTGAGTCTCCGGAGAAGGGCGGCATATAAATCAAATTAAATAAATAAATAAATAAATAAATAATAAAAAAAAATATAAGCCAAAATGTAAAAGCAAATCCATCAAATAGCTCACCTGATGTGCCCACCAGACCATTAGATAAGAAAATACAGCTATCCATGAGATGGCTCCAAAAAATGTGAGAGGGAAAAACTTTTTGGATGGCTGAAAGAGAATAATAATAAAAATGTTAAGCGTACTCATTCTGTAGTAACATAAGCCTTTCCACTTGAACATAGTATATACAGTACCGTGTGGCTGGGTTTATCAGTTTCAAACCAAATTTCATTGAATTAACATGGATCCCATCCATAAAAAGTACTATATCACTTGGGGGTGCATCCATTAGTTAAAATGCAGTTACTTATGTCGCTATGATAGATACTTAGGAAAAGTAAGTTTCTCTCTCGACTTAGTAGCTATTTACATGGTATGCTATGATTGCATTCAGTAACTATAAGCATAAGCAAGATCCTTTTCATTCAGTTTTGAAATATTTTATCAGAAAATGAGACACGAGAAATCATATAATAACCTCAAAGGAAGCACATACGCTAGTATTTATATTTATATTTCTTATTAGCTTTTCTGTTCTAAAACTCTGGTTTCTCATTAAAACACAGTTCTGGCAACTGGAACTCTTCCACTGTTGATAAAATTTAGGCAATTTTAGTTTTGATCCCTTTCGTAATGATTCACAATATGGAATTCACATTTTTCCCTGCTGCTGTCAAGAATAATTTGATGTGATTATATACCCCTTGTTTCCTCTATTTCCAAATCACTTACAAATGGTCAGGGAGATTTGCCAAGTTTTGTGACTACTTGTGCCAAACTTAATTTCTTTCTTTCTTTTTACCTATTGAAATCAAATTCATGTTCAACTCAAATCTTTATTACCGTATAATCACAAAGCCGACAATTAGATAGATACAAACTGAAAGGAAAAATGGAAGCTTAAAATAAGAACAATTAAAATATTTTTTTTCATACTGGAGGAAAAATGAATGGTGCATATAGAGGCACAAAATTGGGCAAGTCAGGAAGATATACTTGAACAATGCTTCCCCAGGAGAATGACAAATATAAGTAATACTCTCTGTTAGGCAATTATTTCTAGGCAGAATGGATAAAAGTCTGCAGAAAGTACAATAAAAGAACATGTAGCTCAAGGACTTTAGAAATGCCCCAATAAAAAGCGATGTAGCTGACCAAAATGAAGCCCTAGCACAGCGGTTCTCAACCTGGGGGTCGCGACCCCTTTGGGGGTCGAACGGCCATTTCACAGGGGTCGCCAAAGCCCTCTCTCGCCCCCCCCACGCCTTCCCTCCCCCTCCTCCTCTGCCTCTGTTAGATCGCCCGGTCGCCGTTCGCTTACCCCGCCCACTCCCAATCTATTGCTGCCTCCGGAGTCCCAGCTGATGGCTAGAGGAGAAAAAAACTTTAAATTCTTGCCGCGGGGCTTCAAAGAGCTAGCTGCAAAGAGGTAAATTCCTGGAGCAAGTTTTTTTCCCCCTATCTATGCTGAAAAAGCGAAATTGAAACTAAGCAGGCTGCAACGTGACAAAATGAGGCAGAGAGATTTCTTTTTCTTTTTCCTCATCAAAAAAGGTAAGTGCAACACTGCAAACAATGGGAAATTTAGGGCAAAAGAGGAGAGTTCCAAGATTTTAAAACACAAAAGAAAAAAAGCTCTATTTAACTAGGGAATTGTAATAATTGAGATACTATTAATTGGTTAAGTTGTGGTTTGGAGGAATATATGGGGGAAATTATTTAGTTTATTATTATTGGTAAATATAATTAATTGATTTGTAAGAAATTGGATTGCATGGAAATAATTGGAATATTCATGTTCATATTGATTAATATACAAAAAAGATAGTTATATAACTAATTGATTTATATTAAAATGTTGAATTTGTATTAAACAACTGTATTACATAATTAACCAATGTGAGGATGGATATAAAAATAGATGACAATGCGAAGGGGTATAATATAGAATAGAAGGGAAAAATTGAATTTGATTAAGATTAGAGATGAGGATGAAGGGTAATATTGTTTTTTTAAAAAAATAGATGAGGAATAAATATGGTAAAAAGGAAATATAGAAATTGTAAATTTAATTGAAATGACTAAATACTGTGTTGGAAGAAATATCCTTCTGGATTCTGCTCCAAGCGGGGAAAAAGACACTGGAAACATGGAGACTGCTTGGAAAGATGGTTTAATGGTGGACAGGATCACATGGCTTGATGGGGCCCATTGTGTTAGTTTCTGTTGCTATTGTGTTGCAAATGTCCTTTGACAAAGGATTGAGTTTCTGCCTCTGGCCCATTAACAAAGGGTGGGGGGCAGGAAGGTGGGAGCTGCTTTGTCTGTAAAATATGCTTCTCCATTTCTCATCCAGGTAGGGAAATATAATATTCTGCCTTTTTAATATTTCCCAAAATATTTCATTCTTCTAGGAAAGGGGTGGGTGCTAACCTCCTACAACTGTTTAAATTTGTGAACCAGCCAAATACTCTGTTCAAAGAAAATATGTTGTATGTTTGTATGTGTGTTTCTAATTATTGCTATTTATTCCTATTTGTTCTCTTTTATTCTTTAAAGTTTAACAATGCATTCTTTATCTTAATATCTTAATATTTGTTTGGCTTTCTTCCCTTTCATCTTTTTTATTGTACAGCAATCTTTCTCCTCAAACCTATCACCTCTGTCTTTTCTTTCTTTCTTACTTTCTCTTCCCCCACTCTTCTTCTCCCTACTTCCTCTTTCTCTTTCTCCTCCTCTCTTCCTCCCTCTCTTACCTTCACTCCTACTCTAATTTCCCTTCCCTTCCTTCATCCCTCTCTATTGCTGTATCCTTTTATGCATATGGACTACTCAGAGGGCTGAAAAAGTTATTTTTGACCAGTCCTCGAACTTACAACTGTCCTCACAATTTACGTATTTGCGCTATCTTGTCACCATGGTGAAGAGAAGCAGTTGTGAAATGAGTGACACGGTTGTTAAGAATGCTACAATGGGCATAAATGATGACCAGTCATAACTGTGAAAACTGGTCATAAGTGCGAGGACCTGTCAGAAATCACATTTTTCAGCCCTCTGGGTAGTCCTTTTGTGCACAGGGACTAAGAGGGCTGAAAAAGTTATTTTTGACTGGTCCTCGCACTTTTGACCAGTCCTTGAATTTACGACTGTCCTCACATTTTACGTTTTTTGCCCTATCTTATACTATGTTGAAGAGAAGCAGTTGTGAAATGAGTGACATGGTTGTTAAGAATGCTGCACAGGCATAAATGTGAGGATGGTCATAAGTGTGAGGACCAGTCAAAAGTGCGAGGACCTGTCAGAAATGACTTTTTTCAGCCCTCTGAGTAGTCCCTATACATATAGCCATGGCCACCCGGTCACATGACCAGCTAGCCACGCCCACCCAGTCACATGACCTCCAAGCCATGCCCACAAAATAAGCCACACCCACAGATCCGGTAGTAAAAAAATTTAGAACCCACCCCTAGTTGGGGGTCACCACAACATGAGGAACTGTATTAAAGGGTCGCGGCATTAGGAAGGTTGAGAACCACTGCCCTAGCACTATTTCAGAACTAGGGGAAGAAAGAGAGGAGACTGGCATGTACACATGTGAAAAGATGCCACTTATTGCTGAGACTGGGACCAAATTTGATTTGGTCTCAGTGATTTGAAGAGCAATGTCCCAAATAGACTGCTTAAATACATGAATTAATACATAAGTTAAAAAGCAGAGAAGCTAGAATACACTTCCTGCCTCATCTCTTTTTAATACTGATAACTGCAGAGAGGTTCCCCCTGGGTAAGTGATACATGTCAAACGTGTTGAAGTGGAAAAGCTACATGAGAAGAGATAACCTTTATCTACTGAAGATACACTTAGTTTTTCCTACAGCTTTTCCCTCCTGAATTAAATCAAAGATTAATTTAAAATTGACCAGGGCTTTGAACAGAGTTGGGAAGAATTTTCCTCTGCCAAATGGCGGAGAACCAGACAGTGACCAAGAGTTGACTAATCACTTCTGAAAACTGCCTGTTCCTCAACTAAGATGTTTAAATTTTAATTCAGCTCAACAGTTTTAAATAAAGATATTACAGGTTGATTCTATTAAGCAAGTTGATAGATCTACCATTGGTAGAGGCTAATTTATTTATTTTGTTCTTATAAAACAGGGTAACAACAATGGAGTAGCTCTAAATAAACAGAAAATACGCTGAGTGTTAATATGGGTAGCCAGGACTGATGTCCACCATTCCTAGTTCTCCTTTAATAATTCTGGGGGATAATTTTCCTCCTATGTCATTTTCAGGTTTGGGTTGTGAAATAAAGGTATTTGACTTGAAATGTGGACACAGGAGGAGAGAGAGTAAGTCACAGGGAAAGAGTAAATCACATCTGCTGGATTGTCCAATGATTCTATGGTAAGAATATTTTGGAAGTCGTTTTCTCAAGATTCTGTGAATATTTGAAGTTGCTCTGTGAGTGAGATGCTGGTCTCTAAATTTAATATATAAATATATGTTAGGATATTAAATAGCTGGAACAGTAAACAGTACAATGGGCCAGAACACACAGTTGTAGTTGATTGATTGGAGAGGGCTGGCTCCTAAATGAGGCAATCTACGGAATGATTGGTTGCTGTGGGTGTGGAGGGGGAGTTTCCCTTTCCCCCACCTTTTTGGTGTGTTCTCTATGCTGTTTGATTTACCTCATGATGTTCCTGACTATCTTGTCTGCTATAAATATAAATGTTAAATATATTTATTTATATAAAACTATAAGTTTGTGTATGTGTCTCTGATTTCATTTTGAGGCTTGCCGAGCAATTCCCTGACAGGTTATGGACCCAGAAGCGCCCTGAAGCACCCGTAGTAAATTTCTCTGAGGTGAAAGATTTTTTGTGAACCTGGGAAAAATTGAGGACGTTTGGCCTGTATAGACAGCACGTTGCTCTCTGTTACAGGAATGGGAGATTTCTTTTGGCTCATCTGAATGAGACAAATTATCTCTCACGGAGCCTTAAAAATGGAGATGTTTCTGTGGAGGGAAGATTTGTGGACAGTTCTAAGCAATCCTCCATTTGGAGGCCACCATTTCAGTGAGATGGTGGTCTCCAAATTTAATATATGTACATACATAAATAAATTTGAAGATTGGACCAAAACCTCTAACCGAAAACTGTTAATTAAGTGCCAGAATCAGGAAACTGATGCAATTGATGTATTCTACTCCTCTCTTGTAGCTTTCCTTGTCTTTGATTTTTAGAAGGGCTTTGTAGCATTTCTTTGCAAATGAATATGAAGGGTTGTTAAATTGAAAAGCATGGACTGCCTTTCTTGCTCTGTCAGGTTTGAAACTAAGAAAGTTGTGACAGTCTGAAGAATAAAGAGGCTAGCAAATCCTTCATGGCTTGTGATTGGGCTATCTGAGGGCCTGCCTCTACCTGCTTACATCAGCCTGCCCCATTAGATCTGGCAGATCATTAGATCTGGCTGTGGGTACCATCAGTTAAGGGCAGGGGTGAAATCCAGCAGGTTCTGACAGGTTCTGGAGAACTGGTAGCAGAAATTTTGAGCAGTTCGGAGAACCAGCAAATACCACCTCTGGCTGGCCCCAGAGTGGGGTGGGAAAGGAGATTTTGCAGTATCTTTCCCCTGCCATGCCCACCAAGCCACACCCCGCCCACCAAGCCACGCCCACAGAACCAGTAGTAAAAAATTTGGATTTCACCATTGGTTAAGGGAGCTATGTTTGGTGCGTTACATGGTGCTCACCTTATGGCACAGTCTAACACCCCCTCCCCACCCAACCTTTCTCTCTGACCGGTCGCAGTCTGTGTTGACAGGGGGGCAGAGGTCGACCCCGAGGCCCCTTATATGTGGGGTGCCACAAGGATCGGTCCTCTCGCCCCTTCTATTCAACATTTATGTGAAGCCGCTGGGTGAGATCATCCGTGGTTTTGGGGTGAAGTACCATCAGTACGCTGATGAACCCAGCTGTACATCTCCAGCCCAGACCAACCCAATGATGCCCTCAAGGTGATGTCCCGGTGCCTGGAGGCCGTACGGATCTGGATGGGGAGGAACAAACTCAGACTCAACCCATCCAAGACCGAGTGGCTGTGGTTTCCGTCGTCCCGATATAGTCAGTTGACGCCATCTCTGACTATTGGGGGCGAGTCGCTGGCCCCCACAGATGGGGTTCGCAACTTGGGCATCCTCCTGGACTCGCGGCTGTCTTTAGAAGAGCATATGACGGCCGTGGCCAGGAGGACTTTTTATCAGGTTTGCCTGATTCGCCAGTTGCGTCCCTTTCTGGATCGGGACTCGTTACGCACAGTCACTCACGCCCTTGTCACCTCACGCCTGGATTACTGTAATGCTCTCTACATGGGGCTCCCCTTGAGAAGCATCCGGAGGCTCCAACTGGTCCAGAATGCGGCCGCGCGGGTGGTGATGGGAGCAATGTGGCGCTCTCATGTAACCCCTCTCCTGCGTGAGCTGCACTGGCTCCCGGTGGTCTTCCGGGTGCACTTCAAGGTTTTGGTTACTATCTTTAGAGCGCTCCATGGCTCAGGACCAGGCTACTTACGAGACCGCCTCCTGCCACCAATAGCCTCTCACCGACCAGTTCGCTCCCATAGAGAGGGACTCCTCAGGGTGCCGTCGGCCAAACAATGTCGACTGACGGCCCCTAGGGGGAGAGCCTTTTCTGTGGGGGCACCTACCATCTGGAACGGGCTTCCCCCAGAGTTACGAAACATCCAAGATTTACGCATTTTCCACCGTGCCCTGAAAACATTTCTATTCCAACAAGCTGGTCTGGCCTAACTCTCCCTTTTTAAATTGGCTTTTTAAATCGGGTTTAGACCTCTATTAGATAAATTTGATGTTTTAATCTTTGAGCAAAATTACTTAATCTGTTTTTAATAGTTTTTAACTTCTATATGTATTTGTATTTATTATGGCTGTTCACCGCCCTGAGTCCTTCGGGAGTAGGGCGGTATACAAATATGAAAAATAAATAAATAAATAAATAAATAAGATTAGCTCCATCTCTTTTGCTATTCCAGAAGGTCCCTCAAGTCCTGGTTGTGTTATCAGACTTGAGGTTCCCAGGGAACCAAAGACATTTATTTTATTTATTTTATTTTATTTTATTTCTATACCACCCTTCTCCTGCGGAACTCAGGGCGGTGTACAGCCAGGATAAAACATAGCATATAAAATTTAAAAACATTTTAAAAAACAATTAAATAATTTTGGCCCGAATTTAAAACAACCCAATTAAAACTGAATTTGATTAAAAACTGAGAGGATGGGATCAAGCCAGCCCAGCTAGATGGAACAAGTGTTTTCTTCAGGGCCCGACGAAAAGTCCGGAGGTCTGATATCGTGCGTATCTCAGGGGGCAGGTCATTCCAGAGGGCAGGTGCTGCCACAGAGAAGGCTCTCCCCCTGGGGGTCGCCAGCCGGCACTGTCTGGCCGATGGCACCCTGAGGAGGCCCTCTCTGTGCGAACATGTTTCAATAGTTCCATTGCTAAGGTGACCATTTTTCTCTTCTCTTTGCTTAGAGCTTGTACATGTTTTTATAACATTTATCTTTCACTATGGATGTTTATGTCTTTATACTTGTTGTCTTTATATTGGTTTTTTATTGCTTGCTGTATGCTGCCCAGAGTCACCTTTTTGTGAGATGGACAGCTATACAAATTTGATGAATAAAATTAAACCCAATCTTGTTCAGGGTGATCTGAGAGGGAAGCTGAAGAAGGGAATCTGAGTTAAAGAGACCTAAGAAGTCTTTTGACCACACTGGAAGATCGTTTATTCCAAACTTGCCTTTTGAAATCAATGAATCTGAAAAGAGCTTAATGATGGATGGATCTTGTTGGGATTTAAAGTAATATTAAATTATAGCAGAAGCTTTAAAGTTGATGCTGGAAAAAATGCTAGTTGTCTGCATAGTCAAAGGGGAAAATATTTTCTGCATATAAACTGTAATAGACATCTAAAGAAGTAGGCATGCAGACAAACATAAAAGAACTATTAATATAATATTTTATAGGTTGCCATTAAATATTTATACAGGTAAATGGCAATGTATTCACTGTTATTGTCTGCCAGGCAAGGTCTCCAAAAGCTCTAGCTAAATGTCATTTATCATGATATTTTTTATCAAGTATTTTCTCTCCCAAGCAATCTAATGGAAGCTGAAAATGAACTTATTTATGTATGCTCAATAATAGTATCAAGGCTAGATCTGTACTTTACAAACATATTTTGCATATCAATTCATGTATAAAAGTTAAAACAGTCATTCTCACTGGATTTCTAACATCAGGTAGAGTCACCCATAATGGAAAAACGATAGGCAAAATAACCAGATACGTAAGCTGTTTCCTGGGTGTATCAGGCCAGGCCAGGCTGAGGGGCTGACCATCGTCATCATCTTCCTGTTGTGAAAAAAAAAAGACACTATTAATTTAAATGAAAAAATGGAAAAATGTATTTTTTAAATTTAAAGGAAGTCTACAACAAGTTATCTTCAACTGTTATTTGAAAAAAATAAATAAACTGAAGAAAAATATATCCAGCAATGCCATAAAATGTGTAACAGATTTTGAAGGAGAATTTTGTTTACTGTGGTATTTGTGTATATGTGTTCAATGTAAGTGGGGAGAGAAATATCTGTCCTGCAACATAGAGCAAATCTGTAAATAAACACCACATAAAATACTGGAATGTTATTGTTATAGGGTGTTGTAACAGAATCTTGAATCAAGACTTGGCAAACTTCATTTTTCCCCCTACCGCCTCCTGTATATCCTGACTAAGTTGATTTTTTTTTAACATAATGGTTGTTGAATTCCTTCTTCAAGGCCATCTCCATAAGTTGGACTAAATGATTACTGAAGTCCTTTCAAACTTGTTCTAGGATTCTATGTAAACCAGATGCTCTTGTCCTATTGTTGGCTTTCCAAACCACTTTTTACTGTTATGGAAATGATGGAATAAAAAGGTATTTAGCTTCATCTAAGGTTATGGTACATTTTACATTTTTATGTTCAATATTCTCTAAAATATTTATTTTGGATAAATAAAGATGACCTTCTATCATTGATTATGTACTTGTTCCAAACACAGAATCCATTTGTCTGTACACTTGAAAAACTACTCAAATTGTACTTTATACTGTACATTAGATTTAACAATTATTTTCCTACTCAGACTTTCTCATGATATAAGAACAATAATGGAATATATGAATCAATTATTCAAAATTATATCGCTATACTCTAACTTTATCCTTTCAGCCATGAAAACTATACATCCTACTCAATTTAAATATATTTGCAACATTTTTAATGGAGAGAAAAATGTTGTATTTCTTTTCCTTTCTGCCCACTATATGCTTTTCTCAAAGTCACACATACATACATGTACATAGTATGCTAAATTCACCAGGAGGAATAATATTTGAAAGCAATTTACTTTGATAAAAATCAGATAAAAGCAAAAAAAATTATATAAACTTTCCAGATTATATTTTCTAGTTGGGCTTCACGTGATTCAACCAGAGTCGCTATGCAATCATAACTTTCATACCAATTTATTAGAACAGATAAATCTAACTTCCTGAATTATAGAGTACACATGATGATATATTATTTACATGGATAATGTGCTAGAGATGTATAAACATTATACAGATGGTTTGATGTCCAGTTTGTAACGCCAGAAATAACCTTATTTACTCTGGGATCCTCTGAGGTATATTTTGATCCAGTTTGTTTCTAGACCATAAGTAGATTCAGAAAAATAGACTCTCCGCACCCAATATATGACTTAATAATAATATTCCTTCCTAAATACAACAAAGCTGGTGGTCAGAGCTTGAGAGCAGGGAGAAATCAATTCACTGGTCTTTTCCACAAAATAAAACCACTGTTACTCCTTTCTTCAATGTAGATAAGCCCATGGCGGTATTGCAATATATTCTTTTTTTCCCTCCTGAAGGAGAAAACTGATTTATTTTTTGGAACACCTGTGAGATATCAATTGGCTGAGATAATACACATAACTCTTTAATTGCAGTCATTTCAGTTTTGAATGACAGATTCACTGTGCACACAATGGAAAAGGAGTTCAAGAACAGAATCCAACCTATTAACTCCATTAAAAACTAAGACAGAAAACTGATTTCCTCTTCATTGTAACTAATTATAGTGTGGCGTTAAGTACAGATTGAAATAAATTACGTAAGCACAGTTTGCTCTTCTGTTTGTCCTTTTAAACCCCCCAAAAAAGGCTATTATGCTGCTAAAAGAAATTTAATACCAGTGTGACAGGTCTTATAAGAAGAGTCATAATACTCCAGCTAAGACTAATGATCTCTGAACTTCACCCATTTAAATGTATATTTTTTACTCCAACATCCCCACAAAACCTACTTTTTAAATGGAGCCCCTCACTATATATTGTATACACAGAATCATCCAACACAACTGCCTAGACAGAATTTGATAAAATTTAAGCTGCTTTGGTAAAAGAGGTCATATATGAATGTAAGAGACACTTCCTACAAGAACTTTTACTGATATAAACTAATCAGCACTCTGGTGTGCCAGGAATCTACTGAATAACAGTGGCTCAATAACATACTTAACGATCATAAAGCACATCATGAAACCTTTGCTTCCTTGTTAGAACTAGACTGCCTGCTTCTTTTACTTAACATTATTTTTGTGATGTGAGGCACACATATTTTTCTTTCCTTGCTAGTTTCCATAGAAACTGATAAAAAAGGAACATGCCTGAGTATGAGGAGATGAGAATATGAAGTTGATTATTTTTAGGAAAGTCAGAAGCGAAAATAATTCAGCTAACTTTGAATCTCATCTTCTCTTAAAGTCAACAAATTATTTCTTCTTTCGATATTTCAGCTCTTATTTATAAACAAATCTCTAAAACCTCGTCATTTCAGTCCTGATCAGCAAAACTTCTCCATTAAGGGTTATCAGAGATAACATATTTATTTTAAAAAGATGAAATAAACCATCCTTATATTCCTTCATTTTACCTCTAACCATCTTATTGTTTAATCCCTTCAAATAATATCCTAGAACTTGAATTTTTGTCATGTTTTCTTTGTCCCTTCTCACAAAATTCTTCAAAGCTCTAACAAGTCTCTTTTGTAAATCCAATCTGAAACTTATCTAGGTCTTGGTTTATTTGTATGTCGTTTTTAATTAAAACATCATTTTTTGTAGCTCCAGTGTAGCATCTCTTTCCATATGTAGCCTGTCATTTTTAAATCCACTTTCAGATCAGCCTCAGTCTTGTCCAGTAAAACTTGTTCCTCTTGTATAACATCACTTAAACACAGTCTATTTATAGAGACAAACACTCCTAAAATTAACTTCTGTGTCCATTGTTCAAATATATTCTTATTATGTCCAATCAACGTTAAAATATTTTGCTATTCTTATAAGTAAGTCAAAGTTAAGTGTTCATCACCTTTAATTGTAACATTTAGTACCCTCTAGTTCCCTCTAGAACCTTCAAAGCAGTGGTGGGTTTCAAATTTTTTACTACCAGTTCTGTGGGCGTGGCTTGGTGGGCATGGCTTAGTGGGTGTGGCAGGGGAAGGATACTGTAAAATCTCCATTCGTTCCCCATTCCAGGGTAGGTTACTGCAGAAATCCCCATTTCCTCCCAATCAGATGGGACGTGAGAGGCAGAGAATAGATGGGGGCAGAGCCAGTCAAAATTTTTACTACCGGTTCTCAGAACTACTTAAAATTTCCACTACTGGTTCTCCAGAACTGGTCAGAACCTGCTGAAACCCACCTCTGCTTCAAAGGTTCAATGTCCAACCTTCAAAGTTGTATCCTATCATCTTTTTTTAAAAGAACTAACAGCATTTTCCTTGGAAAATTCTTATAAGAAGTATTCTTATAATTAATTCTAAAATCTTATTTCTGGACCTTGACCATTTGTAACTTTACAAAATCAATGTTTTTGTTTACTCCTTTTTTAAAAATTAAATATTCCACTGTAGATATAAAACTAATACCAACTTTGAAAGGTAAATGAGTTAAAAGAAGAAAAAAAACCTTCCCTCTTTATCCCAGAAAGCATAAATAACTTTAACATCTCTTAAATGTTGTTTAACATCTCTTATCACCACTCTTAAAATACAACAATCTCTTCATCCCATATCTCATCTCGTTCTCTATAAACAAATCTTTAAAGCCTTAACATCCATCTTAATCAGAAAAGTCTATTAAGGGTTACCAGAAATAACCACATATCTATTATAAACATTATTTTAAAGAAAACCCAAACACTTGAAACCTTCTCTTTTATATTTATGTCTCATTTTTTAATTTTCAAACAAATCCCCCAAACCTTGTTATTTAAATCTAATCAATAAAAATCTAATAAATATGTCAAAGGTAACAATGTAACTGTTTTAACCAATCAGATAAATTTAAAATGCAACAAACCTCTTTCCCATATAGCAATAGCACTTAGTCTTATATACCTCTTCAGTGTTTTACAGCCGTCTCTAAGTGATTTATAGAGTCGGCATATTGCCCCCAACAATTTGGCTCCTCATTTTACCAACCTTGGAAGGATGGAAGACTGAGTCAAACTTGAGCCCTTCAGGATCAAACACCTGGCAGTTGGCAGAATTAATCTGCAATATTGCATTCTAACCTCTGCGCCACCACAGCTCTTATAACTCTTATCTATAAACAAGCCCTTAAAACATTGTTGCCTAGTTAAAAAAAATATTATTAAATATTAGCCAGGATAGTTGTCTACTTAATCTAGGTTAAAATAAATGCAATCTTATATTTTTTCTCCTTATTCCCAAAGTCTTTAGTCCTATCAAATAATGACCTAATACTTGGTTTCTTTTCATTTTCATTTTGTCTTTTGTCATAAAATCACACATTTATTAATTTATAAAATAAATATTTAGAAAATGTATATGGCTGCCCACTCGCCCACAATGATTCTGGGCGGTTTACAAAAAACAAAAAATTGATAAATTCGTTTTGTAGAACTAATATAAAAAAATCTAAAAATCTAAGTTATCTAAATCACTCTTTCTGGATTATTATTTATACATCTTTTTTAGCTATTACTGAATATTTCATCTTTTCCCTTATTTTTCAGTCTGGAGAATGCTACAAGTAATTCCTCGAGTTACAACTGTTTGCTTAATGATAACTCAAATTAACAATGGTTTCCAAAAAAATCAGTTACAACCTAAATTCAAACTTATAACTGTCACCCTGCCCATGTAAATTATATGATTGCAATTTGGATGCTTGTGTGAATCATCCAAGTGTGAATGTGGACAATGAATCTTCAGTGACACATTGCCCTTCATGGTCTTGTATGCTATAAGAAGATTGTCAATCAGCTCTATGTGGTTTGGTGCTGTGTAGTTGCCAAGAAAATTCTCAATAACATCCTTGCTTTCCAGGTGATTTTCTCTGGCTCCACTAACAGATCTTCAAACTGCTTGTCACAGATGACATATCTGATTTGTAGACCAACAAAAATGCCTTCCTTAATCTTGGCCTCAGTTATTCTAGGAAATATCTGTCTCAAATAATGAAAATCTTCACCATCCTTGTCCATTTGCTTTCACAAAAATTTTCATCAGTCCGAGTTTTATGTGAAGTGAAGGCAAAAATATCTTTGTTGGGTCAACAAACATTTCATGTGTCACATTTTTCTGTCCTGGAACCAAATTCTTTCCAAGTTTTAATGTAATCTGGCTCTCTTGCACAGCTGTCCCATTCACATATGTAACAACAGTACTTGGTATCAAAGATGCATTCCAACCATCAGTCACTGTTTTTAGATCTCCATAGATATTCCAATTGTACTTGCTGTACTGGATGTGCTTCAACAATAGTTCCATACTTTAGTATGCTTCTTTCATGTGTGCAGCAAAGTCAACAGGTACCAAAGGATGAACACTGCCATTGTGTAAAAACAACTTCTATAAAACGATATATGTCTGATTAAATTATAGGTTATTTTAATGATTAACATTCAAAAGTTTGTAAGAAACATCCAAAGTGTTCAGGAAGTAAAATCTTTGTTCTCCAGTGTTTCTAGAAAAAACCATCTTTGGTTAAGTTAGATTTACACTTATAACCTTGTGATTACTTTACAACCACATGACTCAACTTATGACCATGGTGACTTGACTTACAGCCGTAATATATATGGTTATAAAATTGGATTTTGTCATATGATGGTTCAATTTATTACCTCAATGACATGACAAAAATTCTAGTCCGAATCGTGAACATATATCAAGGATTAACTGTAATTGAAAGCCAAGGCTGGTTATGAAGAAATCAATTATTTTCAGGCCAAACAAATCATTATGTAAAAATCAAAGTGGTGAGAGAAAGGCTGAGGGAAGTAGGCCAAGAATCTTTGGAGGGGGAAAATGAAGATAAGGAAGAAAAGGCAGGGATGGATGTATTGATTCCTATGTTGTGCTGTAGGAAAATCTTGTCTGTGTTTGTGTGTGGTCTGTGTATGTGCACACATATATGTATGTTTCTAAGTAGTGTGACATTTCTTGTTTATATTAGAATAATGTATCTGATGTTTCTGCTGTTACTAAATACAGATCAACTTATAAAGGAGAATATTTGTAGGTCATAGTTGAAATGAGGGGTACTTTGTGCTCTCTCTGAGCTTGGTTGTTTTCTTGTACCTGTTTCATTACACAAACCAGGTAATATCATCAGTGCTCAAGGTTCTGATATGCAAGAAAACAAGCAAGCTCAGCGAGCATCAGGGACCCTACAGATTGACTTTCTGGAGAATAAATATCAATAGCCATGTGAAGACTGATATTGTGGTGCTCTTGAACATCTACTCTTGATCATAGTAATGTATACACAGCGATAATGTCAAAAATCTCACATTCTCAGATTAGTTCTAATTTTAGTTGTGTGCAATTATAGGCAGCAGACTTTGCTTTGTCATGTTGAGGGCTGGTAACCCAGCAACAGGGCAAGTCATCAATAAAAAAACTTTCTATTTGTCTAGAGTGTAAGGACATTTGTAGTGGAATTCTCAAGGAGAACATCTTGCTCCTAGCATTCCACAGATAATGGCATAACTGACATATTAACTTGCTCACAGAGCAAATGATACTGAAAATTGACAGTGATGATGAAAATAATGCAGGAAAGAGGTGCTAATGTAGCTCTGGAACTTTAACGTAAAGTCTGTTGCTCACTTTGATAGATTATGGATTAACATGTCTAGTGCACTTCAGAACAGGGAACTTGTTCTGTTAATTATTTGTAGGAATTTGATTGGCATTTTATCCTTGTAAGCTGCCTAGAGTCACCGAGAGTGGGTTGGGTTACCATATAAATTTTCTTAATAAATAAATAAGTGTGCATGGTAAAAAGATAGGGTCAAAGATGAATGGCTTATTAATGAATGTAGATTTAATACAAAAATAACTAGTCCAAAAGAATACTAAGGTGCCCTTGGTCAAATGGACAGCATAAATAAAGATGAAGTTGCAAAACAAAGATATGAAGAGTGAATGGGTCAAGGGGAAAGAGCCAGTTTAGTCCAGTGGTTAAAGTACCAGACTGGAAATCAGGAGACTGTGAGTTCTAGTTCTGCCTTAGGCATGAAAGCCAGCTGGGTGACTTGGGACGCATTTCTCTCTTAGGCCACAACATCAGACTTGGGCAACAAGCTGGTCAGTCAATTCCTGTCACAACCAATGGATCAACACTTGACTGATTTAAAAAAAGAGCAGATTTTGCACTCACGGGAAAATAACTGGAACAACAACAACAAAAAAGAATGGCTTAAGAGCTAGAGGAAGACTGAGAAAGTTCTGATTTAATGGAATTGATGATATTCTCAAAACAGAGTTGATGAGATTCTTGTAGTTGATAGGAACCTCAAAGAGAAAGTTGTAAAACGTTTAAGGTCAATATACTGATGAGGATGTGACATAAGTAAAGTTGGTTTGCAAGAATGGAAAGGTATGGAAGTTATATTTTTATAGTGTAGGTGGAAACCGAATTTAATTAGATTTTACTTTTCTATAGTTTCCTATCTTTAATTTACTTTGCTTATTGCTTATCACTCAATATTGCATAAGGATACTTATCCAGAAAGGATACAAAATTGTTAAGTATATATGTATGTATGTATGTATGTATGCATGCTTGCATCTCTTTCTGGATATTAAAAGAAAGTAGTCTCTCAAATAATGTGTTCCATCTAGGAATATCAAGAATTCAAGATAATTGAGTTTTTCCAATGATAAAGTAATTTTAAACATCCATGCTATGTTTCATTTTGTATACTCCTATGGCCCCTAAAAATGAGTGAGCTATCCTCAATATTGCAAGTCAATTGAATATCCCACCTTAAAAAAATCACTGTATTTTTGCTGATTAGAAAGGGGGGTAAACCTAATTGCACATTATATTTCTACACACACACACGCACGCACACACACTGTTTTCTCATTAAAAACAATGGTTAACATTTAAATATGTAAAAATGTATAAAAACATATTTTGTTCTCAATATGCTTTAATAGTTTTTTAGGAAATTATATTAAGGTAATTTTGTTACCTTAACTATCACTATCAATTATTTTAAAAAGTAGATAGAATTTACTCTTTTTTAGAAATCTTTATAATTGAAAGTCATCTTCATTAAGGCAAATCAGCTTGAATGCTTATTTCAATCGCAAGCAACATAATTTTCATGGACACCAACATACATTGTCTCCACAAATAAAATCCAATATCTTTATAGTATATTTATTGCAAATCCCAGGATCAAGAATGTTGCACAATTTTAATGATCTCAAGCATAATCCCATGATATTTCACTGTTTTTGTATGTTACTTTAATTTTGGGCTCCAAAAACTGAAATATTAAGTTATATATTTTGCAATCTTATGAGATTTTGTGTAATTTAGTTGTGAGTGTCATGTTGGTTATTATCTTCTGCCATCTCCTATTACCTAATTAGAAATAAATATTACATTGACTTGGATTTACCATATTACATTCTCTGTGATTAGAATTCGCCTACATATTCAATATCTCATTTATACCATTTTAATATCATTTAGACATTAATTCCATTCTGCAAACAATTATCTAGGAAAAGTAACAAAAATAATCCATAGTTTATATTCTATTTAAAATATAATTTTATATAGATATTTTTCCTACCTTTTCTAAACTATAGGATTAATCTTTCAGGTTACAGGATTATCAGTTAAGATTTTTTTTCCAAATAATATGATGATCATTAAATAGATGTCATCAGGAATGAAAAGGAAAAAAGATTAATAATGTATTGATTCACATTCCTTCCTAATCTTTAAATTTCTCATTACTTTGAAGTGGTAGAGTGAATCAAATGATAGGCTTAGGAAAAAACATTTTATGCAGTACAACTATACATCACTAATCATGCATGAGCAAAGCAACAATTCAACAGATTTTTTTAAAGTTTATATATTGCAGTTAATAGAAACTTCTATGAAGCTACAATTCATCTCCAAGCCATGTAAACATAAGTGTATATTTTCCTTCTTTTGATAATAAGAGCATCTTCCCAATAACTTTAATTAATTTAATATGAAAGTAGCTCACAGAGAGCTCTTTATTATTAAATCCTAGTTTTACTAAGCATCATTATCATGTATGTACTAATGGTAAATTTATAGCTTCCAATAAACTTGGTTTGTAAAGATACTGTGCATTATCTCCATGTAGCTCTCAAGGGTATATTTCCATTAAATTTGCACATAAAGCACTGATTTTCAATCCCCAAGTTGCAAATATTGTTGGATTACAATGCCCTTTATCCCTGATCATTGTCCATGTGAATTTGTGAATGATGTAGCTGAAGAGAATAATATGTGAGAACCAAGGGCACTGGATTTCATAAGGTAACTTTGCACTGTTTGGAATTGTAATGCCAAAAACTGACCTCAAATTCCAAAAATAAAGGAATCTTTCTATGGTTCACAATACAAATAGGTTTCCTTTTTCAGATTGTGATAATTCTAGGATAACATAGAATTAAGCACAAAGCACATTTAACAGGGAGAAAAGCAAGAATGAAAAACAAAATGATACCTCTTCTGCACCAACAGCACTTCCATTTTGCACTGGTCCATCACTGGGTGGTGTCACTTCAACTTCAATTTTTTCTGAAGTATAAACAGAAGAACGAAATGTAAAACTGAAAACCAATCAGTCTTTTATTCAGTTTATAAATCACCCAACTCCATTTTGACTCTGAGCTAATTTGGACTATGCTCATGCGTTAGTTTGACTGAACAACTGAATGCAAGTATCTTATTTTTTAAAGTTAGTTCCAGACAAAATGCAGAGAACTCAATACCCCATATATGACAGACAAGCTGAAATGTTGTCATGGGTTGAAATAGCTGTCCTATACTAAGTGTCATTACTCTGAAAAACTGGTTTAAGTAATCTTACTGGGAAATGTAGGTTTAACATATAATTTATCTTATCTATTCAGTATTCCAGTTAGTATTGAAAAAAAAAAAGATCACTCAAGCCTTTTTCCTCAGGAGTCAGTTATAACAATAATCATGTTTTAATTGAGTACAAATTAAATTGGATAAACAAGTTGGTGAACTGCAAGTGAGACAATCTACTTGGCCATCCTACATGTGACAAAATGGAGTAGTCTAAATTTAAAGATAATTAAAAATGAAAAAGATTCTGATAAATTATGAAGTTCTTCAGACCTGCTTTCATTTGATAAAATGCTTCTCACCCATTTCAGACAAGTGACTTTGTGTGGTGAATCCTCATAAAACAATTTAAACGATTACAGTATAATACAAAAATTAATATACACAGCAGCAAGAAAACTGTCAACATAGGTATCAATATAGCCAGGAAATGGGGTCCTATGCAGATTCAGGGTCCCAGGCTTGGGCACAAAATTAGGTCTTCACAGCCTTCAAAGAAACTAGCTACTGCTTGGTTGATAGGACCTCTAATATGCTCAACCTATGGAATCAAATTGGATGGGTAAAAACAACTATTGTCAGCACTCCAAACTACATTCGTTCCAGTGCTGACATAAGGAGGAGAAGAGGGGGCAGCTGGCAAGAGGACGCTTGACTTTTCACCTACTTATTTTCCCTGAAGATAATATCCCCTAGGAGATGGGATGGGAGGGGGGACATTCCTGGGAGCTGAAGTAGTAGATATGGGGAGAGTGATTTGGAAGATGGCCAATGAGACGCAGAGAATTGGGGAACGGAAAGGGAAGGTTTGGGGTCAGGAAGTCAGTGTTGGCTATGATGGACTCAGGGACAGATTGTTGTGCTCAATAAATGAAAGATTTCGTCAAAGACTATTTGTTTGGAAATGCAATTTATTTGAGACAACATCGTAACCTGACAACTATGAGAAGACAGTCCCTCAGGTAATCTGGTCCAAAGTCATGAAGGATTTTAAAGGTGACAACTTGCATCTTGACTGGCACTTGGAAATACATTGGCAACTGCAACTCATGTAGTAATGGTGTTACATGAGTTGAGTATCTGACACCTATGCAGATGCACTTTGCAATAATTAAAGTGCCGAATACTTTTCAAGGGCAGCATAGAGGGTTTTATAATATATAATAGTCTTATTATTGACCTAACGTAAGTTTAGTTGCATTCAGACGTATCACAATGTGTATATATCACAATATATACTGTACACAACTTTGCAATATATTATAAAGGTTCCAGAGGAACTTTCCAATAAATTAACATATTAGAAAAGCATTTTAGGAAGACAGTCATGTTAACTTATGGTAATAAAAGAAATATCTGTTTTGAAGGAAACAATGCTGATCACTTATACTTACCAGCATTTTTGGCTCTTCCGTTCCGTTGTTCTCCATCTATTTCTGGGGATTTTTTGGCCATCTTATGAAGAATAGATGCCCTTTCTTTGAACTTTCCTACAAAATATACACATATTTGTTAAAGCATACTTATTTCTCAGCTAATGCCTCACTTTTTATTCATTTAGTGGTAACATGTCACTCTGGCTTATGCTAACTTGGCCTGCTCCCTACTCCAAACTTTTTCCAGCAGAAAGGATAAGTATTTCATTTCAAAATATGAAATAGACTTAGGTTTTCCTATTATCCTAAACTAGATGGGTAGTTCAAACATAATTGTAGAGAATAAGCACTGAAGAATAGTGTTGTGGCCCGCCAGCGGCTTGCGCGGATCGTGGCTGATCCTGATGACAAGGAGGCTGGTGTGGTGTCGCGCCAGCAGCCTGCGCAGCCAGCGCTCGCGTAGGACAGTGAGGAGGCCGAAGAGGATGTGATGCCAGAGGCAGAGACTCCGCCAGGGCCTTCAGAACCTCCAGAGGCTCCTTCCAGTGGAGAGAGCGAAGTGGAAGAGCCTCTCTTCAATGCTCAGGCATGCAGGGCTGCCAAAAGGCAGGAGTGGCTACTCAGGAGGAGGAGGTCTACTTGAGAGAAGGGCTTGAGGATAATTGGCCACTCCCTTAGCCTATTTGAGTAGCAGGCAGCTAGTGCTTTCTTGCTAGAAACAATGTCTCATTACTACAGAGTATCTTGGAGAGCGAGTAACTTCTCATATCTGGTTTTCTGGGCTGGTTGCCAACCTTTGTCGGACTTTGTTCTTAATAACTTTGATAAGGACCCTTTGCACAGGAAGCCTGCATTCTTGAAAGGGTTTGTCTGTAATTAAACAGTGTTTGCGAAGCTTGATATGTGTCACATTCTCTGGGAATCCGAAGCTGGGGCAGAACAAATAGCTACTAATCTTTGTAGGGGAAGACAAAAGACAGACATTGTTTTGGTTCTCTTTTTTTACATGTCTGGGTTACAGATTACTTACTTATTTCCTTCCTGATAAATCAAAATCCCTGATTTTCATATTAATCTAGAAAAATTAATGGTTTATTACATCAGAAGCAATAAAGCATTGAATAGGAGATGATAAGCATATATCTGAAAGCTTAGATACAACCTCATTATGAAATAACAATATTTAAGAAGTGTAATAGTCACAAATACAATTGTTTTTCCCTGGTAAGACATTGGCACATATATCCTTTCAAAAGAACTGCTATTATGATAGAATTAACGTTTCAGAGTTATATTTCAGAGTTATTATTACACTGTTTTTCACAGAACAACATATTTAGTTTAGCTAACACAATTTGAAAATATCAGCATTTAAATAAAGGTAATGCAAAAAGATACACAATATTTCACAGGGTACACAAATATTACCCTTCAGAAAAAGAAAGGCTATTTAAATAGTTATTTCAAAGAAAAATGCTGAAGACAGAAATAGGTAGTCTGGTCATTCCTTTCATTTAACATATAAATGGAAAAGTCAAACCTAAAATAATAGCATCAAATTTTCAAATAACATATATTTGCATTTGAATAGAAAATCAGTAGTGAAGAATGCAGAAAGCAAAAATGTAAATTTACCCTCCTGGAACTTTAACAATCTCATTATGTGGCTTGCTGTATAATGGTGCAATACTGCAGGTACTGTTCCTGCAATCATTAGAGCTGAATGATAGACTGTCATTACACTTCGAAAAATGATATGATATCACATGTAATTCCATGTTAACCTTTCAGACATGTTAGAGGTCTAGAACTAGGAAAATACAAAATCAGATGGAGTTTATCTGAGAGGAATAAATTTATCCCTTGAAGAATTTGTCAGGAAATCAAATATCTTTGCTTCCTTCATCTGGTTCAGCCATTGTTTGTTCAAATAGCTACCAGCCCAGTTAACATCAGAATATCATAACTATCAAGCAAAATTTTGTTAAGAAAGTGAAATGTTGACAGAAATATTTACTCTTAGATTTGTCAAAGATAAGTGTTCTTTTTTAAAAATGGAGGAAAAAAAAGCAAAAGTTACCTTATGGGCGGCCAATAAATTTTATAAATAAATAAATAAAAGAGCAGCCTACCATGTTTTCAATTATTCATAGGCTTAATTTAAGCATTGTACCTTAATTTTTTTTCTTTAAAATACTTCACATAAAATAATTGTGAACATTTTGAAAGATGATATATTGCCAAGGAGAAATAAATTCTAAAAAAACAAAACAAAACTGAGACATTTGAAGTAAACTGTAAGGATGCCGAAAATAGCAACATACATTGTGGTGTCATCATGAGGCAAATATGACTGATGCAGATATGCAAGCTTGTGTGATGAAGTTGGAATGTGTGTGCTTTGCTCCCTATTGTCCTTCCAGAAAAGCAACAATTAAATAGAAATATTTCAGAAATGATGCAGTCCTTCAAAGAAGAAACTATTCTGTAGCATTGCCATTCTCATTTCCTGTTTTAAACCTACGCAGCACGAAAGCTCATTTCATTATATGAGACAAGGAATACGTTTTTAGTTAGACGACTATGGGGTCATTAAAAAAAAGGGAGTTGAATTCCACACTGCATTCATCAACAAACATTTTAAAAACACAGTTATCTGGTTCATAGAGGAAAGATTTACATGATTTGAAAAGAAATCAGAGTTCTAACAAGGTCAGGGCAGTTTGAGCAGCTGAGACAAAAATGATAGGGACAGTAAAGGGAAATTGGAAGGTGGGGAAAAGATTAAATAATTTTCTTTCTTTTTCTCCTGCTCAGATTCATTTGTATATCTGCCATCTTCATTGTACTTCCTTAAAATTGTAAGAAAAACATATCCAGGTGCGGTAGACAGGAGAACAGCAACACTCATCTCTCTTCAATATCTTTTATATATCAGAGAAATATGACATTGTTTTGCAAGTACACGGAAAAGGTCAGAGACTCCTGGATAAGCAGAGAAGCTACATAAACCCGATCAAAGCCGAATGGCCCTTCAACAAAGAAATATAGCAGAATTAAAAATGGGTTTTAAAAGCTGCTTCTCCCTTTCTGCTGCCTGTGGAATTAGAAAAGGGCTGGGTTTAGGAAAACAAAGTACTAAATTAAATCAATCTGATGCTGCTCAATTTCTCTCTATTTCACATGATTTTGCAAAACTGTTGTCCTAAAGTACAGATGTGTTAAGACAATATCATACGCAACTCAGATGTTGTCCTTTCATTCAATGAAGACTTTCTGAATAACAAATGACAGTTCAGCATTTAATAATTATACAGTCTAAAATATATATAAAGATAAAATAAAGGAAAAATACTCTTCCTGAAGTTCAAATTGAGCTTGAATTTCAGTACAGAAAGAACAGAAAGTATTTCTGGTGTACTTTTTGTCATTTAGTCATGTATGCTGTTAAATGGATGTTCACTTGTTTAAATACAGTAACACAATTCTACAGTAAGTTTTGAACTTATTTCTACTTTAGTGACATTACTGCAATGCCTAGCACTAGTGAGATTCAGTGCTTTTGATTTTCTAAAATGTCTGTGATGACCTTTATACACTAATTCTTCTGATGTTCAATTCTTATGCACCTACTATAGAAAGCCAGAAAATGCAGCAAATCAACCTGTTCATGCATTCATGTGCTCTCCTAAATACATGAAATTTAATAACATTTTCTAATATGTAGAAGGCATATAATTAATTTATAGGAAATTTGGTAAAAACACTAATATTTACAAATATCTATTTGTGGAACTAAAAAGGTCAATTTCTAACTTTTAAATATAAAAAACAATAACCACGATGAACAATTTCCCTAAATGTTAATAAAAGTAAATACTCTTATTTGAAGAATGCAGGGTTTAAACTATGTACAGTATTTATCTATTGAACATTTATCAATATTATATAAGTGCTCTTAATAGTATGTTGATCATATATGCTGCATGAAAATAAAATTAAAAATGCAAGTTAGTAAAAAATATTAAGGGTTAAAAATGTTAAAATGGTAACACATCACATTATGACACTGATGTCATGCAGAGAGGAACTGAAAGGAAAAAAATAACCATGATAGTTTTTTTTATAAAAATAAATAAAAAGGCTGACACAAAAAATCTAAAATATTTCTTACCTTCTTCAGTCATTGTGTCATAATATTTTAGCTTTCCATATGATCCAAGCTCTACAACATTATAGTAAAAGACAACAGAGATAAGGAACTCTCAGACATTCAAGGTAATTGACATGCTTTCATACATTCTTAATCAATTCCATAGCAGTAATTTTTCTATTGAGTAGATTTCAAGTTGTTGAAATCCAAAATTAATTGTTTTTCCAGAATTAAATAAATAAATATTATTCTATAATAAGCATGTTGTGCAAAGTGCTTTAAACACAACTGAACATGCAAGCAGAATAATCTTTCTTCTTCAGTCCTACATTCTGCAATTTGTATTTTCTTATTATATCATTGAGTATAATGAAAAAGTGTTACGTTTTGTCTCTGTAAGATGGCCCCATCTCTTCAGGATAATTTAGATGTAAATGTAGATGAGTGAAATTATGTATTATTTAAAAGTTTCTGAACCAAAAACCTGTCTTTTCAGAGACATGAGGAGCCAAAGAAATAGCATTCATGTTACTGAATTAATGTATAAATAACAACAGCACTGAGACTTATATACCACTTCACAGTGCTTTATAGCTTTCTCTAAGCGGTTTACAGAGTCAGCATATTGGCCCCCCAAAACAATTTGGGTCCTCATTTTACCAACCTCAGAAGGATGGATGACTGAGTCAACCTTGAGTCAGTGAGAATCGAACTGCCGAACTGCTGGCGGCCGGCAGTCAGCAGAAGTAGCCTGCAGTACTGCATTCTAACCACTGTGCCATCACAGCTCATATAAATATATATTCTAGGATTGTTAAACAGTTTTGCATATTTCTATAATTAACTTTACTGTAGGTAAAATTCTCAAGATCTTCAACTATGCATTTATGAAACTTGTATTCATTAGAATTTCACTTAATAAATGAAAATGTAAACAATTCTCTACTTTTTTGCAGTATCAGATGAACATTTTTTTCTTTAAACAAACTATATGATTTTTTTGATAAGGGTAAACAATTAGCTTTAATGGTTTTTTAAACTGTAATGATTTATGACAGAATGATTGAAGATCAATTAAGACATTAAATAACCAGAAAAAAAGGAATAAACAGAATAAGATAAATAAAATAAGAAAGGATATACATAAAGTACATTTAATTAATGTAATATCATTAACTCATATACTACATTTTATTACATAACAGAATTCTTATAAAGACTGTCTAAATAGCTGGACAATAATAAAAAATGTTTCAATATCATAATTCAGATGTTCATAAAGAGAAGGATTCTGTTCATAAGCAAATGTAGGATTGTACTATTTAACTTCCCTCAGCCTCCTCATCTTCCTGTTTTGTTAATACTTGTAAGATCTAATAGAACAATGGCATCAGAAGAGTCAAGTAAATGACCTCTTCCCAAAATTCACTTTTCCCAAATGAACTGTCAGCTCAATTATAAAAGAAATAAATGTTGATTAGGGCACTAAGAAACAGGAAGAGACTCCCATTGTTTGTTCCCCTCATCAGATCTTGTAGAGAAGGCATGTTCTGGGTCCCTTCTATTAAATAATGCCAGCCTGTTGAACCCCACAGTTGTGTCTTCTCAGTGCCAGTGCCTGCCCTATGGAACAGCATTCTCTCAAAAATATGGATGGTTGTAAACCTGTTAGCCTTTTTAAGACACTGAAGATCTGGCTGTTTTCCCCAGGCACTGGAATCAAGTGGAAAGATGAGTTATCCTGTTTTAGAAATGTTTTCCCCCCTCTGAGCAATGTAACTGCTTATCCTTGGATCTTGGGGGAATATATGTTGCGGGTTTCTGTGCTACTCATCCTTGTAAAACATACAGAGTTACTTGTGTGTGATGTGTGGCTATATGAAACATATTCATAAAAAGTTAAATACATAAATATAAAGTAAGGCTTCTGGAAGATAGGACCTAGAAAAAAAATAACACATCAATAGTAACTTAATTTAAGAACCTAGCTTTTCTCCAACTCAATGAGCTATTGTCTATATACTTCTACCCCCATTATTCTCATCATGCATCATCATACATGTTCAATTCATTTAAGGTTAAATATTCAATAAATTGTTCCACTGAATTGATCAGTGTATATTGTAATTTTTAGAAGTCTATATAACAGGGTTGCAACCTTGCCCCTTTTTAGGTTGGCCTCTGCTGCCTTCAGTACTATAATAAATAACTTGTGCTTCAATGAAAGACTGTACATCTGATTTCCAATATTAAAAATTTGTCTATTTGTCTATGGAGAAATTTCCTTTTCTAATCACCTGTGATTTTCTGCAATAATAATTTGGTATCAATAGCTGATTCATTTACTTATTCATCCTCACTCTCAATAATTCTATTTACTTCTGTTTCCTTTGATTATTTTAAAAAGACGATAGTAACCTTAGGCAGAATTTCATAATCAAAATTACATTTTAAAGAATTAGCTTGATTTCTGAGGCATTGCTTGCCTAGATTACATATTCATAAAGTGTATAAAATTGAATGCTAGTTTTATAATTCAGCAGTTATTCCATTTGATCCATGTATTATTAAACTATATTCAGTGCTTGTAACTATTTCTCAATTGTAAATTTGGCCATTTCTGAATGTGTATATTCTAGGAGTACCTGAAGGAAATATACTTTCTTTTTTTTCCTAATTAGCTTCTAATTCAAACTGAGCAATCTTTCTGCTCTCTTGCTTTACTTTTTGGCTGTCTCCTCCTGGCTCACTATGGCTATGAAGGGACTTCTTCAATGGTGGGTTTCTACTGGTTCGCACTGGTTCAGGTGAATCGGTAGTGGTTATTTGGCCTGGGTTGCTGAAACCGTAGTGACCGCTGGCTGGCCACGCCCCTGAACCAGTAGCCCAGTCGCCGCTTGCTTGCCCTGTCCACCCGCACAACTGCCGGGAAGTAGCTGGCAAAGAGGCAGCAGCTGGGAGGCTTCTCGCAGGCACATCGGAAAAAAAAAAAAAGCCTCCGCAGGTCGCCGAAAAAGCTGCCTCTGTCACATCCCATTGCCTATTGTGTTGCATTTGGACTGACGCATCCAATTGCCTGCTGCGTCAGTCCGAGCACAATGCAGCAGGCAATGGGATGTGCATACACGGCCTGTGTAAAGAACGGGCGATGACAGCGGCTTTTTCAGCGACCTCTGGTAGTTTTCAGTGGCCCAGGAGGCTTTTTCTTTTTAGAAATTCAAAAATTTTCCTACCTTTTTCTATGGGCATGGCTAGGTGGGGTAGTCATGTGACTGAGTGGCCGTGAGTGATGTCAAGTTAACCATGCCCACTCAGTCACATGCCCACCAAGCAAGCCATGCCCACAGAACCAGTAGTAAAAAATTTTGAAACCCACCACTGGACTTCTTCCTTACTTTATGTGTTCAATATTGAGAATCCTTGATGGAAGTCTTTTCCTCTTATCTCTTTCTACATACTGTATTTTATTCCTTGTGTCTTTTTCATCCCCTGCACTAGAGCCTTTAGATGGGAAGAGGGAATAAGAGATGTCAGACAACAGGCCAACAACTACTTGAAAAATGAAGTTTCATTTGTGCTTCTGCTTGCCTGGTGACAAGGCACTATAGATGAACTTATTAAAGGGGTAGATTGGCTCCACTGGAAAGTTGTCCCTCCCTAGCCTAATAGCAATAGCAACAACACTTATATACCGCTTCACAGTGCTTTACAGCCCTCTCTAAGTGGTTTACAGTGTCAGCATATTGCCCAATCTAGGTTCTCATTCTACCGACCTCGGAAAGATGGACGGCTGAGTCAACCTTAAGTTGGTGAGACTTGAACTGCCACACTGCAGGCAGCTGGCAGGCAGCAGAAGTAGCCTGCAGTACTGCATTCTAACCACTGTGCCACCACGGCTCTTAAGCTAAAAGATGTCCTACATTTGAGCAGTCTCACTCTTTCTTCTTCATTTTCTGTATCGCTTCAAATGACATGTTTTCTTTTCTCACTAAAATGACTGAATCAGTTAACTCACAAAGTAAAATCCTTCCTAACTTCTTAACAACTTATCTTAGTATTAACCAGAAGCTAGCCAAAAGGGGTGCCGTTAAAATAATGCATGAATGCAAATAAATGAATATATTTGAATTGTTGGTCAGGTTTTTATTAGAATCTATGACACAACTCAAAAATATTATGTTGGGGTATGCTAATTATTATAATGTAGTAACATATTTGTTAATGACATCAGCACAGTATTTAAAACAGAGATGGAATCCGGAACATCTCCTGCAAAATGCATTACAATATCTGTTCTCATTTTTTGCTCGGTTGAAATGACAGCAACCTGAGATAAAGATGCAAACTTAATTCTAGAAAGATAGCTTGGTTTAAATTCTTATCCAAGATGTTTAAAAAAACATGGTAAATGAGGAAAATATCAAATCTAGGATGGCTAAAAATAAATGTCTGTGAAACAGAATGTTGCAATTATTAAAAGAACTACTATAAACTAAACATTTACAGGAAGATAAAAGCTACCTGGAAAGCCTAAAATACACATAATAAATCAAAAGTATATAAAGTACAATAATTGAAATCCAAGATGATTCTAAAAAGAAAAAGGATTATATGCCCAAAACATTTAAGGAAATGTATATTAGATAACTAACATTATTTTGTAAACATTTTATTCCATTAATAGTAGGGACATGAATAAAATTCTAAAATAGAATTCATATTAACAAATCAAAAAGGATGGAGAATTAAGCATTAAAGCAATATGAACATTGCTTTTACTGTACATTATCAGTACTGCTAATGAGTCTAATGATGTAGAACCCATGATATTAATTTAAGACTAAAATTATTATACTATCATGAAGTAATCTATATATTTCATTTAAAATTCTGATACCGCAGATAAATATCTATCTCTCAAACTGTGGAATAGCAGTTACTAGATTGGATTCAAATCTGCTAGCTGCCCTGTGAATAGAAAATGCCAGAATTCCTAGAGAGACAGTTCGTTAGACAATGTGATTAGGATGATGTTATTACTAATTCCTTCTCCCCCTCCTGGTACCTAACATCAACTCTCCCTTTACAGCATCTTTCATGGCTAATGTGTGAAGAAAGAAATTGGTAAAAATGTCGATATCACTCTATCAAACACCATTAAGCAATGTCCATAATTCATCCCATTGTAATTAAATTCTATGTAAGCAGAATGGAGCAAGGAGATTTGTATCTTGATCAATATTTGTAATGCACAATTAAAACACATTCAACCTTTTGCTCAGTGGAGTATTGCTATACTGCACTATTCACAATATAGATTTCAAACATAAATGTTGAAGATGACTAGGCGCAGCCCAAAGATGGGGTCAAACGTGTCATCAGTTTGGAATACTCATGCATCCACAAGAGGACCAAAGTCAAGCCCCCTGTGAATTCCATTGACTTACCTAGTGCCAATTTGCCTTATTCTTGTGTATAGGTAACATGTAATAAAATTTTAATGCTTTGAATTCAACTCCTGTTATCTGCTTACTTGTGCCCAACAATAACATTTCATTCAAATTATTTTATAATAGTAATGGTAAGTACATGGTAATTAACAGAAACTTTGGAGTTGCAACTTAAAGTAGATATTTATTTCTGATATGCTCCATTGAAATTTATGAATAATTAAAAAGCAACTTCACAGGGGTTGTTTTTTTTTAAAGTCTCAGGATATTCAATATACCTTTCCTTAAAGTAGCGGTTTTTACTAAATATCATTCCACATTCATGGCATTCTGTATTAGTTCTTCATACAATGAAAATTAATTAACAACTGCGATTTTCAAAGGTAGATAAAATGAGAGAGGACAGGAAATAGATTAATCAGAAAAATAAAAATGGTTCCCATTATGAAATGTAAAAAGATGTGAGCAAGGATTCAACTTATAGAATAGAATGCACACAGAATGGATGTTGGTCAAAATATAATTTATTAATATGTTATAGGATCTTGTAATAAAGAATGACAATACATTGCTGTGCAAATGAAAATGTGCACTAATATTGTGTAAAAACAATGAATTTAATCCAAAATGAATGCAGCAGCCACAGAATAATCTCCCATGAGGATAAATGAGCACAGATTTACTTCCTCCTTTCTCTCTTAATTAATCAAAGAATTAGAACTCTGCTGCTGACATGACTTGGCAAAAGAAGTATGTCAGACAAAATGAGAACTTGTTCTCCTTTTGTCCACCTCTAAACAAGATCCTTCTTTTATGTACCATAATGGGAGATGATGTTATTAGTTCCACTTTAAGAAAAAGGGAGCAGCCCCTGAGCTGAAGATTGGAGATTCTGGCTCTAAATGATAAAAATGAATGAATAAAAGATAAGGCAGTAACTTTTCAAAAGATATCTTAAAGAAGCAATTATTCTACTTTTGGGAAGTAGATTTAAATTAGTTAGTCACTCCATAACTCATTTTTCATATGGCTTAACTAGAACTTTAAAGGCAATATCTGATGCCTACAGTTAGGGAAAGCATCTCCTTTTGCAAAGAAAAGTTATTTTTCCCACTTTTGCCCTCCCTCCTAATTAGTTCTATCAATTTGTTTTATCTTTTGTTAATGGCAAAACAAACAATGACTGAAGTAGCAATGGAATACTACCGTGTTTCCCTGAAAAGAAGACCCTATCTTATATTTTTTTTTGAACCCTGAAATAAGCACTTGGCCTTATTGCCATGCACTCAAAAGCCCGATTGGGCTTATTATCAGGGGCTGTCTTATTTTGGGGAAAACAGGGTAATTTTTTGATTGATGAAAGCTATCAATTACAAATTGATGCAGAATATTTTTGTGTCTCATTCTCAAGAAGTATATATCACTAGTATTATTAGATCAATTAACTATGCATCCTAAAAAAGGATTTTTTTGAAAAGTATAATAAATCAATGTGCATCTGTGATACTATAAAGACTATATGTAACAAACTATTCATTGGAGTTGGGTGGCAATCTATTTAATGTAACTACTACATAGGTAGAAGTGAGATTGGAAGATTGATTTAAACATAATTTGGAAAGCTCCTTTCAAGACATGGTTTTTTTTTTATTCCATGGGAATTTTATTACCTATTTCTTCAAACTGATAACACAGCCTTACCAAGCTCTCTCAGTGCATGGAATTTACGCAGAGACTATGCATAGTGTATATACAAAGATTATGCTCAATATGGCCAACTTGAAAATAATACAATCAATGTCAATAAATGATTTTGGGAGGAGGGTGGGTTTAAGAAAGAAGAAAAATTTACTAAGGCTTGTGATATTATCAATCCATCACCTTAGAACCATGATGGTGAACCTATGGCATGCGTGCCACAGGTGGCACGTGGAGCCATGTTGCCTGGCACGCACAGTGGTGCCCATTCCTCTTCCTGGTTTCTGGCGCACGCATGCACTCCGGCCATGCCATTGATCCACTTCCTGGGATCCACGTTGGAGGCCGTTTGTGCCGGCAAACCAGTGCTGCCTCTTTGCCTGCACTGCTGTCTCTGCTCGAGGTTTGCCTTTAGGGGCGATGGGGGGGAGAAAGAGGGGAATGCTCTTTGCAGAGGTGGCGGCGGCTCCTCCTCCTCCTCCCCCTACCAGCCTTGCTGTAAATCTCAGGGTTTGCCTTACCAGGGGGTGGGGGGTGGGAAGGTCCTGATGGGAGGGATGTCTGTGGTGCCAGTGACTGCAGCCACTCTCTGGAAAAGCCCTGTTGGAGTGCTGATCAGCCGTGTGCAAGATGATGGCCAGCGCAAGAGAAGCAGGATGCCAGACGCTCAGCTCTGCAAACCCATGGAGTCGGGCTGAGGGGCTTGCCCACATACGTTTGCTGGCGCCACTGCCTCTTTGCTAGCACAAATGGCCTTCCACTGCTGCCTCTTTGCTGGCAAAGTTATGTAGGCAAGCCCTGCGCCCCGCCAGCACAGACCATGCTGGAAATTGCCTGACCGGTTCCAACAGAGTGCAGCTGCAGTCACTGGCACTATGGATGTTTCCCCTCCAGAGCCTTTCTCCCCCTGTAAGGCAAACCTCAAGATTTACAGTGAGGCTGGCAGAGGGAGGAGGGGGAGCCGCTGTTGCCTCTGCAAAGAGGATTCCTCCCCAACCAGGACCTTTCCCCCCCCCTCCGGTAAGGCAAACCCCAAGTTTTACGATGAGGCTGGCAGGGGGAGGAGGAGGAGCCGCCGGTTTTTGGATTTGGAGAATAAAGGGTTTTCGGGCGGCAGTGCTGAGATCCCCTCCCCGAATCAAAAAAGTGCACTGCGTTTCAGGCGGCGGATCTGGCCTTCTGCAGAGAAGGAGGAAAGCGCGCGGTTCTGCAATGTGCACCGGGGAACCACAGAGGAAAGCGTTGGAGTGTGCAGCTGGCCGCATGCCCTTCTCCTCCTTCTCCACAGACTCACTTTCTCTTTCCTCCTGGCCAGATCTGCCGCCTGAAATGCAGTGCACTTTTTTGATTCGGGAAGGGTATCTCAGCGCTGCTGCCTGAAAACCCTTTCTTCTCCAAATCCAAAAATTGGGCATACGCAGGCAAAACAAGAGCACCACAGTTTCAGGCGCTGCGCAGGGGGCGAAAGGCAAGGCGGCTAGCCGCCCTGCCTGCCTCTTTTTCAGATGACCCAGGCGGAGGGCAGTTGGCTTCTGCTCCTAGCCCAGGAGGAAAGAGAAGGTGAGTCTGCGGAGGAGGAGGAGGGTGCACGGCTCTGCAATGTGCACTGGAGAACCAAGGAGGAAAGCCTTTTTGGATGGATTCGGGGAGAGGATCGCAGTGCTGCTGCCCGAAAAGGCTTTCCTTCGTGTTTCTCCAGTGCACATTGCGGAACTGCACACCTTCCTCCTCCTTCTCCGCAGACTCACCTTCTCTTTCCTCCTGGCCAGATCCACCGCCTGAAATGCAATGTACTTTTTTGATTTGGGGAGAGGATTGCAGCGCTGCTGCCCGAAAACCCTTTCCTCTCCAAATCCAAAAATGGGGCATGCGGAGGCCAAAAAAGTGCATTGCATTTCAGGCCTCTGGGGGAGGGATTGAAGCCTGCCGCCGGCTGCTCCTGCCAGTGAGTGAGAAGCGGTAGCGTGAGAAGCGCCGGCGGCGATGGGGTGGCAGTGGAAAGGATGGGTGTGCTGGGGCTTCAATCCCCCCCCCCCCAGGTCTGGGTTCACGCCAGAAGACTGCTCATGTGGGGAGACAGGGAAGCCCCGGCTCATCCATCCTTGCAGCCACCACCCCATTGCCCCTGGGAGTGGCAGTTCTCGCATTGCTGCAGGGGGCTTTCCGGGAAGCCCAGCACCCAGTGGGGAGGAGCCCAGGCAAGGCTGCGTCTTCGGAGCTTCTCCAGCTGGCACATGGCGGGGCTGAGAGCGCTGCCGCCGGCTGGGGAACAGCTGTCTCGCCAGGGAACAGTTTGATAGCTGGCTGTCCTCCAGTAAGAGGTGCGCCATCCCCCTTGGAAAAAGTGGAAGTACAGGTGTGGGAGGGCGCATGTGCAGTGCGGGGCACATGCATGCGGGGGAGGGTCATGTGTGCACGCGCAACTGGGATTCATATTGCATCATGGGTGCTGGCACGCGCAAGCTCGATAGCACAAGCGCGTTCTGTCTTTTAGCACGCAACACCAAAAAGGTTTGCCATCACTGCCAGGGAACCTCATCCTCTAAATACATATTGCATGCAGCAAATTTAATAGTGTTTGGTAATATGTGCATTTTTCAGTCTTGATTTAATTTTTTATGGGCAAGTGGCAAAAACTAAAGCTAGATCTACAAGATTTGCTGGTCCAGGTATTTCAAGAACAGATTTTATATAAAAAAATAGAGAACATATGCATATTTAGTTTTATTTAATTTAACTTACTCTGTGTTGCTCTCTCTTACTTTTTGTTTTCTTTTCCTTCCTATGCAGGCTTTTTTTTCCTTTCAAAAAAAGCATTTAAAAGGTGTGCTCTCCCCACTTTTGGCACGCGATGGCATGGTGGGTGCGGTAGGCCCATTTTTCGAAAGAAAAGAAAGAAAGAAAGCCTGGGGAGCCTGGGGAGGGTGAAAAGAGCCTTCACCAACCCCTCTGGAGGCCCTCCAGAGGACAGAAATGGCCCGTTTCCAGCCTTCGGAGGGCCTCCAGGGGGGTGGGGAAGGCTGTTTTCACCCTCCCCAGGCTCCTAGAAAGGGTCTGGAGCAGTGGTGGGTTCCTCCCGGTTCTGCCCGGTTCTGCTGAGCCGGTAGCGGTGCCGATATGATGTCACCGAACTGGTTCTGACCCCCGCCCCCCACTCCTGCCCGCCCCCCCACCCGCCGTGTTATTCTTACCTGTTATTTGGCCCCACCCCCAATCTATTGCTACCTCCTGAGTCCCAGCTGATGGCTAGAGGGAAAAAAACTGTTTAAACTCTTGTCGTGGGGCTTCAAAGGGCTGTCCTACAGCTGATCAGTGTTAAAAGAAAACAAATGAGTAGATCGGTGCCTGCAAAAATACATGAGTAGATCAGTGCCTGCAAAAATACATGAGTAGACCAGTGCCTGCAAAAGTAAATGGGTAGATCAGTACAGCCTGGTAGACCAGTACCTCTGCTAAATCCTAAATAATTGTCACATGACTATCAAGCCATGCCCACAAAATAAGCCACGCCCACAAAATAAACCACACCCACAGAACTGGTAGTAAAAAAAATTAGAACCCACCCCTGGTCTGGAGCCTGGGGAGAGTGAAAAATGGGCCTTCTGGTCCTACTGGAAGTTGGTAAACGGGCCATTTCCAGCCTCCGGAGGGCCTCCAGGGAGGTGGGGAAGGCCATTTTTGCCTTCCCCAGGCTCCTAGAAAGCCTCCAGAGCCTGGGGAGAGTGAAAAACACTCCTTCCCCACCCACTCCCAGAGGCCCTCCGGAGGCCGGAAACAGCCTATTTCCTGACATCCAGTGGGCCCGGAAGGCCCGAAAATCAGTTGGCCGGTGTGCGCATGCATGCTGGAGCTGAGCTAAGGCAACACTTGTGTGTCCACTGATATGGCTCCTCATGCCACCTGTGGCACACGTACCATAGATTCGCCATCACGGGCCGAGACATTGGTATTTGAACATAGATCTTTTTAACATTTATATTTTATTGGGTTCTACTAATCAATCTAGTTGAAATGCTAATTTATATTGCTAGTACATGTATGACATGCCATACACTAAATAAATAAATAATAACATTTCCTGCAAGATTGCCCCATTTTTAAAAAATGCATGCATTCTGATCTGGTTTACTATAGATACAATAAATCAGATGCACTAGTATGCTTCAAAAAGGAAAAAAGAACATAGCAGTGTCAATTAGAAATCTTGTGGGGTTTTTTTAAGATGGTAAATATGATCCAACCATTCCTATTTCCATTTTTAAATTTTTAAAAGCCAAAATTCTGATTCAAGAGAGACTAATATTAGCATGGTGAAAGCCAATTTTCATGAAAGTTCATTTTAGAATAATGAAATAAGTGTAATGGTTATAAAGTACACCCCAACCATTTTTAAAACTCCTTGCAAACTGATAACTGCAGAAGAATGGAAAATTAGCACCTTTTTATGTTGTATTAATGTGAATTATGTAAAATGAAATTGAAGGGTCTCCATTTGAGAGAGTCTTAAACGAGAGATATTCAGGCCTTGCAAATACAAGCATACTTTCAGAAATGCTGAAAATAAGAATCATAATAGAACATGCACATGTATGCAAATATATGCACCAAACTATGACCATGTTATTTATTAATTTAAAGTAAGGTAAAATAGAGTACATAGAGAAATAATCTTAGTAAGTCTTCTATCTTAAAGCAGGCATTTAAAAATATTCAGTCATAATAGGATTTTACATGTACACAACTTTTACTGATATAATCAGACAGACATATTTAAGAGCTGTGCCCATAGACAATAATAGAGAAATATGTGCTTATGAAGATGGTTTTAGTAAACATTAGCTTCAGAGTGAGAGAACAACATAAAATCAGTAATAATAAAGTGATACCTTCAGCCAGTGGATCAAGTGTGTGAATCATAAGTTGGAAAATGCTGTTCCTCATTAGACTATTGTGCAGAGATGCAGAACTTCCACCTCTTTGGAGGCATGGTTTAATCTAAAGAAAGAGGGGGGAAAAGATTTCTGAGCATAGAATATGGGAAAAATGCTCCTAAATAGAATGTTTTAAATGAAAGAAAGAGAAAAGAGACATTTCTTTCCAACTTATACTGAAGTAGAATCTGTTTCTGAGTAGAACCAGTTTCTATACCTCTTTTGCAACCTTAATTGGAAAAATAGGATTTCCTTTTCATGAAGTCAATTAAAAACTTGGACAAGTAATGAACAACAATATAATTGTACTAAAATGGCTTCATCTCATCTAATGAATGCTGTGAGGAATGCTAGTTAAAGGCTGTGATGTACTTCATCATTGATATAATACCCACAGAGGTAGTATAAATGCAATAGCTGTCTATATCATAATTATATTTCTATAATTATGTCTCTAGGAATTAAAATACATTCTGGGTTTTTCCCCTCCCCATTCACTTATTCAAACCATTTTTCAAAGACTGCTTGGGCAAGTCCCTACAGTTTTCTTTCTTATAGTTTTTCAGAAGTGGTTTGCCATTGCCTCCTTCTTCTCCGCCTCAGGCTTTCATCACACACACACACACACAAACATGGCCGCTCTAAAGATTTTCCATTTTACTTCAAGGCCAAAGGAGGGTTAACAATATTAAAGGAATGTAAAGAAAGCAGGGGCTTTGCCTGCAGAGTTTGCTTTGAAAGAGCAGAAAAAACATCCAAAGCAAATGCAGAGTCCCAAAAATCAGATCAGGGTTGTCCATCAGTCCGGAAGTTCAAGCTTTCTCTCACAAACATCAATAGCCAGGGGTCAGCCATTGTTTCCAACAAAAAGAGCATGGTCAGAACTGCATTTTAAATAAGGCCACAGCCAGTTGCCTCTAATAAATACACCCTTGCTTGGTGAGGAACCTAATAGACCTTCTTTGCTCATCTATTCATCGAGTGCGGGTGCAAGGAGGCCATATATCATCTTCATTTGACTTTTCCAGCTGCTCAGGTGGCATCTGTGTTTGATCAGCCTCATGTGATTCCTGGCCGTGTGTCTCCTAAAGCTGACATTCCACAGGCTTAGCTGTGACTTTCCCCCCCCCCCACTAAACCAGGAGTGGGTGTGGCCAGTGTATGATGCATCCATGGTGCGAGTTTGATACCCCTGTTCTAGCCTGATGCAGCAGAAAATGAGTGTATTTGCGCAAGGTCTTTATTTTTTTTCCTGATCTTGCCAATTTAAAATATATATTCCCATCTCATTTTCTATGGGCCAAGGTTATCTGGACATCAGATTTGTCTCCCTTGGTTGTTTTGCTTTCAAAACATTATCTGTATCTTATGTAAAAGAATGTGAAGCAAATTAGGTTTCCTGAGTTCCAGACTTTAAGGAGCCAGGATTAAATGGTATAACTATTAAAGCCACAATTCACTTTTAAAAAAATACAAATCAGCAGAATAGCAGCCAAAGAGCCATTTCTTTAGCCAACTAAAGTTGGTGGGAAGTGTGCTAGTTTTGCCTCAGAACTGAAGACTGATGTATAATGGAAGGTTTATCTTCTGTGAAAATGAAAACGTTGAAAATATTGAAAATCCTATTACTAAATATTTCTGATTCGGTTTTTTTTCCCCCTCAACATATTCTGAATTCAGATTTTCTACTTTCCTGCCATATCTATGTCCAATTCCCATTTCTGTAATACTTATTATATATTTGTAATTAATATAAATTATTTTTTTATAATTTCATGTTTTAAAACAGGAAAATGGGAAAGAGACAAAAAGGAAAGAGAAGAGAAAACTATAAAAAAAGGCAAAAGGAAGAAAAAGATATAATCGTGTTGGAAGAAATATCCAGGTCCAGGTCCAAACCAGGAGAAAGGCACTGGAGATAAAATGGAGGTTGGAGGCTGATTGGAAAGAAAGGTTCCTTTTATTGATGAAGCAGACACACCAACCAGATTGACTCTGGGCAGCTGACAAAATGGAGTTCAGAGTGGGTGAGTTTTATACCTTCTTGTGCAAGAATATGTCCTTTAATATTCTATTGGCTGTGGTCAAATTCCTATGGGGTCATGGCTGGCTCTATAGGCAAAAGGGGAAATGCAAATCCTAGGTCAGTCATGGTGAACCTATGGCACGCGTGCCAGAAGTGGCACGCAGAGCCATCTCTCTGGGCACACCAGCCTTCACCTGTTGCTCTTCAGGGTTCTGGTGCTCACATGCAGCCAGCTGGTCTTTGCGCATGCGGGAGCATCGGAAACCAGAAGAGCAGCTCCCTGGCACACATGTGCACACCGGAAAGCTGAGCTTCTGGTTTCCAACGTGCACATGCGCGACGGTCTTTGGGCACACATGTGCGCCAGAAACCAGAAGACCAGGTGACCGGCACGCATGCGCACACTGGAAACCAGAAGCTCAGCTTCCTGGTGTGCGCATGCGTGCCGGGGAACTTGTTTTCTGGTTTATGGCGCTCCCGTGTGTGCACGCACTCCTGTGTCAGCATTCAGTGCCAAAAAGGTCTGCCAACACTGTCCTAGGTGCTTATCTGAGCTGATTTTGTCAATCTTTTGTTGCTTATCTGAGTTGTGTCTTGACCCAGTCTTTCTGAATGGATTACCAAATCTGCATTTCTAAAAGCTGGCCTCCTCAGTTTCTGCTTGGGGGCAGGGAGACTGGTGCTGGTTTCTGCCTCCCTTAAGATTTTTTTTCCATTTCTCCTTTAGGGGAGATATTCTATCCTACCTTTTTTAATATTTCCCAAAACATTTCATTCTTCTGAGGTGAGGGGTGGGAACTTCCCACAATAGGAAAACACAGGAGAGAACAGAAATATAAAAGATAGTTAGGGTATATGTAATCTAATATTTTCCAAGAATATGAGGCCACCAGATTTGGTCTGCAAACCTCCAAATGACCATAAGATGGGAGCAAAAAGCTGAAATTGTTTGTTTGGTTTTGGGAAGGAGGGGAATCTCTTGTACAAGGATAAATGAATCAAATGATTTCCATGCCAAAACAGAGCTAGAAATCATATTAAATCTGCTGTGAAGAATTAATTTTATTGAATAAATAATATTCTGATTCAATGTATTGCCTCAAAAGGAGGCAATAATTAGACAATTACTGATATATTTGAGGTCCAGAAAGGATTAAGAGAAACTAGACAAAACTGCTTTCTTCCAATCAGCTAGGACTACTTCCTAGGACACAGAAACAATTTACACACACAGACAGACAATTTTATTACAAATTTTAAGAAAGATTAAAAACCAACAGGAACCAATATACAATAAGAAAACTAAAAAGACAAAGGAAATCAAGAAGCTAAAGTTGCAAAAGCAAAGAAAGAAAGATACAAAAAGAAGCTTCCAATCTTCTTTACAGCTGCTATAAATATAGATATAAATTTACTACTTGCTCTATGGTTACAAATAACTCCCTTCTTTTTATTATCTATCCTGTCTTATCATCGAAACAAAAAATGAAAAGAAAAGTCTCAAAACAATAGTTATTTCTTTGGGACACCCAGACAGTGAGCGTCACCAAATAGGATTTATCATACGTTCTCTTCTATCTTTCTTTTTCAATTTTCAACAAAAGTTTGTACATTTTAGAATTATATATTCATCACCATTATACAAATAATGACTTACTTTGCTCTAGTCTATACCATAATCCTTTTTATCAATTTATTAGGTAATTGTAAATAGGAATACCACTGCTAAGTATATTCTTCTGCTATTAATTGTCCTCTTGATTTGTTTTTAAATTTCCTTGATAGTTTTCTAATGAAACCCAGTACCATTTATCTGATCTGCCACTTCTCTTTTATAATATACTTCTTGAGCTGAGATCCAAAAAGGTATTTTTGGGCACAACCTGGTCTTATACTGTATCTATTTCATATTCCATATGATCAATACGGCATGTCTAATAAAATGATTTTTAAATCCACATTAATTTTAACTTTATTATACCATAAATATCCATGACATCCAAACCTCAGTTATTACTTTTTAAATGTAAAAATCTTATTTCTGAGCAACATTCATTCTTTCATCCGGACCAAACAAGTGGTGAAATAAAATTTCAAATATGGTAAACCCAATCCTCCTCTTTCCTTTGCATCTGTTTAATGCTCATATTATTTCCCCTTGCCATATAAATGCAGCTATGTCTTTTTGTCACTGTTAAAATTGTACATCTGTTGACAAAACAGACATTATTTGAAACAAAAACATCATCTTTGGTTAAACTTTTGTTTATCACAGAAATTCTCCCCAATAGTTGCAAGTTTAATTTTTCCCTTCTTAACACTGATTTCAGTTCAAGTTGTATGATGTTTATTTTGAAATCACATACAATCTATATCTATCATAGTAATAGCCAAGAATTTTACTTATTTGATCTTGTAGTTTTATAATATCTTTTGTTAATATCTTTGTTCTCTGATAAATCTTGAAATCTGCTAATGCACCAAGTCCTTTAATTTTTCAATTAATGCTTTGACTAAACATATCATCCACAAATGCTGTAATTAGTTTGTTTTTAACCTTAACACCCATAATTCTCTAATCCTGTCTTATGTCTCTAATGTCATCAAATACGATCTGCACATGCTCAGTAGCTTCTGCGCATGCACAGTCGGGGTGCGTGAGCGAGCGAACCGGTAGCAAAGGTAAGTGAATCCCACCCCTGGAACTGACAAGGGAAAAAGCCACACCCCATCAACACTATGGTGTTATCTAGTCAGATAATGAAATCTAGTCGGCAAGCAAACAACCTCAGAGCTCAGAGAACATCAAGAAGTCCACAGTTCCTGAGCTACATAGTATATATTCTCTTCTATAGGATACAACTGGAAAAATAGGACAAGATACAGGAAAGGGGGATTTTCTCTCAGTTTAGAATGAGGAAGCAATTACAAAACAAATTGTACTTCAACAGAAGATGGCAGGATACCTTTGGGTAAAAGCCTGCCCAAATATATTATCTAGCCTGCCAGTTTTTAGATGAAAACAGTTCGACTTTGGAGCTTATGTCCTCCACTCTAATCTTTAGTAATAACAAGAAACCCTAAGTAAATAAAAAACTGATTGAGTTTAATTACAATGAAGTAAATAATTTACTATACCTATTATTCCTACTGAAGGAGCAAGTAAATAACAAACAGAATGGTCATTAAAATAATAAAATATAAACACATCTCCCTTGAAAGTAACACTTGCACAAATGCAGGCGTGTGTATTTTAACACAGATGCAAACACAATTATTCCATTTCTCACATATATCACCAAACTTTAGTAAAATAGCAGTTCAATGTAAAAGAGTGTACTTTGGATAAATTAAATACCACTCCTTTTTAACACAAATTAAATATATGGAGACCATTATCTAATTAATAACTATGATAATCAGGACTAAGGACAGGACAAACATTTAAGAGCATTAAGGTCCCAACAAATCATGCCAAATTTTCTTTCATATTAACAAACCAGGAGCTTAACACATTATCCTGTAACAAGTCTACTGCAAAGAATCACAGTATGTCAGAAAGATTATGTGCCTGTTTACCAGTTGAACTGAAGTTGCAAATTAATTGAATTCCAGGTTTATTGGAGCTACAAGTTTACTTTTAGAGTTGATACTCTTGTCTCTGAAACCTCCATTTTTTAAAATTATAAGACAGGATTGTGAAGCGCAAACCATTGGGCTATGAAACTTAACAAAAATTGTTTTAAAAAGGTCTAACTCTAGAGAGCAATCCAGAGAATATTAGCCTTACAGTGTCATCAGTTTACAGATACAGTATATGCACACACACACTAATTTGTCTGTCTGTCTGTCTGTCTGTCTGTCTCTCTCTCTCTCTCTGTGTGTGTGTGTATGGATGCACATTTGAGGAAAGACAATATCTAATACAGATAATATTATTTGTAGAAAACTATTTCTAACCTCATCTAAAGAGCTGAGTGCACATTTGCAAAAAATATCTTCTACTTCCATTCTTAGAATTACAGCTTTTTCAGTGGTTAGTGATACAGCACATAGATTTATCTAAAATAACCTAAATAACAAACTTACCTATATGATTTAGTGAAGCAAAACATTGAAAAATATTCTCAAAATCAAAACCATTACAATAAACCTTAATAACAGATATCACAAAAATCCTCAAGAGACTATGCAATGAAGTAGTAACAAAGCAAACAATAAACAGAAGAAAAGTCCAGCATTAAAATGATAAAACATCTTTGGATGTTAAATTTATGGATTTCAATATATTTTAAAATTGAAGGAAAGTAAACTAAATAAATTATTAAAGGTCCTACAGTTTTGTGGAAGAACACGTTTCCATAATCAGATACCAAAACCCAAAATTCAAGTCCCACTGTTCAATCCTGGGCGTTCTAAAAAGTTAACAAATGATGGGTGATTATTTTTGACTTTCAAAATCTTTCCCAAAACCATGTTTGGAGCATTAACAGTGTTCTGCAAGGTGGCTTAAATAATAGTAGCCTTGGAGGGGAGCATCTGAAGGCATTGGATTTGGAAACATCCAAAACTAAGATGTTCATATTGGCTTCTCCAACCAGATTTATTAGAAAGGAAAGCAACTAGGTTATAAATTCTTGACAACTGAATATTTCATTTTTAGGATTCAAGTTATATCTTATTTTGCTAGGGCAAAAAGTTTTCTTCATTCTCTTGATAATAACATTTCGATGAATAGGAAACTTAGTTATCCATTTTATAGAAAAAATGTTCAGATATTCTGAACTTCCAAAATTTTGCAAATCACTCTTACCCTACGCCAGTGATGGCAAACCTTTTCAGCACTGAGTGCCCAAACTGGAACATGCGTGCATGTGCACGCCCCGGAGTGCCGGAAACCCGAAGACCAGCATGCATGCCAGGTTTCTGGCCATTTTGAGGGCTATTTTCAGGACCGTTTTCAGACTATTTTGGGGTTGTTTTCAGCCCCAAAAAACAGCCTGAAAACAGCTGCCAAAATGCCCCCCCAAAACAGACTGAAAAAAGTCTGAAAAAATGACTTGAAAATGGCCCTGAAAATGGCCAGAAAACAGCACAGAAAATGGCCTTCTTTTTGGCCATTTTCCAGGCCGTTTTCCAGCACTTCAGCGCCCACAAAGAGCAGCTGGCGATGGCGCGGGTACCCACAGAGAGGGCTCCACCTCTGGCACACGTGCCGTAAGTTCACCATCACAACCCTACACTCATGGTTTTAATAGGTGTTATTTAAATTAGGCAACAAATGTTTTCAATGATAATTTGTCATAATATACAACTCCATACCCAGGTCTATGCTTACTTCCAGAAGTTCTACTCCCCTCTTCAAAAACTGACATTTGAGGAAGATGGTCTCACAGACAAATGCAGAGTCTTCCATCTAACATATGCTTACTGGGAATGTTCATGCTCAATGGACTTATTCAAGATAAGCTTTAGTGATCACATCAGCAAGAAACAAAATAATTGCAGAATGTGTATTAGTTAGGTAAAGCAGCTCCCCCCAACATAATGGGAATCAGCAAGCCTCAAACTCCTTTTTTTGTTCCCTCTTTCAAAACATAGTTTAGAAAAGTGGACGAGGGTTTTAAATTACCATTATATTGGCATATTATATACTCTTGATTTCTGAGGTTTCCCACAATTGGCATAGGCTTTTCTTTCCAGTTTTCAGTGGTTCAAAACATCATGTTTTTAGCAAATTGAGTTTATCTCAAGCCTTATATCCAACTAAGGATTTGCTCTTTCACTTTGCCCATTAGTGTGGGTTTGTGAACTATTTGCTTCTCATTTTTTCTAGGAAAAATTAATTGATAAAATATGAGATGAACCTAACTTAAAATTAATGATCAATTTCCATGAATCAGATCAAACTGACTAGATGACATATATGCACATATCCATCTGTAAGTCTCCTTCTCCATTTGACTTCATTATTCTTGTTCTATGGAGAAAGATTAGAGATACTAGAAATGATTATTTTTGAAAAGGTAGTACAGTGGTCTAAGGCACCCTGTTATTAAGCTGGTTATTAAGACCAGCTGCCTGCAATTACTGCAGGTTCGAATCTCGCCAAGGCTCAAGGTTGACTCAGCCTTCCATCCTTTCTAAGGTAGGTAAATTGAGGACCCAGTTTGTGGGGGCAATAAACTGACTTTGTATAAATATACAAAAGGATGAAGGCTATTGCTGAGCACATTGTAAGCCGCCCTGAGTCTCCAGAGAAGGGCGGCATATAAATCAAATAAAAAAAAAGAATTTTTTTTTTAAAAAAGAAAAGAGAAAACTGAGTGAAAGGTAGGAGAAGAGGGGATCAAGATAAGGGCAGAGAAGAGAAGATCAAGAGCAGAAGAGTCAAAGCACAGATAAGATAGAGTAGGAGAGGAGGTCAATAGCAGGATAAAAGGGCAATAAGAGGACAGAGGGAAAATAGAAGAAAAGATCAAGAGCAGAATAGTCAAAAGGTGGAGAGGAGAGGAGATCAAATTAAGATCCTTAAAATATCTGAAGGAATCTTACAGAAGAAAAAATCAAGACCTTTTGCTATCATGTAGAATGTAGAATGGGGCATAATGAGTTTAAGTTTCAAGAAGATAAATCCAACTGAATGTTATAGAAAAATAACTCCTTCCTAATAGTAAGGGTAAATTGACATGGGAACACTAATTACCCAGAACTGTAAGGGTCTCATATGAAAATCAAGTAGAAATAGACAACCATCTGCTAGCAGTATAAGCAGGGTAGATAAGATTCAACTACCTAGGTTTCAACATGGATCTGAAGTAAGGAGGTTTATCTTCAGAAAATGAATTCAACACCAAGCATCAATTCCAATTTGAAAGAATAGCCAAGTTAAGCGTTATAACTGAACGCAAGGTTGAGATTCTAAATATCCTCACTCGGAAGTAATCTCACTGAAAGTAAATACTAAACAAAACAATACAAATTAATAATGAAGATGCATGACAAAAAATTAAAGGCCTGAAAGCAAATCAAGAAACAAGACAAATTATACTGGAAAGGCTACAAACTAACTTGCTGAATGCAATGTTCGGCACTGATTAATGTCTCCTTGTGACAGTCATTCAAACAGACAACTTTCCTTCACCTGCCATTACCACGGGAATGCACAGTTTGTTTGCCTGTTAATCAGAACAAAGCAACACAAAGTCTGAACAGCAAGTTCTTCATTATAGATAAAATGTTTCACCCCTACTGGGGAATGCAGTAGTGTCACATCTAGTTATTTCTGGCACTTTCATCTATTAAACTCTGCTTCCAAACAGGCACTTTCATCTATTAGACTGTGCTTCCAAACAGAAAGCAAAAATAGTCTCTTCATACCCTTTTCTTTGATATTAAAACATTCCACATGAATTAGACCATGCTGATTTCTGAGTCTTTTACACAAAAACACATGTATTGGTTCACTACAGATAAAACTGTTACTCAAAAGTACATGCTTTGGTATGTTACTGATAAAACTTTTGCAGAAGTAAAATAAAGCACATTCTATATTTATAGAATATATTTATTAGGGATGATACTTTGCAGTGTGTACAAACAACTCTCTTTGAATAATTAAAGCAGTCTGCCTCTTCTTTCAGGCTTACCACACTATTTCATAAACTGCTCTGTATATACGTATATGCATATACGGCTATTTTTTTCACAACAAAATAAACTGGCTGTGCATGCACATGAAAAAAAATGTAGCTGCTTTAATTATTTCATTTCCATCTGGGAAAGAAATATATATTCTTCATTTTTTAAAAATAATTTGTTCAAGACCACTTCTAAAATTAGGACTCATAAGAAAGTTACTGTTATTTTATTCACTATCCTGTGCTCTACTGAATGTGTGCAGGCAGTTTGATCCACTTTCAATATTAATTATGATTAGCTTGATTATGCCAAATTTAGAGACTTATTTTTCCCTTTTCATTTTCATTGGATTTAGTCGGGATATTACACTCTAAAATACAAATAAGCCATGCTAAGTATTGATTTTTTAAAAAAATATCTGAGCAAAGTATTGAAGAACAATTCAAAATATCACATCTAAAAATTTCTGTCTAAAATACCAAATTATGAAAATAATAGCTACAGAACATCTAGATATTTCTAATGTTATTACCTGTTTAATTATCTATAATTAGCCCTTATAATCCCTCACAATAGCTTTCCTTATGCTGGTCTAAATATAGACATGCCTGAAACTGGGAGAAAGATAGCCAGTAAACTCCTGGATAGTGTGAGAAACTGAACAATTTGCACATTCTTACAAAACACATGCATCTTTTAATATTATCCCATCATATCCCTCTATGTAAATAAACAAGTTTTTGAAAGAGAAATTTTGCATGGAGCCATCAGTAAATTTCATATGTAAAATCTTAATTAGGCTGTTTAAATCGCTCTTGCTTAAGGGGCTTCAGAGCCAGTTAAATCAACTGTTTCTCCCACTGAAAATGAAAAAGATAAGTAGGCATTTGGCATGAGATCAAACTAATCTCACACATCTCTATCTTAATCTGTAGCACATCTGGAACATATCTTCCCCTAAGCAAATTCAGAGGTGACCAACTGTGAGCAGTTTCTGTGCTGACCTGATCTCTAGTTTTATTTATATAAAAAGAGTATTTGACTGATTTATTCCCATTAGAGTTTAATTAACATAACTATAAAACAGACTAAAATATGCCTGGCATAATTTTATTACAAATGAGAAAACCAATATGAATCCAACATTATTTTTGTATATAAATATTTTAAGGTACAAGAGTTCTTTGTCCCATTTACTGTATTTATTTTTGGTAGCAGCTCTCCATGGTCCTGAAGTAATTGCTTTTAACTTTCAATTAGAAATTTGTTTTAAAATGCTTTTTCTAATGTCTAATCAACATTTAGCACAAATTTTGAAATTGTGTGATTGGGTCAAGAGGAAATGCAAATGTTCTCTTACCAAGAGTTTTACTTCCAGTTCTTTCCAAATGTGAACAGCTTCCCAACTTTACTTAATTCAGTGTGGTTGGGTTCATACAACATGTTTAATCAGGTCAGTTAAAGATCACATGGCTGCATTTGCACAACTTTGTGTTAACTTTGGTTAGGGTTTTTGTCTGGGTTTGGGTGCTTTAACATGTTTACTTACTTTATGGTTCACTTAAATATATTATGCAATTCAGTCTTATTTCCTCTAATTCAGAGGTCTTCAAACTTGGCAGCTTTAAGACTTGTGGACTTCTGCTCTAATTCGTTGATGAGCTTGATCTACAAAGCATGCAGTTTAGAGGTTTAGCCTATAACTGTATAGCTACTACCTTCATGAAGATGTTCCCCCAAAGGGAACATTAGAAAGTACTAGCAGTTGGATTATAGTTTTGAAAATGAAAGAGACCCATTGTGGATTTCTTGAAAAACAGGCACAATGCTGATACTTTTATCAGTATCACCCATCTCTTCCTCAAAGATGTATTTATTACACTCTGGATCTGTCTGGTTAATCTCCCTGGCTGGATCAAATCAGTCATGATAGAGTGGGTCATAAGTGCACGTAGCTGAATCATCACAAACTGAAAATGATTCCATAAATCCAGACCAGATGGGGCAATGGATCTCCAATTTGAACTTGCCTCAACTATGGCATCCAGGTCAGCACTGAGGCAAGTGATTTTTATCCACAAAGTGCCTTACAAAAGGATCATAAGCACCAATACTTAATTTATGGAGCATAGTTGAAAGCCCCTGAATCATATGAGATATTTCCACGGGAGAGTTATTCTCAGACACAGAGGATTTATTGCTATGTAATAGGCATGACATTGTTCTTTAACCAATTTTCATTCAGTTTCTTGCTGAAATTTCTGCTACATGTACTTTAGCAGCCTCCCAATCTATTTCACTGCCTGGGAATTCTTCAGTGGTAGGACACTCAAGAGTGTTATTGGATTAACAGTGATATCTCATGATGCTCTCTCCCTCTCTCCCCTCCCTCCCCCCTCTCTTCCATCCATCATCTATCTATCTATCTATCTATCTATCTATCTATCTATCTATCATCTATCTATCTATCTATCTATCTATCTATCTATCTATCTATCACACAACTATGACTGGACTTGAACATCTGAGGCTTCCTGGGGTCTGGCAAACATCCACAGAGTTGCATAGACATTGGGGGGGGGGATAAGCAAGTGGGGGAGTTGCAGTTTGACCTATATCTTACTGAGGCTCAGGGATGGCTTGGATTGAGGTGGCTCATCAGCTAATGATTGGTAAAATTTGCTTAACAATGGTAATGGGAATAGCCAGGATTGTGGCTGGTAAGAGAAGCAGTTACGTGTTATCTCTTATTATGACTGCCTTGCTTCGCAACCAAAATTCCAGTAAATTGAGGACTATCTGTAGGAATGGCTCTTGAATGTGGTATATCTGGATTATATTTAAGCAGGTATTTAGTTAAAATACTGATTCAGCTGATACCTTGTATCATAATTTTTAAGTTTTCCAAATATTATTTTAAGACATTTTTACTGAGTCATTCATGTTCTAATTGTTTCAATTTATATTAATCAACTTTTAATTGCCGCCCTCTTTGGGATCTCTTTCTTTAAAACTAAAAAAGGAGTTAAAATTTTAACAAGTATATAACTTCCTTATCTTCTTTAATAGGTTGTTACTTTTAATAGGTTTATTGGAGTTTTACCCAACTGAAATAGATTTAAATCTCCAGTCAATCACAAAATTTTATAGCTTTGAACAAATCTTAAGAATCTTGTGAGCTGCAAATATAACTGAAATAAAAAGAACCATTTACTGGAAGGTACTAAAACAATAATACAACCATTTGCTTAGCAACTGGTTACAGCCCTGAAAAAAGTGAGTTATCATTGGTCCTTTACTCATGACTGTTGCATTATTCCCACAGTTTCCCAAAATTTGGGTGCTCGGCAATTGGCATATATTTATATGAAAATCATGTAATTATTACCTGCAATCTTCCCAGCCACCTTCTGACAAGCAAAGTCAATGGAAGAAGTTGGGTTTGCTTAATGATTACATGGTTCACTTAACAATTAGAGCCGAGGTGGCGCAGTGGTTAGAGTGCAGTACTGCAGCTACTTCAACTGACTGCTAGTTCAGCAGATCAGCAGATCAAATCTCACCAGCTCAAGGTTGACTCAGCCTTCCATCCTTCCGAGGTGGGTAAAATGAGGACCCAGATTGTTAGGGGCAATATACTAATGCTAATGCTAATGCAATATGCTAATATGTAATATGCTATATGCTAATTTTGTAAACCGCTTAGAGAGGGCTGTAAAGCACTATGAAGCGGTATAGAAGTCTAAATAATAAAATAATAAATAACTGCAGTGAATTGCTTAACACCCATGGTAAAAAAAAAAGGTTGTAAAAATGACTTCGCTTAGCAACTTCCTGTAATCTTATCTTGTTTAGAGTATGATTTGTATAATATAATATATATAATATGATTTGTATAATATAATGTATATGGAGAGTGATATTACAAAGATTGGGGGTTAGAGAGCTGGAATCAGCCAATATAGCTTCCTTAAAAACAGATTATTAAATTGTGTCCCTCCCCACCCTTTTTAAGAATCTTTTGGCATATTCCACTGATTTTGTCAGATACAATTCACTCAATGTTTTCCATTTCTCAAATGAATAAAATAATAAAGATGCATTTGTACCATAGCTTTGTACCATGTTATTCAAATCCAATTTTTGCTTAATGATAAACAGATAGATTCTAATTAATAATTTACTTGCGTAGTGATTTTATAGTAATGGCTGAATTCCCCATAGGTTCAGTTTGGATTGAGACAGAAACTAAAAGCAAAATGTAGAATGCTGTGGAAGATTTTTTGTCATTAATCTACACAAAACTGTAAACAATATCTCTAATGCTTCTGACCATGGACTTCAAATAAATACGTTTAACTTTTTAAAAGTTTCTCCATAACATTCATTGTTCTGATCACTGTTGTTCCATCTCCATTTAGTATTTTCCTAATATTTATATCTATCCTCTTTTAATCTCAAAGCAGTTTACAGAGCAAATGATAATACAAGCAGGGTGCAATTGCTAGTATTTTTAATAAAATTGTACCTTTCGTAGTTTCTCAATTGATAACTAATAATACTGGGAGTAATGAAAAGTTCACAAAGGCTTCTACAGACAAATATATAATCTGGATGACAAGTCAGGAATTTGCTGCTGTTATGGTTGCTTCATTCGAACATAATGCTGACATTATAAAATTGGAATTATAATCTGCACTTTCCAATCTTTTCTTCGTTGATGTCCATTCCTGTGATCATTAAACAAAATAAAACTGGCAGAACTGTTATCAAATGAAACCATTCCATGCCTGCTAATATGGCAGTTACTTAAGCTATAACAAAATCATAGTTCAGCCACCAGATTCCAAATGTAATTAGGTTTTAATCTATAATTACCTCAGAGAGTTCTAAGTATCACCGCATGTCTTGAAAATGATACTAGTTCATAACTTATTGCTTATTTTCTGCTCTATTTACACCATACTCATTGTTTGTTTAAGGACTGTATTATTTCTATATGAAATGTCCATCAATAAATCATGAAAAACAATTGGGCTGCTAATATCAGTCGCGCCGTTTAGTATTTTTATTATCTGAATCATACTAACAAGTCTCTGAATAATTTTTTTCATTTATTAAAAGATTCTTCTATTAATAATTTTTAGTTGAAAATCTTACAAAATTATTGAGATTTTATGTACCAATTTCACAAATAATGATTTTAAATATATTTGCTGCTAGAAATACACCAGATAAGTTAAAAACCAACTTAAACCAACATGAATGGAGAATGGAGTATGAAAATTCAGCTGGGTTTTCTCAAATAAATACATTCAAACTGGTATCTAGATTTAGCTTGCAATATACTACTTTCTGGTGGTGCTTGAAAACACGTCTAGTGTAATCAAGGCACAAATGTTTAAATACTAGTTGTCTACATAGCTTTTAAAAACTAGTCACAATTACTTCTATTGCATAAAAAGGCAATTTTCATAAACTTTGCTTTTGTTTGTTACCAAGTCTCTTTTCACTTAATGATGAGATATAGAGACAATTTAAGGTATCAGATGCTTAAAACATCAATATACCATTATTGAATAAAATTACACTTATTGTTAAAATTGAACTTTCAGTTGTTATAAAGATAAGAAACAGAAAGAAAAATAAAATGATCCACATTTTTTCTATACACGATATTATTCAATCCCTTTAAAGATTTCACTAGTAATCAACCTAATTAGAAACTCTTCAGTCTTTAGTCAGATGATAAATCTGGTAAAAGACAAGTCCTTCCTATAATTAATAAGTCTGATTCTAAAGCAAGATTTAAAAGTAGAAAAAAATAATGTATCAAGCAAAAAAGGTAAAATTATGAAAGTTTTGGCATATATGAAGCCAAAAAAGAAAAAGAAAAATCAACCTTTATTAGCATTTCATATAAAGTGAATTTAATATATTACAGGGATAATAGACAAAAGAAAAAGTTTATCAAAAGATAAGGTAAAGACCATAAGCTTGAGTGCTATTTAAGCCTCTGAGGGTTCAATTTCTTTCCAGAGAAGTTAAAAAAAAATGAAGTAGGATCTATGATCTATGTAGAAATTCCAACACAAGGGTTGATATCTTTTTTGGAAATTTTTGCCAAGATTGGCTATCAGCTCTGTACCAATTTGTTACACCAATTCTGGGTTTCCTACATCCTCAGAAAATTGATAACTGATATCCTCTTGTAGAGAACTATGGAACCCACAAAAAACAAAACAAAAAAACATGGTTTTTGAGCCAAACCGATGCCAAAATGTTATGTTGATTTTCTACTATTTCATTCCATGAAGCTAATATTGGTTATATCCAGTGGTGGAATTCAGAATTTTTTACTATCGGTTCTGTGGGTGTGGCTTGGTGGGCATGGCAGGGGAAGGATACTGTAAAATCTCCATTCCCTCCCCACTTCAGGGGAAGGTTACTGCAAAATCTCCATTCCCTCCCGATCAGCTGGGACTCGGGAGCCAGAGAATAGATGGGGACGGGGCCAGTCAGAGGTGGTATTTACTGGTTCTCTGAACTACTCAAAATTTCCGCTACCAGTTCTCCAGAACTGGTCAGAACCTGCTGAATACCACCTCTGGTTATATCCAACACATTTCTTTGGTTTGGCTATGTTGCTTTTAACATCTGATAATTAATCCTTATGCAATATTCACCTGAAAGGAAGTCAACTCTGAACTTAGGACGATTTCCATAAAAGAGCAGCCCTTCCCACAAAATCCAAATCCTAAACATAGACAAAAAAGCTGTTCAATGCCCCATTTCTCTACTCTGTTAACCCATCCAACTGAAACCAGTTCTAGATATTCTTCTCCATAATAAATGTTGATATTCTCATATATAGTATGTATCTGCCAAAGTCCACAATCCAACAATGCAAGGGTTAGAAAAAAGAAATAAATATTAATTGTATGGCTACATTATCTAGCTATTGAATAAACAATTGCACTTATAGCATTCAGTGACTATATATGACTGGTGTCAAACTTGTGGCATCACGTTGCAGTCATGTGATGTTTCATGACTTTTTTCCCTTCACAGAGCTGGAGTGGGCATGGCCTGTGCATTACACATTCGGCCCTGCACCACCAGTTTGACACCCCTGCTATATATTAATCATTCTAACATTTACTAACAAATGTGGAAGAAAAATAATTCCATAAATATTGAAGATTGGTCATCTGGGAAAAGATGGGATAACAATGAAAAAGAGAAAAAAGTCCTATTTAGATATTACAAAAAATGGTCAATTTAACCAAACAAATCTCCCCGCCCCACACACAAAATTGTCTAGCCAGACGTAATATATCTTCAAAGGCATCCACCATAGAGATGTTTGCCATTTGTTCTTTCTTCTTCCACAGCACCTGTTCCCAGTGGACATAAAGCATCCACGCTCCTCAGTTCACAGATAACTATTTCAAGAATAAAACTCATTTTTCCATAATAGTTATACAGAATATTAAGACTTTGACAAAATCAATCAGTCAAGATTATATTCATCAAAATAAAAAAAAAAGAATATATATATTTTTCTTATGAACCTGAGATGGAGATTTTAATTTTTTTCCCTAATATATTTTAAAAATAAAGTGTTGAAGATAATCTATGATACCTAAGGATACTATTATTTCATGCAACTTTGTTTATGTAATATTAAATAATATTATTTGATTGGTGTCTTACAAGTTGACAAATCTTACTGCCAATGGTGAAATTCATTTGTCGACCTTTATTATTTGTCAAATTTGCCTTTGTAAACATGTTAAGATTTTTCTTTTTTCTTTTGTTGAAATTGTTCCTTATTTTATCTTGCAGTAATAGATATAGAGTGACTATAAGAATGCCTGAAAAAAAAGCCTCTTTTAGCCAACATGAAGTAACTACTTTTTGCAATAAGGTCTGAAGAAAATGCACAAAGTGCTTCTGATACCTAATGCCTTACCGGAAAATGCCATGTAATCCAAATACAAAAACTAAGCAGTATTAAGATGCTGAGAGTCTACATTCTATTGATTCACTTGACTTCATTAATCATTAAAACCATAGCTTTTAAGCCATTGTTTCAGTGAACTCTATAGAATATGCCTTTCTGACTATACAATTGGATTAAATGAAGGTAAAATGTACGTTTCACGTGTATGTTCAATACTCAAAAACTGGCAATTTCTTACACTACATTGAATTGGCTTTTCAGCAAAAATTAAATGCCAGGCAAGTTTGCTTTCTTTTCATGTTTCTTTTTCCTCCACAATTCGAAATGCAAAAAAATGTATTGCAATTTTTCAAGCATGATTTTATTTTAATATAAATAACATGTATGCAGTTATATTCTAGAATTGTATCCATCAACCTAATGCTTTCTTGATGTTTAACTATTACGTTCAAGAATTATTAGTAGGGTTGGACATGACAAACCCTGAGAACACAACTGAGTTCACCTATAGAGATTACAGTGGAAGGTTAAGTGCATATAAAGTAGCAAAATTCAAGTTTTCCACAAAGTTTATAACCTTTTAGGTTGGCACAGTGTCAATAATAGTTCATTCCTTCAAGTTATTTCCTAATGTATAAAATTTAAAATTAAATTTAATACAACTACAGTATTTACATAAATAAATTTAAATAGTTCAGATTTAAAAAATAAAATGAGTGGTTTTGCTTAGTAAAAGAAAATAATTAGCTTTATAATATGAAGAAATAAGATACATTTAATGGCCCATATACTTCCATTTCCATGCTCTTAATTCCTTTGATGTGAGCTCAAGAACTATGAAATTGATCTGCTAGGTCATTCTTTGACTCAGCCAAGCCATAAAATATCAGGAACAAATTGTCTCTAGTTCTTCCTTATCAAAATTATTTTTAGGGAAATCCCTAGTTTTAAATTTATATCAGATTATAAATTCAGGGTCTTCCAACAATAACTACTATTTGCTAAATGATCCCAGGGGCATTTTTGGTTAATGTAAGAAATGCTTCATTGAACCATATCAAAACTTTACTAAAATCAGTGTTTTTACAAAAATCACTGAGGTCTGAAGTTTTCAGTACAACTTTGCCACAACTTCTACTAGCTCTCCATTAAAGAAACCTGAAAAGCTAAATCAAATGTATAAATTTTAGAATGTTTCATGACTTATTTAGGAATACCAAAATATAACCCATCAAGATTAAAAAAGTGCATGTGAAATTTATTCATAATGCCATTTATTTTTATTTATTTCAATAGTAATAAGCATTACTGTAATATTATTTTCTGAGTATAATTTGTGATCAGTTTTACATCCATTACTGTAGTTTCCAACTTTTTCCAGAAATATTTTTACAGTACATTTTAAACAACGTAAAAACTGTTTGGATATATATGGCTTTCTTTCCTAATTGCCTATTGCAAAAGAAAATTCTCAATATTTGTAAAAATATTTGTTTAGTAAAAAAAAAAATCTAACTGAGAATTTCTCTCTGTCTTCCACGATTCTTTTGTATAGGGGTGGCCTTCTATAGAGCTATTAAGGCCACACTATGCCACTGAAGTCTCTTTAAATATCTTAATTTATGAAAAATGAGAAATTTCTAAATTTGCCATTCTTTGAAGATCTCTATAAAAGGTCCAAAAATACAATTCCAGTTACAATGTAACTGGAATTGTAACATTGACCTTAACACCATTCTAGAATCAAAGATCATCAAAAGTGTAATAATTTTCAGGAATACTCATTGGGGTTTTAACAGTAGCTTGCAGTAGAAATCAATATGTCTCACTCATGATTTATCTAATATGTCAAATATTAGAAATGAGGAATGATTATTTACCTTAAAAGTCAGTTCCACTGAACTTAATATTTAGGAATAGGCCAGCATAGGACTATGGGGTAAAGTGATTTGTTTAACTTATAGTTCATTCCTTTATATGACTAATTGGAACTAAGTCCCAATTTTGTCTTAGGGAAATGTATACATTATTATGGGAGGGGACTGGTAACATTTTGTCTATGGAAGAATTCTAGAACACTTGAGAAGTGCATATGCTTTTATATAATTTGGTTAGTTCTGATAAAGTCAACATACATTTTGGATTTCCCCCCTCCTGTGAGCAATGAATAATAATATTTAATTTCATCAGATACCAAAATGAAACACTACTAATTTTATTCAATAATCTCTACCTGCTGATGGAAATGCATCTGCCACCCACACCAAATCTACTTGAGAGGATTAAGAGAAGGGGAGGAGGGGAGCAAGGGCAAGTCTCATTATGCAAGTAAAAGTCTGCTCATATAAAAGTCTATGTCAACTCTTACTTATTATAAAAACAGTCAATATTTAAATTTAAATGTTTCATTATATCTAGCAAGTTTAATGTTTCTGTTGAAAATTAAGAGTCGCTGGCTGAAAAAGAATCACATATCCTAATACAATAAACTGTTTCTGTTTTACATTTCCTTTACTTTAAAAACTTTCCCAAAGTTACCACTTTAGATATTTATGTATATGTATATATGTATGTAATTATTTATATAATTAAAACATTTATCTGGGCAAGCAGAATATTTTCATTCTGTAATTCTTGCAGATGCATTTTTTGAAAACAATGTGGCAACCTAAAAGTGGTTTTTAAAACCAATCTATTCAAAAGTAGTCAGGAGATGCTAAACAAAAAAAAGAGTGAAATAATGAGAAAATCTTTCACAATTACTTTTAGGGGATAGTTTGGGCAAATTTTGACAAAAATGTGTATTTTTGTGAACAATCAAACCTATAGAACCTATTAAAGCTATCACAGTTTTCTCGGGTTTTGTGGGAACAGTCACTTTTGTAACAAAGGTTCTATGAAGAGACATATTTAAAACATTATTGAGAATGACTTACATTTAAAGTTATTTAATGTAAGAGAAATTTAAAGAGAATTTAAATGTAATTTAAAGAGAAAGAGCAGTATAAGAAATGCTAACACTAACTCCAAGGGAGAGTCTTATATTGTGCTATTTCTTTTATTATTGTTGGCAAAGAAGTATCTTTATGAAGACTAAAGAAAAAGTGATATGGATAGACTTTTCTCCCATCTGTTTCCCTTGTAAAATTTTTATTTAAAATCCCTATGAAACATAATTTTCCAATTTTCTCCATGTATTTTAATACTTTGATTATACTGAATGAGAAGCAGTTTTGCAAATCACCGGTGCCACATGCAATAACCATTATCCTTTTGTAACTATCTATCCTCCCATTTTGCATCTTTATCAAGTCTTATACAACAGCCATATTTCAAACATCCTGATTCTTGGAACATCCTTGTAGAGTTTCTTTAAACTGTGTATTAAAGCTGCTTCCTTTCCCGCCATTTGGAGTTTAACCTGTAATTCTTCAACTTACTACAAATCTAGTCAGTTTATACAATACGTTAATATCCTCTATTTACCAAAGCTTTGTAAACAAAATGAAGGCAACTTTTTCACAGCCATGATAAACAAGAATTACATTTTTTCTTACATTCTTACATTTACTGTAAGAAACTAGCTTTTCTGTTATTTAAAAACTGATTAGTACAAAACATTTTAGAGCTGTTGAAAAAAAATACATAATTAATTTAAGCTTCTATCTCATACAAATTTATGAGGATTTTAAAAAATGAACTCTAAATGATATAATTCTAGGTAATATATAGGTCTGAAGTACTATGATTTCATGCAGGCCTAAATTTCACCAAATGTTAAAATTAAATGTAAACCTATCCAGCATACTAATAATGTTTAAATTCTTCCTCAACTTTTGTTTTTAGATCTTTTCTTAGAGCGTCTATTGTACCAGTAGTTCTGCACAGAATATCTTCAGCTTCTTTCTTTCTTTTTTTAATTGGGATTGTGTTCATTTTGTTAGGGCTGCAGATTTGTTGCTAGGATTACCCTTTAGCCTTTTGGTTCTTTAATTAGGTATCTTAGAACTCTCTTGACCTTCTCTTAGGTTACTATATAGTCTTAAAAGATAAATACCAGGGACAACAATTTTCTTGGCTAACACCTTTCCAGATTTGCAAACATTACAGGGCATTTTGGGTACCTTAGATCCAAAATAAAGAACTTTAGCTAATCAGTTCTCCATACTGTCAATAACTAGAAGTACTGCCAGATAAATGTATTTTTATTTTTTATGATGGGCTGCTGCTGCTTTTTAAAAATTAAAGACTCTGTAGAATACAGAAATACAAAATCAATTCTTCTTGATTCTTCATCACAATATTGCTTTACAGTTGTCCTTGACTACTATAATGTCCTTGCAATACAGGATAAAATCTGCAGTCAATAACAGATGTCATTGCAAGGCACATTATCTGCCCTGCAAAGACAATCACTTCAATAATTGTTTTAGAAGCCAGTGTCCAAGTTCTGATGTAATGCTTGCTCGAGAAGAAATATCACATTACAAGCTTTGCAAATTCCATCTGCATTATATATTAAGACCAAATTTCCAAAATATTTTCCACAACCTAAGGCACTCAAATACCTCTGGGAATAATTCCATTAGATCTCACAGAGCTTATTTCTGAGTAAACCTATACAGTGGAGCACTCTCAATTGAAACAAACAACTTCAGTTCCTCCATCCAACTGTAAGCTAGTTTCTTAAACAAGGTGGCTGACCAATTCCAAACACTGCTGATTATCTGAAGCTATCTTAGTCTGGCTAAGAAAAGAAGAAAAGAAAAAAAGGAAGAAAAGAAAACAACTGATTGTTCTGACATATGATCTACTGAAGACTATAACGGGGAAAAGTATCTCTCTGCCACTACTCCTGGATCTCTCAGCAGCTTTTCATACTACTGATTACTAAGCCTTTCTGGAGCACTTGAGAGTTGGAGATCAGAGACTATCATGGTGCTGTCCCTATCTCGATGGCAGCTTCTGGAGTCCAATACCAGGGGATTAGAGTTGCTAGGGAACTGCAGGGTTCTGTTCCATCTCCTATGCTTTTCAATATTTATATGAAACCTCTGGGTATGATTGTCAGGAGGTATAAAGCTGGATTTAGACAGCTTTCTGTTTTCCTCTATTTTCATGTGGTGCATTAGTCCCTGTAATCAGCTCCTCCTTGGACCGGACTGTGATACTGATGAACCATAAACTTGGATCTAGTGGGTTTGGTTATTGGTGATAACTCTAGTACAAGGGGCATTTTCCTTGCACTGGCAAGGATTGCATTTCCACTCAAAGAAGTGTGTAACTTTAGGGTACTGTTTGATCTCATACTGTCACGAGTACTTAGCTAGAAATAGGGGTGAAGGATACTTTTCTTTTAGCTGTATGAGTTACCAACTTTATCGGGAGTAGACCTGACCTGAATTTTGTGATTTACTCCTGAATAGATTACTGCAATGCAGTTATGTGGGAATGCATTTGATGAAAACTGGGAAAATATAATAAACCCAGAATGCAGAAACTTCTATCTGGTGTTTCCCTTTGGGAACATATTACTTGTTCTGGCTTAATTACACTGGCTTTCTCTTGCTTTTTGAGCTCAATTTGGAGTGTTTAATATATAAAGCACTCTATGGCATGAGTCTTGCTTACATGAAATAATAATTTCCCCATGAAATTATGAGTAGCATTTCCAAGCATCCTACTTGGCATATTATGAGTGCCATCAAGAAAGGAGACCTAGGTTAGAAAAGGGGTAGATCCAGGGCCTGAGGGTAGATTAAATCATTGGTTGATTTTATCATTTATCATTGGTTGATTTTGTCTGAAGTGGTGTAGGGTTTCCTGCCTAAGCAAGGGGTTGGACTCGAAGACCTCCAAGATCCCTTCTAACTCTGTTATTCTATTATTCTATTAATATAAACCTAAATACTTTCTTCTATAAATAAGCATTTATGTCCTAATGTTGCACATTTATTACTTGATACTATGTCAGATATGGATAATATGTATTTTTATTGGTATTCTGTTAATATTTTAACTAGAATTCATTGTTTATCAATGCTGTTTGAACTGATGTAACATATTGTTCCTTCATAATGTTTATTGTTGTATTGTGAACAATCAATACAACACCACACGTATAAATTTAAAAATGAATTAACAGTGTTCATTGCAAAGCTCTTTCTAGACAAAATATTACTTGATCAACCACAATAAATGATAAACTGTAACTTTGTAGGCCATTATAAGAAGCTAGTAAAGCATCACAATATACATTATGGTGAATTCAATCACTTAACAGCAATAGCACTTACTTATATACCGTTTCACAGTGCTTTACAGCCCTTTCTAAGCGATTTACAGAGTTAGCATATTGCACCCAACAATCTGGGTCCTCATTTTACCAACTTCAGAAAGGCTGAGTCAACCTTGAGCCTGGTGAGATTCGAACTGCCAAGCTGCTGGCAATCGACAGTCAGCAGAAGTAGCCTGCAGTACTGCATTCTAACCACTGCGCCATCACCTCAAGCCTAACCACCACCTAAAACTAAAAAAAGTTCCTGTACTACTCAGCAGTACTAAACAATACTACACTCCTACCAAATCTCCACATCAGTAGCCAGTTTGTCTAATAATCTCCTGAATGAAAAGCAGAATATAAATTTAACAAAGAATAAAATATTTTATCAACCCCAAGTACTGTCATAGATTAGGCTCATGGTGTAAATGTAACCTCATATAAGGAAAACTGTATTTTGCATTATCCTGGTGCTCAAAATCATAATATTCAGTACTTGATAAAGTTGAAAACTTGTCATTGTGCAAGGTTTATTTTTGTGCTTGCTACAGTAACCACACAAAAATAATAAATATAAAATATTTTTATCTTATATAAATCCTTATCAATCAAAATCTTTATCCACATTATTTTAAAAACCTTGCAACTATGTGTTTATTCTGAAGAATTTCAGTGCAAGAGTATTCATCTAGAAATAAACATCTTTTGAAACCCTGATTTATTTAGTGGGATTAAGTTATATGTTCTAGTACAGTGATGGCTAACCTTTTTACCATTGCGTGCCAAGTGGGGGGAGTGCAGGAGGGGTCATGCACGTGCGTGCCCTCATTCATAATTCTATGTGCCCCTCACCCCCCTGTGCTTCCCCCGCTTTTGGCACATGATGGCACAGTAGGCCCGGTAGACCCATTTTTCACTCTCCCCAGGCTCCAGAGCCTTTCTAGGAGCCTGGGGAGGGTGAAAATGGCCTTTCCCACCCCACCGAAGGCCCTCTGAAGGTGGGAAATGGCCCAATTGCTGACTGGTGGGCCCAGAAGCTGGAGCTGAGCTCACGTGCTCACCGACATGGCTCTGTGTGCCACCTGTGGCACCCGTGCCATAGGTTCGCCATCACGGTTCTAGTATAGCAAACCCTCTTAACCAGAATAATTCTCAGTTCTTCATTCTGTATTCATTATAATTTCCCCATATCAGAATTTCCCACATTGTAGAAAATTCCAAATTTAGTTCCTTAACCAGGGTAAGAACTGATTAAAGAAATATTCATCCAAGCAAGCCCTCTTCCAAGTGGCATGTATGTTCCCTATCTTTTCTATCTTTGATCGCAATAATTAAACAGAAAACTAGGGTTGGAGATATTGAACTGCTCTTAAACATGATTAAAAGGTATCTATCTTGAATTACTTAAACATGAAGAAATGTCAAATTACATCATCTCCAGTGGGAAATCTATCTTTTGTCACAAATACACCTGCAATCAAACTAAGCCGTAACAATAGAAATAACTTCTAATCCTTTGAAATGAATGCGAGTTGTCAAATTTAAGCCTACAGGAATGCACACTTTCTATGGAACACAAAAACTCAGATATAAAATTGCGGAATAGGCAGGTCCATTCTATTACAATAATCAACTGCATTTCCAAAATTATCTAACAAATAATTGAATGAGGCCAATGTTAAGAAATTGAGGCATGAATCACACACATAAGTAACCTAGATGTGAAAACTCCCAGAACAATCAAAGATGTTTTTGTCATGAAATCATCACACTCGCAGCAAACTTCTAACAGGTATCTCTGACATATAGGGGAAATACTAGGCCACATCTTGTGAGTAGTAAACTTTTTCCTCCATACAATATTTGTTAATACATTTTGCGCCATGGAAGAGATCAAAAACAGAACTGCAAACTAAAGACTGCTTATCAGATTGGCATAATCTATAAACCGAACAGCATAACACATCCACAACACATTATGCATTGATTTGGAAGCAGGATAGCTAATTATACTGCCTTTTCTTCTTCAACGTAAATCTTACCCACATTATTTTCTAAGGTGAAGCAAACAGCTAATGCATTCAGATGATGTTATATGGGCTTGTCTGATACTTTTGCTTCCTTTAGAAACTGTCCTATTATTACTTCAATGTGTTTTTGATACACGTTGAATTGAATGTTCCTTGTGCCTTTATATATTATTTCTTAGTTACACATGCTTTAACTTAGAGATTCAGTTTTTGATCATTTTTATGACAGTATTAAATACTTTGTGATTGTTGACCACATATTGATTCACATTTGTAGACACGAAACTCAGATGAAAGGTTATTTAGATTAAAAACAATAAAATAGTCTGCCCCGGCATACAAAATCAGGGCAATATCATGGTATGTTTTTGGTATGTAAGTGTGGCTACAGAAAGATTTCATTAATAACTACAATAATTTTTCTTTGCAATAACTAACCTTTCCATCAGGTTCTGGTGATACTTTATCCACTTTATTGCTGCTAAGTTTATTTTTCACCCATTCTTCTACTTGCCCATTGAATTTCATGAAAGTCACATAGCTTATATATGCACTCAGTAATATTAAACTTTCCCACCACCTAATGAAATTATCCAAAAAGAAGATGATTAGCAGTATCAAGTCTAGGATGTAAAAGGATACATCCCGAAAGAGTGGCCACCAAGTAAGGTGCAAAATCTGTTTAGAAAATAAAGCACACATCCCAATCACAAATAGGATGTTGAATACTGCAGATCCAACTATGGTTCCAATGCCAACATTGCTGTGAGATACAAAGATTCCTATTAAAGAAGTGAAGAGTTCTGGGGCTGAGCCACCAGCGGCCATAAACGTTGCCCCAGCAACATCATCAGAAATTTCCAGTTTTTCTGTGATGACTGTCAGTGAAGGAACAAAGAACTCATCACAGACAATAGCTAAGGCTACAAACATGTAAACCATTCCAATGATATGAAGGATCACAGCACCCCGTCGTCTTTCCTCAAGAGAAAAAAGGTCTGTTGGGTAGTCCCCCTGAGAATGTTCTGTGTGGTTACCAGGCTCATCTGCTAATTTCGAAGAAATAGGTGAACCCGGAGTATCGTTTTGATTCCGTTCTTGATAGTCCAATAGAGTTCTTTGATGTACTGACTTGGATTTTTCAATGTCCAGATTGCTAATTGTCTCTGTGCTATAAGGTTCCAACTGGAAAAAGGCACTGATTGAAAGTGAGAGTGTGCTTATGGTCATAATACCCAGGAGAAGTCCTGTTATCCGAATCAGTCTCTGTTTTTTCCTTATATGTTGATGTTTCTTAAAGCCAAGCAATGGCTCCTGCGGACACCATTCTTCAAGAAAATGAACAGCAATATTTTTGTACTGAACCATTTTTGAAGTAAGTTTGTTTGTGGTCCAAGAATTCAGAGTCCAATAGGTTTTTCTTTCATACTTCCTTTATTCTTCAGTTAAATGGTACTTTGATGTTTTCTCTGAACCAAGGATTTATGAAGCTCATGCCGTTGCTGTGATTAAAAAGATAAATATTTTCATAAGTTTAGAGGTGTTTGACATCAGATGCACCAAAAAAACATTGTCCTGTACACACACATCTTAAGGTTTTAATATAACATGCAATAAGTTTACAATAAAAACAAATTTACCCAGTATTTCTTAATATTATGCATGCTGGAAAACTTGGAATTATCTCAAAAGCTAATCTTTCATTGCAAATTTGAACCTTACATCCTTTGATTCTATTTCTTTAAAAGAATCAGAATCTTTTCCTTTCTTGATTCCAGAGCAATAATTTCATAATAGCTTCTTTCTACTTATTACTTTTCTTGGCATGCTTGTTAAATTTATTGAAGCTGATTTTATGTGCATTAATTAACCAGCATAAATTCATTATTATATTAAGACCCTAAGAATGAACCTTAAATATTGTCAGGGAAACAAAATGGAAAGATGTTCTGCCTCATTTCTATATTCACCTAAAAACAAGAGGCTATTTTAGTTTTTGCTTAGATCGGTCTAACCGAAGTCTAAATAAACTGGCACCTAGGTACTTTAGAAGTATCTAAGTAGTGAATCAATCTTCAAATTAACATACCCAGTTAGAATATGACATTTGTTATGCTTTCAAATAAAGCAGAAAATGTAAACATCTTCCACATTTCCTTGTATCTTTCTCTAACTATCCACCACATGTCCGTTGTTAATTATACAACCTAAGAATTAAATTAAATCTTCTCTTTTCCAGAAAACACTATTCCTTTAAACATATCTAGAGTTAAGTGAATGATCTCTTTTTGTTTGTTTGTTCTCTTTCAGTTCTTATTCCTGTGCACTTTTAGTAACACACTGATTACAGTGAAGTGCAGAAACAGGACTCCTTGTACTACTGCCTTACAGTTGCTTCTAAGGAACTATTCCCCAAAACGATCTAATTGAAATCCTCAAAACCTCCAATTCCAAACCAACATTTCCAATTCAGCTCTGGGAATCCATAAAGAAGAACCACATTATCTCTCACCCTTTTAGGATTAAAAAGCCAGAGTCAATAGCCACCCTGCAGATCCACTACTAAAAAAAGAAGTAATTAAAATTACGTAATTATGCTTGGTGCAGGGCCCGCACCGATCTACGAAGTAATCATCCCCTACCTACGCTCTCACTTCTTACTCCCGAGTAGATACAGGTTGGCGCGCTGGAGGCTCCCAAAAGGTTTAAAAACAAAAAACCCATGGGCCCCCAAACTGCATGCCTCCTTTTTACCAGGATCCGTAATCGCGGAGCCTATTTTTGCGGGCACGAAGAGAACTTCGCGGGAGGAAGTTCTTCATCCCACTCTCTGCGTGGAAAGTTCACGCAAACAAGTCGCCCCGAAATAAAGGCGACTAAAGCAATCACCTGGTCCTGCCGAAGACGCCCCGGGTTCAAGAAAGCAAGAGCCCCGACAGGCAGGAGGATCAGGTGGAGGGAAGCGCGGGCTCGCCTTTCTTTTCGGCTCCCTTCCTCGGACTTTCTCCAGCCTCCACGGGGACGATGCCGCAAACGCTGCAGCCCTCCCGCCGCCGAGAGACTCCCTCCCTCCCTCCCTCGCGGAAAGAGATGCCCGCTGGACTCCCTCGGCCGACCGTGCCCTACCTCCCCCGCCCAGAAGCCACGGGCAAACGCGGGGAAGGTCAGGAGAACGGACGGGTCGCCGGCCGGCCGATCGCTGCCACCGCCTCTTACCGGGCCACGTGAGAAAACGAACGCCGGCTCAACCCAGCGAAGACGAGCACCTACACACACACAGCAGCCTCTGCCGGCGGCTCTTCTTGCCGTCCGGCTTCAACCACGGGAGCCACGCCCACTCCTCCCCCCCCCCCCAGCCCCGAGGCAAAGCGGCACGCGCCGGCCAAAGGCTCCCCCGCGTGCGCGCGCCCCCGGGACCATGACTCGCCGGCCGCTGAGGAGAAGGATGGGGAAAGGGGCGGGGGGCGTGCGCGTGGGTTTTTGAAGGCGTACCGTCCTCTCTCTCTTAGCCGCGAAGCTTCCTGCCTGCGGGAGTTAGATCTCAGTAAAAAACCCTCACAGGGTTGTTGTTGTTGTCGTCGTTGTGAGGAAGGGATACAGGGGGGTCTTGGGTCCTTGCCCTGACGATTTCGCAATTGAGCCCAAAATGCATCTCGCTAAGTGAAGCGTTTGTTAAAGAGAGTTTTGCCCCTTTGATGACTTTTCTGTTGTTAAGTGAAACATTGCAATGGTTAAGTTATTAACAGGGTTACTAAGTGAATCTGGCTCCCCCCATTGACTTTGCTTGTCAGAAGGGTTGGCAAAGGGGATCACATGACCCCTAAATACGAACCAGTTACCAAGCATCTGAATTTTGATCATGTGACCATGGGGATGCTGCAACGGTCACAAGTGTGAAAAATGGTCATAAGTCACTTTTTCCAGTGCCTTTGTAACTATGAAGGTCACTAAATGAACTGCTGTTAGTCGAGGACTACCTGTATTCTTTGGGAATTTAAACACAAGCAAGCCAAGATTAAACAACCAATTTATGAGGGTTGTTATGTGTTACAGGCCATTTCCAAAGCTTCCTGCTCCCTTAGCCCACACATTGCCAACGCAGTCCTAGGCTGCATTAACAGAGGGATAGAATCAAGATCACCTGAAGTATTGATACCACTTTATAATGCCTTGGTAAGACCACACTTGGAATATTGCATCCTCTTTTGGTTGCCAAGATATAAAAAAGATGTTGAGACTTTAGAAAGAGTGCAGAGAAGAGCAACAAAGATGGTTAAGGGACTGGAGGCTAAAAGACATGAAAAACAGTTGCAGGAATTGGGTATGTCTAATTTAATGAAGAGAAGGACGAGGGGTGACATAATAGCAGTCTTCCAATATCTAAAGGGCTGCCACAAAGAAGAGGGAGTCAACCCATTCTCCAAAGCTCCAGAAGGCAGGACAAGAAGCAATGGATGGAAACTAACCAAGGAGAGAAGCAACCTAGAACTAAAGAGAAATTTCCTGACAGGACAATTAATCATGGAATGACTTGCCTCCAGAAGTTGTGGGTGCTCCAACACTGGAGATTTTTAAAAAGAGATTGGACAATATTTGTCTGAAATGGTATTAGGCTTCCTGTTATTCTGTTTCTAATCACTCTTTAGGGGAGAACCATCCAGGAATTGGAAAATCAGCAATGGAAGAAATAAGAGGACCAAAAATAGTAATAGCTGAATGCCCACATTGCCCTAAGCCTCTTGTTTTAATCGTTGTTTGTTGAACAAACAACAGGCAACCACTTTATTTATTGGAACAAATGACTCATGGGCCTAGGTTCCTGCACAAAACTAAAGCATAATGCATAGTTTGCAAAGGACAATTGCTGGTGCTGAACCAAAGAACCCACACAATATCTTAGCATGAAAACTAAGCCCAATTCTCCATTGTTTAAAGAGCACAAAAAATGCCAATGAAGACTTTAGAATGAGGATTTAATTATGTCACTGTTTTACTCCAGGTACTATTTTCAGAATTTGTATGCATGAACAATAAATAAGTAATAACCAGAAGTATTCCAATGCTATTTGCTAAAAATTTGCCAGGATTATTCTTGACAACAAAGTGAATAGACTGTAATAGGGTGACTTAATAGATGGCTTGCCTGCCACACAGCTTTTAAAAACAGTAGTGGTGAACAAATCCTGACTGTTTGGGATATTACATGTTTTTTTCTTTGTCGGTTTCTTGAATGGCAGACTTTTAAAATGTTCTCTTTTCCTAAGTATTGTAATGCATTGATGGGAAAAAAGCTTCACTGGGTGTTTTTCCATCATTCTTGCAACTGTAAAAGAGCATGAAGCACTGCATTAGAACAAATAACAATAAATAATCCTTAAATTGAGTCCAAAATTATTTTCAGTGCTGAAATATTAGAAGCTGCCCTGTGTACACACAGAATCCCTCAATTCAATAATCAATAATCAATTCAGTAATCAATAATAAATCTCCCTCCCTCCCTTCTTCCATCTCTCCTTTCCTCCCTCTTTTTCTCTATGTCCTGGTGAGAAGGAAGAACACTCAAAACAACAGAGGAAGCAAATGCACAGTCAGCCATAAAGGGCTCAGATGTCTGTACACCAGGGGTGAAATCCAGCAGTTTCTGACAGGTTCTGGAGAACCGGTAGCGGAAATTTTGAGTTCAGAGAACCGGCAAATGCCACCTCTGGCTGGCCCCAGAGTGCAGTGGTAATGGAGATTTTGCAATATCCTTCCCCCAGGAGTGGGGAGGGAATGGAGATTTTGCAGTATTTTGGGAAAGATATCCAAATGCTGTGATATACCGTAGCTAGAATCAAACAAGCCATGGTATTCCCTGTGACATTCTGTGGAAGTGAAAGTTGGACTTTGAAGAAGGAGAATAGGAAAAGTATTGACGCTTTTAAACCTTAGTGTTAGTGAAGACTTTCGAGAATATTGTGGACAGCCAAGAAAATAAACCAAACGGACCATAGAGCAAATCAATCCAGAGTTCTTACTCAAGGCACTAATAATAATAATAATAATAATAATAATAATAATAATAATAATAATAATAATAACCTTAACAGTTCCTAGGTCCTTGGTTAGGACTCGAGCTGCTGAGCTATTAACCAGCCTCAAAGGCTGTGAATCTCACTAAAGATTAACCAATAATAATAATAATAATAATAATAATAATAATAATAATAATAAATAACTTTATTGTCATTGTACGTATATACATAGTATACTCATACAACGAAATTCGCTTAACACCCAAAGACCAGGTCCAACACACATAACAATCCCCAAACACTCCCCACCCACCCACCATAAATTCTCCGCCCCTAAACCACCCAAACATCCACACAACAGACCAAATAATGCTATCCAACAGCTCACTGATGGTGGCCCTTTAGTTCATTGTTGAGTGCAATTATAGCTCTGGGATAAAAACTATTCAGAAAACGTGTGGTCCGAGTTTTAATTGTTCTGTATCTTCTGCCAGAAGGCAACAGTCCAAAAAGATTGTAAGCAGGATGGGAAAGAGCCTGAGTGGCGTAGTAGGCTAATGCCTCCTACTAAGGCAATATTTAACATCCAGCTGCCTGCAATTACTGCGAGTTCAATTCTCACCAGGCTCAAGGTCGACTCAGCCTTCCATCCTTTCTAAGGTGGGTAAAATGAGGACCCGGTTTGTGGGGGCAATAAGCTGACTTTGTATAAAATATACAAAAGTATGAAGGCTATTGCCTAACGCATTGTAAGCCGCCCTGAGTCTCCGGAGAAGGGTGGCATATAAAAATAAATAAATAAATAAAAGAGAAAAAGAGGAAGACCAGCAGCAAGATGGATGGATTCAATTACAGTGTGATAGGCACACACCATTTGAAGACCTGAAAGATCAGGTTAGGGATAGATCATTGTGGAAAACATCCAACTATGTGGTTGGTAAGAGTGGACAATGCGTTAATAGCATATACGGTAATTAATCAATATTGATCGTATTTTATCTATATTTAGATTTAAATGAACTGGTTACCTAAATCGGGGGTCCCCATCCCCCGGACCGTGGCCCATTCAGAACCAGGCTGCAGAAAACTGTGGGCAAGCATGCATGCAGCTCCACTTGGGTGCGTAGCAGGCGGGTGCACATGCACACACATGCACACTCCATTTGTGCATGTGGGGGGGGGGCACATGTGCCTGCTGCTCACACAAAACCATCCATTTCTCTCCCCACCCCTGCCAGAAAGTTTGGAGACTGCTGACCTAAATTATACTTTTGAGTTGTATAAACATCTCTTCATGGGGAAGATTGGGGAAAAAACAGGACCAAAGGATAACATCTAAATAGTAGCTAAAAACAGTAAATACGAAACTTGAAAATGCTGATGAGTGAGATTACCATGACTACAAAAATGGCATTTTTAAATACAAATTGGGGTTAGGCTTTTAAATGCTAATTGCAATTGAGAAATAGAAGAGGATCGAAACTGCAATCATGTTCCTATTACTTCCTAACTCGCATGCCCTCTTTAAAGAACAGAGCTAGAGGAAACAAAATGCAAATTATATGAAGTGAATAGAAAGAGATATGAATAATAATTTTGCAGGTCAGAATGGAGAAAGCAAAGCATCCTTCAGTAATCCAGTGAAGTAAATTACAAAGGTACATGCTATAAGGAAGGTCGAAAGTGTCAAGAATCAAAAGTACATATCGGAAAGGATGCATTTGTGTATAATTGTCTTTAAAAAGCCACATTTCAGGTTGATAAGCTTAGAAAATAATGATTGTGGTTAAAACCAGGGTAGGATATTTTTGTCTACTGAAAATCTGCTGAGTATCTTGCACTGCATATATTCTCTAACAAATAATGTAGGTGTAAAGCCAGTTAATTCCCATCTGCAGCTGCTTCCCCAAATCCTATGCCTCACATGCCAATATTTAGTAGGTCACATTGCCAGTGTAATACCCAAAAGATGCACAGTGTGCCATTTAAGATTTGCCTGGTAAACAGAGATAAATTACAGAAGGTATTTTCTTGTCAAGTCAGCTTCACACCTAAACAAAACAAGTGAACAAACAAAAAAGTTTAATCCTGAAGGGTTTTGAATTAATGAAATGGAAAAAAAAGATACTTTTTTGCACACACAGTATGTGCAGTTAGAGAACAAAGTGGATAAGCTTCTATATTTTACATACTAGTAACTCCACTAATTTCATAGAGAAAATAACCTTATAGAAATAATCTGCTTTATGCTGATGCAGAAAGAATTATTCAGCGGAATTCAACAATATTCAAAACCGGGCTTTTAATGGAGAAGCTGAATTCTTTGGATAACATTCACTGTAGTCTTGCAAATAATCCAATATATGCTGAAGTCACAGGTCAGTTTTGAGTTGGCCTCTATTTTCAAAGTCATGTAAATGTGAATCGTGAGTATATAGTCTACCTTCACAAAACTGAATGTTTAATTCAACAGAATGATGACTATGGTAAAGACTATGAGATCCAGATTGTAAATATTTGGACAACCATTAGATGACAGCAAAGGGTTCATCTTTATGACTTTGGTACCATCTAGTGATTGCCTGGATTTTGCAGCCCAGTTCCATAATTGTAACCATGCGATCAACCATGTAAGTTGACCCAGGTTTAAGTCCAATTTCAGTCATAGAACCTCACTAGGGGACTTTGGGCAATTTATATTCTTTTCGTTCAACTTACATCACAAGGTTCATGTTGTGAAAAACAATGGAAGGAGGAAGCTTCAATGAGGCTGCATTGATTTCTGAACAAAATGCAAGAGATAGGTAACAAATATACTATGCTGATGCAATTAATAATCACTCTACTTTGGCCAACTCAGCAAAGATAAGCTTGGCTAGTATTCCCATCACATCACTTTGATTGTGTGGATGTATCAATATCCTAGCATTAAACACAGAAAATCTAAAACTGCCCTATATACACACACACACGCACACACACACACACAAACACACACACACACTCTTAGATCAGAATGGTAAGACTTAATGCTTCAACAGACTCAGTCTTTGAAATACAGGTAGTCCTCAACTTATGATCACAATTGAGCCCAAAATTTATGTTGATAAGTGAGACAGTTGTTAAGTGAATTTTGCCCCATTTTATGACTTTTCTTGCCACAGTTATTAAGCAAATCACTGCAGTTGTTAAGTTAATCACATGGTTGTTAATTGAATCTGGTTTCCCCACTGACTTTGCTTTCAGAAGATCCCAAAAGGGGATCACGTGATCTCAGGACACTGCAACCCTCATAAATATGAGTCTGTTGCCAAGCATCTGAATTTTGATCACTTGATCACGGGGAATGCTGCAATGGTTGTAAGTGTGAAAATGGTCCTAAGTCACTTTTTTCAGCGCCATTGCAACTTTGAACAGTCACTAAATGAATTGTTGTAAATAGAGGACTACCTGTATCTTGGCTTTATAATTAAAAGAAACAAAAACAAATGCACAAACAACCAAATTAAGGCCTTTGGGGAAGGTACATCCACTAGTACGTTTTATTATTTTAGGCAGGCACCATATAATTGTCAGAGGAGCACTACTGTATGTCATATGTGAAAGTGGCCATATCTGTAGCCCAAGTACAATAATGCTGGAAAATACAGTATTCCAATATTTAAAGCTGCTATATTGCCTTGCCTCTATTTGCACTTCTTTTTTGTTCCTCAATTACTAACAGCATCATTCAAGCAAAGATAAATATTTCAAAATTCCCCAGTGTTAAAAAAAAATTAATATAAAAAAGTACAATATAAAATGTTATACAGATGGCACCTAGCACCCACAAGATTAGCAAAAATTTATCCAAATGTATGCCCCAAATGTTAGAAGTGTGGATATCACCAAGGTACCTTCGTTCATATGTGGTGGTCCTGTCCCCAAGTGAAGAGATATTGGAGAAAAATTCAAAAATGGCTACAGAAATCAACTAATGAAACAATTGAACTGATACCTAAAACATTTCTCCTGGGAATACTAAAGGCTAAATACAATAATAAAAAAAAGAATATTTTTATTCATACATATACTCACTGCAGCAAGAATAACATACACCCAATATTGGAAAGGAAAAGATACACCACCAGAGGAACATATTTTTCAGAAAGTTTTAGAATATGCTGAAATGAACAAATTAACGCTAAAACTAAACGAAAAAGAGGACTCAGAATATTATATGGTGTGGGATGATTGGTACAGGTGGATTGATAACCGAATCAAGAATAGATGAAAGTTAATATAAATCTTAAGATATATATAGGAATTTGGAACTATGAAACATAAAGGAAGAATCAATCTAACCTCTGTAGAAAAGTAACACTGTTTGACTGATTGTATTATATTGTATTGTAATAAATTTCAATAAAAAACTTTTTTAAAAAATTAAATATGATACAAAATTTCTCCTATAGAGTCCAGGGAAACCAGAAATCTTTTGCTTGTTCTGCGGTGTGGTACCTAGATTAAAAATAAATGTTTGCTAACATAAATTTTTGATGCTCAAATCATACAACTTTGCTATTTTTGCTGCAGAAGACTAACAGCTATCCATGTGTAATCAGTTCGAATGCTTACATTTGACCTTCTATTTTTCTTTACATTTTCATATATAGCCTTGTCTCTTTCTCTGGATGTTCTGATAATTCTTCATCAAATGTTACCCGTGAAGCACAATGGGAGCTTTTTCATGCATGCAATCATTTCTCATTCTTCTTTTGTAATTCTTTTAATTAAGAAAGAAAATCATTTAGATGATATACCTTTATAATAACTCACTTTGCAGAAAGAACCAATAGTAATTTAGAAAAAGTAGAGTATGGAAATTAAAGCTCACACCACTAGCTAAATCCAACTAATAAGAAATCTCAAATAAGAAAATTTCACCATACTTCTTGAAGATACTAAAAAAGGCTCAGATTTCAGTAAGCCTCTGCCTACTGCCACTGGGCAGTCATTGAATATAACTCTGGGCTTTTGGATAGTCAGGTTTGTTACTGAAAGGCATTGATAAGTCTCTGTGACCTCCCAAAATGCTGTGGAGCTTCCCTAGGTCTTTGTAAAAAGTGAAAGTACTATATTCCATTGTAGCTGTAGGAAAGAAAATCCTTCTGGTTCAGTTCCAAGCTGGGAGAAAGATGCTGGAAATAAAATGGAGGCTGGAGGCTGATTGGAAAGAAAGGTCTATTTCAGTGGTGGGATTAATTTTTTTTTTACTACCGGTTCTGTGGGCGTGGCTTGGAGGGTGTGGCAGGGAAAGATTACTGCAAAATCTCCATTCCCATCCCACTCCAGGGGAAGGATACTGTAAAATCTCCATTCCCTCCCCACCTCACTAACCTGCTTTCCAGCTTTGTTCTCCTGTGCAGGGCAACAAAAGAAGACCCAGCCAATCAGCTGGGACTCAAACAGCTGGGACTTGGGAGGCAGTGAATAGATGGGGGTGGGGCAGTGGTGGGTTGCTCCCGGTTCGCACCAGTTGGCAAGAACCAGTAGTAAAAATTTGTATTAGATCGTAGAACCGGTAATAATATTGGCTGGCCACACCCCTGAACTGGTCCCTGGCCCGGTCGCCGCTCGCTTATCCTGCCTACCTCATCAGAGGCTTTTTTTTTTTTTTTACTTTTAAAAGCATTTTTTCTACAATCTCTTCGGCCGAAAAAAATGCTTTTAAAAGTAAAAAAAAAAAGCCTCTGATGATCGTGCAGCTCAGCTGGGATCGTCAGAGGCTTCTGAAAGCATTTTTTCTGCAACCTCTTCGGCCGAAGAGGTTGTAGGAAAAAAAAATGCCTTTAAAAGCCTCTGGTGATCCCAGCTGAGTTGCTGATCGTCAGAAGCTTTTGAAAGCATTTTTTTCTGCAACCTCTTAAGGTTGTAGAAAAAATGCTTTTAAAAGTTAAAAAAAAAGAAAAAAGTTGGCCATGCCCACCCAGTCACATTACCCCCCCCACCAAGCCACGCCCACAAAATAAGCCATGCCCTCAGAACCGGTAGTAAAAAATTTTAGAACCCACCCCTGGGGTGGGGCCAGCCAGAGGTGGTATTTGCTAGTTCTCCAAACTACTCAAAATTTCTGCTACCAGTTCCCCAGAACCGGTCAGAACCAGCTGAATACCACCTCTAGTCCATTTATTGATGAACAGAACCACCAGAGTTTGTGGTTCTGGTGCAGCTGACCAATTGGTTTGATGAGTACATGGATTTTTATAAGTTTCACAGATGCTGCTGGGGGGGTTGTGCAATGTCTAAAAATGCACTTAGGAGATTGTGCAATGTAGTGAGCTCTGTGCCTTCTGCTAAATGGTAGTGGGTTAATGCTATTATGTCCCAAAGGATCATGTCCTGTTCTTAATCCCATTACTCTAGAGCTGAAGGTCTTTTGTTTTGTAGATAGGCTGGGCCAGTCTTTCTTAATGGACACAAAATATCTGGTGGTGGTGGGGTATTAAGAAAGACTGAGTCAGACTTCTGTTTTTAAGAGCATGTTTCTCCATTTTTCCCTTTGGGGAAATATAATATTCTGCCTTTTTAATATTTCCCAAAATATTTCATTCTTTCGCGGGGGGGGGGGGCTTCCCACATAGCTCTAGAGAAGGGGTCCCCAACCTGTGGGCCATGAGGGGATTGCAACTGGGCCACAGAAATGGTCGGTGAGCATGTGTGCACGCACACACATCCACAATTGCACAAGCAGCGGGAAAGTGCATACGCGCATGCTCCATTTGCATGAGAGGCAGGTCCGCAAAGTCAGAAATGTTGGGGAATTCTGCTCTAGAGGGAATTTGTGAAAATATTTCTTGTCTGCCTTATTGCTCCAGTTTCCTAGCAAAGGGAACTCATGCTTTGTCCAGCCTGTCAAGATTTACCCTCTATCTCCTAAAGACAAGGTGCCATGGTGCTATGCCCTGTTCTTCCTGATTGATCCAAAGGGCAGTTCCTGTAGTCGGGCTTTCTTATTTCTTGTTACAAAACAAACTTTGTTGAGGCAATAAAGAGAACATGAGCAGAAAATTGGCTGCAGCACAGCATCATAAGTTTGCAAGGGATCTTAGAAGTCATCTAGTTCCTCTGCTCAGTGCAGGATCCAGGGTCACCTCTGATAAATGACCATCATAAGTTTTTGAGCAAAGGACCCCAGAACTTAATTCTGCAGCTTGTTGCACTGGCTGATATTTTGTACATCTTGTTTTATGAGGCAACACTTCATTCTGTGCAATGCACAGAGAGAAATTCGCCATCTAGGACAATGGAAATTTTCACACAAGGTGACTGACAATGATCCCCCCACCTCCATCCAAGTTGATTGGATTAGTTGGGCATCAACCATTTGTTCAGTCCTCCTACCTATTGCAAAGGAAAAAAATCAGAGTCTGTTATTTACAGTCTTTTTTTAATTAAAGAGAAAAACAACAATAGGAAAGGCATACTGTAGTGGCTGATTATCATAATTGGTACCAACATTCATTTGGATGGCTTCCTCATCCATCCCCTTTTCATTCAGCCAAAGGAGAGGAATAAAACAACAACATGGAATTCTTAAGAGAAGCTCATTTCAGTAGGATCTGTGTAGAACATAGTCTGGATCTCAGAGGCAGGAAAGGGCAATTACTATCTGGTAATTAGTCTGCTGGTAGGAACAGTGTGACGTGAATTCCCTGAGATGTTTGGGGATAAAAGTAACCTCTGCATGAAGCCAGGGGATTAATTAACAGGATTCACTTCCGCAACTTGGATCTTCACTCAGGACAGTGAAACCCCTCACTTCCTAATGCTTGCCATCTTTACTTCTTTACGCTATCTTGATTTGATTGTAATTTGATTGTTGTGAGCAGCCCAGAGGTGTTGAGAGTTGGACGACATGCGAGTTTAATAATAATTATTAGTGCATAATGCAAACAGCCTAATATGTTCTAAGTTCTTTGTCACAAAGCCAAGAGACAATTTTAAAAAAATATTTTGATTTATATTCCATAAATTCCCACATTTTCTTGGAGTATTGCCTCTCAGATGAAATGTTTCCTGCTTGAAAAATGAATAGATTGTCTTTAATAATCTGGTAAGAATTACCGGTGTGTTGCATCTATCTGCCTGAGCTACCGTATATGCTTTTGTTTCTTGTTTTGTGATTGTGGCAAAAGCGAAGTCTCCATGTGAATATAACAAGAACATTGCCAGTTCAGTCTAATACTCTTTGTCACTCAGTATCACTCAGACAAGCATGACAAAACAACTGGACTGAACACCTTAGAACAGTGTTTCTGAATCATGACAACTTTAAGATGTGTGGAATTCAACTCCCAGATTCCCCATCTAGCAGGGCAGAGAAACCCCACCTTAGAAGAGTAAGGTTGCTGTCTCTTCTTTTGATGCAGTTCTACCAGGTCACTGAGTGGTCCATCCATTTGGCTGTTGTTCTTAGCATTAGTTTCACTTAGCTGCAGCATTCATTTGTTCTGGAGTCTAGTGCATTCCCAGTTCTTACAACAAAATTTACAATGCAACAAGATCCCAAAAGTTCTTTTTCAAGAGGAAACTGGACTTTCTTGTTTTTTCTTTGAAGACATTTCACTTCTGATCCAAGAAGCTTCTTCAGCTCTGACTGGATGCTGGGGAATGGAAGGATAAGAGCTGAAGAAGCTTCTTGGATGAGAAGCGAAGCATCTTCAAAGAAAAAACAAGAAATCCAGTTGCCTCTTGAAAAAGCACCTTTGGGACAACCATGACCTGGATGACTGAGAATCTCCATAGACAACAAGGTGCTTAGTTTTTCAGCTAGCTTATTACACAGCCTGACGCTATTTGGACACTATAAAATGACTCCATGGAAGGAATGTGTCATTCTGTAGCTTTGAAAAACATGGAAGCTGGAATTATTTGTAGCTCCATTTTTTCTAAGATAGTTTGACAAAGTCGTCCCAAGTTTCTTTCCTTACCAAAGATCTGCTACTTTAACTATTAACTCATTGGAATAATGTAGATTTCCATTTAGGAGCAAGGTTTCCCATGTATATTTCTTCTTAGAAACAGTATCCTCATATATCATAAAAGTCCCAGCAGCCCTTAACAGAAAGTCAATCATGGTGTTTTTCACAGCCAGATGCTTTGTCATATTAGCCATATTAAATTCAAGACACATTAAAAAAAAAACTTGAAGAGAAAAAAAATATCAAAGTGCTTATAACCAATGCAAAAAGATTAGTAATGAAATTACTGCGGCAAGCTCTGGCCCCATTTTCCACCATTAAGAGTAGGTCACGAGCTAATCAATGCTCATTTAGGAGAATGTCAGTAAGGTACAAAATAAATGCAGCATAAAAGAAACAGCAGAGACTGAAATTCATTAATTCCCAGGAGTCTGCAAACTGCCCATCACAAAAGAATAATTACCCTATATAAGGTAAGGGATAGTTAGCATTATCAATCTCAGCCCTGAATGGCTGCATGATTCCAATTGAATGGAGGAAGTGCAAAAAATTCAGAGAGGATCAAAGCTTCTTCTTAATGAAATCGAAAGAATAGTGTTGCAGCTAAGCCGCTAGCATGCACATGTCACATGCAATTTTGGACCCTCTGTGCATGCGCAAAGCCTTCTGCGCATGCACAGAGGGTAAAAAACAGGTTACTTCCAGGTTAAAACCAGGAAGTAACGACGTCCGGGCAGGTGGATGGAGCCTTGCACTGCCGCCGCTACCGGTTCTCCAAACCACCCACCCCTGCCGCTACCAGTTCTCCCGAACCGGTGCGAACCGATAGCATTTCACCCCTGAACTAAACCTGTAACTCCTCCTTAAAAGACTTAATAATTACTTAAGACAGTCATTGGTCTAAGGTGGGAAACTGTAAGTCCACATTGTATCTACTTCCTCCACACCAGCTCATTTTTCTGAGTACCCTAAAATTACTATTTATTAGTCTGGGCTTGGATGACATACCGAATCTTTGTCAAAATAAGCTTACCTATCACCAGCTACGATAACTGTGTGTAAGGTGGTTCTCTTTAATCAAAATTTGAACTATTTCTCATTTAGACCACTCAATTAGTCCAACTACACTTTGTATAATTAGACTGGGTAAATATACGTGTCTCAGGATACATTCTGGCGAGAGAGAAGTTCCCTAAAGGTGGGTTCCAACACGAGTCCGAAAGTTTGCAAGACAAAACCTCTGATCCCGGTGACCGACCCAAATTGGATCCTGCAATCAGATTGGGCTCTGACATCATGCACGAAGCATTATTTTGTTGTCATCTTTTTGGTTAGAGTTTTGTATGTGGACTCAGACATGAATTATGATTTAATGAGGATGTTCATCCAGCCAATAGGGTTTTAGGCAATTGGTCTTGGAACAAGTATGTTGTATAAACATTTTGTGTATAACATTGCATGTAAAGTCTACCGAGAGAAAAAAGGACAGCAGATCAAGGGCCCAAAGCTGAAGCTCTAATTGTGTCATTAAGCACATCTAATCACTGGACTGATATGATCTCTGAGTCACATGACAACCCCATACACGAAGCAGCTGTTAACAGTTAGTCTAGCCTTTTTTGCTTGTCATTTGTTTAGACTGTTGATTTCCTTCCTATCCTGTGCCATTTCTGCAACTTCTGCGATTGCTTGAAGTGTTTGTGTGCCTTTGGGTAATTTATTCAAGGCTAAAAATAATTCTGATCCCATTTCCAGGAATATCTGTGGGAGTCCATTTGGAAGTCCGGCAAGGGACACATAACCATTTCATCTGCAGGACACCAAAAAACACCCCATATAAAATCAAAGTCTATGGTTGCTTTCAAGCAATGTATTGTAATATTTCTTGCAGCAATCATATCTCAGTCATTCGCTGCAGTTTAATAGACAGGATGATTCCAGATAAAGATTTTATTATGCCCAGCCTCAACGTAGAATTTTACAAGGCTCTTGGCATTCTTCCTATGTTTTCTTTTCTTTTCTTTTCTTTTGTAAATAATTTTTTTTGTAATTTTTCTTTTCCATAACTCTAATACATATTCAAACAGACAACGTCATTTTTATAGACTTTGGATTAACAATTCACATTAAATCTATATTATATACATGTATACATCCTCGGCTTCCTTATAAACATTACCTGTTTTTATTTATTTATTTATTTTATTTTATTTTTTAAATTTGATTTATATGCCGCCCTTCTCCGGAGACTCAGGGCGGCTTACAATGCGTTAAGCAATAGCCTTCATTCTTTTGTATATTTTATACAAAGTCAGCTTATTGCCCCCACAAACTGGGTCCTCATTTCACCTACCTTAGAAAGGATGGAAGGCTGAGTCAACTTTGAGCCTTGGAGAGATTCGAATCAGCAGTAATTGCAGGCAGCTGTGTTAATAACAGGGTGCACTAAACCACTGTACTATCAAGGCTCCTATTTCTGTTGTCTATCCACCTATACCATTTCAACCATGACTTTAATTTTTCCTTTCTGCAAAAGAAAAAACAATTAAGGAACAAAATACGGGAAAGCTCTGCGGTGCTGTGCATTTATATGTGCATTACCTGCTCTAAAGAAATATTCTCTGTTACACTTCTTTGTTAAAGATTTCAGGTGCGTGAGATAGTATTTTGTCACCACCTAGTGGTGAAAGAATCCTATCATCAAATCCTATCATCAAGACGTTCAGTCTTGCGTTCGACGTTTACTGCAAAGTAAATTACATTAAATTAGAAAAGAAGTCTGCAGTTCTACAGCCTGGTGGCTCAGCAGACTGATAGCATTGTGATTAACACCAGCTGTCTGCAATTACTGTAAGTTCGAATCTCACCAGGCTCAAGGTCGACTCAGCCTTCCATTCTTTCTAAGGTAGGTAAATTGAGGACCCAGATTGTGGGGGCAATAAGCTGACTTTGTATAAATATACAAAAGGATGAAGGCTATTGCTTAACGCATTGTAAGCCACCCTGAGTCTCCGGAGAAGGGCGGCATATAAATCAAATTAAAAAAAAAAAACTTCCAAAGAATAATTCTAGAAGAATGTAAGGGAAGTGACTTCAGAATAAATCTGCCTAGGATTGTACTATGAACTTTTTTTTTTAAATCTCTGAGCTGAATGCCAATATTTCTATTATTTTATTATTTCAAGGTAAATCAGCTACTGAAGGGTTAGAAATTAAGGGAAAGAAGAAAACTTCTAAAAACATTACTAGTAAATAGGCCCTTTGGAAAGTGCTAAGGAAGCGTTTAGAAAGCCTTTTGAATTAGATGCAATTGTTGTGGCCTCCTGGAGTGTGTAGCAGAAGGTAAATACAGAGGGTCCTTAACTTAAAACAGTTCACTTAGTGACTGTTCAAAGTTACAGAGGCACTAAAATTGACTTATGACTGTTTTTCATACTTACAACCGTTGTAGCAACCCAGGATCATGTGATCAAAATTCAGATTTTGATCACATGATCAAATATGAGTCAGTTGGAAACTGACTCATATTTATGACGGTTGCAATGTCCCAGAGTCATGTGATCACCTTTTGTGACCTTCTGACAAGCAAAGACAACGGAGAAGGCAGATTCATTTAACAATGAAGCATGTTACTAACTTAACAACCGCAGTAATTCACTTAACTGTGGCAAGAAAGGTCGTAATACGGGGTAAAATTCACTTAACACACGTTTCACTTAGCAACAGAAATTCTGGACTCAATTGTCATAAGTCGAAGACTACCTGTAATTCCTTTTTGAATTCTGTTTTTAAAACCCTACCTTTTATATGACTCTATGGTATTATTTATAAACTGCCCAGAATCATGCAGGTGAGATGGACAGTGCAGAAATTTATTAAATGAATGAATTAAAGAATGAATGAAATTTGATAAACGAATGAATGAAAGCATGAATGAATAACCCTGGTCAAAGTTGCAACGGGGCAGAAAAAGATAAACCCCAGTTTTTTTAACCACAGCTGGGCACAGAGGTTAACTGGGAAAAAAAAAATCCTATTTGCCAATTGTCTATGGAGATTCTCTCTCATCCAGGTCATGGCTGTCCCAAAGGTGCGTTTTCAAGAGGCAACTGGACTGTCAGAGCTGAAGAAGTTTCTTGGATGAGAAGTGAAACATCTTCAAATAAAAACCAGAAAGTCCAGTTGCCTCTTGAAAACGCACCTTTGGGACTATTTGCCAATTGCAGGAAGAGTGAGATGATGGGACCTTGAACTGTTGCATCAGGACAAAAAACTTTAAGTGGAAAGTTTATTTCTAGAAAAAAAAAGGACTGACTGCATCATCTGTGATTTACCCAGATAACAGTACAGGGAATTACTTTTGCAGATGGAAAGTCCCTCTCCTTTCGGCAGCCTTCAAAGCAAGCCCACTTAAAGGAACCTTGGCATCTGAGGAGGAGAAGGAATATTTTGGTTCACAGGCGACTCTGCTTATCATGAAGTAGATAAAGAGCATTGGAAAGAGGAAGCATTTATCCCTCTGCAAGGGAAACCTTTGTCTCTGAAGGAGCAAAGCTCTTCTAACTGATACAGAATTAAAAACAGCTGCCTTAGTGATAACCATGACCAAAATATATGGGGTGCATGGATGCACATGTTTTCAAACCTTTGTGAATAGCACAACCCTGGACAATAGCAAAACAATGCAGATGGAGATCTGTGGATATCATTAAAAGTTTTAGAAGCACAGCAATTGATGGGGGCATGAACTGAGTGGGGATTTGCATATAGAAGAAAATCTCAATTAGATTGGACAATTTGGCAGACATCCTAAAAGGGAATTACCATGTACCACCTTTGATATTGTGAAATGGTTCAAAAATATATGTGAAATTCCTTTGGCAAAAACACCCTTTGGGACATACTACCAGAGGAGATCTGCTGGGCAAGTATGGCATGTAAATAACATGGATTTACTCCTGAGTAATTATGACTCAATAGTAGTAATAGTGAGAGGGATCTTGGAATCCTAGTGGATCCATCATCTAAATATAAGCCAGCAACATTCTGCAGCTTCCCAAAAAACCAACACAATCCTAGGCTGAATTCAGAAGGATAGAATCAACATCATGTGAAATGTTAGTATCGCTTTATAATGCCTTGGTAAGACCATACTTGGAATATTGCATCCAGTTTGGGTCAACTTGATATAAAAAGGATGTTGATACTCTGGAAAGAGGACAGAGAAGAGCAACAAAGATGATCAGAGGACTGGAGGCTAAAACACATGAAGAATAGTTGCAGGAACTGGATATGTCTAGTTTAATGAAAAGAAGGACTAGGAGTGACATGATAGCAGTGTTCCAATATCTAAGGGGCTGCCACAAAGAAGGAGGGGTCAAGCTATTCTCCAAAGAACCTGAAGGGAGGACAAGAAGCAATGGATGGAAACTGATCAAGGAGAGAAGCAACCTAGAACTAAGGAGAAATTTTCTGAGGAGTTAGAACAATTAATCAACGGAACTGCTTGCTCCAGTAATTGTGGGTACTCCAATACTGGAGGTTTTAAAGAAGGGGCTGGATAATCATTTGTTTGAAATGGTATAGGATCTCCTGCTTGAGTAGGGGGTTGGGCTAGAAAACTTCCAAGGTCCTTTCCAAGGTTATTCTGTTAAGAAAAAAGATGTTATATGCTGGCTGATGTGGATACTTATTCCTAATTTAGACCTACCATGCAAGGGAGACACTGAACATATAATTAACAGCCTCAAACAACTCAGTTGTGGACTTTTCACATGGATAGTTTTTCTCAAGCCACTGATTTATGGAATGTTGTAATGGATTGCTGGGGGTGGGGGAACTAATTAAAAAGCCAAAGGGGACCTCTCTCCAAGGAAAAGCACTGTAAAATATTTTCATGACTTTGAATCACTGACCAGTAGGGGCCAGCATGGCATTTCATCAAATGCTCACAGATTCACCACAGTTGGCTCAATAGGGAAAGCTTGCAATCAATGGGAACTTGCTGACTAGAGCCTCAACTGATAATGCTGGATAAAATTTTTACCTATGCATTAGAATAGAATAGAAATGGTCCTGAGTTCTAGGAATAATACAGGTAGTCCTCAATTTACAACAGTTTGTTTAGTGACTGTTTAAAGTTACAACGACACTGAAAAAAGTGATTTATGAATATCGTTCATACTTACAACCGTTGCAGCATCCCCATGGCCATGTGATCAGACTTTGGCTGTTTGTTCATATTTATGAAGGTTGCATTGTCCCGGGGTCATGTGATCCCCTTTTGCGACCGTCTGACAAGCAAAGTCAATGGGGAAGCCAGATTCATTTAACAACTGTGGCACTAACTTAACAACTGCAGTGATTCACTTAACAACTGTGGCTAGAAAGGTCGTAAAGTGGGGCAAAATTCACTTAACAAATGTCGCACTTAGCAACATACATTTTGGGCTCGATTGTGGTCATATGTCGAGGACTACCATAGAGTATTAGGGATAATGCCTGTGGTTGACAGAGAAAATGAATGAAGGGAAGTCAAGAATTGGGAGGAGTAATTGAAGCTGATTGCCAAGGAGATCTTTATCTCATAGACTAGGTTACCCCAAATTTGGCAACTTTAAGACGCATGGACTTTAACTCCCTGAATTCTCCAGCCAGCCGTGTTAGCTGGAAGAATTCTGGGAGTTGAAGTCCACACATCTTAAAGTTGCTAAGGTTGGCAAATCCTGTAATAGATCTTTTAGATCCCAATCACAAAGGTATACCTTTAAATTTATTCTTGGATGATTCTTTGGGACAAATAGTGATTAAATTTCAAAGAAAGAAATTTCTTTATGATTACAAAGCAATTTGAACATTTTTTGAGTTAAGCCATTTTTTAAATTAGCTTAACCATAATTTGTATTTTCTCACTCAAATGTCATAAATTGCAGCAGGATTGCAGTATTATGTAGAATATATCATAAGACACATAAGGCCTTTTGATTATTCTTTCAGGGTAGCAATCATCCAGCCTTCGCATCACCTGAAGCTGGAGGTGAACTATAAAATTGGCACTTGGTTCTTCTTATATTCAATAATATATGCAAAATGTTCATGGAAATGGCACAACTAATAACTGAAATAAGGTGCCTGAATGAATGAATGACTGCTGAGCCATTCAAAATGGTAGCAAAAGAAAAAAAAAATCTATAATTTTAAAGCAATCTGTGGTTAGGAAAAAAAATATTTTAGAAAGAAGCCACAAAACAGAATTGCATGCTATGAAAACCTATTTCACTGAAATCAGTTGGATACTCAATTCAATAATAAAACTATCTTCATATTGCAGGAAGGTCAGGCATGGTGCAGACTACCTGAAACTCAGACATAATTCCAATTGTCACGATTCCCAAAATGAAAGCAATAAATTACCGGAGCTTTTCTCTCCAGAAAGAGAGAGAGAGAGAAAGAGAGAGAGGGAAAAAAAATCAATGTTGTCTCTTCACTATCCCATATCCCCTGGAGAGAATGAAAGACATGTTTACGTTTTGAGAGGAGAACAGAGATTTGAGATACAGCCTGAAAAATCAGCTTTTGTTTCTTTTGCTTTTACGGAAGATGAATCTGGGAGAGTTTGTATCAGGCCAGACACTCTCGCCCTCTGTCTGGTTTGATCTTTCCAATCTAACTCCATGCGTAGACATGGTATTATAGAGTGATATATAATGATACACTTCTATGCATATGAATATTGTTAGCCGGCTGATAGGCATCCACTGAAAATGCGCTCTTGGCTATGCAAAATGAGCTGTTATAGTCACTGCACCTATAATTGGGGACTTTCCTGGTATCGTGGGAAGGCAGCAGTTAAAAAGAGGGGGATGGGAACGCTATGGAGTGATGGATTCACTCTTGTGTCATTTTAGCCGCTTCCAGTGTCTGCACAGAAAACAGTTACAGTGAGAAAAACCAGCAATTTTCAGAGGAGAAGCGATAGGCCATTGTCCTCGGATGATTAGAATGGTAATCAATATAACACAGGCAGAAGGAAATTAATACATTTCCTGAAGATTTTAAAGACCGACTGGGATTTCGAAAAGTGGAGAATGCAAGACTGTGCATGTATTTTCTACATTTGGGCAAGCATGAATCCTTATACCCATTATCACTCCTTTTTTACCTTGATTTAAAAAGCAGTATACTGGAAGAGCTATCAATAAAGGAAAGCCAACCCAGTGAAAAATCTTATTAAAAGCTAGATAAAAGTGAAGGAGTGCCCAAACCAAAACTTCCAAACTCAAGATCCCTGAATTCAAGTAAGGTACTTCAATAGCTTGCTTAGCTTTTTGAAGATTCTGGCTCACAAATTATCTTAAATCAGTACTAGTATTTTTAAATAGGCACTAGGAAGTAACTAATCGCAAAAGCCAACTAGTGCTGACTTCCAGTTAATATTCTGTTTTATAAGCACTATGAGCTGTAAGCAGAAAATCTAACCCATGTTATAATTGACATTTGACATCATTACTAGTCAGCATTTATTATACAACTATAGGTAGTCCTTGACTTATGACCGGTTACTTAGTGACCGTTGAAGTTATGACAGGCCCGCATCCAAAAGCTACTTACTACCCAGTTCTGAAGTCTGCCCCTCCTTGTAGTTACATGACCAGATTTTGGATGCTTGGCAACGGGCCCGCATTTACAGCTGTCCTATAGTGCCTCCCGATCACATGACCATGTTTATTTATTTATTTATAAAATTTATTTGCCTCCCATCTCATATCCAACAACTCTGCGTGGTTCCCCCCCCTTTTTTTCCCCCTAGAAACCAACATTTACTTCCTGTTTCTGGAAAAAAATGTCCCATAGTAAACAAGAGGTTCGCTTAATATCCATAGTGTTAAGAAACCACAAGCTTTGCTTTATGACTATGGCATATGCTTAACAACCATGACAAAAGAGGTTGTAAAAGGAGGCCTGGCTATGTGTTGACTTGTTTTACAACCATCATGACATATGACCATAATTTCTGGGCTCAATTATGGTCATAAGTCGAGGACTACTTATATATAAAGGTTGCTTGTAACCTCCTTCAGTGGTTTGAATCCTGTAATCTGTCCCTGTTGCTGTTCAGATAAATTTGGCTCAAGCAAGTTTATGTGTGGTCTCCACTCTAAATTGGATGATGGGTAATTTTCTTCCTTCAGTTCCACAAGTAAGAATACAGGAGGGGAAAAAAAAGTGTGGATTCCAGCAGTTTTTCAATGTGACGCTTGCAAATAGTTGATTTTCACTTCATTTCAGCCATTGCGCCCAACAAAATCAGATATAATTGAAACTGTTCAGAATTCAAATGTACACTTGTCCAGTGCAGAATGCCAAACGTGAGATTTTAACTGAAGTGGTTCGGGAATGACGAGAGGCACAAGCAAGCAAGTGACAACAGCTCTTTAATATATGGTGAGACTTCAGCAAAAACTCAGAGGCTGCAGTCCTCCTTATATGCAATCCTGGAGAGACTGTCAGCCAATCAGAAACGTAGGCAGGTTTGAAACTCCCGCTTAAAAGTATCAATACATAACACCCCTCCCTTCCCAGAAGGCACTAACACTCAAAAATTAACATATGTACAAACAAAGTCTCGCAGGTGCTTAGGCTGAGTTCTCGCCCTAGTTGACCTGCGCAGTTCAGTGTTTGGTGAGGCGTCGAGCTGGTCGGAGGGACTCTTTGTCTCTCCCGGCTCCGCCAATGGAACCTCCTGGATTTTGTCCGGGGCGTGGTTATTCCCGGCTGGGAGTGGCGACTCGCTGGGGCGGCGCTGGAACCAGGGCTTGTCAGCTAAGTATTCTCGCGGCCCCGGGCTTGAGTTAGCTGTTTTGGAGAAGTGGTCATAGTTAGGCTCGGACATGTCTGCGTTGATGTTTGCCTCGCCAACCACCCGTTTCCTCAGTTGGTCTATGTGGCGCTTCCAGAGTCTATCTACCCCCACATCCACCGTGTATGATTTTGGGCCTGTTATCCCCACTATGGTTCCTGCAACCCACAGAGGACCGCTGGCATAATTGCGAGCGAACACCGGGGACCCGACCTGAAACTGCCTTAAGCCACAGGTCTCTCCCTTAAAGTTTTCGTGCGAATAGTTAGGGTGAAGCCTGTCCAACACGCACCGGAGCTTTCTCCCCATGAGGAGCTCTGCTGGGCTTCTCCCAGTTGCTGTGCATGGTGATGCATGCTGAACCGCAAGGAATTGATCTATCCTGGCCTGCCAGTCCCCATTGTCTAATCTGGACAGTGCTTCCTTGGCTGTCCTGACAAATCGTTCAGCCAATCCGTTGGAAGCCGGGTGAAATGGGGCTGATAGGGCATGGCGGATCCCCAGGCCGGCCAAGTAGCCTTCGAAAAGGGTTGCTGTAAATTGGGGACCATTGTCCGATACCAAGGTATCCGGCAGGCCGTGGGTGGCAAACAACTTTCTTAGGGCCTTGATAACCGCTTCGGCCGTTGTGGATGGCATTAATACAATTTCGAGCCATTTTGAAAAGGCATCCACTACTATTAAAAACGTTTGGCCATGGAACGGGCCGGCAAAATCAATGTGGATCCTCCCCCATGGGCCTTTTGGTTTCTCCCACTCTCGGATGGGCGCTACTGGGGGATCGGGGCGAGACTCCTGGCAGGGTCTGCACTTCCCCACCCACTCGGAAATGACCTGGTCCATGTTGGGCCACCAGACATAGCTGCGGGCTAAGCACTTCATCCTAACGATGCCAGGATGCCCTTCGTGCAATAATTCTAAAACTCTATCTCGTAGTTTTGCTGGAATTACCACTCTGTCACCCCACAGTAAGCACCCCCCTTGCGTAAACAGTTCATTTCGTTTGTTGGCAAAACCTTGGTACTCCTCCCCGACCACCTTGTCCGGCCACCCTTTCAAAACCCAACCCATAACAGTCCGGATAACAGGGTCTCTATTTGATGCCTTCGCCACCTCGCCGGAGGAGATGGGCCCCAAGGTTAACGTGTCCAACAACAGGACGGAGGTTTCCGGTGTTGGGTTGTCCAGCAGGTCGGGAAGGGGGCAACGGCTAAGGGCATCCGCATGACCCAGGGTCCGCCCAGGCCGATGGACGAGCTGGTACGAGTAGGCCGATAAGAAAATCGCCCATCTAGTTAAACGGGGGGAGAGGGCAGCGGGGGTTGGCCTGTCGCCTGCTAGCAGTCCTAGCAACGGTCTATGGTCAGTCACAAGTTCGAATTTTCGGCCATAGAGGTATTCGTGGAACTTTTTAACCCCCGCAATCGCAGCCAGAGCCTCTCTGTCCAATTGGCTATAGTTTCGTTCTGTGCTGGACAGAGTTCGGGAGTAGAAGGCAATGGGTGCCTCTAGGCCGTTCGGCAGTCTATGGCCTAGGACGGCACCAACTCCTACGGGGGAGGCGTCGCAAACCAAGACGAGCGGCAGCTCTGCATTGTATTGGATCAGGAAACTGTCCTCAGATAGGAGTTTTTTTACTGCCTCAAACGCGGCCGCTTGCGGTTTCCCCCAGACCCATGGTACATTCTTCCCTAAGAGTTTGTGAAGGGGATCAGCGACCGTGGCCTTATCTCTTAGGAACATTGAGTAGAAATTTAGTAGTCCAAGGAAGGCTTGGAGCTCAGCTTTGGATTTGGGGGCTGGTGCGCTTTTGATGGCCCTCACCTTGCTTTCGGTAGGGTGGATGCCTGTGCCGTCCACCCTGTACCCCAGAAATTCTACCGAGGGGACCGCTATCCTGCACTTGTTCTTTTTAAGTCTTAGTCCCGCTTCTCTGAATCTGGACAGGACGTTCCGTACCCTGTCCCCTAGCTGGTGTTCGTCTTGGGCGCTGACTAAGACGTCATCGAAATAGGGGACTACTCCCGGAAGTCCTTGCAACAGGCGCTCCATGGTGCTTTGAAATAAGCCGGGTGCGACGCTCACCCCAAATTGGAGCCTGGTGCATTTAAATGCACCCCTATGAGTCACGATCGTTTGCGCCTCTGCCGTGGCGTCGTCGACCGGTAACTGTTGATAGGCTTGGGCCAGGTCTAATTTGGCAAAAATTTTTCCGGGGCCCAGGGAGTGTAGTAGATGGTGCACGATCGGCACCGGATAGGCGCTCGGCTGCAAGGCCTTGTTGATCGTGCACTTGTAGTCGGCGCAAATTCTGATTGAGCCGTCGGACTTAACTGGGGTGACTATGGGGGTCTCCCACTTGGCATGGTCAACGGGAACCAACACCCCTTGCTTAATCAGTTTGTCCAGTTCTGCATCGATCTTTGGTTTCAATGCGAACGGCACTCTTCTGGCCTTTAGTCTTACTTGGGCTACGTTGGGGTCTAAGTTTAGTGAAATAGGGGTCCCCACATACTTGCCCAATGTGTCCCCGAAAACGTCCTGGAACTCGGACAGGAGGCTGTCTTTCAGGGTTGACTTGGACATCAGGTGGACGCCGGTGAAGCCCATGCCAAGGGCTCGGAACCACCCCATGCCCAGGAGGCTCGGCAGCTGCTTCGTGACGATGGTCAGCGGCAGGTCTCTTTCGTAGTCTCCGTAGGTGACCCGGAACGTGCCCACGCCTTCGAGGGGGACTCGGTTCCCCTGGTAGTCTAGGATGCGCAGTCTCTGTCTGGAGAGTTGATCCTTCCGGAACGACGGCAGGAGGGTCTTTAGGGTTGTCCACGACATGATGGAGAGAGCTGATCCGGTGTCGATCTCCATCGAACACGGTCTTCCGTTGATCTCGACCACCGTGCTGACTTTGTCCTCGACCGTTGTGCTGGCCTGGTCGATGTGTATGCTGCGGCCATCTCGCGGTTCAAATTCGCGCCGTTTTTTCGCGCCGCCTTCTCTCGTTGGCTGCTTCTGGCGCGCTGATTCCGGTTGGCTGCGGCGCTCACGTGGTTTGAGTCTTCTGGGCAGAGTGGCTCTGCAGACTCGCGCCAAGTGCCCTTTCTTCTCGCAACGCCTGCAAATAGCCTCTCTGTATTTGCAGGACAGTCTATCATGGTGCCCGCCACAGCTGGGACAGCTTCGCCGGGGGCTGCCAGTGTCTTTTCTCCGGTGCTCTGTTCGGAAGACGTCCTCATCCGACTCGGACTCCGAGCTGGATCCGGCGTCTTCTCTGTGCACCGGGGCAGACTTGGGGCTGTCTTTGCTGGTCGGCGGACGCTGTAGCGTTTCAGCGGCCTTTGTGGAGGCTTCGTGAGCCCTGGCCTCATCAAGGGCTCCGGCAAGCGTCAGATCAGGCTTGGCGAGCAGACGCCGTTGCAGCCTAATGTCCCGAACACCACAGATCAGTTGCTCAAGCAACGCATCATCCAAGTCTCTGTAGTCGCAATGAGTTGCGGCTTTTCTCAGGCTGGCCATGTACGCGCTGACCGGCTCTCCCTCTCGTTGGACGCGCTGCCTTAGTTGGTATCGCTGCACGAACTTGGAGGGGACGGGAGCGTAGTGAGCCCGGAGAGTTGCCATCAAGGTGTCCCATGAGACTGTTTGAACCGGCGTTGGCTCACACAGTGACTCGGCCATCTCGAACACGTCCGGTCCGCAGTGGCTTAGGAATAGGGCTCTCTTTCGATTAGCCGAGAGGCCCTGCATGTCGCTGGCTTCTAGCGAGCATTCAAACCTTGTTAGGTACGAGACCCATTTTTCGCGGGTCGGATCAAAAGGCTTGGGCGGAACGTAGGCAGACATGTCCGGTATGTCTCCTGTGGTTCGCCTCGTCGCCTAGCTGAAGCTCGTGGTCTCACTGGTTGGCTTCTTGTAGCCTCAATCCCATCCTCGTCGCCAATGAAGTGGTTCGGGAATGACGAGAGGCACAAGCAAGCAAGTGACAACAGCTCTTTAATATATGGTGAGACTTCAGCAAAAACTCAGAGGCTGCAGTCCTCCTTATATGCAATCCTGGAGAGACTGTCAGCCAATCAGAAACGTAGGCAGGTTTGAAACTCCCGCTTAAAAGTATCAATACATAACATTAACGCAATCTATGTAGGCTTTGGTCAAAGCAAAAGCTAGAGAAACTACTTAATAATTTAAGTACCAGTTGAAACTATTTCCCTAAGTGCCGTGTTCCAATGGAATCAGAATAGAGTTGGAAGGGACCTTGGAGGTCTTCTAGTCCAGCCCCCTGCTCAAGCAGGAGATCCTATACCAGTGATGGCTAACCTTTTTGCCATCATGTGCCAAAAGTGGGGGAGCGGTTAATATGCACGTACCCACACCCATAATTCAATGCACCCCACGCTCCCCCCACTTTTGGCACATGATGGCCCGGTGGGCCCGATGGGCCCGTTTTTTCGCCCTCCCCAGCTCCAGTGGCTTTCTTGGAGTCTGTGGAGGGCAAAAATGGCCTTCCCCACCGCCCCGGAGGCCCTCCATAGGCTGGAAACAGCCTGTTTCCCGACTTCTAGTAGGCCCAGAAGGCCCATTTTTCACCCTCCTCAGGCTCCAGAGGCTATCTAGGAGCCTGGGGAGGGTGAAAATGGCCTCCCCCCCCCAGAGGCCCTCCAGAGGCCCGAAACACCCAGTTTCCCAACTTTCGGTGGGCCCAGAAGGCCTGAAAATCAGCTGGCCAGCACACGCATGTGTGCTAGAGTTGAGTTAGGGCAACACTAGCGTGCCACAGATATGGCTCTGCGTGCTACCTGTGGCACACGTGCCATAGGTTCGCCATCACGATCCTATACCATTTCAGACAAGTGGCTGTCCAGTCTCTTCTTAAAAACCCACAGGGATGAAGTACCCACAACTTCTGAAGGCAAGCTGTTCCACTGGCTAATTGTCCTCACGTTGTTTGAAGTCATCTCTTTTGTCTACTGAAATGTAGGGGTTTTTTGCAAATTGCATGGCAGGACAATGTGAGCAAATGAGGGTGGGAGACTGAACCAGAGAGAAAGAGAGTAAATTAGCAATACAGAGATAATAGAAAACAAAGCAGATAAATTGGGAGAAGAGAATAATGCAGGTAAGTCAAGCCGTCTATATCTAAAACAGGGAGTTTTTTTATTCTGCCTGCAGTCTGGAGGAATAGAGTTTATAGATTATTTGCACACTAAAACAGGTCTCCACATTCAAAGCTGGCCTGCAAAAGTGGACATAGAACGTTTTGGGAAATTAGCTCAATCTCTCCAGTTCAAGGACAAAAAAAGCAGGCATCTTTTTGAAAACAGATTTTGTTTTACTTGGGTAAATGGATAGACTTATCAATTTACTTCAGCCATTCACTTTCTAATCTTTCTGGAAAGGTTTAGTTATACGAAAGGACAGTGGATTTGAAAAATAAATGGGAAAGAAGCCAAATAGAGAAAAAGGATGACTAGCTGAGATTGTTTTGCATTTCTCTTATTTGCCCTTTATTTTCTTAGCTTGCTCAATGCTGCATTTAATTTTCGGTGATTCTGAGATTCAAGTACTTTTTATTAGTTTAGCAAAATATAAAATACCAAGAAAAATGAAAATAAAGGGAAAATAATAGAAAAGGGATAACTGCAGGGTTTAAGGGGAGAAGAAAAAGAAAGGCATTGACTTTCAATTCCTTTTGGCGCAGTAGAATAAGGTAATAACCAGGGGTGGGTTCTAAAATTTTTTACTACTGGTTTTGTGGGCATGGCTTATTTTGTGGGCGTGGCTTGATGGTCATGTGACAATTATTTAAGATTTAGCAGAGGTACTGGTCTACCAGGCATTTAACTGCTTGCAGAGCTGTACCGATCTACCCATTTATTTCTTGCAGGCACTGGTCTACCCATTTATTTTTGCAGGCACTGATCTACTCATGTATTTTTGCAGGCACTGGTCTACTCATTTGTTTTCTTTTACCACTGATCAGCTGTAGGGCGGCCCTTTGAAGCCCCGCAGCAAGAGTTTAAACAGTTTTTTTCCCTCTAGCCATCAGCTTGGACTCAATAGATTGGGGGTAGGGCCAAATAAAAGGTAAGAATAATGTGGGGGATGGGTGGGGCGCAGGGGGTGGAGGTGGGCTGTGGGGAGGCGGGGGGGGGGGGCAGAACCGGTTCGGTGACATCATATCATCACCACTACCGGCTCGGGAGAACCGGGCCAAACCGGGAGGATCCCACCACTGGTAATAACATACAACCTCAACTTTTAACTTTTTCATAATAATATACAATAGCCCTTTCTGTAATAACAAACCTATCTAATCAGCAAAACCTAAAATCAAAGTTCCATTGTTTTCAAACACAAAGACCTAAAGTAATTTCCAAATCAAAACAAAATTATATTTTCTTTAACCAAAGCAGTCAATTTAGCTATCTCTGCTAACTCCATCAACTTTTGACTTTGGGTGATTCTGCATACTTTAAATTGTGAGAATGGCATGGTTTATTTCTTCGAGCAGTTATAATAAACGAGACAGAGAGCTGATGTAGCATCTGAATAACTAACCCTGTTTCCAAGATAGTGCTTTAATTTTGCCATCTTCCTCCTTCGAGCGTGGAATTTTGTATGAGAGGGCCACCTCTTCTTCCATTTCTGCTCTTATCAGGGGAAAAAATTAATTAAAGAAGGAAAGATGGATCGGCTCTACTGATCAGCTGCACCTTTTAAAATGGTAATGCCAGAAGCTGCAGAAGTGATGGAGAAAATATCTGCGTGCACAATGGACTAAGCTATGAGTGAAGCAACGGATAAATAAGATGAATAAATAAGCAAAGCAACGAGTTTCATTCATGAGCACGGAAGCCAACGGGTGAATATTTACGGACTATGTGCCCTGAATGCAGATGTTTGAAATTGCAGTGGTTTCACAGATTGGACATTACTAAGTGCTCTCTTGGGGATTACTGTAAGTCAACCCTGACTGAGCTACACTCCATCTTATCTGCTATTGATTAGCCATAAACAATGTCACTCGTGTGGTAATTACATGTTGCAAATGCACCAATTTCCAGAGAGGCTTGTTCTCAAATGAGTGAATGGAGGAAGGCAGTCAAAACTTTGTCTGCAGACTATCTTCATAAGCTTCCTCTAAGGACTACCCCCCCCTGCCCCCACCCCAAGAGAATGGAAAAGTAACTCCTGTCTTTATTACTGTGTTCCTGGTAATCTGAAGAGCCATTTCCTCTTCTTACAGAAAGATAAAAAGAGACAGATAGTATGTGGGCTCAGGATGCTGCGTTCTGGTCAATAAGACAGGCCACAGAGGTCAATGGCTTTAAGCCAAGCCTGTCTGAGAACCCTCATAAATGTTCATAGGTAAAGATTTAAAGATGTGCTGTCTGAACCGGAGGAGTGGAAAGGGAAAAAGCTTCAAATCCCTTATTGTAAAGGAGGCTGGCAACTAAAAGACCCTTAAGAACATTCTTGCAGGCCAGTTTCATACACCAACATTTTTTTTATCCGAAATTGAGCAAGGATGGTGGTGCTATTAATGAAAACGTAGATAACACCAGAAAGTGAGATCACTGGGACTATTAGACAACAAACATCTTGTTATGTCCTTATAAGGACATCCGCCCGGATTGGCTGCAGCCACCGGGCGGGAAGATTTGAATCCCTGTCAGGGGGCGGTGCGTCTGCCGGAGCGAATATAAGGAGAGCCCCGGCAGCGCACAGCCAGTCTTGCTACTGTTTCTTGTACTCAATAAAGGTTACTAATGTAACGAGCTGGTCACGTCTTCCTTTCCTGCGCCGATCTAACACTGGCGACGAAGGACTGAGAGAAGAACGAACCTCGCGGCACCAAGCCAACAAGACAAGACTCCGGCACCGGGAACTACAGTAGGCATTTCCAAAGGCATGGCATCCGCTGAAGTCACTTTGCCAGCCCTTGCTCCTTTCCGCCCAGGGAAGGACAAGTGGAAATCCTACGTAGTGAAATTCCGGCAATACCTGAGAGGCAACAATATCAGGGATGCCGATGATGACCGGAAGAAGGGCATCTTCCTGGCCAACTGCGGCTCCGAGGTCCTCGACATGGCAATCGATCTCGTAGCACCACGAGACATCGAAGAAGTGCCATGGACAGACCTGCTGCAGATCCTGGAGGACCACTATGCCCCAACAGGAACACCGGTGGCGAACCGTTTCACCTTCCACCAACGGGACCAGAAGGAGGGTGAGACGATCAAGGAATTCGTGGCCGCCCTACGCCAGATCGCAGCCAGCTGTGAGTTCGACCACGTGGACAATGCCATCGCTGACCGCGTGGTCTTCGGCATGAGGGACAGAGGCCTGCAAAAGAAATTCCTGAGCAGGAAGAAGCTCGTGCTCAAGGATGTGGTGGAGGAAGCCACCGCATCCGAAATCTCGGAGAAAGCAGCTGCCGCAGTAAGCAGAGCCAAGGGAATCCACAAGATTCGCTCCACAGAGCAATCTTCAACAGAGGATTCCACGGCTGGATCCGAGTCGGAGGGAGAGTCCACCGTCCACAAGGTATCCAGACCCCCAAGGCGGGAAACCGCCCAACGGAACTACAAAGGGGAGCGCTGCGCCAGCTGCAGAGGGGACCATGCCAGAGCAACCTGCAAGTGGAGAGATGCGACCTGCCGACGCTGCAACAGAAGGGGTCACATCGCCGAAGCTTGCAGAGCTGAGGAACCAGCCCCAGAGCCCTCCAGCCACCGTCCCCGCGAGAATCGGAAGGATTACCAGAGGTCATCCAAACGGTCCTCTGGCCCTTCCAGACGCAGAGACGACGAATTTCCCCGGAGCGGGGCGGTCCACCAGACGACCATCGCTCACACGACGTCAAACAGTGCCACCAAGTTCCATGTGACCATCCACGTGGAAGGAGCACCCTGCAAAATGGAGGTAGACTCCGGCTCGGTCTACTCCATCATGGACTGGCAGCAGTTGAAGCGCCTGCAACCCAGCATCACCAAGCGAGAGCTGAAGCCACTACACTCCAAGCTCGTCGACTTCGGGGGAAACCCCATCGGAGTGCTAGGAAGAGCCAACATCCGGGTCACCTACAAGCAGTTCGAAGGCAAGCTCCCCATCACCGTCATACGGGACAGCCGACCGAACCTGCTAGGAGTGGAGTGGTTCAAGCCGCTGGGGCTCTCAATCGAGGGCATCAACCAAATTGGCAGGGACGAACTCGACTACCTCATCGAAGAGTTCAAGGACGTCTTCGATGGTAAGCTGGGGAAATTTGTGGGGAGGCCAATCTCCTTCAATCTGGACAAGGGAATCACCCCAATTAGGCTCAAGCCCCGCCGAGTTCCGTTTGCCCTGCGGCCCAAAGTAGATGAGCAGCTGGATAAGCTGATCGCCCAGGGCGTCCTGGAACCGATCGATCATGCTTCATGGGAGACCCCTATTGTGACCCCACTGAAGCATGATGGGTCTGTGCGCATCTGCGCCGACTACCGTTGTACCATCAACAAGGCGTTGGCACAGAGCGCATACCCAGTCCCAGTGGTGCAACACCTGCTGCATTCCCTGGGATCTGGATCAATTTTTGCAAAACTGGACCTGGCCCAGGCTTACCAGCAACTGCCAGTGGACGAAAAAACGGCGGAGGCTCAAACAATTGTCACGCACAGGGGGGCATTCAAATGCAACCGGCTCCAATTTGGAGTCAGCGCTGCCCCCGGCATCTTCCAATCCATGATGGAACGCCTCCTCCAAGGCGTTCCAGGGGTGGTGCCTTACTTCGACGATGTGCTCGTCTCCGGTGACTCAAGAGCTCAACTCCTGGAAAGGCTCAGGCTTGTCCTGCAGCGATTCAAGGCCAAGGGCTTGAGGGTCAGGCGGGACAAGTGCATCATAGGAGTACAGGAAGTCGAGTTCCTGGGCTACCTCATTGATAGCACAGGCATCCACCCCACCAAATCAAAAGTGGAAGCAATCCATGAAGCTCCAAGCCCAAAAAACAAAACGGAGCTTCAGGCTTTCCTTGGGTTGCTCAACTTCTACGCCATTTTCTTAAAACAGAAAGCCACAGTTGCTGAGCCACTCCACCGCCTGCTGGGGAAATCGGCTTCCTGGAAGTGGGGCCAGGAAGAGGAAGCAGCGTTCCGGGCCATCAAGGGACTACTGACGTCCAAAAGCGTCCTCATCCAATACAGCGAGACGCTCCCCATCAAGCTGACCTGCGACGCGTCGCCATACGGGGTGGGGGCAGTCCTCAGCCACGAGCTGCCCAACGGCACGGAAGCCCCCATCGCCTACTTCTCGAAAACCATGTCCGGCGCAGAGCGGAACTACAGTCAGCTGGACAAAGAAGCCCTGGCCATCGTGGCAGGAGTGAAGCGCTTCCACGAATACCTCTATGGAAGGCGCTTCACCATAGTCACCGATCACAAGCCACTCCTGGGACTCCTCGCAGGCGACCAACCCACCCCGACCTTCATGTCCCCGCGGATGATGAGATGGGCCATCTTCCTGGCCGGCTACTCCTATAGGCTCGTGCACCAGCCAGGCACAGCCATAGGAAACGCCGACGCACTCAGCAGATGCCCATCGAAGAACCCGGTGGAAGACCCAGCCCCCAAGCTCCATCTATTCCACATAGATGACGACGCCAGCTGTCCAGTCTCCTCCGCAGATGTGGCCGCGCACACCCAGAGAGACCCCACCCTCCGCCAAGTAAGGTCCTGGATCCTCAGGGGGTGGCCATCGAAACAGACGGAAGAGAGGTTCAGCCCGTTCACCAGGAAACAGACGGAGCTGTCCACCATAAAGGGCTGTCTGCTATGGGGAGACAGGGTGCTGATCCCAAGCACTCTGCAACGGCGGACGCTAGAGACACTGCACAACGGGCACCCAGGCATCGTCCGCATGAAGGCCCTGGCACGGAGTTACGTCTGGTGGCCCTCACTGGACAGAGACATTGAACAATGGGTCTCCAGATGTGACCCGTGCCAAGAAGTCCGCCCAGCACCGCCACAATCCGAAGTCACGAACTGGGAGACCCCCAGCAACCCATGGTCGAGGGTCCACATCGACTTCGCGGGCCCGATGCAAGGGCGGCACCTCCTCATCGTGGTAGATGCCTTCTCCAAGTGGCTCGAGGTGGTACCCATGGCATCTACCACAACAGAAGCGACGATCCGAGCCCTGCGCCGCCTGTTTGCCACCCACGGACTACCGGACGTGCTGGTCTCGGACAACGGCCCCCAGCTCACATCCCTGGCCATGGAGTCCTTCCTGGCAGGACTGGGCATCCGCCATGCCCTCTCCGCTCCGTACAGGCCGGCCGGAAACGGACAAGCGGAACGGATGGTCCGGCTCACAAAAGAAGCCCTCACCAAGATGGGCCCGGGAGACTGGCAAGAACGCATCGACAACTTCCTCCTCACCCAGCACATCACGCCGCATGCCACCACCCACAAGAGCCCGGCCGAACTCCTGATGGGCAGAAGGTTGAGGTCACCCTTGGACCGGCTGCACCCCCAATACAGCCCGGAAGTGACCGCAACCGCCAGCCGCCCGCTTCGCGCCTTCAGCAAAGGAAATTCAGTTTTCGCGCTGAATTTCAACGGCTCTCCTAAGTGGCTGAAGGGGAAGATTGCCAGCACAACCGGCCCCAAATCCTACACCGTCGAGTTGGAAGATGGACAGGTCGTGAGACGTCACATCGACCAACTCCGGAAAAGGTGGGGGGGAGCACCCGAGAACCAGCCCGACGAGGTAGGCCTACAACACCCAGACGAGGTAGGCCTGCAACACCCCGGCGAGGTAGGCCTACAACACCCAGACGAGGTAGGCCTACCACACCCCGGCGAGGCAGAGCAACGCCATCCCGACGAGGTCGGCCCAGCACACTACCAGGCACTGTCAAGTCGGCAGTGCAGCGAGGTAGACCGGGGCCAACCACACGGGGGATGGCAACACCAACCCGACCAGGTGGGCACCCGGCACAGCAGGGCCAGGGACCCCCGACCCAGCCCGCAGGTAGACCGGGACCTGCCCAGAAGGGGAGCACCGCACCCTACCAGTGAAGGCAACCCACGGCAGCCCTACCAGGGAGACCTCAACGCAAGGTGAGTAGACCGGGGACCTTCGCAGATGGGCACACCACAGCACATGGGCGAGGGTGGCACACGACTCCCCGGCGAGGGGGACCCCCGCCCAACGCAAGAAACAACCCGGCAACAACAACCCAACCCAGACGACCCCAACCACCAACTGGCGGTAGACCAGGGACTAGGGGGAAGGGAAAGCCGACAACAACCCGGCCAGGGAGGCCTGCGCCACCCCGGCAGGAGAGACCTCCACCAGCCCGAGGAGGAAGCCCCACAACGACACCCCGACCAGGTCGACCACCACCAACCCGACGGGGAAGGCCAGCGCCAGCCCGGCAAAGGAGACCTGCGCCACCCCTGCAAGGTCAGACACCGCTACCCGAACCAACACCACCCACAGCGAGCAGACCGGACCCAAGGGCACCGGCCCGAACCACCCTCCGGACCACAGCGAACCGGGCCGCAGCAGAACCGCAGCCACCGGGAGACCCAGGAAGAGCAAGTGACAGCCGGGGTCTTACCGAGACTCAGACGCTCTTCCCGGGTCGAGACCGAACAGCACCGCCGAGGCGAAAGATCCACAGGCCAGGAGGAAGACCACCAGAACCAGCCATCCAAGGTCTGCGGTCCGGCCGGAGGCGCTGAGGGTGACCCCGCACACTCGCCAGCCGAACCGAGCCCGGTTCCGGGGAAGGAGCCAGGAGCCACAGGAACCCCGTCCGTCCAGGGCGGGGACGCGGAAGAAATGAGACTTCGCAGGTCAAGTAGGGTGCCTAGGCGTCCTACGTATCTGCGGGACTACGTCACGTTTATTGACGAACTCTGAACTGTTTTTTTCTTTGGACTAGGGGGGAGGAGTGTTATGTCCTTATAAGGACATCCGCCCGGATTGGCTGCAGCCACCGGGCGGGAAGATTTGAATCCCTGTCAGGGGGCGGTGCGTCTGCCGGAGCGAATATAAGGAGAGCCCCGGCAGCGCACAGCCAGTCTTGCTACTGTTTCTTGTACTCAATAAAGGTTACTAATGTAACGAGCTGGTCACGTCTTCCTTTCCTGCGCCGATCTAACACATCTAACCTGAAATATTTAGAAGTACATGATATCCCTCTTTTCTTCCTTGCTTTCTTTGAAAGAATATTTTCACACAAGACATATAAAACTCCCTTTTTTACCATCCTGCATTCCCTTAATTCGGGATAGAGTCAGCATATGTCATTGATGAAATAATCTATACAGCCTGTAACTGCAAGCAGCTACTGAAGAAATGCTTTCAATTTTCTTTGTACTTTCAATTTTCTTTGCACTATTTGGTACTTAAAATTTTCTTTGTACTTTGACATAGGCCAGTTTCGTAAGAACCACACAGCTACAAATGTCTTAGGATCATTTACCTGACAACCTCCTTTTATTGATGACAGTAATATTTAAGACAATACCAGGCATTCCATTTAGGACTGAGGGTAAATTGACTAGCACTGATGATGTTACCTAATTTGGGTAACGAAACATCTGCAAGAATACAACCAAGCTCATAGGGCACCAAGGATCCCTCAAACGGAGAAGACGAAGCGCTACAAACCTTCCTATAATATGGTTGAAATAGGCTCAAGAAGAAAGTGCGGTGGCAGAGAGGGTTGCCTTCTGCCATTCTTGTGATAATTTTTATTTTAAATGTGGTAAAATGAAGACGTGTTGACAGCATTGGGGTAGATAGATTTGAGAATGGATAAATGGATTTTCAGGATCAGCAAGAGGAATTCTTTCGGACAACGGTCTCTTGAAATCTGGGTAACAGTCATTTTTCTTCCAAGAGAAGTCCAGTGAAAATTGTAAAATTCTTTATTAAGGTTATTTTAATGGTTGTTTTTTTTAAAAAAAGAATCCCTCATATTTTTCATATTTGAAGCACATGAATTTTAAATGTGATCAACATCATGTGTAATCTAATATATGCATTTCAGTCTGAAGGCCAAGAATTTCTTTAATAAGCGACTTGCACCAATTACTTTCCCCCCATTATTATTCCTCTGTTATAATAATTAGGTACTAACAATCTGTTCCAAATGGTACTGATATACCCTACTTTCTTGGCCTCGTATCTGGATCTCTGTAAAACCAACTTACAGTAAGTCACAGCTTGGTATGGTTTGGTTTTATGGAAAAATTGACAAAAATCTCCTGGGACAATTTGTTCACATCATATGTAGTACAGTGGAAAAAATGTTTTCATAGCTATGAAACATCGAGAAATGGCATTCTCATTATGTATGAGTTGCCATTGCTATATGTGAAATACTGCTTATCCATTCAGCTCCACTTTTAATCTGGATTTAAAAAAAACCATTGATAGGTAGATATTGATCCCAACAAAAGACATACAATACAAAATTTAGGCATAAGGTGAAAAAAAATTGCAAAAAGAGAATCAAGATGTACAGGAAATCCTCGAATTACGACCACAATTGAGCCCAAAATTTCTGTTGCTAAGTGAAACATTTGCTAAGTGAGATTTGCTCCATTTTATGACCTTTCTTGCCACAATTGTTAAGTGAACCACTGCAGTTGTTAATTTAGTAACCCAGTTGTTAAATGAATCTCCACTGAATCCATTAAATCTTCTCCATTGACTTGGTTTGTCAGAAAGTCCAAAAAGGGGATCACATGACCTTGGGACACAGCAATGGTCATAAATATGAACCAGTTGCCAAACAACTGCATTTTTATTACATGATCATGGGGATACTGCAATGGTTGTAAGTGTGAAAAACGGTAACGTCCCTTTTTTCAGCTCCATTGTAACTTTGAATGGTCACTAAATGAACTGTTCTAAGTTGAGGACTACCCATATCGTACCTCAGTGAACAGCGGCTAAAACACTTTTGTTTACATAAATGCTCACAATCCTAAGCAAATGTAAAAAGCAGTAGCACAAGAATGTATGCAATGCCCTCAGTTAATAAGAATAATTGCCTGGAGCTTTTCTAGCCACAAGCATTTTCTGTCTAAGAACTGTGTTCGGAGCCGAGCCAAAAATATCTAACCAAATTCTGCACAATGTCCTTTTACTAATTTACTGGTTTTCTTAGTGCTTGTTATTTGTCCTCCTTTATTTATTTACTATTTTCTAAGGGCAGTCTTTGAAATGAATGTTATTTTCTGAAATCTGAAAAATGCCGCAAAATGCAATTGGAGGGGGAAAAAAAATCAAAAATGAAACTGCAAACTGCAGTTTTAATTTAAAACGAAAGGGAAGAATGGAAGCAGCAAAGTCTTTGACATCAGATCTTTATAATTCCTGTGCCCTGGTGTTTGAAAATGTCCCGAATTATAGTTGTTTTTTTCAAGCCAATTCAAATCTACTCCGGGAGCAACCTTCATGGGTTTAATGAGACTTAATCTTACGTAGCATTACTTATCATCTTTCTAATATGGGGCCACCAAGAAATTCATTTCCATCATTTGCCAGCAGGTGACAGTACTTTATTTGCTGAAATGAAGAATCCTCATTTAATCACAAAGTAATCACAAAGATTTATGCCCTGGAGGCAGAACAGACGTACAGAAATTTAGTGGGAAAAAATAATACTTATTTCATGAAAGAATTTTTCTTTGGCATCTCATGGTTGTGCATCTCCAGCTATTTTACGGCACACAATGTTCCAGAATTAACACTGTAATTGTCATCACTTTTACCTGGGTGAAACAACCCATCATAGGAAAACAATTTTTGAACAAAGGTAACTCAGATGGGCTAACTTATTGAATATGTCCAAAATCCAGGACCCATGACTTCTGAGAGAATGAAATTTGGGGAAGTTGTGGCAGCTGCCCCACATTTCTGCTTCTGGCTGCTCTTGAGCTGCCACTGTGTCATGCGATCTTTATTTTCAATGTTCTGTATCAGTTTCCCAGCCAATCTCATAATGCTTTGCTCCCTCCCGTTCAGCAACAGTCACTTACGTGCTTCCTGAAAAGGAAAGGGAAGGATGGAAGGAACCCACATGTACCTTTCCTGGCCCATGACCCCTTGCATGCTCCTCCACCATGTGTTGTTCCCTTCCCCACATTTTCTTTATCTCTTGCATGCCGCATGGATCCTTCATGACCCATGCTACTCCCTGAAACTTCCCTTATCTGTGCAGCACCTTATGCACACCTCCATACACCCTCCCCGACCTGCCCAACTTCCCTGAACCATGGCACCTCTTTGGCACCCCTACCATTCCTGAGCTGTGCTACCACCATCTGCAGGCAGTTCCTGATTTCTCACACTCCCAAGCACCTCAGGTACCCTTCCCAACTCACATCATCCACCTGCATGCCATTCCCAAGTTGTGCATCATCTCTCACATACCTCTGTGACCTCCATGCCTCCTTCTTGACCAGCACCATTAACTTTCAGAATGTGTCCAAAATCTGGGACCCATGACTCTCAGGAAAAGGAAATTTGGGAAAGGTATGGCTGCTTCAGTGCTACTAGTGGCTGTTGCACTGCTGGACTGCTCCTGTGGTCACATGATCTTCATTTTCAGGGTTCTGTGACAGTTTCCCAGTCAGTCTTGCAATCCCTTGCCCGCTCCCTCAGCCAACAGCAGCCACTTACCTGCCTGCTGGGAAGAGGGAAGAGAAGGAACAAGTCCAGAGGACCAAGATAATATGTGGAAGAGGCTCAGGCAGATGCCTTCCTGATTCACTGGAGTATAAGGAGGGGATGTATAGTACTATCAGACTTGCAAGATTCTGTCTTTACAGCCAACGCCGATAAAATAAGCTTTAGCCTTCCTGTGAGTTGATATCCTAGTCTGGTTTACCTAGTGGTCTGAGAAAGGTCCATTTAAGAAAGTTAGTGAATTTTTATACTGATTCGAAGTTGCCATTTATTATCGGATTTTCAGATTACAGCAAAAAGATGTCTTTTTCTTTATCGTCTTTCTTTCCCACCATATGAACTCCAAATTTGTGAAAACAGATACAGTTACTGAAAGCCAATTGTCCAGAAATAACACATTTATTCTTGTTGCTGTTGTTTTACAATGACAAGGCAAGCATTTCCAAGTCTCTTGTCATTATTTCTAGCATATCTTAATGCCATAGGATCAATCATTTTCCCTCCTTTATTTGAGTAGGGAATGCTAATTTGTTGTATTCTTATAATAGTTGCACAATAGAAAGACATATGTTTCATGGCTTTGTCTCTTGTCATTACAAGATACTAATGAGAAAAAACGACCTTAGCTAGTATTTTCTCAAATCTAGGCTTTAAAACCAAAGCAGTCTTCCTTAGAGTCAAGAGATGTCAATGCCAGAATTTTCACATTTGCCAAGTAGAACTAATGACACTTGCAAGATCCAGTCTCAGTAGGTCACCAGGATCAAAGGTTTATTCTTCCAAGCTTTTGGGCTCATCCTGGAGCCCATCTTCAGGGAATTTCTCTCTCTTATTATGGAAAAATTCTTATGGAAAAGTTATGGGCTCCAACATGTGCATGAAAACTTGGAAGAATAAACCTTCATTCTCAGTGACCTACTCAGATTGGATCTGGCAACATTATCCTGGGACACGTATAGGTAAAGGTAAAGGTTCCTCTCGCACATATGTGCTAGTCGTTCCTGACTCTAGGGGGCGGTGCTCATCTCCATTTCAAAGCCGAAGAGCCAGCGCTGTCCAAAGATATCTCCGTGGTCATGTGGCTGGCATGACTAAATGCCAAAGGTGGTTACCTTTCCACCAAATGTGGTCGCTATTTTTCTACTTGCATTTTTTATGTGCTTTCGAACTGCTAGGTTGGCAGAAGCTGGGACAAGTAACAGGAGCTCACTCCGTTACGCGGCACTAGGGATTCGAACCGCTGAATTGCTGATTTTTCGATCGACAAGTGCAGCATCTTAGCCGCTAAATATATTAAGTATGTTTGGCTTCAAATCCCACTTGAATCAATGTAGCCATATCTGGTTTTACTGAGATACAATATTTTCCCTATTTTTATCGATTAGTTTTAGCTGATTTTAAAGTGACCTAACTATTAGGGCCTCCAATTAAATTACGAACACTCGTTGAACATAGCCCAATTTTCTTTCCCAGAATTCTGTGACCAGATTATGTATTGTATGTATATGGGTGTGTTTCTCAGATTTCGTTGTAGGGATTGTTTTGATCTTAGACTGACTGAATTGTGAATGCACGTGACAGAAGCAATAAAGTTGAATGGCGACCATGGTCAGTTGGATTTTAGATTAAGAGGGGATATTGAATAGGATGGACAATTAGATAATTTCGTATTAAAAATAATGTTTTTTTAAAAAACATTATTGCTTCTCAATAGAAGGCTTTTTGAGCTACAAATCACTTTCGGTATTTTCGGTTGTCTACCCAGCTGTTTTATTATTTTCAATAGCTGCATGCCTTGAAGAATGAAAACTCTCTGTAATTTTAAATTGCATAAAAATGTTCATTTTTATCTAAGGCACTATCCTCCCCCGCCATCTCTCCTCTTTAATGTGCTATGTGGCAGTTGAGGCCTTTGGCTTTTTGGTCTACTGGCTTGTGAGCTATTTACAAATAAATATCGGTTTACATTTGAGCACAGCTGGTGATAGGTGCAGTTGCAACATCTGTTAATTGAAGTGTTTGGACCAGCTGCCAGAGGAGCCTAGACAATTTCTAGCTCTTCTGAGAGAATTTGTTAAGCACCGAACCAGCTTTAAATAAGGAAACAATTACTGAGTTTGAGGCTGTAAACCATTAGACCTCTTAAAGAAAGAGGAGAAAGGATCTTGAAAGGAGATTACAGAGTGGTTGGAGGAAACATTTTAAATAGTCTCCCTTTTTATTTGAAATTAAAGGCAATAAAAGTTGAGTTCAGCATACAAAAGGGGAATGGGACAACTTGCCACAGCCAACTCGCTGCGGCCAACTCACTGCGAGACAACTCGTTGTGGGACAATTTAACAATTCTATTCAATTATTTAAAATAAATAAAAATTATTTTTGCCATTCACATTTCATTCTGACCCTCCTTTTGCATCCTTTCTTTAATGATTCTATTCCACTATTTCTTTGATATTAGCAAAACTCTTGTCCTCCACTGAGTTTATTTATTTATTTTATTTATTGGTTCGATTTATATGCCGCCCTTCTCCGGAGACTCAGGGTGGCTTACAATGCGTTAAGCAACAGCCTTCATATTTTTTGTATATACCTGCTTAGTAGGGCTTTCGCCCCCCCCAAGCGGTGTTCTTTTTATACAAAGTCAGCTTATTGCCCCCACAATCCGGGTCCTCAATTTACCTACCTCAGAAGGATGGAAGGCTGAGTCAACCTTGAGCCTGGTGAGATTTGAACTCGCAGTAATTGCAGGCAACTGGCAGTTAAGTGCTACTTAACAGCACTTTAGTCCGCTGCGCCACCAAGGCTCCTTGGTGTTGCCCTGCAGCGAGTTGGCCATGGCAAGTTGGCTGTAGCAAGTTGGCCATGGAGTTGGCCATGGCAAGTTGGCCGTATCGAATTGTCATAGACCCATACAAAAGGCGTATGTAGAAATGGCAGAAAAATCAAAGAGAGAAATTCTGATGGTAGAAAAAGCTGAGAGAGATAGGTAGGTGGGTGGGGAGATTACAGGTAGTCCTCAACTTCCAACAATTCATTTAGTGGCCAAAGTTACAATGGCACTGAAAAAAGTGAGTTATGACCATTTTTCACACTTATGACCATTGCAGCATGCCCATGGTCACATGAGTTATATTCAGATCCTTAACAAGTGGTTCATATTTATGACGTTTGCAGTGTCCTGGGGTAATGTGACCTCCTTTTGCAACCTTTTGACAAGCAAAGTCAACAGGGAAGCCAGATTCACTTAACAACCGTGTTACTAATTTAACAAATGCAGTTAACAAATGTGGCAAGAAAAGTCATAAGAACTGGGTAAAACTGGCTTAACAAATTTGTCACTTAGCAACATAAATTCTGAACTCAATTGTGGTCATATGTCAAGGACTATCTGTACTTCTTCCTTTTTAGTCACATATAGGTGCCAAATATAGTCTTGGTATTTTTGGGACACCCCCCCTCCCCCAGAAGGGTGGACGAAATAGCAGTGGGGATTTCAAGAGAAGAGATAATCAGTAAAAAACACCTTCCTTTTCCCTTTGTACGAGTAGAAGCTTCATGAATGAAACACTGTTTTGGGTTATATCCATTCTTATATCCATTAACTTATATCTATTCTTAAAATCCAGGGTCCCCCCCTGTCCTTAGGGGGGGGAACCCCTGGATTTTAAGAACGGAGGAACATTTCTGTTCTGTTATAGGAATACTCAGGAATAGATTATGGAATTATTGGGGATTTTTATCTTTCTTGAAGTAGTTTTCAGTTTCATGTTATAAATTTGAGAAGAATATAAAAAAAGTGGGGAATAGTCTCTGGTGACAGATTTATCGCTAAATTGAAACAGGTGTTTAGTGGCAAGATAAAATTCTTTGGCATATTTAATTTGCTCCTGAGATTTCTTATTACTTATGATATTTATCTTCTTAGCTGAACATTTTACTTCAGCCGATTTTTTTTTGTTTCTGATGGACTATGTCTCATCTTGTTAAAAAATAAATTAATGCCAGATTTTCTATCACTTTTGTTTTTTGTATCTCATCAACCCAGAAATCAGATAGAGTGGCAAAACAAAGAGATATAGTCATCCTCTGCAGGCTGTATTGACACCAAATCCAATTGGCATTAGGAAATATTAGAAGAATCAACGGTTAACTAAGATTGTACCTAATTTATAGCAAAATAAAAGCAATAAGAAAGCCACTTTAATGGAAAAAACATGAAGTTGTCGCAAAAAGATAGCTACTTATTCATTTAGTTATATATTGCAACTTGTCAACTGCAGGCACAGGTAGTACAAAAATTTTAATTAAAACTGAACATGAAACAGATGGGCAGAAAATTACAAAACATTTAAGACAGGGGTAAGTTCTACTTACCTTTACTACCAGTTTGCAATGGGATTGTGCGCGCGCTCGCTTCACTCACGCATGTGCCTTGCTTCTGCGCATGTGCAGATTGCTTCTGATGATGTCAGGGTCAGTGGGCGGAGCCTCCCGCCAGTTTTACTACCAGTTCTATAGAACTGGTCCAAACCGGGTGGGGGGGGGCAACCCACCACTGATTTAAGAGCAGTGTGTGTGTGTGTGTGTGTGTGTGTGAGAGAGAGAGAGAGAGAGAGAGAGAGAGCATCATACAGTATTAAAAGCCCACTAACACAAAAACAGTGCTTTCTGCACATTTAAAGCACAAAAAGAAAAGAGTCAATGTTACATTCTCCAGGAATTAATAAATTTGCCCCAAATATAATATAACATGTTCTACAAAGCATATTTCTCTTGTTTATAGTTTCTGAATTGTTGATGGTATATTCAAAAGATATTGATTCTTATCCATACAATAAACATTCTTGGTCAACCTGAATCTGAAAAAAAGAAGAAAAATGTTTGTTTGTTTTTTTTAAGTCATGGACAATTCAGATAGCAATCTTTAGAGCAGGGATGACCAACCTTGGCAACTTTGTTGGCTAGGGAATTCTGGGAGTTGAAATCTACAAATCTTAAAAGTTGCCAAGGTTGGACACCTCCTATTTAGAGCAGCGCCCCCCCCCAATCTTTTGGGCACCAGGGACCGGTTCTGTGGATGGGGTTTCAATTGTTTGTGCGGTCCAGTTGCTGGCATGCCACAGACCAATGCCGGTCCATGGACTGGGGGTTGGGGACCCCTGATTTAGAGCATCTTACTGCCAATCAGGAACTTACATGAGTTACTGCAAGGGCAACTTGGATTGCCTATAATTTTAGAATAGCAATATATATAGCAATATATTCAATTAAAACATCTTTTGATTTCATAATTTGGCTCAAATGCATCAGTAGCATTGAAATCTCCTGAATTACAATCAGTTTTGGAAAATACTTTAGGTGAGTCTCATTAGTTATATGCAAGACTTTTGTTTACTCTGAAAAGCAAGTGGAAGAAGTCTAGATTTAACATTGGGAAGTGTCCCTCCCTCCCTCCCACACTCGATCCATCCATCCATCCATCCATCCACCCACCCATCTTATTTGTTTATATATGGTGTTATTTTGCTCTGTAATACAGGTAGTCCTCAACTTACAACCACAATTGAACCCAAAATTTTCATTGCTAAGAAAGACAGTTGTTAAGTGAGTTACACCCCCATTTTATAACCACTTTGCCACAGTTATTAAGTGAATTATGTGGCTGTTAAGTGAATCTGGCTTCTCACATTGACTTTGCTTGTCAGGAGCCGGCTGGGCAGGTTATGAATAGTGATCATATGACCCTGGGACACTGCAACTGTCATAAATACATGCCAGTTTCCAAGCACCCACATTTTGATCACCTGACCATAGGGGTGCTGCAACGGTTGTAAATGTGAAAACCAGTCATAAGTCATTGTTTTCAGTGCTTCCCAGATCAGAAGTGGATTTATCCTGCTAGCTTTTCTTTTTCTTTCTTCCCTTCGCAGTATATCCAAGCTGTTTTAAAGAGAGAGGGGGCAGTGCTTTTCAATTTGACAGCTTGGTGTAGTGGGGGAGAGAAGACCAAAACAGGTTGGAAGAGAAAGAGGGGAAAAAGTGCCAGGAAGTGAAACGAGAGAGACAGAGAAAAACAGGAGATTCAGAAATGCCCATGTGGGTTCCCAGAAGACATCTTGCCCAGGGCTTTGTTTGTCCTGGCAACATTACTGCAAATCTCAGAAGATAAGATAACTCATCTCTGCATGGAGAAGAAACAGAACTAAGATCTCGCCATTGTAATAGAAGTAATAAGCTGATGTTATCTGTCACACTACGCTTTCCAACCTGAGAATTACAGGGATGTAAGGAGAACTTGTGGACGTGAAGCTGATGAACAGGGCATCTGATGGCTTTAGAAAGTGATTCTGCACAGTAGTAATTGGGTAAAATTAACTGTGGCATCCAATCCTGCCCATATTTTCTCAGAAGCATATCCCATCCTTTATTCTGTGGCAATTATTCTGTGGATTCTTAGATGGAGCCTGGTGATTGGGCTCTACACCTATAAAAAGAAGCATTTGCTTAGCAATAATGATATTACAGTACATTGAGTTAATCCCTTATAAAGTAACTAAATGCACCAAAATTACTTTCTTGACAATTGCAGTTTGCCGGAGCAAGATGGGCACTAGTATTTCCAATAAGTTAACAATATCTTGGAAACAGATTTTATTTACCTACTCACCCAGATGTTAATCCACGGATTTTAATTCTATTAAGAGGATAAGCAGAAATCATTACGAACAATAAACAGAGTGATTAGAGTAGAATCTAGCATGTCTGTTCTGAAAATGTAACCAACCAGGTAGTGCCACAGGGGTATCAGGCCAGAAAAGGAAATTTAAATTTGAATACAATGAGATGAAAATTATTGTCTTTAAAGAAGTAGCATGCAGAAAATATACACGAATTAATAAGAAAGAAAGAAAGAAAGTCTGAACAAGATGAAGCTGTCCCTTCAAGAGGCAGAGGCCCAGTCGTGGGTTCCTCCCGGTTTGGCCGAGCCGGTAGCGGTGATGATATGACGTCACCGAACCGGTTCTCTTTGTCCGGGAGCAGGGCCCTCCCGCCCGCCCCCGCATTATTCTTACCTTTTATTTCTTCTTTTTTAGTCCAGCTTATAGGTGCGGCAGAGTGGATTGCTGCACCTCAGCTGGGCAGATTCCCAACGCGCTTGCGCGGAGCGTAAATTTGGTGCGCATGCAAGTGAAGTGAGCATGCGTGTGGCGATCGCACGCAAAGCGCGAGCACGAAGAGAACCGGTAGTAAAGCCGGTTAGAACCCATCACTGCAGAGGCCCCTACTGAAATGAATCTGAAAATACTGTACAGGTAGTCCTTTACTTACAACCATTGGTTTAGTGACCATTCATAGTTACGACGACACTGAAAAAGTGACTTACGATACTTGCATTTTCAACCGTTGCAGGACTTCCACAGTCACATGATCAAAATTTGGGCATCTGGCAACCAGCATGTATTTTATGGTGAGGTGGCGTGTTTTTTTGTTTTTTTTGTTTTTGTTTTTTTTTTATGATGGCTGCACCATCCCAGGGTCATGTGAGCTCCATTTGCTGTTTTCTGACAAGAAAAGTTAATGGGGTAAGCGGGATTCGCTTAATGACAATGTGAGTCATTTAACTTCACTGATTCGCTTAACAGAAACCGTGGCAAAAAAATGGTCATAAAATTGGGCACAACTTGCTTAACAACCGCCTTACTTAACGATGGAAATTCTTGTCCTAATTATGGTTGTAAGTTGAGAACTAGCTGTATAGAAGTGTTTTTCAAACTTGGCAACTTTAAGATGTATCTACTTCAACTCCCAGAATTCCTCAGCCAGCAAATTTCAGAGAAAGAACATTTCTTTTGATAGTTTCCGTAATTGTGTAATTCTACAATGTCGAAAGGTCTATGTCAACCAGTTTTATAGCTTTCCAATACCAGCATCTTTAGTAATATCCATTTTATCCTTTGGCCAATTGTATACATATGTATTTTGTTTGTTACATACTTATTCATATAATCACTACATTATATACATACCTACTACACATTAAATATTGCCTTTTCACTATAATATCTTCTCTTAACAGTCACTATACATTGATTTTAGATTTCTTTTCCAGCCAATTATACCACCTATTCCATGTTTCATAATAAAATTTATTTTTATTTTATTTTATTTTATTAAATTTATATACCGCCCTACTCCCGAAGGACTCAGGGTGGTGAACAGCCAAAATATAAAACACATAGATTACAAAATTTAAAAGAAACAATATAAAACCACATTAAATAAATTTGGCCCGAAACAAATTAAAACACCCCCAATACTTAAGACAGATTTAAAATTTACAATTTAAAAAATTAAAAAGGAGAAGTTAGGCCAGGCCGGCCTGTTGAAATAAGAAAGTCTTGAGGGTGCGGCAGAAGGTGCATAGATCTGGAAGACCACCGGGAGCCAGTGCAGCTCGTGCAGGAGAGGTGTTACATGGGAACGCCACGTCGCTCCCATAACCAACCGCGCAGCCGCACTATGCACCAGTTGGAGCCTCCGGGTGCTCCTCAAGGGGAGCCCCATGTAGAGAGCATTACAGTAGTCCAGGCAGGAAGTTACGAGGGCATGAGTGACCGTACATAAGGAGTCCCAATCTAGAAAGGGACGCAACTGGCGGATCAGGCGAACCTGATGAAAAGTCCTCCTGGTCACAGCCGTCAAGTGCTCTTCTAAGACAGCCGTGAATCCAGGAGGACACCCAAGTTGTGAGCCCTCTCCGTGGGGGCCAACGACTCGCCCCCAATAGTCAGTGATGGCACCAACTGACTATATCGGGACGCCGGAAACCACAGCCACTCGGTCTTGGATGGGTTGAGCCTGAGTCTGTTTCTCCCCATCCAGATCCACATGGCCTCCAGGCACTGGGACATTACTTCAAGGGCATCATTGCGGTGGTCTGGGGTGGAGATGTACAGCTGAGTGTCATCAGTGTACTGATGGAACTTCACACCGAAACCACGGATGATCTCACCCAGTGGCTTTACATAAATGTTGAACAGAAGGGGCGAGAGGACCGACCCCTGTGGCACCCCACATATAAGGCGCCTCGAGGTTGACCTCTGCCCCCCTGTCAACACAGACTGCAACCGGTCAGAGAGAAAGGAGGAGAACCACCGCAACACAGTGCCCCCTACCCCCAACTCTTCCAACCGGTGCAGCATGATACCATGGTCAATGGTATCAAAAGCCTCTGAGAGATCTAATAGGACCAGGACAGAGGAGCAACCCCTGTCCCGAGCCCTTCAGAGGCGACCAATGCCGTTTCCGTGCTGTACCCAGGCCTGTAACCCGACTGGAACAGATCCAGATAAACTGTTTCATCCAGGTGCTAGGGAAGCTGTCGTGCAACCACGACAGTGTTTCCTCTCTATCTTTGAGTTCCATCGTTAACTTATCTGATTCTGCACACTCTAGCACTCAAAGGTGCTTTTTTCAAGAGGCAACTGGACTTTCTGGTTTTTTCTTTGAAGATGTTTCACTTCTCATCCAAGAAGCTTCTTCCACTCTGAAGAGCTCTGTTTTTCCTGGCAGAGGCACCATGGGGTGATCCTTTGCTGTTTCCAGGGTGGCCCCGTGGGCTGGGGTGGGTTCTACTTACCTTTACTACCGGTTCACAATGGGATCGTGCATGCACGCTCGCTTCGCTCGTGTACGCGCCTTACTTCTGCGCATGTGCAGATCACCGATGATGACATCTGGGGCGGTGGGTGGAGCCTCCCGCCAGTTTTACTGCCGGTTCTTGCGAACTGGACCGAACTGGGAGCAACCCACCACTGCCCATGGTCCAGATCTAAGCACCCTGCGGTGAGGATCCGGCCCACAGGCCTCGAGTTTAACACCTCTGCTCTAAAACCCAACCACACCCTGGTAGCTCTTCATTTCTTCTTCAGAAGAAATGAGGTGGACATAAACTTCTTGCTCCTTTTGGTTACCTGAACATTGTAATATGTAGGCAGGGCTCATCATCCCTGTGTGTCAATGCACTAGTAAGCATTGCAAATAAACCTGATAGTTCTACAGTGGAATCAGGTGGGAGAGCTCTGAAGGTTAATTGACTTTCTGCTCTTCTTGAACCAGAACGATCCTCGTGTTTGAGAGCCGAACAAAATTATATGGCAATTATACCTTTGCACCGCAGGCAAAGGGATAGAGAATCACTCCAGAAGCCTTTTAGCGATCTTTCACTATTTAAGGAATAGACTTTTCTGACAAATGATTTATAGGAAATGCTTCAGTGGGAAATTATGGTAAATCATACCTTCTTCTTTGCTGGTTATGAACTTCAAAGAGCTTAGAGTTTTAAATCAACAGGTGGTTTGGAAGTACGCTGATGCAGTTCGGAAAGATTGCGATGCTTCAGTGGCCTTATTTATAATTCGAAAGGTTTCATATTATTGCCCTTTGAGAATACTAGGTAAAACTGGCTCATCCAACCACATTTTCTAGAACTCTCCAGATGTTCTTATTTTAATTTATTATTCAGGTCATTACAATTTCTGGACATTTCAGGCAACATTTAGGGTAAGAATTTTCAACCTGTAAACTCAGACACTAAGAGCTTTTAATTTATTTTAAAAGAAAATAAATATAGAACTTAAATTGTAATATATTCATCCAGGAAAAAAACCAAAGTATTGCTATGATCCAATGGCGATAATATTCAACCTGGTCTTGGAGCCCGACAATTGACTAATCAATACTTGGAAAAACCTAGGGGTGCTATTCAGCAGGTTCTGACAGGTTCTGGCGAACCAGTAGCGGAAATTTTGAGTTGTTCAGAGAGGCAGCAAATACCACCTCTGGCTGACCCCAGAGTGGGGAGGGAATGGGGATTTTGCAATATCCTTTCCCTGGAGTGGGTTGGGAATGGAGATTTTGTAGCATCCTTCCCCTGCCATGCCCACCAAGCCACACCCACCAAGCCACACCATGCCCACCAAGTCATGCCCACAGAACCGGTAGTAAAAAAATTGGAATTCAACCACTGGAAAAAACCATACCAGGTTTTAAATTTTTGATATAGATATCTTATTGCATCACATTAGAATAGTAGACCTCATATAGTAGATGATCAACAATAATGCTAAAATGGTACATTTCTAAAAAGCCAATATTTATGCCGTTGCTTTAACAAAATGTCTATGGAAAACTAATCATTTTATCAAAACTGTCATTAGTTTTATCAAAACTAATCATTTTGATAAATACTCTTTCTGTTTTGTTACATTCTGTTTGTTATTATTTTAGTGATGATATTTGTATTTTCAATAAATGTCTTTTCAGGGATGAGGGCAAAGCAATAACGAGATTTATAACCAGTTATTTTCATGTACATCTTACTATTTTATCTATTAAGGACATTATAGACAAAGTCATAGTTTTAAAACAGTTGTCAAGCATCTGAATTTTAATCATTTGGCCGTGGGGATGGTACAGTGGTCGTAAGTGTGAAAAATTGTCACAAGTCATTTTTTTCAGTGCCATTGTAACTTCGAATGGTCACTAAACAAACTGTTATAAATCAAGGACTACCTGTACCAATAATTTGAAATCGAAGTATTTAGTCTTCTGCTTCATTTACTTGAACTTACTCCAGATTTGAGGGAGATTCCATTTTAGGAAGAGGTTGCTGAAGGCATGGTAAATCTTTATCCACCCTTATCCAACCTCAGTCCATAGTTTTCTCCTTGTATTTTGTCCTTTTTCCCCACCCCAAAAGATTCCAAAATCTCTTTTTCTAGCAAATGGAGAGACTGGGATAGTCTGATTCTGTATGTAATCAGGTGCCATGCCTCACTCATGGGTGAGAATGATATTTGAATCTGTCCTACATGTAGACTAGCCAGCTGTGATAACAGAATTTTTCTCCTGCACATTCATAGCAGTACAAGTACAATTTAAGTCTTTAAAAAAATCAGCTTCTATAGTCTTCAATTGCTGTAGATTTATAATTACTTTACATTTAATAGAAGACATTAGACTTCATGGTGGTGTAATACTATTTTCATAGAGCCATCTTATGTACGCCTGTTCACAGGAAGTTATGGGCAACAGACATTCCTCAACTTACGACCACAATTGAGCCCAACATTTATATTGTTTAGTGAGATATTTGTTAAGTGAACTTTGCTCCATTTTATGAACCTTCTTGACATAGTCTTTTAAGTGGATCAATGAAGTTGTTAAGATAGTAACATGGATGTTAAGGGGATCTGGCTTCCTCAGTGACTTTGCTTGTCAGAAGTTTGCAAAAGGTGATCACATGACCCCAGGAAACTGCAACTGTCAGTTGACAAGCATCTGAATTTTGTTTTTGCCGTTGTAGCTTTGAACGGTCACTAAGTAAACTGTTGTTAAGTTGAGGACTACCTGTGATAAACCATTTAAGATGTTGGTTTACACTCCTTTCATTCATACATGCACTCACTCACTCACACATACACAATAAGGAGGTAAAGGTAAAGGTTCCCCTTGCACATATGTGCTAGTCGTACCTGACTCTAGGGGGCGGTGCTCATCTCTGTTTCAAAGCCGAAGAGCCAGCGCTGTCCAAAGATGTCTCCATGGTCATGTGGCTGATATGACTAAATGCCAAAGGCGCACGGAACGCTGTTACCTTCCCACCAAAGGTGGTCCCTATTTTTCTACTTGCATTTTTTATGTGCTTTCGAACTGTAGGTTGGCAGAAGCTGGGACAAGTAACGGGAGCTCGCCCTGTTACACGGCACTAGGGATTCGAACCGCTGAACTGCCGACCTTTCGCTGGACAACCTCAGTGTCTTAGCCCCGGAGCCACCGCATCCCTCATAAGGACCTCCCAATAAGAAGGTAAGAAATCCTAAATCAATTCAAATGTAAAATATGATTAACCTCAAACAGAGAGTGGATCTTCTTTATGTTGTCACATAAAGTCAATAATTGAATTCACAATTGTTTAAACTAGCAAGCATGTACCTTGTATTCATACTGCAGGAACACCTTCTATTCTGGCAATATGAAAAAAGAGATATATTCCAGGTAGTGTATGGCTTAAATCCTTTCATGCTTACATGGATTTTGAATTAGTTTATTAAATGTTTAATGAAACTGGTATTCCAGACTTTAATTAAACGCAGCGATATGATAATATGTCACCAAAAGACACCTACAGCATATTTTCTCAAGGTGCTTTTATGGATGAACTATTTTTATGTCTTTTAAAGCCTAAGAGAAAATACCTCAACAAAAGAACAACTGCTGTTCTTAAATGGATTCCTTTGTGAGATCTGAATCACAGTACAGGATGTAAATACTTTGCTGTAGACAGAACAAAAAATATGGTATATAGCAGAGATTAATCAGGCCCTTGGACAGAGTTCGTTCCATGCTCTAGATGCAAACAGGAGATTTATACTAGTAATGAAAATTAAACTTGGCTGCAAAGACCACGCAATCTGGTACAAGTAAATTTAATCGTTCTACCAACAGCACAGATTTCAGGGAAACAGACAGAAGCTCTCCAAAGTCTGTTCATTGATATGACATTTTTGCTAGTAAATTGGGCAGAGCAGTTTTACCATATTATAGAAAAAGCTACCATTGCAAAAAGGTGCAACCTTCTTTAAAAAAATAATCTGTAGTTAGTGACTTTCCTAAATTAAAACAATATGCCCCTTGCTTGCTTTGCTTGCAATTTGCATGATGAGGCTAAATTTGTTGGCCTGATATACTGATATACCATATTTTTCGGAGTATAAGACATCCCCTTCCCCCCCCCCCCCCAAAAAAAAAAGAGAGTGAAAATCTGGGTGCGTCTTATACTCCGAATGTAGCTCCGCACAGCCTCGCAGATTTCAGAGGCTGAAAGAAGTTTTGGAAAAAAAGTCTCAGGAACGAAGCTTCAGGAAAAAAGCCTCCAAACAGAGCTTCAGGAAAAAAAGCCTCTGAAAGGCTTTTATCTAAAATAATATGGCAAGCAACAAAAGAAGAATCAGTAAAGGTTCTAACCAAATGCTAACAAATCTGGAGAATGACACAATAACCAACAGATCGGAAGAGGTTAATCTATATACCAAAGAAAGGAGATTGAACAGAGTACAGATAGTCCTTCAGAATAAAAGCCTCTGAAAGAAGCTTCAGAAAAAAAGCCTCCAAACGGAGCTTCAGAAAAAAAGTCTTTTTTATTGAAGCTCTGTTTCGGAGGCTTTCAGAGGCAGAAAAAAAAGTTTTTTTCTGAAGCAGAGTTTCAGAAGTTTCAGAGGCAGAAAAAAAAGCAAGGCACAGACCAACCAACAAATTGCTAAAATTCACCTCTGAGAACAGTTGATTGGAGGTATTCCGGGAGGACATCCACCTACCAATGAGCTTTTTTCTTATTTTCCTCCCCAAAAACTAAGGTGCGTCTTATACTCTGGTGCATTTTATACTCCAAAAAATACGGTGAAAAATTATTCCATAGAAAAAGCCGGTAAACTTGTTAGTCTATCTCTCTAAATTGTGTGGACTTCAACTTCCAGAATTCCCCAGTCAGCAGAGCCATCATCACCCTGAATTCTGGTTGGAGAATTCTGGGAGTTGAAGTCCATACTTCTTAAAGTTGACAAGATTGCGAAACATTGGTTCAGAATGTTCAGAAAAAACGATCCACTCCTGAAGTAATCAGTATCATAGATTAAAACATAACTTTGTTTTGTTATAGTTTATGAGTCTATGTAATTTATATCTTTTACTTATCTCTTCTAATTTAAGCAGCAATTTAGAATGTAATTTGTTGGTCTATTATTACTTAACATTACACTAATTAACATCCTGGCTGTTAATAAAATGATACCAATTAATATTGAATTACATATATTTATATGCTCATTTTATTTTTACTTCCCTTTAGAGATTATCAATAGTATCATAGGATTGAGTAAGAGAGGCCATTATAAAAATACAGACTGAATTTTAATAATCACAGAGGAATTCAACAACACCTTTAATTTTTTTGAATAATCACCAACCCTCTCCAGATATTAAATCACTAACCAAAGGCTGCAAAGACAAGTTACCCTTTTCAACTCTGTATCCTTCATTCAAAAATACCGAAAAACCTCATATCACACAGCCCCATAAACCAAGAGCATAAAAACAAATTGAGTAGTTCTAATAATAAGTTTATTGTTACAGTCGGCAACCAGCCAGAGTTCGGTAGTTTAATTTAAAATCAAATTAAAATGCTAATTACTAGTGATAATAAACCTGTAAACAAGGCTGAGCATTATTATTATTTATACAGAAGCAAGGAGAGCATGAAGATGAATGAAAAGCACAGAGGACAGGATGGTGGTTTTTTTTCTTTTTTTGACATATACAGAACAAGGCTTTGCAACTCCAGGCAAATGTTTTAATGTATTTTGGGAGGAGTCAATCAATTGTATTTGCTAGAATGAAAAGAAAACATTAAAATTAGAATCTGGTGTATTGAGATTAATTCACATCATGGTAGCTAGGATATACATCTAACTGGATAAAAGTTCCATTGCTGTAATTTAATAGCTCACGCCCAGTATTTGCTAAAGAATATTAAATCAATATGTCACACTGGATTATTTGAAGTGATACAGGCTCATATAATTATATTGTCCTCAGATTTATTTATTTATTTATTTATTTGCATAAAAACATGTGTATTTAAGAACATTATTTTACTTGTAGATTATATTAAATTACTTGTAAAGTAATAAAGGCAGGATGAAAATCTAATACAGGTAGTCCTTGATTTACGACCACAATTGAGCCCAAAATTTCTGTTGCTAAAGGAGACAGTTGTTAAGTAAATTTTGCCCCATTTACAACCTTTCTTCCCACAGTTGTTAATTGCAGTTGTTAAGTTAGTACCATGGTTGTTAAGTGAACCTGGATTCCCCATTGACTTTGCTTGTCAAAAGGTCGCAAAAGCCAATCATATGACTCCGGGAGACTTGCAACTGTCATAAATATGAGTCAGTGGCCAAGTGTCTGAATTTTGATCACATGACCATGGGGATGCTGCAACAATCCTTAATATGAAAAATGGTCATAAGTCACTTTTTTTCAGTGCTGTAACTTAGAAAGGTCACTAAATGAACTGTTATCCGTTGAGGACTGCCTGTGCTGAAAACGAACAGAAAGAAAATAGTGATAACCATGGAAAACATTTCAATCATTCATGCAATTTATAAAGTCGAGAGTCTTCCTTTTATATTTGCTTACTGCAATTGTTAGTTTTAAACCAGGGGTGAAATGCTCCCGGTTTGGACTAGATTGCCTGATCCGGTAGTGATGGTGGCGGGTCGTTCAGAGAGCCGATAGCAAAAATCCCTGTGCCCCCCAACATGCTTAGCTGAGTCACACGATCATCAGAGGCTTTTTTTTTTAACTTTTAAAAGCATTTTTTCTACAACCTCTTCCGATGAAAAAATGCTTTTAAAAGTAAAAAAAAAAAAAGCCTCTGATGATCACGCAGATCAGCTGGGATCCTCAGAGGCTTTTCAAAGCATTTTTTTCTGCAACCTCTTGGCCGAAGAGGTGGTAAAAAAAATACTTTGAAAAGTCTCTGACGATCCCAGCTGAGTTACCTGATCGTCAGAGAGGCTTTTCAAAGCATTTTTTAAAAAGCCTCTCTGACAATCCCAGCTGAGTTGCCTAATCAGCAGAGGCTTTTCAAAGCATTAGAAAAAATGCTTTGAAAAGTTAAAAAAAAAAGTTGGCCACGCCCACCCAGTCACATTACCCACCACCACCAAGCCATGCCCACAGAACTGGTAGTAACACATTTTACATTTCACCCCTGGTTTTAAACAAAGTATATCCTCACTAATCCAGATTCATCACTGCTTTTATTACCCTTAACGAAAGCTGATGTTTACTTATTAAATAGTGGATGAATTAAACTATGAAGAGATGTAAAATCAGAGGCTCAGGGAGAAGAAGAGCTAAAGAACACCAGAAGAAAAACAGTAAGAGGTGGAAATGAAATCTCATCTCTATTTTGCAATATGCCTATGTAAAAAGCAAGCAAAGAAACTGCAGGTTCAAAATGTTAACTTAAATATTTCAGATCTGAGAGTGTTCTAGTGATAAAATAGTTAAAATATGTTAGAAATGATAGAAAATATTTGTAGCTCGGGTGGTGGTTTGTTTTTTGAGCTTACTGTTTAGCGTACAAATGTTTGGTCACCAGGCTTGGTGACATTCTCAGCGGGACTTCTGTTAAAGCGTCTTGTTTCAGATCTTCACCCCGTTTATTGATCTCAAGTGGTCATGTGATCGGTGGGTCATGTGACTGGATGGTCATGCCATGTGATCTGTCGTTTGACTGGCTGGTCATTGTTATATGTTCCATCCTATAAAAAAACCTATTAGATTATCATTTTTTTCCTAGAAGTTTCCAACCCAGACAACCTTGGGAAGTCCAGAAATGTATGAATCAAAGCTTTGCAAAGCATTTACAGCAGGGAATGCGTCACATGCTGGCCACACCCACCCGTTTTAGTGAAGGCAGAATAAGGCACGATACGTCACGTGACAACAATGTGACAACGTGAGTTTGACCCTCCTGATTTACAAGGATGCCCTGAAATAGAAACTGTTTTCTATTTTTATCTTTAGAAAGTGGGGGAGAAGGAAGATCCATCAAACCACAAATCAGAGATTCCCCATAATCTCTGAATCGAATCCCTGAGAAGATTCCTGAGCCGATCATAAGAAAATTGTTCTGTAATTATCAGGACAATATTGCAGTCATTACTAGAAATCAGAATAAAACCTTGCTGTCTGGGTAACTTTCTTAAGAGATGGTGGACATAAGAAATTCTCACTCCTTCCGTGGTTGGGAAGATGATAAAATACTGTACATTTCTTTTACCAAGCTTTTGATTGTTAATTACTTTAATGATTGATTCTAATCTATTTTTGAATGTAATTTTATTAATTTTACAAAAAATATTTATATTCTTTTCAATGTAGTCAATCACCTTGATTCTTGGGATAATCAGAAATGTAGGGACTAAGTACAATAATAAACCCACTCTTTGGCATAAAAATATTTCATTTAAGTTGCAACAACCGAGGCTGAAATCCTTTCTCTTCAGCAGGATGCCTGCTCAGTATTAGAGCAAGGTGAAGTGGTTGTTCCATCCAAAATCTTTGTCAAAAGGACATCCTTAGAGAGCCGAGGTGGCGCAATGGTTAGGGTGCAGTACTGCAGCTACTTCAGCTGACTGCTAGTTCAGCAGATCAGCAGATCAAATCTCACTGGCTCAAGGTTGACTCAGCCTTCCATCCTTCCGAGATGGGTAAAATGAGGACCCAGATTGTTGGGGGCAATATGCTAATGCTAATGCAATATGCTAATATGCAATATGCTATATGCTAACTTTGTAAACCACTTAGAGAGGGCTGTAAAGCACTATGAAGCGGTATAGAAGTCTAAACAATAATATAGAAGTCTAAACCATAATTCTGCCCAGCAATTATCCCAAAATCCAGTCTTTTATGAGTTTTCTTCATTTCTGAGACTCCACTATGTTGTATTATCCACTAAAGTAGTTCTCTACCATTGTTGTAAACCACCTCCTAGAGTCATCCAATTCTTCTTCTTCTTCCAAAAGAAGACATTGTCTTTAGCTCAGAGTTGAACTGTGGATTTCTTATTGGTCTCTGAGTGGGTGGGTGGGTTGGTTGGTTAGTTAGTTACCTAGTTGGGTAATGGTGAACAACCACGTTCAAAAAGCAACAAGAATTCCACAATTCTTGATTCCATTTACACAGTCGCAGAATCTGAGGGAAAATTTCTATAAAATGTTTTATAGATGGCATTTAGACCCCAAAAAATTGTCGTGTATGTACCCTAATGTGCAGCCTAAATGTTGGAGATGTGATTGTCTAGACGCTACATATTATCATGTTTGGTGGACCTGTAAGAAAGTTAAGGCTTTTTGGATAAAAATTTGGTGGGTCATGCAGAATGTTTTGAAGAAAAAAATTCAATTTTCTCCACAACTGTTTTTATTGGGTATAGTTAAGGGTTTTACATTGGGTGAAACAAAATTGATATTGTACATGATAACAGCAGCAAGATTGCTGATAGGTAAATATTGGAAAAATGAAGCGCTGCCTACGATTGAGGAATGGACTTTGAAGATGGCCAGTTTTGCAGAGATGGCGAAGATTTCAGCATATTTAAAAGATTGTTCTCAAGAGACTTATGAATGGGAATGGAAGAAATGGATAGATTATGTTCAGAATAAATATCAAACTAGGAAGTATCAAATAGCTTTTATTTGAAAACGTTATATTAAGATAGAAATATTTTAAGGTTGAGGATGAAAATTTGTTAGAAAATGTTATATCAAGATAGAAATATTTTTAAGGTAATCAGGATGAAAATTTATTTGAAAATGTTATATTAAGATTGAAATAGGTTAATGTAATGAAGATGAAAATTTGTAAGGGGGAGGGAGGGGTTCAAGTTTTATATACAAAGGAGGGTTTTTCCTTTTATTTGACATGAGTATACTGTGAGGAAGTCTGGGGGGAGGGGAGGGTTAGGGTGGGTTAGGGAGGCTGGGAAGTTTGGGGTGGGTTGCGGGGGGGGGGGAAAGGGGTGAAAATGTAACTGTAAAACTTTTGCAATAAAAAAAAAAAAAGAATTCCACAATTCTTCTTGCACTGAAATAACAAGGAGGCAGGCTTTATACTGCCTCAGTAATGGTTGGACCATGCTATCACTAATGGAGAAATAGTCAACCCTTCATAGATATACTCCTCAGGCAGCATCTGCTCAGCGTATGCTCAGGCATACACTCCTCAGGCAGACTCCTCCTCACCTTTCCTCCCCTCTCCCTTGCAATTAACTTTTCTTGACTCTATCCTATCTCTTTTCTTTCTCCAGTTGGACAATTGCTTCTGCCATGGAGATAAACATGAAAACAAAGGCTAGTGAGAATTGTATTCCCAAGACTCCACAGTTCAATAACATTGAGTTATATCACACCAAGGATATTGCCATCGTTACTACTAAGGACTGAAGATTAGAATAACAGAGTTGGAAGGGACATTGGGAGTCTTGTAGTCCAACCCACTGCCCAAGCAGAAAACCTATACCATTTAAGACAAATGGCTGTCCAATCTCTTCTTAAAAACCTCCAGTGATGGAGTACTCACAAGTTCTGAAGGCAAGCAGTTCCACTGATTAATTGTTCTGTCAGGAAATTGTTCCTTACTTCTAGGTTGGTTCTCTCCTTGATTAATTTCCATCCACTGCTTCTTGTTCTGCCTTCAGGTGCTTTGGAGAATAGGTTGATTAGCGTTTCAATATTTTAAGCCTTTTCTCTTGCATAGTCTTCCCCATTGCTTAATTTAAACAAAATCCATAAAGAAAATATTCATTGAAGAAACCTCAGATTTTTACAATACATTGACCTCCAATCTCTTTTGCATCGGTCAGTTATCATCTTTCACTTTAGTCTTCTTCTTCTTCTTCTTGTGCCATATTCGTCATCGGACATTGGTGATCATGTTGGCAATCCTATTTTTATCAACGGCTGCACGAAAAAGTGCAGTTGAGTTTTGTCCACTTTAGTCTACTTGACCCAATTGTTGTGAAGGTTTAATCTAGCTCACCTGATTGCCATACATTTATGGCAACATTTATTTATTTATTTATTTATTTATTTATTTATTTATTTATTTATTGGTTCGATTTATATGCTGCCCTTCTCCGGAGACTCAGGGCGGCTTACAATGCATTAAGCAATAGCCTTCATACTTTTGTATATACCTGCTTAGTAGGGCTTTCGGGCCTCCCTAAGCAGTGTTCTTTTTTATACAAAGTCAGTTTATTGCCCCCACAATCTGGGTCCTCATTTTACCTACCTCGGAAGGATGGAAGGCTGAGTCAAGTTTGAGCCTGGTGAGATTTGAACTTGCAGTAATTGCAGGCAGCTGGCAGCTAAGTGGATACGTAGTAGACCAGATCTCCGTGTTTTTCGCCATGCCCTCAAAACTTTTTTATTTCATCAAGCTGGGCTGGCGTAACCCCGCCCCCACTTAGATATTTTTAATTGTAAATGGATTTTAGTTGGGAGGTTTTAAATTTTGGGCCAAAACTTGTTTAATTCTTTTAAAATTTAAAATTTTGAATTGGGATATTTTTTATTCTAGGCTGTGCAACGCCCTGAGTCCAGTAGGAGAAGGGCGGTATATAAAAATTTAATAAAATAAATAAATGCTACTTAACAGCACTTTAGTCCGCTGCGCCACCAAGGCTTAACATGCGAGCTTATTCACTCCAAAATAGGAAACAATCATAACCAACATTTTCAGATGGGCTACCTTTCAAACTGTAACAATGATTTATCAAGAAAGGAGCCAGAGCATCAGCTTACTTCAGTCTTCATCGCGCAGAAACAGGAGGTTCCCTGAAGAATATATCAGCTCCTCCCTTGAGAACAGTGCAGCTTCCAAACTATCATTTTTCATTAGGTGGCAAAGTTGTGGTCATAGTAAATCTCTCCGGATTTTTTTTTAATTCTGCTGAAATAAAAACCAAGTTTGCCTGCGGTAAGAAATAATACAATTACATACACACATTTCAGCATTGTAGAGTATATTTATGTTCCAGCTGTTCTGTGATGATTCCTCACACCCTTAAGCTTTCTCTCAACCAAATTCCTGTCTGCATGCCCGTATTGAAATATGAAATAGTGCCCCCCCCCCTCCATGGTCTTTTATTCACTTCTTAAATTATTACCCTAAATCATTTCTTCCTTTGTTATTATCTTGGCAGGCTTTGAGAGATATTTATGTAATTCAGGCTTACAATCTTAGATCCTTTTATTTATGAACATAAAGACATACTTTACTGTATGTGTGTTATCTTTAACTCCCTTTCTCCACCGGTGCTAATTCATATACAAAATTGCACTGAAAAACCTTTGTAGATTGATAGTACAATGCACAGCAAGTCATCTTAACACTAAAAATCTATCCTTTAGAACAAAGTACAGGTAGCCCTTGACTTAGGACCACAATTGAGCTCAAATTTTCCATTGTTAAGTGAAACAGTTGTTAAGATGTAAATCACATGACCATGGGGATGTTGCAATGGTTATAAGTGTGAAAAATAGTCATAAGTCACTTTTTTCATTGCTGTTGTAACTTTGAATTTCCACTAAACAGTTTTAAGTCGAGGACTACCTGTAATTAGTTATTCCTTCAGCTTTCTTTTCTCTCTCCTTCCCAGTGTCACCAGCTAGCGTGAAAACACCCTTCATTATAATCAGGATCAGGATCACTATAGACTCTAGTTATATTGGGATTGTAAGCTCACATGCTGGAAATTGTACAGGTAGTCCCTGATTTACAATAACAATTATTGACCTCCAAATTTCTGTTGCTAAGTGAGACAATTGTTAAGTCAGTTTGGCCTCCTTTTGCGATCTTTCTTGCTAAGTGAATGACTGCAGTTGATAAGTTAGTAGCACGGTTATTAAATGAATCTGGCTTCCCCATTGACTTTGCTTGTCAGAAGGTCACAAATGTTGATCACATGACCCCAGGACATTGCCACTGTCAAAGCAATAGCAAAAGCACTTAGACTTATATACCGCTTCACAGTGCTTTACAGCTCTCTCTAAGCCATTTACAGAGTCAGCCTATTGCCCCCCAAAACAATCTGGGTCCTCATTTTACCCACCTCGGAAGGATGGAAGGCTGAGTCAATCTTGAGCTTGGTGAGATTCAATCTGCCAAACTGCAGGCAGCCGGCAGGCAGCAGAAGTAGCCTGCAGTACTGCATTCTAACCACTGCGCCACCACGTTCATAAATACATGAATGTTGCCAAGCATCCAAATTTTGACTTTGTGACCACGAGGATGCTGCAATGGTCGTAAGTGTGAAAAATGGTCATAAGACACTTTTTTTCAGTGCTGTTGTATCTTTGAACAATCACTAAATGAATGATTGCAAGCAGATTACCTGTACTTGAAATGTATTTTGGAGCTGCAAAAGACTACTATATGCTTTCTATTATATTCTGATAAAATAGTCCACGTCTCTGCCTTTTCTAGAAAATTTGCTGCTTTTTTTATTTTTTAATTCATCAGAAAAGTTTGCACATCAATGCAAAATTAACCTCAGGCTATTTACACTATGATAGTCACACAATTAAAAAATTGAGATCAGGGCTTCCAAAGAGACACAATGCATCCAAAGTATTCTTTACATATAATACAGTATCGTAATCTCCCATTATCTTAAGAGCAGTGCTCATCTCTAGAGGGGAGTGGGGGAAGCCCCATCTGCCAAAAGGGAAGAATTATGTTTTTTCTTTAAAGAAATCTTTAAAGGAAGCTGCAGCAAAACTGTGCAAATATGGAAAGAGGTTAGGAAAGGTGGGCTCGTCTTTCTGCACTTAAGCAAACCTATTTCCTGTCTGTCTCAGGGTGGAATGTTCTCGCTTATAGCTGTTCATGGCACAGGTTTTTACAGGTTTCTGTAAGTTTCTGCTACAAGGGGTGAGATATGATAAAATCAGGTAATGGAATTATGGACATCTGTGTTTTGCATCAGAGTATGCCCTATTCTTTTAAAATCCATTAATCAATTAACAGCAGCAATTGAATGATTGATTGAATCTGGGGCCAACGGGCCATTGAAACCATGGCTCATGTCCTGTTGTATGGACACCCACTATAGGGACTCAAAAACTCATAACACTTTACCTGAAGATCCTGGAAACTCTATATAATCATTTTTATGTAAAACTGTTATTGTCGCATGAGTATGATTCAGTTCCTCGGACACATAGCTAAGTTTTGTTACTCTGTTTGTAAAACCGGGCAAGCTTTGGTCACACATTGATTTCACCATCAATTGTAATATATCACAATGCCTTGTTCTGTTTGGTTCTGTTCTGTTTTCTTTTGTTTTGATGTTTAATTTTTGTGGTGCTGGTCCATGGACCATAATAAAGATTGAATAGAACTGAATGATTGATTGGTTTTATTTTTAAGGCCATACATTGAAGATTCCTACTGAGGTAAGAATTACGATTTTGATTATTTGATTAAGAATTATGATACTGGATGAAGAGGAATAGTATCTACGGCTTTAACCCACAACACAAACAAAAGGGCAATTTGCGCCAGGATATATGATACAGTGAAAGGTATTGTGTCTCTTTCTTCCAACGTTGTGGCCTTGATCTCCCCTCTTTCATTTTTGTAAAATGGTTTCTCTTCCTGATCTCCCGTCAAATTTCAAGGATAATTTTTTCTACCAAAACAATAATCTGATATGCATGCAGTAATGCTTATCCATAAATAACTCTACATAGAGAAGAGGCTAATTATTCTATATATCTTTTGGAAAATATCCCTCTGGTCACCTGCTGCCCCCCACCCGCTTCCCAATATTATTTGGGGAAGTGTGGCAAGCATTCAGTCAAGATGGAGTGTAAACCTTGAACTCTCCCTTTCCAGGTTTTTCTTTGCTGAACAAAATTTACAGATAGTCCTTGACTTACAACAGTTCATTTAATGATTGTTTGAAGTTATAACGGCACTGAAAAAAGTGACTTTTGATCCTTCTGCATACCTACGACCATTGCAGCATCCCTATGGTTACATGATCAAAATTTGGACACGTGGCAACTGACTCATATTTATGATGGTTGCAGGGTCATGTGATCTCCTTTTGCGGCCTTCTGACAAGCAAAATTAATGGGGAAGCCAGATTCACTTAACAACCGTGTTACTGACTTAACAACTGCAGTGTTTCACTTAACAATTGTGGCATGAAAAGATTGTAAAATGGGGCAAAACTCACCTGACAAATGTCTCACTTCGCAACAGAAATTTTGGGCTCAGTTGTTGTAAGTCAAGGACTACCTGTATTTATCAGTTTGGTCGCATAGTCCTTGTAATGAACATCTGTGAAGGGCAACCTGGAGCAGCTTGAGAACAAAATTTTGTTGAAACACTTTAAAAACCATCTCTTCACCTGTCCCAAGGGTGCTTTTTTCAAGAGGCAACAGGACTTTCTTGTTTTTCTTTGAAGACGTTTTGCTTCTCATCCGAGAAGCTTATTCAGAGCTCTGACTGGATGGTGGAGAATGGAAGGACCATCCAGTCAGAGTTGAGGAAGCTTCTTGGATGAGAAGCGAAATGTCTTAAAAGAAAAACAAGAAAGTCCAGGTGCCTCTTGGAAAAACACCTTTGGGACAACCATGACCTGGATGACTGAAATCTCCATAGATAGCTCTTCATCTTCTTCAACCAGTTCCTCTGCTAACTTTGTGAATATGGTTCCTTCTGCTTCTAAAAAACTGGTCAGTGTGTGCGTGTTATTCTCTAGACAAGAAAACTGCCTCTTTTCCAACAGTTTTGCAAAAACTTTAAAAAAATGGATGATGGCTTCAAAACCTTTGCAAGATCAACTAGGTGACCTCGAGAAAATAAACAAAGCACTTTTCTGCAGTGTACAGTATGTCTTTAACTCTCATGAGGAAGAAAAGAATGGTATTTCATCAGAAATAATTATAGATATGCATTTAATATTTGGGAAACTGCAAATGCAGGTCAAATATTAGTGGATCCCAGAGGATAGGTTAGTAAACTTAATTAATGTCTTTGACCTACATATGTACATAGCTGCACAGTACGTAAAACTCTATATAGCTCATAAAAATAACAATTTTAAAAAGTTGAAAAGAAAAAGGAGGGAGAGAGGATAAAGTTTTGAAGGTATCAAAGAAAATGCAGTTTTATTGGACAATATTTGCTGCCTGCCAGTGAGACAAAATTAGGCTACATTACAGATAAAATGATCTTGTTATCTTCTAGGAGGTAGGAAATGTGCCAGTAATTGTCTTCCTTGGGGAGAGAAGGAAGAGTATAAAAAGGAAGATTTGCTCACTTCATAAGTTACTTGGATCACATGGACATATGCCCCATTCTGAAGGTCACTAAGAAGAATATTAAACATGTACACATGTAGTATTGGCAAAATGCTGCGTGGGCAAGTTTAGTATTCTTCTTAGTGACCTCCAAAGCGAGCATATCAGGGTGAGCAAATCCTCATTCTCCTCTTCTTCTGGGGTCCCAGGGACTCCAAACTGCAGTTTTGCAAAGACAGCAATTTCTCAAGACTGCATGATTCACAACAATGAATATAATAATAATTTACTATCTGTCAAAAGCAGAAATTACAATAGTGTTAAATGCTCTGAAAATGCCGAAATACAAAGTGCAGGTTTCTCATATCTACATATCAGATACTCTACAGCAGAGGTGGGGAACGATGGCCCCTTCATGACTTGTAGACTTCAACTCCCAGAATTCCACAAGTCATAAGGGGGCCATCATTCCCTATCTCTGCTCTAACAGGAAAAACCTTATGACCATTGTAGCATCCCCATGGTCATGTGATCAAAATTCAGACACTTGGCTATTGACTCATTTTTATGACGGTTGCAGTGTCCAGGGGTCAGGTGATCAGTGGTGGGTTGCCCCTGGTTCACACCGGTTCTGTAGAACTGGTAGTAAAACCGGCGGGAGGTTCCGTTCACAGACCCCAACGTCATCAAAACGCTTTTGCGTATGCGCAGAAGAGCATGAGCGCAGCGCTGCTGCGAACCGGTACGAAAGGTAAGTAGAACCCACCCCTGCAGGTGATTCCCTTTTGTGACTTAGCAGAGTCAATGGGAAAGCCAGATTCACCTAATAACAGTTTTTCTAACTTAACAACTATTGTGATTCACTTAACAACTGTGGCAAGAAAGGTTGTAGAACGAGGCAAACTCACTTAGCAAATGTTTCATTTAGCAACAGAAATTTTGGGCTCAATTGTAGTCATAAATCAAGGGCTACCTGTATAGCACACAGCACTGGAAAATTTAAGAATTAAGCAGCTGAAAGGTTTCTTGTCCCATCTAAAAGTTTAAAGTTTCTTCATCCTGCTAGTCTTACAATTTAAAGAAACATATTTAGGTATGTAGATATGTATGTTTCTTTTCCTGCAAAAGAAAAATACCTTTCCTGGTGATATTTTAACAGACTTTATATCTGGTTCAAGGAAAAATAACTTCATGGCTCTGAAGAGCGGTGAAAGATTAAGTACTCCATAAAAACGGGAATGTCTTTTGAAGACTTCAGGAGGCAAATGCAATTGTCCATTTCCTTCCACTTCTTTGAAGAGTTCTTGCTGTCATTTTACTGCTTGGTGGTCCCCATAAATAGGACTCTTATATGTACCATGGCCTTCCCTAAATTGGTCTCTTGTATGTGGGGTTGGGATTACAGTCAGCATGACCAAAGACAAGGCTGAGTGGGAATTTATTAAATCGAACAGGCCCAGAGAAACCAAACTAGAGAAGAATGCTAAAGGATTGCTAAATTTAATTCTTTCTGAGACATACAGCATGAGCTGGTGAATTGCTTATGGCTGACCTATCGGGTCAAAGTAAATAATTTTAACTCAGCTGGGTTCCCTTGCTAATAGTCGTCCACCTGTTTCCAGCAATTTAACAATAATAACTTGGTCTCTAAAGCCGAGGCACAGATTTTCCTATGTGAACTCTCTATCGGATAGAGAGAACTTTATTTCGGTCGTTGAGCAATATAAATACAATCAATATAATGAACAACACAAAACTATCCCTTCACTGCAGAAACATTTGGGGGTGAGGCCTACATATAATGTAGCAAAATTCTGTTACTTTTAGAGAAATAAATTTATCATTATTATTTCATGGACAGAGCAGATAAAAACTATCTGAGTGCCCCAGAAATCTAAATAAAAGAGCTCTTATATCTAAATATGAAATTACAATTCTCTCTTACCAAAGGGCCACAAGTGTATAGTAAAATTCTCCCCAAAATTAAAATCCTGGAGAGAACTTAATTCTGCTACTGCCATCAGCACCAAATACATCATTGATGAAAAGAAAGAGAGGGCAAATAGAAATATTTGTCTAAATACCTGTGACTATTTCAATCCTACTATTAGTAATTACCTACTACAGGTAATAGTAACTACCTTACTATCGGTAGTAGGTTCATTTAGGGATCGTTCGAAGTTATAACGGCACTGAAAAAAAGTGGCTTATGACCATTTTTCACATTTATGACTGTTGCATTTGCAGGATCCCCATGGTCACGTGATCAAAATTCAGACATTTGGCGACTGATTCATATTTATGATGGTTGCAGTGTCCCAGAGTCATGTGATCACCCTTTGCGACCTTCTGATAACCAAAGTCAATGGAGAAGCCAGATTCACTTAATAGCCATGTTACTAACTGAACAACTGCAGTGATTCACTTAACAACTGTGGCAAGAAAGGTCATAAAATGAGGCAAAACGCACTTAATAAATGTTTTACTTAGCAACAGAAATGTTGGACTCAGTTGTATTGGTAAATCAAGGACTACCTGTTTAGCATTACCTGAATAACTTCTCTATTCAGTTAAACTTTGCAATACACAACAGACACTTATTTTTTAAAATTATTTTCAGAGTTTACTTCACACTTATTTCTTATAATTCATGGGAACAGATAAGTCGAACATGTTATATTTTGCACTGTATGAAAGACACTGTTTTGGAAACATTTCTCTTCAGTAATGCTAAAGTCCATTAATTCATTATCTGAATTCTTTTGTAGAATCCACCTCCAAGGAATGAAATATAAATCTATGTCAGCTCCATGTACACTTATATTATACATTCAAGTAGACAAGCCAAGGCATATATTCTCATGTCTTTAAAAAATATAAAGAAAACTATATTAAAGCCCTAAACATATTTTCCTCTGTTCCAAAATTATAACAAAATATCTGCCGAATAATAATAAAACAGTTGCTACTGCTACATATGTACATATGAAAAGAATGTCAACAAACTTTCTGTTGACTCTCTAAAGTTTTTTCTCTAAAAATAAATATTTTCCTAATTTGTTAGACTGTAAGAACAAACACCCATCATCAGTGCACTACAGGAAGTCTAGCATTCAAGAAATAACTGAGAAATTTGAGATCAAATTCATAGTTCGCAATTGGCTCAAATGCACTGCCTTCCTTATCTGTATACACGCAATCCTTCAGTTTTTGTTAGGAATGGTATACGTCATTCAAGATAATTATCTCAGAGCAGGACTGAAATTTTATTTTTCACCTTAATGTTGAGATAATCTTCATTGAATTTGGGATTCAGCGGGATTTATTTTTGAATTGCATACATGGGATTGGAATTTGAATCAATGTCTGCCATTATATTTATATTAACATTTACATTACAATAAATGTCTTGATTTTCTATATTGCCATAGCACTTTTTTGGATCAATTTTTTTAAAAAAAAAATGCTTGCAATGGAATATAGCATATCCTCTTAAACAAGAAATAATACACTCTAATATTTCCTTCCTAGGATTAATTCTTCCTCAAGAGAAAGAATCCCTAAGGACTATGCATGTGTACTTTATCATGATGCTGTTGAAAATACAACTGTGATATAATGTCATACATGAATTTGCAAGTTTTTTGGCAAGAGATAAAAAACTTAAACAACAAATCACCTGGAAATATGCAAACTATTTCCCATTTGCTAACAATCCATAATACCCTACAGAAAGAATAACCCTGGAAGGGACTAGATGTCAAAGATGCTATATTTTTCATATTCATCCATCTTTAAATACCCTTGATCATTTCTTTCATCTGCGTGCGCTCGCATTTGTGAACTGGTAGTGAAGGTAAGTGACTACCACCCCTGGGTTTAAACTAAGGCTCCACACAAGTAAATGCAAAAGAGCCCTGTGTGGAAAAAAAGTGGTTGTGCAGTGAGGAGAAGACGCACACTTTCATCCATTCTCCTCACATGATTATTCTTCATCATTATCGGCCTTACGAAAAGCAGTGAAGACCTGGCTTTTCCAGCAGGCCTGGGGCCGTTGATCTCGCTCTTGCGATCCGGCCATGAATGGTGTGAATGAGTTTTAATGTTTTTAATGTTTTTAATTTTTAAATGTTTTTTTATAATGATTTTGAATGCATTGTGAGCCGCCCTGAGTCTTTGGAGAGGGGCGGCATACAAATTGAATTAATAAATAAATTATTCTGTGGTACATTCTAAATGCATTAACTAGACTACTATAATTCAGGAGAATAGGCTAATGTCTCGAAATCTTTTTAAATATCACTGAGTTCATTTCATAGCCGGGTTTCAACTGAAATTTATATTTGCACTGATTAAATCAGAAATGCGAGAGATGGCTAAACCTTTTTTTAAAGAAGAAATGATCTCAGCATGCCTTGAAGTATAGAAAAGCATCGATTCACAAATGTGAAGCTCTCTTAAAACATTTTTTGCTCCACAGCAGGAATGGGTGGGTGAATTTCATCAAGGGAGTGGCCCTGTTCAAATATTTGCTGTGAGGCATAAGCCGTTTCCTACCTTTCTCCTTTACTTGTTAACCCCATTAGAGTTAATCTCTAGCTCGATTTTACAGATAATGTGAACATTTGACTATTTACTCCAGGATAAAATCATGTTACGAAGCGGAAAAGAAATCTTAGCTCTGTCAAACTGTCACAGATATCCTAACATTTCAACATCATCCCACAATTTGTTATTGCTGCAGGACGGACACTTGATAGGACAGTAAGAACTTAAGCCTATATTTATATCAAAACAAATGCTGATTAACAAAATCTATGGAGGATGCAAAATCTGAAAATTTGCAGAGTGATTCATTTTAAAAATGAATCGTGCATTTTAATGTAACAGATGGTGAATAATATGGAAGAATTGCATTAGCTGTGTTATTACAGTTTGCATGAATGAAATGAAAAATATATTACTCATTTTTAAAATCTTTACCCTTACTTTCATTCTCCGTGATGCCATTGTGCAGGGAAGATTAAAGGTCACCATGGACAACCAATTCTGATGGCATAAGGGAGAGAACAAATGAGGTTAAGCAGTTATTAGAGGGGTCTCAGAACTAGAACAATTTCATAAAAAATAGCCTGTAAAGTGATTGAACAATTATCCTTGGTTCAAGACTTCAGATACAAGTTTTGTACCAACTCTAATACTAATGATGGTCACAACCACTGGTTTCAAAGCCAGCCAGTCATGCGTAGAAGTGGTTGCACTGGACTGTAAAAGAGTTGGTAACTAACACAATTTTTACAGAAATGGGAACTTGATCAGACTTAAAGTATAGCATAGAAGGCTCTTGAGAAAGGTTGTCAGGCAGTGCTGAGAGGGGCAGAATTAAGCACATCATCAATTTAGAATTGTTACGTTTCCACGAACACTCTAAGTCCAACCCCTCCTGAATTACGTCGACCAATTTACAGTTGAACTTTGGTTGACCAGATTCTTGTGTATAGGTTTGAATAAATCATCCATGCAGCAACTTAATGGGCAGCCCTGATTCTTTGCACCTGATAATGGTAACAAAATGATTCAAGAAAAGAAATAGGTGCCAAAGTAGAGCAGAGGTGGTGCCAGCAAGGAATAACAAGGAGACTCTTGGAGACTGGATAAGTTCCATGTCAGAATGTGCCAATGCAGAGGAGAAGCATACATTACCAACAATATTCCTGATGTTTTTCAGCTCACCTAAATATCAGTCAGTCTACAGGAAGTCCTCAATTTATGACCATAATTTCTGTTGCTGAGCAAGGTGGTTGTTAAGTGAGTTCCATCCAATTTTTACAAACTTTTTTCAGCCATGGTTATTAAGCGAATCGTTGCACTTGTTAAATGAATCATCTGGTCATGAAGTGAATGACTTTGTCGGAAACCAACTAGGAAGGTCACATGTGGTAAGCACTTCATCCCAGGATGCGGCAACCATCGTAAATGCACACCAATGGCTAAACGTTCAGATGTTGAACATGTGACCGTGGGAATGCTGCAATGATTGTAAATGTAAGTCACTTTTTTTCAGTGCATTTGTAACATTGAGTAGTTGGCAAATGAATGGTTGTAAGTTGAGGACTGCTTGAATGAATTTTGTAAGAGCCTAACAACATAAGCAGTGCCCTGCTGGATAGGACCCTCACTCATGTAGTCCAACAGTCTGTTTTCACAATGGTCAACCCTCTACACAACACAAATCTGCCAGCAGATAATGTAGATAACTTGTGTGTGTATGAAACAGACAAACAGACAGACAGACAGACAGACAGACAGACAACTGCATGATATTGCTGCAGTGCAACACGCGCCAGCATATTTCAATATTAGGAGATAATCCTATATTGTATATATATATTACAACACCGTAGGAATAATTCAACTTAAGTAGGTCTTTATTTCAAGATTCCATTGTATGCTTTCTCAGGTGCCCATTAAAACAGTCCAGACTGTACTACAGAAGAGTTTCATCCAAACTGGGAGACCAGAATTCAAGTAGCCATCAATAATTTAATAACCGGAGTTGATTTATAATACCAGGTGGGTAATTTTATATTGCAGACAGTATAAATACTAAGCCTAGCACTACAATTAGTTTTATGTCAATACTGATCATATTTCCTAGGGATGTTTGTGTTTGGAGTTTGATGGTCAGGATCGGGTCTTTAAAAATTATAGCGAGTGGTGGGTCAAAAATGGGGGGGGGGAAAAAAATACACAAGCCATTCTTGAAGAATAAATATTTAGGTAAGCTTTTGTGTTTTTTCAGAATTTTTCATCAAATAGATTGGTTAAAAAAGAAAGTGATACATGAAATAAAAATATTACATATTTTATATTATACATAATTGTAACATGCATTTTATTTTATGCATAAGTTATATATTTCAGATGATCAGCTAAAATATTTTGTAAATAAACAAATGAAAAGACTCCAAATAGTAGCTAATTTTCTAGCTGTAAGATGATGTTTGGGCTGATGGTGTATCCACTCATACCATTTAAGCTACTTCTGTCCTGTGCTCATATCAGGATGACTCTTTGCCCGCTGGAAAAAAATGTCTGGAGTGAGACATTTGGGCAACAATTTGCAAGAGACACAGTCCAGACTGCGTGCTACCACTCCCTCCTCCTTTATTTAAATTTGTATGGCTACCCACTTGCCATGCAGAAAAACAAACCTTCTCTGTAGCTTTCGTCCACCTTTCTGTAGCAGGTAGCAACTGCTGACTGTATACTTTCTGTGTCTGTGTATATATGTGGCAGGGTATGTGTGTGATGCCTTAAATACTACATATAACTGGGTCTCTAGCAGGGGTGGGTTCTACTTACCTTTACCATCAGTTTGCAACGGGATCGCGCATGCGCCTTGCTTCTGCGCATATCGCTGATGATGACATCTGGGGCGGTGAACGGGGCCTACCTCCAGTTTTGCTACTGGTTCTTGCAAACCGGTCCGAACCAGGGGCAACCTACACTGGTCTCTAGCAAGATATTATCAACTATTTATTGGTTGAACAGATTACAGATCATTTAGAAAAAGTGTGTCTTTTCATTTGGATTTGTTGTGGTCTTTTAAACCAACATATCTAACATTTGGAAAAGGATGTATCTTTTTGTGTGGCCTTTCCGAATGTGGATTTTAAAGCCCTCTTCAAAAACCAAAATTGTTTTAAAGCTCTTTAGCTATCTTACCTAAGGAAGAGTTTGTAAAAAATTAGAAGCTTTCAGATTGATTTACAAGTCTTCAGTTGACCTATTTAAGACATCACCTTTGGACTATTAGGGTTTTTTTTTTCCATGACCATCAATGGTTTAAAATAATAAACATTGAAACAATAAAAGAGATACTGCAAGATGCAGAACTAATTGTAGAACTGAAGCAGCATTACTTTGAAATTTGAGGATAATAAAGCATTAAAAAGTTTATGAATGGATGAGTAAAATTGTAGTACTTATTTTCAGAACAACTGGAGTGATTTTGGAAACAACCGAGGAGAGATGATGGGAAAAAACACTGGCGTGACCATTGTTCTGTCCAGATGAATTCAGACGTTTTTTAAAAAAGAAAATCACATAAAAGGGATATCAAAGATGGACAGATTATCTAGGGATCAGTGGTGGATTTCAAAAATTTTTAACTACTGGTGCTGTGGCTTGGTGGGTGTGGCTTGGTGGGCATGGCAGGAGAAGGATACTGTAAAATCTTCATTCCCACCCCACTGCAGGGGAAGGTTACTGCAAAATTCCCATTTCCTCCTGATCAGCTGGAACTCGGGAGGCAGAGAATAGATGGGGGTGGGGCCAGTCAGAATTTTTACTACCGGTTCTCCGAACTACTCAGAATTTCCGCTACCGGTTTTCCAGAACTGGTCAGAACCTGCTGAAACCACCTCTGCTAGGGATAACAAAAACATTTGATGTCCCATGAAATAGATGCAGTGAATTTTGCACATTTCACATTTGAAAAAATCTAATACTAGCAACTTGCAGAAAAATGTGTAGCCTCCTAAAAGCCGTGTATCTGATATGATCATGGAAAATGTTGGTTTGTGTTTGTTTGTTTATTTAATGTATTTGCTGGTTATCTCACTGTTCAAGGTCACTCTGAGTGGCTTACAGGAAGATTGCAGCACAAGAAACATGAAAACTGTGTTTTTTTTGTCCTTTCTCCATACCCACTCTTCCAAGGGGAAACATTTACGATATATGCCACCTGCCCAGATTCAAATAGCTCACAACAATCAAATATAAAGACCATAAGATCAGCATAAAGCCCTTAAAACTTCTTAAAACAGCTACTAAATATTATATCATACCAACTTCCCATATTCTGTTAAATTCAGCAGAAGAGGATAATCATAATCTGTTTTTCCGAAAAGAATTCAAGGGAGGGGCAATCCTGACAAGGAGGGCAGTCCATAGTGTTACAAGGCCTGCAGAAAAAGCCTATTTATGGGGCCTTGATCTCGTGGGGGGTGCAATCAGAAGCATAACCTCCTGAACAGACTGCCTAGGACAGGCAGATTCTGATCAAAGATGATCTTGTAGATAAAAAGGAACGATTCACATTTTGGATTGTACCCGGAACCTATTGGTAGCCTATATGGTTGCTACAGTAGCTGTGGACCATGATGGACATCAGCAAGTGAACAGGACTTTTTCCAACAACAAAGACAATCCCTGGAACATTACTTTACAATAACTGAAGTGCAAGGTGTGACTTTCACTAAATCTGCAGCCCGGCACAATTGGATATTATTTATTTTATTTATTTTATTTGTTCCTATTTCTATACCGCCCTTCTCCAAATAGGACTCAGGGCGGTGAACAGCCAAAGTAAAAAACAGTACATACAAAATTTAAAAGCAGTTTAAAATAATTAAATATTTTGGCCGTAAATTAAAACAACCCAATTTAAAATCAATTTAAAATTTAACTCAAGCCAGCCCAGCTAGTTGAAATAAATGGGTTTTCAGGGCCCGACGAAAAATCCGGAGGTCTGTTATTGTACGTATCTCTGGGGGGAGGTTGTTCCAGAGGGTGGGCACCGCCACAGAGAAGGCTCTCCCCCTGGGAGTCGTCAGCCAACATTGTCTGGCAGACGGCACCCTGAGGAGGCCCACTCTGTGCGAGCGTACTGGCCGGTGGGAGGCTATTGGTGGCAGAAGGCGGTCTCGTAAGTACCCCGGCCCTAAGCCATGGAGTGCTTTAAAGGTGGTCACCAACACCTTGAAGCACACCCGGAAGACCACCTGGAGCCAGTGCAGCTCGCGCAGGAGAGGTGTTACATGGGAGCACCTCGTTGCCCCCATAATCCCCAGCGTGGCCGCGTTCTGGACCAGCTGGAGCCTTTGGGTGCACCCCAGGGGGAGCCCCATGTAGAGAGCATTGCAGTAGTCCAGGCGGGAAGTGACAAGTGCCTGAGTGACTGTGCGGAGGGAGTCCTGATCTAGAAAGGGGCGTAACTGGTGTATCAGGCGGACCTGATAAAAAGCCCCCCTGGCCACAGCCGTCAAATGATCTTCTAAAGACAGCCGTGCATCCAGGAGGACGCCCAAGTTACGAGCCCTCTCCGTGGGGGCGAGTGATTTGCCCCCAATAGCCAGCGATGGCATCAGCTGGCTATATCGGGACACCGGAAGCCACAGCCACTCGGTCTTGGAGGGTTGAGTCGGAGCCTGTTTCTCCCCATCCAGGCCCGCACGGCCTCCAGGCACTGGGACATCACTTCAAGGGCATCGTTGGGGTGGCCTGGGGTGGAGATGTACAGCTGGGTGTCATCAGCATACTGCTGGAACTCCACCCCGAAGCCACGGATGATCTCACCCAGCGGCTTTACATAAATGTTGAACAGAAGGGGCGAGAGGACCGACCCTTGTGGCACCCCACAAGTAAGATGCCTCGGGGTCGACCGCTGCCCCCCTGTCAACACAGATTGCGACTGGTCAGAGAGGTAGGAGGAGAACCACTGCAGAACGGTGCCCCCCACCCCCAACCCCGCCAGCCGGTGCAACATGATACCATGGTCGATGGTATCAAAAGCCGCTGAGAGGTCTAACAGGACCAGGATAGAGGAGCAACCCCTATCCCGAGCCCTCCAGAGATCATCCACCAACGCGACCAATGCTGTTTCCGTGCTGTGCCCAGGCCGGAAGCCGGACTGGAGCGGGTCTAGATAGACAGCTTCATCCAGGTACCGGGGAAGCTGTTGCGCCACCACACTCTCAACAACCTTCGCAACAAAGCAAAGTTTGGAGACTGGACGATAGTTAGACAAAACAGCCGGATCCAGAGAGGGCTTCTTGAGGAGGGGCCTCACAACCGCTTCTTTCAAAGCGGCCGGCAGGACCCCCTCACTCAAAGAAGCGTTAACAATCTTCTGGAGCCAGCCTCGTGTCACCTCCCGGGAAGCCAGTACCAACCAGGAGGGGCATGGGTCCAATAAACATGTGGTTGCATTCAGCCGTCCCAGGACCCTGTCCATGTCCTCGGGAGCCACAGGATCGAACTCCCCCCAGATAACACTCTCAAGACCTGCCTCAGTCATCCCGTCCAGACATACCCAGTCAGAGGCCAGCCCTTCCCGAATCTGAGCGATTTTGTCATACAGATACTGCACAAAGTCCTCAGCTCGGCCCTGCAAGGGGTCATCCCGCACTTCCAGGTGGAGGAGGGAGCGGGTCACCCTAAACAGGGCGGCTGGGCGATTATCTGATGACGCGATAAGAGCGGCAAAATAGCTAGATTTCGCCGCTTTTATCGCCACTAGGTAGGTCTATTAACTCAGAACGTGTTTTTAATGCTTGGTTACCAGAGTCTAATCAAATCAGGAACCTTTTAAAAAAAATTTTTTTTTTTTATGAACTAAATGAACATGTAAAGATGAAGAGCTTCAGCAGAGTCCTGATCAACAGACTATAATTAACCACTGAGCTGATTTGATACCAAAATGTTTTCCATCCAGAGAAGATGCTCATTTAAACCATTCCTTCTTCAACAGAGCAGCGGTGGGGATCACTGTTGTAAAACTTAAAACAATGCCTCTTCGCAATTAGGCAGCCTGGGATTTGCGAAGCTTTGGGAGCAATTTCTGATATTTAAATGACATCAGGGGCTAATACATTTGCAGCCCTGAAATTAAGTCTTTTGAATATATAGATTATATTGCCTGAGTGAGGAATAATGCTGTGTTCCGAATAAACTTGGGGAATATGTTTAGGAAAGTCCCATTGCTGATCTACAAGCATGAGAAAAAAATTAAGCTTTGGAGTCTTAGGTAGAGCAAGACTGACTAACATTACAAGCTTCCCTGTTTATGCAGAAATTCACAGGCACTCATGTAGTTCAAAATGTGCTACAATAAATTAATGGAGTTCTTGGAAAGATTTAATTTTTTTATTATTATTATTATGGGACTTGGCATTTATAGAACTGTGATCTGAGTGAACCACGTGCTAGGACCTCTGAAAGATCCAAAACAGCTCTCAGGAAATATATATGCTGTTTAAAAACAGCCCTGCCATTACTGTCAAAGCAAATTATTTGCTTTGGCCAGGGTTATTTTCTTCATAGCTCTGCACCTCGGTGTTCCTTTCATGGCTCCCACCTCACAGAGGCTGTCTCCCCGAAAGGACGCTTGGTCTCTCAGATCCCAGTTTTATAAATACATAAAGTGTTGGCCGAGCCACAAAGGCAACAAAACAGAGTCTACCCCATGATGAAATATGACCTTTGCCAGTTCTTTCCTTGTAACACAGGAAATCTTACCCACTTAAGATAATACTAATTTACCACAAGGTCGTCTTCGGAAGGGCAATCTATGAGGGGGGAAAAAAAGAAGACATTTTAACTTGAGAAAAACTGGAAATATAGGTAAATATATAGGCAATTAGGCAAAATATAGAAAAGGCTTGTGGCACTTTCAAAAGACAGTTTGATGTAGTGATTAAGACGCCGGCCTAGAAATCAGGAGACTGTGAGTTCTAGTCCCGCCTTAGCCATGAAAGCTGGCTGGGTGACTTTGGACCAGATACTTTTCCTCAGTTCAACCCACCTCATAGGATTGTTGTTGTGTGGAAAGCAGGAGGAGGAAGAAGTACAAGTAGTCCTCCAGTTACGACCATGAAGAACCCAAAATCTTAAGAGACTGTTGCTAAGCAAGGCAGTTCTTAAGCGAGTTTTGCTCCATTTTACGATCTTTTTTGTCACAGTTCTTAAGCAAACTGCTGCAGTTGTTTAGTGAATTATACGATCGTTATGATTGGGTGGTGGTTGTTGTGGGAAAAATAGGAAATGGAAGGAATATTAGGTACATTCGCCGCCTTGAGTTACTTATAAAGTAATAAAGGCGGGATTTTTTTTAAAAAAACCAACTAACCAATCAATCACACAAACAAACAAACAAATAATGCATCCCATGCATCTAACAAATAGACCTGCAATCCAGAAACTTTTACGGAGTTATAGATTTATCTTGAAGGTACCTCAAGATTCCTCACTAGCTTAGCTGCAAAAGATTAATGCAGCCACCATCCCTCTCTGGAACACTAAATAAAATAGAGAGCAATTCAAATTATACAGAACCCTACACAGGAACAAAACAGTGGTGGGTTTCAAAAATTTTTATTACTGGTTCTGTGGGCATGGCATGGCTTGGTGGGCATGGCAGGGGAAGGATACTGTAAAATCTCCATTCCCACTACACTCCAGGGAAAAAACACTGTAAAATCTCTATTCCCTCTCCAATCGAGGGGAAGGTTACTGCAAAATCCCCATTTCCTCCCGATCAGCTGGGCTTTGGGAGGCAGAGATTAGATGGGGGTGGGGCCAGTCAGAATTTTTACTACTGGTTCTCCAAATTACTCAAAATTTCTGCCACCAATTCTCCAGAACTGGTCAGAACCTGCTGAAACCCACCTCTGGAACAAAATAATCATTTTTAAAAGGCTGAGAGCAACTGGGGATAGTCGTAAGTGAAGGTAAACATTTTGGCTGCTAGATAGAAGGAAATCCAAACATAATGTCTTACGATAATGGTCCCTTGAGTAAGATATTGCATAAACTGGCCATCTGCTCAAAGGAGTTTCTGCCTTTCTGTCTCCTTTCTGACCTGAGGAATAGAGCGTAAGCTCCCCACGATATATATTATTTTACATCTCTTTCTTCTATTTTTGTCCTTCCTTTTAGCTGCATCCTGACAGGACCTTCTCAGGACAAACTTGTAAAGCTGAAGTTAAATAGGAGTTACAACTCTAAAAATACTCCAGATGCTCTTCAGTAAGTGTAGCAAAGTCTTTACTCATGTGGGCATTCAAAGGCCAAATTAATATTTCATCATTATTTTTTTTACTTATCAAATTTGTTTAATTTATAAGGCAACTCTTGTAAATAAATGTATTTAATTTAATTAAAATGATTCATATTGAAATAAAGGCAAATGTTTGGTGTAGTGCAGTGTTGGCAAACCTTTTTGGCACTGAGTGCTGAAACGGGAGTGTGTGCACGTGGGGGAGTACCAGAAACCGGAAGAGCAGCTCCCCAGCGCACATGTGCACACCGGGAAACTGAGCTTCCGGTTTCTGGCATGTGCATGCAAGCCGGTCACCTGGTCTTCCAGTTTCCAGCGCTCCCACGCACATGAAGACCAGCTTGCCGATGCACATGTGTGCACTGGAACCCGGAAGAGTAATGGGAAACAGCTGGAGTGCCCGGAGAGAGGGCTCTGCATGCCACTTCCGGCACACATGCCATAGATTCGCCATCACGGGCAAAGTGGTTAAGGCACCACACTACTCCTGCCTTGGGCACAAAGCCAGCTGGGTGACCTCGGGCAAGGCACTCTCTCTCAGCCCTAGGAAGAAGAAAGAAATAGCGAAAGCAATAGTAATAGCATTTATGCTTATATACCGCTTCATAGTGCTTTACACACCTCTCTAAGTGGTTTACAGAGTCAGCATATTGCCCCCAACAATCTGGATTCTTATTTTACTGACCTTGGAAGGACAGAAAGCTGAGTCAACCTTGAGCTGGTGAGACTCATATTGCCAAATTGTTGACAGTCGGCAATCAGCAGAATTAGCCTGCAATATTGCATTCTAACCACTGCGCCACCACAGCTCATATGTTCATATTGGTCAGGGTTACTTATTTACAGTGACATCACCTTTATAAGACCATTGTTTCAAGGAGGTTCTTCGCTATGAAGAAGCTGGGTGTGCACCGTGTCCTGCTTTAAAATGCTGAATGCCATTTGGGAAATTTTGAGCCCTGTTGCCACAATGGTTAGAATGCAGTATTGCAAGCTGATTCTGCCAACTGCCAGCAGTTCGATTCTGACCGGCTCAAGGTTGACTATCCATCCTCTTAGAGACTGGTAAAATGAGGACCCAGATTGTTGGGGTCAATATGGTGACTCTGTAAACCGCTTAGCAAGGGCTGTAAAGGACTGTGAAGCAAGCGCTATTGCTATTTAAGCATGATCTTCTGCCAGAAATTCTCAGAGATGATTTTTGTATCTATCTAGAGGCCTCACAAGAAGAGGGCTAGTCTAGTCATTGTTAGCAAATCTGCCATACAATTGTATATGTGACAATTGTATATGTGATATCGAATGTGATTTCTGGCCTGATAGAATTTGCCTTGAAAATTTCCTTGACTTTGTTGCCTGCAATTTTTCACTGTGGCTTTCTTCTACCTGTCCTTCCTTCCAACTTTTAAATGCAGGTAGTCCTCAACATATAACAGTTCATTTAGTACCATTTGAAGTTACAGTAGCACTGAAAAAAGTGACTTGTGTTCATTGTTCACACATACAACTCTTGCAGCATCCTGCTCGTCATGTGATCAAAATTCAGATGCTTGACCACTGACTCATATTTATGACGGTTGCAGTGCGCTATGATCACGTGGTCACTTTTTGCGACCTTCTGACAAGGAAAGTCAACGAGGAAGTCAGATTCACTTAACAACCTTGTCACTAACTTAACAATTGCATTGATTCACTTTATAACTGACAGGAGAAGTGGTAAAATGAGGCACAATTCAGTTAACTGTTTCTGTTAGCAACAGAAATGTTGGGCTCAATTGTGGTTGCAAGTTGAGGACTACCTGTATACAGCACTACGGCAAAATGAATTCATAGAAAGACAAGGAAAAGAACCACTTGGAATAATCTATTTGCAAGCAGAAGCAATATGATAAAAATGAAAAGAGACTGGGAAAAGAATTAATTACAGTCTTTCAAACATGAACGTAAGGATATAATACCTTTGTATCAAGGATCCTTGTTCTCTAAGAGCTTTAAAACCACAGTACCATACAGTAATCTGAAGAAGGTTTTCTGTTTACTGTTTGATTTGTTCTGCTGTAGTTTTGGTTGTACTAGTTTCTGAAGCATTGTGTGAGTGCCAAAGGAAACCGAATACCCCTGCTCTAATCTTACCATGACTCAGTTCAAGCGTAGCACTAAGCTGTGGTTCGTTTTTGAAACCCGATTTACTGACTCAACCACAGTTAGCTAAATTCACACAAAGATGCAAATTATAAACCACGGTTTACAAACCACAGTGCTTGAATTCACAGCACATGCTAAACCAAAAACCAAGGTGGCTTAGCGTAATGAGTGAACCCAGTCATGACCTTCTGATTGTTTCATATTTGATATGTTGGAACACAACGCCACACAAAACAGCCTGGGACTCTCTGCCTCTCATCCAATATCCGAATATTCACTGCAGGCACTTTAGGCACAGGAGTTCTGGATTTCAGAGTATATTATGGGAGATGCACAATAAGTAAACATCTCAGCTTTGATATCCAGTGTGGGACTACGCTCTCTTTTTGATAAATAGGGACAGTAGGATTAGAACTGAAGTATAAATGGAGATGGATTCATTAAGGGTTCACACCATTAGAATCTAGATTGGTGTTTTTCAACCTTGGCTGGCTGGGAAATTCTGGGAGCTGACGTACACACCAGTGGTGGGTTTCAAATTTTTTTACTACTGGTTTTGTGGGTGTGGCTTGGGGGGGACGTGGCTTGGGGGGCATGGCAGGGGAAGGTTACTGTAAAATCCCCATTTCCTCCCCATTCCAGGGGGGAAGGATACTGCAAAATCCCCATTCTCTCCCCACTCAAGGGGGAAGGATACTGTAAAATCTCCATTCCCACCACACTCCAGGGGAAGGATACTGTAAAATCTCCATTTCCTCCTCACTCCAGGGGAAGGTTACTGCAAAATCCCCATTTCCTCCCAATCAGCTGGGACTCGGGAGGCAGAGAATAGATGGGGGCAGGGTCAGTCAGAGCTGGTATTCCAAACTACTCAAAATTTCTGCTAGCAGTTTTCCAGAACTGGTCAGAACCTGCTGAAACCCACCTCTGGTCCACACATCTTCAAGTTGCCAAGGTTGAGAAACACTCATCTCTAGACAACATAAAGACACCTATAATGGAAGGTATATGATCCATTAGCATCCAGATAAATGGAGATATGTTGTATGATGAATATGAGCTTCATACTGAGGGGAGAAATTTCAGAATTTTCAGTCTGGAAAAAAAAAATCCCTTGTAGTTGCAGTTTGGTGGATTAAGTCTTACTTACAAGAATAAAGTTTTTTATTGAGACTCCCACATATAAAGTGATGGCCGGAGACTGAAAAAGTAACAAATGGGACCAGATGGAGAGTTTGATTCATTTCAAGTGATTTTAAAAGGCAGCATTATCTCACCTCAGGAATGTCAAAGCCCCATTTTTGTCCCTAATGTAGAGTTAGGTGAAATGTTTCTAATATATAAAAAACCATAGCCGTTTTTGGTTGGTTAGTGAATAAAAGTTAATGGAGAAAAAGTATATAATGATCACTGCTATTAGGCCTGATGAATTGGGGAAGGGTTTACTGGAAAAAAAACTGTCAATAGACCTACATGCTTTGATAGGCCTGGAAATTTTCTAGCCACCCAAGGTTCAGGATTCAGGAATACCATCATGCATAAAGGTCTACATTACTATAGAGAAGCTGCAAGCTGCATATTCAGGGATATATATTTTTTGAAAATTTAAAAAAACATTAAAAATTAATCCAAACTAATATAAAGCAAGGAAGAAAAAAAGAAATAAAAGACAAAAAGGAAAGGAAAAGAAAAAAAAATTTAAGAAAAATGTTCATTTCCATTCCTTGGATTTTTGCTGAGAGCCATCACTTTGAATCTTTGGCTGAGTTTTGCCCTTAAAAAGACAAGAAAGATGGAGATTGATTAAACTGTCAGAGGGGAGGAGAGACTGTGATTTTCATCATTCACACACCCAACTGAAGTAAGGCAGGGTGCATGCCTTTCTCTCATAATTATGGGGTTGGCCCTATCATTAGATAAGGTGTGGCAGTTGCCTCAGGCTACAAACTCTGGTGTTTTTTAAAGGCAGCAAATGGTTAATTTAACGCATGCATTATTTTAATGCTGTTATTATGGTATTTAAAGCTATGGATAAAGGGACTTGTGGGATTTATGTGTGTGAACAAATGCATGTTTGTTAAATATGCCAGAATTATTTATCTGACTCTCAATATTATGCAGTTTGATAAGAACTCACTCCAATTTATGCACAAAATAGCTTGTGTTCACCAGGACTAGTTAGATTGAAGATAATTTTTCAAGTATCAGTATCTATGAGGCGTGGTGGTGCAGTGGTTAGAATGTAGTATTGCAGGCTAATGCTGCCGACTGTCGGGAGTTTGATTCTGAACGGGTCAAGGTTCGCTCAGCCTTCCATTCTTCCGAGGTCAGTAAAATGAGGACCAAGATTGTTGAGGGTAATATGCTGACTCTGTAAACTGCTTAGAGAGGGCTATAAAGCAATGTGAAGCAGTATATAAGTCTAAGTCAGGGCTGTCAAGCTTGCATCACTGGCCACGCCTACGCCCAGTTTAGCGAAGGTGAAAAAGTCGCAACATGTCATGTGATGCTGCCGTGACGCTGCCAGTTTAACACCCCTGGTCTAAGTGGTTGCAGTGTGCATGCTCGTGCAGTGTACATTTGGCACACACTGCATATACGTATGTGCAACGTGTGTTTGGCATGTGCAGGGAGCAAACCAGTGGCAATCTGTGGAGGATTTCACCACTGGTTCCAAGTAACACCCCCAATGAAAGAAGACCAAAAAAGGTTTGGACTGACCACAAGAACCTCGAAGCCGTTCTCCAGATGTAAAAATGGACTGTAGGCAGGGGTGGGTTCTACTTCCCTTTACTATCAGTTTGCAACGGGGCCATGTACACGCGCACTCTTCTGCGCAAGCACAGAAGCATTTTGATGACATCAGAGTTAGTGGGCAGAGCCTCCGGCTGGTTTTACTACCGGTTCTATAGAATCGGTGCAAACGGGGGGCAACCCACCACTGACTGTAGGCAAGGTGGGCAGCTCTCCAAGCCCAGAAACACCAAAACTCTTGCCAGACACTTTCCCTTGTGCCTTCTTCTTGAGTAACACCATCACTGATTTGATTGTATAGAATTGAGTTACCATATCCGTGCTGCAAAAACGTGGAGGACAATTAGATGGCGAGAAAGAGACACAGAAAACTCCTTACTAGCACTGATGATGTTATCTAGTTTGAGTAATGAAACATCTGCAAGAAAACAACCAAACTCAGAGAGTGCCAAGAACCTCTCATTTCAAGCCAGAGCTACAAATATTTTCCTTTATTAGCAAATAAAAGGTAAATGAAGCAGTGGCCTTGAATTCTTCAGCATTATCCAAACTCCATCAGCCATGTACATTAATTTCACAAGAGACATAAATTAATCTCTCCTGTCCTTGTTGGCTAATTTTCACCAGGGACAAGACATGAGAAACAAAGATAGTTTCGTGCACGCTCCCCAAACTTGTCACCTTTGTCTCAAATGACTTTGCAGTTGGAACTCTTTTCACAAACTTGTCAAAACTTACCCAACTGGAATATACAATAACTTGTTAATGTCCATAATCATCTGAAAGAGAGAACATTAAACTACCTAAGTGCCAGAAGAAGACAGATAAGGCTATAAATTTACTTTGCTGGACCAGAAAAAACAAATAGAGCTTTTTGCTGAAGGATGTCAAGTTAAATAAGTGCAACTGTGGGTTTCAAAACATCAGCTCACACTTCGTTTCTCTCCAAATGTTGACCCATTTGAGAATTCTTCTGTTGCCTTTGAAATTGTCGAAAAGTATTTTTTCATGTAGACACACGCATAGACGGAGACAAGATAAGGAATAATATACAGCTTCTGACAGACTTGCTGTTAACATGTTAAAATAGGATAACCAAATGAGGATGGCTAGGACCAAAGGCAGATGTCCCGGCAGTTTAAGGTGTTAAAGGAAAAGTACATGAATAGCATCTCCAGGTCAAAATCTCTTATTGATTTATGCGCCTCTAAAGTGGAATTTTTCAGAAAATTTCAAGAAGATTCAGATCAAAGCTAGCAATTCTGTGAGGGAGAAAATTTCCCCACAGCCGTAAGGTCAAATGTGATGTTCAAAATCCTATATAGGCACATCACAACTAACTCTCATATGCAATGAAATATATTTTCAGGTAAACTTGCCGATCTTATATTTACCCACATTTTCCTTTTTGCTGGTTAGACCTATATCATCTTTAACGTACATTTATATAGTACCTCTTCTTTCATTTTCCCCCTCCTTCCCCCTTTTTCATTTACTCAGGTGTGATCTTTAAGAGCATGTATTTCTGATAGTTGCAGTGTCCTGGGGTCATGTGATCACCATTTGCAATTCTCCCAGTCAGATTCTGACAAGGAAAATCAAATGGGCAACCCAGATTTGCTTAACAACCGTGTGATTCACTTAACATCTACAATGATTTGCTTACCAACCATGGCAGAAAAGACCATAAAATCCAGCACAATTCACCGTCCTGCTTAGCCACAGAAATTCTGTTCCCAATTGGTTGTAAATCAAGGACTATGTGTAGAATCATACAACTGAGGAAAACAGATGTTTCCCAGCCATATCCAGCAAAACTTTCTCTTTTAGATGCTTGTATGGATGCCTTCTTAAGCTAGTCCTGTGAATCATTACACCCAATTTGGAATAATGTGGAAGAAAGTCACAATACCTCCTGCTTTATGCTACAGCTGTCCAAAGCTAATACTGGCATTGAGTTAGATTTTCTTCAGTAAGCAGTTCCATAAATGTCTATTGCAAAAGGGAAGTGATTTATTTCATTAGTGCCAAAAAACATAATGGGGGAATCATGTGAATAGTTTCATCTCAACTGTTCACCCGTTGCTGTAAATACAGGTAGTCCTTGACTTACGACCGCAATTGAACCCAAAATTTCTGTTGCCAAGCAAAACATTTGCTAAGTGCATTTTGTCCAATTTTATGACCGTTCTTATCCCGGTTGTTAAGTGAATCACTGCAGTTGTTAAGTTAGTGACACGGTTGTTAAGTGAATCTAGTTTCCTCATTGATTGCTTCTCAGGGAATCACATGACCCCAGGACACTGCAATCCTCATAAGTATGAATCAGTTGTCAAGCATCTGAATTTTGATCATATGACCCTGCAATGGTTGTAAATGTGAAAAATAATCATAAGTCACTTTTTTAACAATGTTGTAACTTTAAACAGTCACTAAATGAACTGTTGTAAGTTGAGAACTATCTGTAAACAGGTTGTTGCAAATGTCAGGCTGGCTGACTTGCAGGGAGAAGCTGCTATACACAAGTTCATTTTCAGCATCAACATTGGCACCCACATCTACTGGCTGTATTCACCCAAGATACTTATTTGGTTTATTATTTGTAAGCCTGCCATTTGAAAGATGGAAGGCTGAGTCAGCCTTGAGCCTCATCAGGATCGAACTCCAGGCTGCAGGCAGAGTTTGCCTGCAATACTGCGTTCTAGCCACTGCACCACCAAGGCTCCAGGGGCCTGGAGATGGTGGTAGGGACATTGATGTCACTTCAATATTATTGCCTGATTAACTAAAACAAAAGAATGCATTCATCAAAGTGAACATTTCACAAAATATAACCATATCTGGAAAGTGAGCCTGTTAGTATGAAAGTTTCTTATTTAAAATATTCAGTCAATATTCCTGAGAAATTATACAGCACAAGCTGCAAATAGCCCAGGCCAATTTTTATGAAATAAAGCAATGGATTTAGAGTCCTTCTTTTCTCATACTTTCACCAAGACCTAATTTATTTGTACTTGGCAAGAATATATTTTTTAAAGTATCTGGAGTATGTGATGGTTGAATAATATTTCTTGGTTAATTTAAGAGAGTTAGAGGCTTAAACTATGTTTATTTATGTATTCTAAAATAAGTATTTTATTTTCTTGGCAATATATATGCAGACCTAGAGAAGAAGTTTCAAATATAAACAGTTTCAATTAAATTTAATAGAACTGAATAGACAAAGCAATCTAAGGACAGATTGTTAAGAGAAAATACTTCAGTAAAATTGCAGTGTTCATACTGGATTCATCTATCAAATTATTCCAAAATGTAGTTTGGTTGGTTTTGGTTTAGCATATTGTGTGAACCCAGTTGCTCCTTTTTTTTTCATGTTACCAGGACATTGTGGTTTATTCAGTAAAGCATGGTTAAGTAAACCATAGTTTAGCTTCATGTGTGAACACATTGAGTTCATAACGTCACACTAGACCATGAAATGATTTGTTTGGATTAGACATAGTTTGTTGTATGAATCATGGCTAATAGCCTTAGTATCATGTGTGTAGAATTATATTATATTAGATTAGTGAATTAGATTAGACATACACCCTGCATTGATATCCTACTTCTGAAAAAGAATTTTATACCTGAGTTAGAACAGAAACTGTGCAGATTCACCCAAAATATAGGATTTGAGAGAGCCACTGTCAAGAAGAAAAGAGGCACTATGTAGCCTACCTTGGCAAAATTATACGTTAAGCACTTAAAAGTCACTTTTTAATGTAAGAACAATAATCCCTTGTATTTGGGGACATTTGTTTTCTAATGCCGCTCCCATTTTAATACAGCTGTCTGTTCTCAGGAGCTTTGACAATTTCTCTAGTGGATGTTTATATTTCAGCTCCACTGCTGAACAGGTTTAAGATTGAAACAGCCACAATTATGCTTTGAGGCTAACACACCAATTAAGATAAATGGGAGAAGTTTGTTTCTCTTTGGGACTCATTTGGTGCTCCACACCTGAAAACTGACAGGCAGAAGACAAACTTTTCTCTTTAATAGCCATCTTTCAGATTAAAAGACGTTTTAAGGGATGGGGATGGGGAGACACAATCATGTCTGAAGATCCAGAATCCACCGAATAAAGAGGAATAACGAGAGCCATTCACCGAATTTCAAAATCTCCAAGCTTCCTAGTTTCAACACTAATGGACTCAAAGCCGACCTCTGGGGAGGCTTAAGCATCTTTGCAGAGGTGCTCTTTGTGTCATTAGTAGATGTATCAGCACTCAGAGCAGCAAACTTAACAGTTCCACCATCCCCAGGCAACCTGCTAACTGTCCATTTAGGTGGTGTGTGTGTGTGTGTGTGTGTGTGCAAGGATTTTGCTGATGGTGATTTGTTCCATCGCTATCTGTCAGGGATGGCTTGAGTTTGTTTAAGCTCATGTTTGTGTATTCACTGATAGTATCTCGCCACCTTGTCTTCTGTCAGTTTTCTTTTCAACTGCCTTTGATTTTTACAAGCATCAAGGTTTCCCCCAGTGATGCTTGTCTTTGCAGAACATGTCCAAGATATGAGAGATTTAGATTTATTATTAGTGCTTGGGTTTTCTCCAGATGTGGCTGCATTGTCAGATGTTACATCTTTTCTATCCTGCTCTACAGAGTGAAGAGTTGGTCTCTGACAGAAAGTCACTTGAAGAGACTAAAAGCATTTGAAATGTGGATTTACAGGCAGCCGTTAGGTATAAGCTGGCTTGACAAAATCAGAAATGAGGAGGTGATAAGCCTCCTGGGAAAGCCAAGGGAAATCATCAAAACCATCAAAAAGCAAAAGTTAGAATATTTTGGACATGTGATGTGACACCCGGAAAAACACGGCATACTTCAATTAATCCTCCAAGGAAAGATTGAAGGAAAATGAGGCAGAAGAACATCATCATGGCTTCAAAATCTAAGGGACTAGTTTGGACAAAACTCAACAGCACTTTTTCGTGCGGCTGTTGATAAAAATAGGATCACCAACATGATTGCCAATGTCCGATGATGGATATGGCATTAGAAGAAGAAGTGGCTGCATCGTGCAAGTTGGAGTAATAGGATAAGAGTCAGTGCTCTCTTATCCCCAAAGCATGGTAAGACTATCCTTGTTTCCACAATAATGTCTTCAATTTATCCTAGACCCAAGGATGACCCAAGGCAGACCAGGCCTATTACCTTCAACTTATGTGTGCGTGCGTAAGTGCATTATGAATCTTCAAGTAAATCTTGAGTCCTTGCCAAGATTTTTGGAAATCTTCTATCACTGCTTTCTTTTGATCACTGGGAGAAAGTGACTGACCTCAAATAGCCTTCTCAGCTTTATGACTAAGGTAGGACTAGAATTCAGTCTCCCCATTTGTAATGTGGCAATTTTAACCATTAGACAAGACTACCTTACGTCCTTAATTTCATACCAGCTTTTAAAAAAAACAATTTCTCTTATATTACAGTTCTGGATCTTGAAACTTAACTATTTCCCATAATATAATGACACACCAGATGAAAGCAGCACATTCCTTAGAAACTACTGTATCATGAATCACTTCATAATCTCGACAGTAATAACAAAAGCATAAAGTGACAGATAGCAAATACCGAGCAACTAAGTTTTACTTTGCAAAGGCTCCAACAAAAATAAGGCTTAGGAGAAAACATGATAGCATTTCAGTATTTGAAGGACTGTCATGGGAAGAAAGTGCCAACTTACTCTCCTTAAGAGCTGAAGGGGAGGACAACAAGCAATGGTGGAAGCTTACTGGAGGGAAGGATCAACCTGGAAACAAGGAAAACATTTCCCAACTAGAAAAAGAATTAACAAATGATATGGCTTGCCCTGTAAGATTACAAATAATTTATCTCTGGAGGAATTCAAGAAACCTTTTGCTTCCTGGTAAGTTCAACAGCCACTTATAGAAAATGATATGAGACCACCCTTAATAGCAGAGTTCCCCAATCTTTCCAGCTTTGTGAACCGGCAGGAGGCGGGGGGTGGAGAGGGGATGGTTCCCTAGTCATGTCCAGCAAGCATGCACAGCTCCATTTGTGTGAATGGTGTGCACGCACAAACAGCTCTTGTGTAAATGGAGCAAATGTAAATGGAGCAAACCCACTGCACACACAAGTGGGGATGTGTGCACACTCACCTGCCATTTTCATGGCCCAGTTGCCAATTGCTCACAGCAGTGGTGGGTTGCTCCCGGTTCTGTCTGATTCTTGTGAACCGGTAGTAAAAGCGGTGGGAGGCTCCACCCACCCACCTGGATGTTGTAATGGACGATCTACGCATGTGCAGAAGCTTCTGTGCAGAAGCGTGTGTGTGCTCCTGTTCCGAATCAGTAGTAAAGGTAAGTAGAACCCACCCCTGGCTCAAAGGCCAGTATGGCCTCAGGTTGGGATCCCTGCACTATAGCGTTTTCCAACCAGGTTCTGCACACATCTGGCAAGCACACATACATGTGTTGCTCTATTTGCACGAGCAACATGTATGCACACCTACTGTTCACATAAACGGAGCACAGGTACTCATACTCATCTGCTATTTCCACAACCTCATTGTAAACAGCTCATAGCTCACTAGTGCACTATAACCCAGAAGTTAGGGACTCCTATCCCATAGGACAGAAACTCAGAGCAAAACACCTACAGAGTCTCTAGGAATATATTTATTTTAAGGATATCAAACAAAATCTAACTTCTCTAACAGTCATAGTGACCTTGGCTCACTTCACAGAACATACCAGAAAGCTACACATCACAACAGTTAATCACATGCCAGACTCTTAGCTTGGGCCCATTAAGACAAAATAAGCTTTTCTTCTATTTATATTGACACCTCTGCTGACTTCCCAGAATACACCAGGAGGATGCAGATCATCCAATGATTCAGTTTTCAAGTAGTCTAACCCAAGTAGTCTAACTTGAGCTGGTCATGTGATTTCGGGTTATTTCCCAGAATACATCAGTGATATGCAAATTAACCCAAAAAATTAAATCCTAGGGCCGCTTGAACTAGCAGACAAAAAGCAAAACTGGATTTATCTCATAGTTTCTTGTCAGACCTGACTGGCAACTAGTCCTGGAATACAGAAATGGATTTACTCACCCTAATATTGTATATACCCGTAGTTCTTTGTTCTATTGTGGGAAACACTTTCTCCTTTTAGGTTTATTAAAAAATGTCAGTGGTGAAGTGTCCTTTTGTTGTTGCTTTGCCCCTTCATTTCAATCCTTGATTGTCTTGTAGGAAAGAGTGTATCTCTTACATGAACTAATAGTAACCATGTGACCTTTAATGGCAACAAGTTTAATGGTGTTTGATTATGCATTGAAAGGAGGAGGGTATTTTAATTAGTTCTTTTAATTAAAATGTTTTAATTAGAAGAACTACATAGTTCTATTTTCATACCTTTTTAAAAAAATCAAGTTTTACTATTTGTCCATTCACCTTAAGTAGAAATCATTCACTCCCAAAGACTTATTGTACCTTAGATAGTCAGAAAAATTGTAAAAGTCTAGGTGTACTTTTAAAAAAGGGAAAAATTACTTTGGTCTGGAAAGATCTTAACTCAAACAACAATTTCTGATGCAGTTTGGATCTGTAAATTTCTTCTGTTCCCCATATTTCTGTAGCTTAATGTTACTAAAGGGAAGTGAGAAATTTACAACAGCAGATGCTGGAAAGAGAAATTAGAAAGTAGACAGCCTCCTGGAGCTACACAGTTTTTGATTTTCTCATCTTACAAAACACTCATTTCCATAAATGTTTCAGCCGTATATATTCTTGTAAAAAAAAAAAAAATTAAGAACTTATTCCTGCATGGAAATCTTGAAAAGACTTGTATTCATTTGAGAAATGTAAGCAACAAAATAATGTAACAAAAATTTGTAATTACATAACGTGAAGCCAAATCAGCTTATGTTATGACTAATATATCTGCTAGCAATATTACAGATAAGAGCTTGTCAAGTGGTAACAATAGTTATATCCAAGACCCAACTTCCTTATCTGTCATAGTGGTTGTCCACAACCATTTAAATTATCTCAAAAATCTATGAGTAACTGGCCGTCTTGAGCTGGTCAGGTGAATTTCTCTGGTAATCAAGTGATCACTTCCCACACTACACCAAGGATATATGCAAATTATTTCATAACTCAGATTCCAGATTCTTAGCTGGTTAGATGAAGTCCAATTTTCTACTGTTTGGGATGACTTCTGTTTGCTTCCCAGAAAACACCAGGAGTATGCAAATTAACTCTGTGAATTATATATTCATCTTTAACATACATTTTTGTGAGTGCCCTAAATTGAAACCCTGCCTTTTCTATAGCTTAGAAATTAACAAACAATTCTTGGGCTAATTGTTTCAGATCAATATTTCTATAAATTTTCAAATAAATTTAGTAAACTATAACTTAAAAGAACATTATCATAGACATAAGATGAACAACAAAAGAATGTGTTATCTATTCTTCCACTGAAATACAGTAGTAATAATAATAATAATGAAGATTCTGGTTTCAAACAAAAGTCAATTCATAATTATGTTGATTTGGCTAAGGAAGTTATTAGCACTAGGGCTGTGGTGCATTTTCTGAGTCAAGAAGCTTCCAAAATTAAAATTTCAATGGATAGTTCAGTTCCAGGTTTTTTATTTTTAGGTTCTTTAAAGTGTTTTCTTTGTAATATACAAAACAGGCAAGAGTTCATAAGAAACACACCATTTTTAAGCCACTGGAAGTCAAATGATTTAGATATAAACTTGTTCACCTGAAGCAAAATTATATGTGGTCTGAAATGCTAGTGGGGACTTTCTCCACACTTTTCCAAAATGGTTGTTGCCTATCTGAGTAGCTATAGATCAGTGTTGGTGAACCTTTTTGGCACCAAGTGCCAAAATGGGAGTACGTACACGTGCGCGTGCTGGAAGCCGGAAGAGCAGCCGCCCAGTACGCATGCACCCGCCAGGAAGATGATCTTCCAGTTTCCAGCGTGCGCATGTGCACCGGCCACCTGGTCTTCCGGTTTCTGGCACTCATGAGCACACAACCAGCATGTGCACCAGGACGCTGCTATTCCAGTTTCCGGCACTCCCCCATGTGTGAACACCAGCTGGCTGGCACGCCAGAACCTGGAAGACCAACGGACGACAGCTCGCATGCCCGAAGAGATGGCTTTGCGTGCCACTTCCGGCATGCATGCCATAGATTTGTCATCACTGCTATAGATCAGTAGTGGGTTTCAAATCCCATCGCTACCGGTTTGATCATGGGTGCGCCCACGCACACACAGAACACTTCTGTGTATGCGCAGAAGCATCAGGGCAGGTGGGCGGAGCCTCTCACCGCCGCCGCTACCGGTTCACCCAATCCGGGGCGAACTGGTAGTAACCCACCACTCCTATAGATTTATTATTATTACAATAAAGTTGTTTCTGAATAAGTACTCAAAAAAAATCCATCAGACTAGAAATCTACAAATTTGTGACAGAAGATAAAGATCGCTACAATAGACAACTTCTCTGAATCAGAGAAAAAAAAATGTATTCTTAATAAACAAACAAATTCCAAGCACCATCATCCACTACATTTAATGCCCTTTGGAATGATCACCAATCGGTCTCTTCCATGTCCTCCTAATGTTGGTTTATGATGATACTTCCAAAAGCCAATGTTAGATCTGACTTTTACCATAAAATCCATTTGACATTATGATTCTTGTGGATGGCTTTGGACAGGTTTCACCCATGGTCCGCTTTTAAGGTCCCTGTGCATTTAGCATCACAGGCTACTTCCTTTGGAAAGCTCAAATGACCCCAACGAGGGTCTCCAGGAATTTGCATGCTGCCGAGTTTCCTTGGCACCCCCCCTCCCCAAAGTCTCTTTTATCTCCCCGTGTAAAGCCTCCAGTAGCATTCAAATCTCAGAAACCAGCAGCTAGTCTTCCATTCCTGGCAGGCAAAGAAGAAAGAACTGAGGTGCTATAAAAAGAATACCTCAAAAGGCCAGTCTTGCTCCAGTGAAGCTTGCGAGAATCTGGAAAAGGTGAAGGTCAGAAAAGGAGCTGTTTAGAATTCCGATTGTTACAATAGGAGAACTATAAAACTATCTGGGAGGAATTACAGCTTAATTACAGGCCCCGCTGGCCAGCAGGAATGCAGGTTAATTCATTTTAAAGCCACGTGATTCCTTGGGTACTCATGACAGACAGCTGGCAACAGCTGTATAAAGCCACATTTCTTACAGCCTATGCAAGCTTTGATGAGGGCAGAATAAAATGGACTTGTATGTCATCAGTTACATCTCTTTGCTTGCTTCTGGTCTCAGACAGGAGCAACATGGCCAATTTTTCCAGAGGTTTTGGATGTGGCTACGTATTGTAAAGGCAGCTCCTAGAAGTATTAAATATGAGCCAGCAGTGTGCGGTGGCAGCCAAAAAAAGCTAATGCAATCCTAAATTGCATTAACAGAGGAATACAATCAAGATCAAGTGAGGTACTAATACCATTCTATAAAGCATTAATAAGTCCACACCTAAGAGTACTGCATCCAGTTTTGGTGACCACGCTGTACAAAAGACATTGAGACTCTAGAAGTACAGAGAAGAGCAACCAAGATGATTAGGAGACTGGAGACTAAAACATATGAAGAACTGTTACAGGAACTGGGCATGGCTAGTCTAGTGAAGAGAAGGACCAGGGAAGACATGATAGCAGTGTTCCAATATTTGAGGGGCTGCCACAGAGAGGAAGGGGTCAAGCTATTTTCCAAGGCACCCAAAGGTCAGACAAGGAAACTGACCAAGGAGAGATTCAACCTAGAAATGAGGAGGAACTTCCTGACAGTGAGAACAATCAACCAATGGAACAGCTTGCCTTCAGAAGTTGTGGGAGCTTCATCACTGGAGGCTTTTAAGAAGAGATTGGACTGCCATTTGTCAGAGTTGATGTAGGGCAGCGATGGCTAACCTTTTCCAGACCGAGTGCCCAAAGCATGCGCACCCTAACCCCCAAATGCAATGCGTGTGCAGGCCCCGTGCATGCGTCCCGTCCCCCCGCATGTGCGCAGCCCCCGTACATGCCTCACCCAAATGCATGTGTGCATGGCCCCCAGACATGCATGTGCACCCCCACGCTTGCATCCGGGCCCAGCACATGCACATGCATCCCTGCATGTGCCCCACCCCCACGTATGCACATACACACCCCTGCACACACCATGCCCTCCGCGCATACGTGACAGAGACAGACCCGAAGACCAGCTTGCTGGTGAGAGGCGTGTGTGTGAATGTGCGGTGGAGCTGAACTGGGGCGATGGCTGGTGTGCCATCAGAGAGAATGCTGTGTGCCACCTCTTGCACACATGCCATAGGTTCGCCATCACAGGTATCGGGTTTTCTGCTTGGGCGGTAGGGGGTTGGACTAGATGACATATAGTTCAAGGTCCCTTCTTTGTTGTAAACCGTCCAGAATCCTTGGAGAGTTGGGCGGTATAGAAATACGAATAATAAATAATAAATAAATAAACTCTGTTAATAAAAGTATCAGCATTCAGTATATTCATACTTCCCAGCAAATTCATCCTTCTCAACACATGGTCTATATCCATTACCGCCATCATGGCATGATGATACATGCTTCTCCAGCCTTTCCCACTTGCCTCTTATCCTGGCACCAGACATCCTGTTCCCAAATCAGGAATTAGTCAGCTATGCTGGCACTAAAGAAGCTGCCCCCCCTCCCCCATCCAAGGGCAGCCTCAACATGCACAACATCTGTTTAACTTTGTTACATTAATCTTAGCAGGGACTTGAAATGGCATAAGAGGTGAAGTAGGGATTATCAAAGGGAACAAATGGCCTGGATATATTTTTCTGCTAAGGCAACCAGGATATCATAACTTGATTGAGGAAAGTTCTAAAATGGCGTTTGTCAACCATTGACAAGGCAGGTTTAAGATGTGTGGACCTCAACTCCCAGAATTCTTTAGGCAGCATTCTGACTGAGAAATGCTGGGGGTTGAAGTCCATGCATCTGAAAGCTGCCAAGTTTGAGAAACACTGCTAAGAGATCTCTTCAGGTATCTGGCATCTGTCACCGGTAGCATTTTCCATGGCCAATGGCAAGTATTATTGCTGGGATGATTAGACCTATCCACTTGATGTAGTTATTTATATGGCTGTGCAACTTTGTTGCTTGTATCCTTACGATTTATATTGATACTGATTGTTTCCTGATTGCTTATTTGTACCCTATGACTATCATTAAGTGTTGTACCTTATGATTCTTGATGAACATATCTTTTCTATTATATACACTGAGAGCATATGCACCAAGACAAATTCCTTGTGTGTCCAATCACACTTGGCCAATAAAAAATTCTATTCTATTCTATTCTATTCTATTCTATTCTATTCTATTCTATTCTTCTGATTCACACGTTGAAAGTGCTTCAGAATCAAACATATAGTAGCTGCTAGAACATCTTAAACCAGCTATGTCTTTTCCAGAGATCATACAGCAACTGAAGAAGGGAAAAAGCTCAGGATAAAGATGCAGCTGCTTTAAGGAGTGGCAAACGCGTGCTAGAGGCCTACTCCTCTAGATTCCAAAACATTGTTTTTGGAGTTGAATCAGAAACCCTAGATTTTTATATAGTTGCTGAGTAGAGCAGCACAGAAACATTGGTGACAGAAAAATATCTAAGGTTATGCATGATACCACCGCTTGGTAAGCTGCATTAGCTACCAGCTTCTTCAAGGGGAAATTCAAGGCCCTAGTAGATATCTTTAAGATCCAATATAGCTCACAGCCAAGCTACTTATGAGACCATTTCTTCCCAGTTGTTTCTATCTATCCTATCTGATCTAATAGGGCCATGTGGCAGGTAATGTCAGCCATGGACAGTTGGGATCTTCTGGAACATTATCCTTCCAAGTTCGGGCATGATGTGGGCACAGTGCAAACCAGTAGTAAAGGTAAGTAGAATCCACCCCTGCTAGAATGTATGCATTTCAGGACCCACCACCCTTGCATTCTAAAGTTCTGGAGACAAAGGCCTCCAATTGCTTCTTATTTGCCTTCATTAGAAACATCTGGAAGTACCTTTTTAAACAGCTGTACTATCTCTGCACCTTGCTCTATCTATATCATGAGTAAAGAATGAGTAAAAGACACGCCATATGAGCACTGTCTTTGACCAATCCATTTGGGCAATCCAATTACCCAATCCATTACCATTGGGTAGTTGTCAATTTGTTGATGAAGGGGCTAGATTTTCATCATATCTGTAGTCAGCTTCTCACTGGTTATTTTTTTTAAAGTGCTGAAATTGCAGAATCAGGAACCAGAAGGTCTCAGGCTACAGAGTACTGTTATGTAAACCCTGAGTAGAGGGCTTCTAGTCTTGAGGCCTGGAAGAAACTGGTCACATTTCCATTGTTTTGAAAAGACTGGAAGGAAAGCCTAGGGTTAAAATCGTGGAGAAGAAACAAATTCACACAGCTTGATTGCTGTCTTCTTCAGGATTTTGAGTCTTAAAGTCTTAAGACTTGTAAATCTACATGACTTCTATCTTGTCTGCAGTATTTTATCTAGCCAGAAGCTTCTGCTGTAGCAAATCCCTAAGTATGAAATTGAAGTGTCTGGAGAGAAGGTTTGTATTGCCAAGTCTTGTGTAACGTTTGATATTTTTTTGTCAACCAGGTGGGAAAAGGCCTGCAGTACATCCCATTTGACAGATTTGGAGTAGTTAACTCTTCTAGACTTCATAACATTTTGATTATTATTTTGTATTTTTTCTAATGCTGATATACTAGCAGCTTTCTACTTACTGTTCTCTAAAGGCAGTTACTTAAGATTCTGGTAGATCTCATTCTGCCTATTTTTATGTTCAGATTTATTCTAAACTTCAATTTCTTGCATAGTAACCAGTTATAAAAATGCCCTAATATATTGATTTCCATGAGGTTTGAGATATATATATATATATATTTGCTTAAAAGATTAATTAGATATGTAAGGTAGGAATATTTATGTAATTGAGAAATAGACAACGCAAATTTCATTTATTTATTCATATATTTATTGTATAGATTTCTAAGCTGCCTAGAGTTGCCTTGAACACAAAGTTGGGCAGGAAATAAATTTAATAATAATATTAAGCAACTTTATTTGGCCAATTGCAAAAGGCAGTTTACGCAGAACAGCTACATCCTGTGATGATGCATTTAATACCATCAAACATCAACACTGCTTATCCCATTGCTTATTCTTGGGAAGGGCTTGATAGATGGATAAAAATGCCAGATCCAGTCTGAACATCTGGCTGACTGTGTGACCAACCATCACCATCATCATCATCATCATCATCATCATCATCATCATAGAATAGAATTCTTTATTGACCAAGTGTGATTGGACACACAAGGAATTTGTCTTCGGTACATAAGCTCTCAGTGTAAAAGATATAAGTGATAAATCATGCTCATAGTCATCATAAATGCATTCATCATGAGTCATAAGATACAACACTTAGTGATAGTCATAGGACACTAAATAAGCAATCAAAATCATACTAGGAAACTAAATAAAACAATATAAATCGTAAAGTTACAAGCAACAAGGTTATAGTCACAAGTAGAAAAGGAGATAGTTAATAGGAAAGGTGAGAAAAATAATAGTAATACAGTCATAGTAAATAGTTTGACAGGGTTGTGAGAATTAGTTGTTTAGCAGAGTAATGGCATGTGGGGAAAAACTGTCCTTGTGTCTAGTTATTCTGGTGTGCAATGCTTTATAACACCTGAGCAATAATTTTTCATTGTCTGCTACCATTTGTCAGATATATATTGATGGTCGTGCTCATTTGGTTCTATGAGGAAGTTATTTGGTCAATACAGCTTCAGGTTCAAAAAGTTGTTTTATTATTTACAAAATATATACATGCATACAATAATGAACAGGGTGTCCTGTTGCACCTTTTACCCTAACTGCATGACTCAGATGTTGAGAGGAGAGATAAATTCATGTGTTGTCTTGCTGAGAGATAGATGAGAGAGAGAAAAAAAACAGGGAAAATATCCAAGTGGTTTCTGGGTAAGAGTCCAATAAAAGAGTTCATTGGCTGATATAGTCACATGTGATGTCTGTAAAGACTTAACCCCTTCTAGTCTCTGGTGCATCATATGCAGGCAATATTCTGACAGTTTTGAGGGTAGAAGTTAAAGCAATCTATGTCCAGAATGTGAGGGGTCTGTAGATATTTTCACAGCCCTCTTTTTGATTCATGCAGTATACAAGTCCTCAATGGATGATGATGATGATGATGATGATGATGATGATGATGATGATAAGAATATTTTGACTCTACAAAAAACCACCTTACTCGGAACAGCTTACATCCTCCGACAATACCTTAACAGTTCCTAGGTCCTTGGTTAGGACTCGAGCTGCTGAGCTATTAACCAGCCTCAAAGGCTGTGAATCTCACTAAAGATTAAATAATAATAATAATAATAATAATAATAATAATAATAATAATACCCACTCCACCAAACCCAATCAATGATGGGTACAAACAGGAAATTAAAGTATTAGAGAGGAACAAAGATATATCATAGCAAACCAAAATACAATCTGGATGAATGTATTCCACCTATCCCAAAGTGTGTGATGGATATGGATTTCAAGGTTGGTTTTTTAAAAAAATTGCAGGATCAGGCCATTTCAAACTTCCAGGGGATGCTATTCCAGAGTGCAGGCACTGCATTGTAATGTTAATAATTGAAGAGTAACTTTGGGATTCATTTGGGGTTTCAATTCAATCCATTCTAAAATTGACGCCTGTAGACTTAGGTATGAGGGTTCCAAAATGTTTCAAAACCTGCCGTATTGTCTTTTCCACAGACAATTTTGCCTGTCTCTTCATCTCTAACCTGTTGTTGTAAAATCACTAACATTTATTTTAATGTTTTTTTTTAATCCTGCCTTTATTACTTTATTACTTTTATGGGTAACTCAAGACAGCGAACATACCTAATACAGGTAGTCTTTGACTCACAACCAGGAGTGAAATCCAGCAGGTTCTAAGAGGTTCTGGAGAACCGGTAGCAAAAATTTTGAGTAGTTCAAAGTAGTTCGGAGAACCGGCAAATACCACCCAGAGTGGGGTGGGAATGGAGATTTTGCAGTATCCTTCCCCTGCCACGCCCACCAAGCCATGCCCACAGAACCAGTAGGAAAAAATTTTGAATTTCACCCCTGCTCACAGTCATATTGTTTAGGGACTGTTCGAAGTTACAATGACACTGAAAAAGTAGCTTATGATCGGTTTTCACTCTTACGACTGTTGCAGCGTGGTAACGTGCTCAAAATTTGGACAGTTGTCCAATGGCATGTATTTATGACGGTTGCACATGATCCTGGGATCATCTGATTGCCATTTGTAACCTGACTTCCTACAAGCAGTCAACGGGGGAAACCATTTTTACTTAACGACCGCATGATTCACTTAACAGCTGCCATGGTTTGCTTAACAAGTGTGACAAAAAGGGCCGTAAAATGGGGCAAAACTGATTTAAACAGCTGCCTTGCTTAGTCACAGAAATGTTGGGCGTAAGTCAAGCACTATTTGTGCTATTTCCTCCTCCTATTTTCCCCACAACAACAATCCTATGAGATGGGCTGATCTGAGAGAGAGAATGATTGACCAAAAGTCACCCAGCTAGTTTTCAACCCTAAGGTGAAACTAGAATTTACAGTCTCCCGGTTTGTAGCCTGGTGCCCTACACCAAACTGGCTCTTATGACTATTGCCCTGTTTGGATTGGGTTTGTTTGTTTGTTTTTTTATGCAAGAGGAGTTTAAGATACAGGTAGTCCTCGACTTATGACCACAATTGATTCCCAAATTTCTGTTGCTGAGTGAGACATTTGTTAAGTGAGTTTTGCTCCGTTTTATGACCTTTTTTGCCCCAGTTTTTAAGTGAATCACTGTAGTTGATAAGTTAGTAACCTGGTGGTTAAGTGAACCTGGCTTCCCCATTGACTTTGCTTGTCAGAAGGTCGGAAAAAGTGATCACATGACTTTGGGACACAGCAATGGTCATCAATATGAATGACCATTCAATTGGTCATTCACTTTATTGCAATGACAATAAAGTAAACTTTAAACTTTATAAAACACACTTCCCACCCAAAAAAGTAGATGGAAATGTCTGTTCATCTTATAGAGCGAATGTTGCCAAAGCCCCACCCACCCACTGGCCCCCACCCTTCCGCCTCTGCCTCTCAGAAATATGCCTCCTCGCAGCAAACAGCAAACAGCCTGGTCAGTTTCAGCACAGCCTGATTTAGCACTAGCAGCTGATTGGCCGTTGGATCGGCCTCCCAGAATACCACCAATCAGGTGTTCAATCATCTGACTTTTGAATGGTCATCAGTTGCCAATCATCTGACTTTTGATCACGTGATCATGGGGATGCTGCAAAGGTCGTATGTGTGGAAAAAACTGTCATAAGTCACTCTTCTCAGTGCTTTATAAGTCACTCTTCTCAGTTGTCACTTTGAATGGTTACATGAACAGTTGTAAGTTGAGGCCTACCTGCAGTCGGAGCAAATTGTAACCATGCATTTCCAAGTTGCTGTGCTCCAGATGTTTCCCATCCGAGGTTTGAATAGGCAGGCAGTACCAAATGTGGTCCACTGGACAGAGAGCCGTCTGAGCCTGAAGTGGACAGCTGTGGTGGTGAAGTCATTGGCACAAGCTGGAGACAGAAAGAACTTTATTGGAAAAAATTGTGCCTCTGCCCTCCATATCTTCCCCCCCTCCCTCACACCTTGTTTGAAGTCACTAAGCTTTGGGGTTCAAGGGAATTGTTGCTTTGAGTTTATTCTTCTGTAGGCGGATGGCTGCCTGCCAGTGGCAGCTGCATCTGGGATCATTTGCATTGCATGTAGAGGTTTAAAAGAGTGGAGCCTTCCTCCCTCTGGATCATCTGCTGCTTTAAAGTCACAGCCATCGCTCTGCACAGATTGTATTCTCCCTTTTAATCTTTTCCTTGACTTCCACCAAGGACTTTAATAAAGCATCCTTGAGCCAGGTCTGAGCCAGCTCGTCCCAATCACTGTGAAAGCCAGTCCGTGGGACAAAGGAGGAATTTACTTGATAGATATCCTCTTTGGTGGGACATATGCAAGGAGATTTCGGAAGCTGAGGGATGTACGCTCCCGCCAAGTCCCACCAACAGCCAGTTAACCCGTCCAGGACACAGAGCTTAACGGGAATCGGCAATTTTCAGTTCACACCTCATGTGGACAAGAAAGAACATTTCAGTTCCTGTTCAACATCAAACAAACCAGCAGCTTTCATCTATCCGAACAACACGAGCCTTTTTTACTTTACACCTGATAAAATGGAGTTGGCTCACCATTTTTTAATGGGCCTAGTGTGGGAGAAAGAGTTCCTCGGAGTAAACCAAAAAAATAATAATAATTGGCTGGGAATTAATAACACAGCACTTTCTCTGGCTAAAGTTTTTTTGAAAACTGAAATTTATCTGTAAGACAGTATAAGTGCCCACGATGCATTTTAGCCTGCTGATGGTCATTCACATGCCATGCTTCCCCTGGCATGTGAATGGAGTGGACAAACTTGTTTCCCCCTCTTCAATAATCTGTTGGACAGCAATATTCTCACGTTTTATATATTTTTAAATTCTCTCACTCAGGAAGCAGGACGGAAAAGGGAACGGGATCAGTCTTTGAAATGAGAATCTTAAATCTGTATGAGAAACGATAGATTAGTTCATTTTTCCAATGCCATACAAATAAAGTGTCAGAAAACCAAAGAATTTGTCTCTGTGGCTTTGTGAATTTATTGCAGAATTCCAGTCCTCCAAATCTTCTGGATAGCAAAGATGGGGGTGGGGGGATCCTGCAAACTACAGATATGAACCAGTGGTGGATTGCCCCTGGTTCGGACCGGTTCTATAGAACCGGTAGTAAAACCGGCAGGAAGCTCCGCCCAGCAACCCCGACATCATCAGAACGCTTCTGCTCGCGGCCCCGTTGCGAACCGGTAGTAAAGGTAGGTAGAACCCACCCCTGATATGAACCAACCAACTCAAATCAAAGCATTCACACTTTACAGGATTTTGCTTGGCCATTGCTGTATGATGACGGAAGGGGTAAGACATTTTAAAAATCCCAACACACAACTTGTTCCATGTTCACTTCCCAGGCACTGGATTCATATTAAAGATTCATATTCATCGAAGAGCCTTGGTGGCGCAGGAGACTAAAGCACTGTTAAGTAACACCATCTGCCTGCAATTACTGCAAGTTCAAATCTCACCAGGCTCAAGGTTGACTCAGTCTTCCATCCTTTCGAGGTAGGTAAAATGAGGACCCAGTTTGTGAGGGCAATAAGCTGACTTTGTATAAAAAAGAACACTGCTTGCGGGGGGGGGGGGGGGGGGGGGGGGGGGGGGGGGGGCGAAAGCCCTACTAAGCAGGTATATACAAAAATATGAAGGCTATTGCTTAGCGCATTGTAAGCCGCCCTGAGTCTCCGGAAAAGGGCGGCATATAAATCGAACTAATAAAATGAATGAATGAATGAATGAATGAATGAATGAATTAAATAAATAAATAAATAAATAAAGGGACTTATCAGCAGTGAAATCTGGCCGGATCTATCCGGCTCTTGCGAACTGGTAGCGCCAGTGACAGGAGGCTCTGCCCACCCGCCGGGATGTCATTATGTCCCATTTTTGACGCTCTGTGCATGTGCAGAAGAGGCATATGCTCTCCCATTCCTGAACCAGTAGCAAAGGTAAGTGGATTTCACCACTGGGACTTATGCTATTTTTTTTTCTTTCCCAGCTTTTCCCAGTTTTTTTTTTTTTTTTTTAAGGTTTTCAACTTTCAGCTATATCCATTGATCTGGTACATGGGCTATTAAACCTATTTACAGTAGCTAATTCATAATGCCACACTAAAGCCAAGTTATTTAGGGAAAATAGCTTCAAAAGCTGCCTCCTTATCCTTTCAGCTGAGTAGATAAAATTATGTGGGTCTTTAAAAAGAAGTTTTTTTAAAAAAAACCTAGAATAACTGTTCACTTTATTCAAAAGACAGCTATAGAATGCTGCCTGTGATCTGACAAGAGAAAGACTGTACTTGACTCTGAAATTATAGAAAAATATAATTTCAGAGGCAAGTCTAGTCTTTGTATTTTAAATTCAGGAGGCACCAGATTCTTCAGCAAATACTAGAGAAAGTCCCCAATTAGTCTTGCTCCTACTCTATCCTCCCTGTTGTATATGTCTAATGTACATATTTAAATAAAATGTGGTTCATGTTTTTCTCAAAGAGCAGGATACATACATTTTGCTGAGGAAAAAACGATGCTTTTTTTGTGATATCCTTGTCTCCGTACCCAAATATACATCACAAGGACCATGCTGAGTAAATGTTCCTTCCTGTCTACAACAGAATTGAACACATTGCTCTAACTGCAACCCCAAAAAATGTAGCATCACTAGTTGAACACCCAAAAGCTTCTCATTTCTCCAAACTAAGTAGGAACCAGTTTTGTCCAGCAGTTAAGGCACCAGGAGACTAAAAAGCAGGAGACTGGGAGTTCAAGTCCTACTTTAGCCATCAAAGCCAGATGAGTGACATTGGGCCAGTCACTTTCTCTCAGCTCAATTCATCTCACAGGATTGTCATTGTGGGGAAAATAGAAGGAGAAAAGTATGCTGCATATGTTGGATAGGCAGCCCTGGTGGCAAAGTGGTGAGAATACAGTGTTGCAGCAAACTCTGCCCACAATCTGGAATTCAATCCTGACGGGTCTCAAGGTTGACTCAGCCTTCCATCCTTCCGAGGTCGGTAAAATGAGGATCCAGATTGCTGGAGGGCAATATGTCGACATTGTAAACCAGCCAGAGAGTACTGTAAAACACTATGGGGCGAGATATAAGTCTAAGTGCTATTGCTATTGCTATGGATATGTTCGCCATCTTGAGTTATTTGTAAAAATAATAAAATAATAGTAAAGATAGATAGATAGATAGATAGATAGATAGATAGATAGATAGATAGATAGATGATACCCTGTTTCCCTGAAAATAAATATCTACCTCGCCTCGTGGCTGTGACACCAGCCTGTCACTCAGCTTCCTGCTCCTTTGCTGCTGCGAGCAAGCAGAAGAAGTGGGCCAACAGCCACACGGGGTCCTGCTGGATGGGGCTGCTGGAGCCGCTGCTGTGAGGTGAGCCAAATGTAGGGGTGTGGGTGGCCTGGGTGCATGGGCCCTGCAGTAAGTGGGGTCTTGGGGCAGCTCCACCCCCTGCTTCGTGGTGGCAGCACTGGTGCATCGCACAGCCTCCTACCCCACTGCAAACAAGCAGAAGAAGTGGGCCTCCCATACATGGGGAAAATAAGACACCCCCCCTGAAAATAAGCCCTAGTACTTATTTTGGGGCCCCTTATTTTTGAGGAAACACGGGTAGATGGATGGATGGATGGATGGATGGGTAGGTAGGTAGGTAGGTAGGTAGATAGATAGATAGATAGATAGATAGATAGATAGATAGATAGATAGATAGATAGAGTTGCACATTTCCTTTCCCAGGCCAATTCAATTAATCAGACCCTTGCTGTTTTAAAAATCAAGACGAGATGTATATGGAGGCTTTGGAAACCAGAAGATAGGAGAAACAACTTCATCTACAACAGGGGTGTCAAACTCGATTTCATTGAAGGCCGCATCAGGGTTGTGTTTGACCTCGGTGTGTGTGCATGTCTGGGGGAGGGGTGCATGGCCAGCTTGACGTCACTCATGTCGGGGGGTACCTATGGTGGCCTGAGTGCTCTGCCAGCGAAAACGGGCTCTTGAGCTCTGTTTTCTCTGGCAGAGAGTTGCAGGAGGCCGTTGCAGCCAAAAACGGAGAGTGGGAGCCTGTTTTCGTCAGCAGGGGCACCATGTGCTGGTCCTTCGCTGTTTCCAGGGTGGCCCTGTTGGCCAGATCTAAGCACCTTGTGGGCCAGATCTCAAGGCCCCAGGCCTTGAGTTTGACACCTCTGATCTACAAAGTTCTTAGAAATGTCTTCTATAAATGAAAGGTTTCCACTACTTTGGGGAGCTTCCAGCTCTCCAGGATCTTGCATTATGCGCACCAGAGACTGGGAATAGCAGTTTTGTGTATAGTACTCTAAATATTGTTAAGGACCACCAAGGATCTTTTTAGTGCAGGATGAAATAAAATCAGATTGGCCCTGTTTGCAAGGGGAAAGGTTAACCTCTGAACGAGTACAAGTAGTCCTTGACTTACAACAGTTTGTTTAGTGACCAATCAAACTTCCAATGGCACAGGGGAAAAAAATGACTGTTTTTCACATGACCGTTGCAGCATCCTCATGGTCACATGATCAAAATTCAGATGCTTGGCAACCAGTTCATATTTATGACGGTTGCAGTGTCCCGGGGTCATGTGATCCTCTTTTGCGACGTTCCAACAAGCAAAGTCAATGGAAAAGCCAGATTCACTTACCAACTGTGTCATTAACTTAACAACGGCAATGATTCACTGAACAAGTATGGCAAGAAAGATCGCAAAATGGGCCAAAATCCACTTAACAAAAGAAATTTGGGGCTCGAATCGCTCAATGGTGGTTGTAAGTCAAGGACACTACCAATAGAAGGCACTACACATTTGCTTACTCCTTCTTTCCATAAAACATGCGGTAGATGGTTTCTCTCTCAGCAAAAGTGATTTCAAGGATATTTTTCATACCCACTGTCATTTTACAGTCTTTTTCGAAGGAGATGGATGTTTTAAAGAGCCCTTCTGAACAGCCAGCACGTCTCCCGTTAGCAATTTCCACTTTGCATCTCTTCATTACACGTTTGATACCTGACATCCTTAAAGACTTACTGATGATCAAGAGAAAATAGAGGGCTCTTTCCCTGCCTCCCCCACCCCTTAAAAAAACATTTAAGCAACAACAGCAGCCGGAGCATTCAGAAAGCATTTAAGATCACATGACTCATGATACAAACATGCGAGTTGGCAAGCCAGCATTGTACCCGATTGAAGAGCAATGAAGTTTTAATAATGGGTCATTTACTAACACGGAGGTGATGTAGTTTTTAAGAGCTCTTTCTCATTCTAATATGTTTTCTAATATGCTGGGCTGGAGGGTGGGAGGGAGGGAAGGGGAAGCAGATTTTTTTCCCCTCCTCCCTTAAGGGGGAAAAAAAATCTTGTTAACCTCTCTTCTTTTCAGTCTTTTACCCCAAGGGTAGGTTGGGGGGGGGGCAGGCAACTGAGTAGAATAAACTTGAAAAATATGCTGCACAGTTTGAATGTTCCCCTGTGTTTGCAGTCCATGCACAGATCAATGGATGACTAGAAAGGGGAGGAGGAGGAGGAGGAGGAGGAGGAGGAAGAGGAAGAGGAGGGGGAAGAGGAGGAGGAGAAGTGGAATAGGATTCCTATTCCCTTCCTCCTCCTCTTTCTTCTTCTTCTTCTTCTTCTTCTTCTTCTTCTTCTTCTTCTTCTTCTTCTTCTTCTTCTTCTTCTTCCTCCTCCTCCTCCTCCTCCTCCTCCTCCTCCTCCTCCTTCTACTTCTACTTCAAACTAGGAGGAGGAAGAAGAAGAAGTAGAAGAAGAAAGAGGAGATGGAGGAGGAGGAAGAAAGAAGAAAGAAAAAAGAAAGAAGGAAGGAAGGAAGGAAGGAAGGAAAAAAGAAAGAAAGAAAGAAAGAAAGAAAGAAAGAAAGAAAGAAAGAAAGAAAGAAAGGCGAGCTTTTAATCTTTCTGAAGCCTGACAGAATTCATTTAGGAGCATCCGATAAAGGTTGCCCAGCTGTGATTTTCCTGGTTCGTTTTTTTTTTTTTCTTTTCCTGAGCCAGGCTGACATGGTGGGCAGGGATTTCTCATGCCTCTGGGAAACACAAGGAAGAACAAAGTGCAGCAAAGCAGCAGTCGCCCCGAAGGATATCAAAGAAGTGGGGTTTTGAAGAAGTGTTTCCGTTTGGGGAGGGAAGAGTCTATTTCTGCCACCAAAAGGAAGCCCGAAGGATCAAAACCATCGTTTGTCGCTGTCGTTGTTTCCCCAAAAGCAATTTTGTTTAACACTCTATCTCTTAAACCTTTGGTATATAGCAAGTCAGAGATTCCACACTTGGTCTGTTCCCTTTGATGTCCGTTTGCTTTTGTTCTTGACCTAACTCCATGCTATTTTCACAAGACTTCATTTGTATGCAGCCTTAGTCCAAGCCTGCCACCCAGAATTCTGTATAGAAGTTTTATCAGCAGGCAAAATGAATTTACAGAGGGGGGAACTCTGTCCGTCTGTCTGTCCATCTACATACAAACACACATTATGGGTGGGTTTGGGGAGGTGTGTATATGGTGGGTAGGCTTGAGTAAAACTGCAGAAACGATGATGTAACAAAGAAGATGCTTGCTGATTTTTGCGAGTCTTTTTTAAAGAAATGTAAGGAAGCAAGCTTTTTTATCCTGTTTTATAATAACGTTAAGTAATTTTGAGGTGGGCAACGACTACAGATCAGAATGCCAATGATTAAAAACAGCTTTTTGTAGGGGAAGCTGCTGCAGTAGAAATAAAATGAAAATGTGATATCTTACACACAAAGGATAAGCCCCATTTATTAGCAGTAATTTATTATAATGAGGAATTTGGGAACTTCATTTGGTTTAGACAGTGTAAGAATACAGTATAAGAAAATGCAGAATGGTTGACTTGGGAAAAATTTTAAATAATAGTACTGCAAAAACTATTTTAAGAAACCTCAAACCCAAACTGCATATACAATAACAAGCTATTGAGGAAAGTGACAGTGTCCTAAGATAAATCTAAAAACAAATATTTGAATTGAATGAGGTGCCTTTACAAGTATGGAATTGAGTGACACAAATGTGTCCTATGTAAAGTTACACATAAATGTTAGGCTACGTTTTAATGAACTCTTCATTTTATTTCTGTTAAGTGAAATGGCAGGAACAGAACTATAGATAATCTTCCCAGACCATGTTCTAGCTTTTAAATATCAGTAGTGAAACACCAAAACAGTACATTTTACATAGCCCTGACGGGTGTAAGACATACATAGTGTATCTCCTATATAGCAGTGCGGTATATAAAAGTAATTGAGCAACAATAACAACAAACCAGAATGAAGTTCACATTAAATGCAACCATACTAGTAGAGTAGAAGAAACTATGTTTTTCAGAGCAAATATGTTTTCACTGACAAATAACGGTCACTTCCATTATAGCTTGCCTGATTCCCACTGCACAGAATAGTGAAATTCAGGAAGCAGACTGTATATCAGGAGCATTAATTGAAAATTTTTATACATTATCCACTCTACTCCATGCTTGTACATCAGGGATTGCAAAGGATGTGGCACATGGCTTCCCTGGGTTGGACGTTTAGTTTGATAACCTGCAATATTAATAATAATGAGTACCTTTTGTATGTTACTTGTCCCAGCTTCTGCCAACCTAGTAGTTTGAAAACACATAAAAAATGCAAGTAGAAAAATAGGGAGCACTTTTGGCGGGAAGGTATTAGCGTTCCGTGCGCCTTTGGCATTTAGTCATGCCGGCCACATGACCACGGAGACGTCTTTGGACAGCGCTGGCTCTTCGGCTTTGAAACGGAGATGAGCACCGCCCCCTAGAGTCGGGAACAACTAGCATTATGTGCGAGGGGAACCTTTACCTTTTACCTTTGTATATTAAAGATGCCCACCTCCAGCTAGGAAGTCCTAACTCCACTATTTTGGAGTGTGCTTCATCAACCCAGGTGCTTCCAGCCATCAAAATCAATCAAGGAAGCCACCACTCATCTTTTTTCAATGCGGTGTTATTAGACATGCTTTTAAAAACTCTACCCCCCTTTTTCCCCTCTCTGAAAACCTCTAATTTTTGACGAACCATTATTGCAATCGACACAGAGCAATCAAGCTCGCAGATGGATTGGCTGGTATTGTGCGTACGTGCACACATGTTCTCTCCAAAATTGACTGCAGATGCGAAAGCAGAGTCGCAATTCTGCCAGGTCATGTTTCCTTTTGAAACAACATTGCTACCATTTTACAAAAACTGTTTGCAAACAGAATATCGGAATCAAAAGAGAGCTATTTTATCTATTCGGTGATGGAAAAGGTCACAGTGAGCAGCCCGCATCCTCCACCCAACAGAGATACCAGTGCTTAAAAGTAAACAGGTGTGCACACATTTCTCTGTGTTATGTGCTATCATGGTGTTCCTGTCACCTCATGCAGAAACTGCATGAAAATGTAAGAAAATCAAGACTTTGTTTGCAATGCAATTTATTTGAAGACAGCCTGAAAACCTGACACAAACAGAAGATACTCAGAGGAATTCTTACATCTGGTTGTCTTGATAAAACCTGCTTCTCTACCCATTACCCAGTAATCCACAGAATACTTGTTCCTTATGCCGTAACTAAAAAAAAGACCAAGAAAGTCCGGTTTCTGCCTGAAAAAGCACCTTTGGGACAACCATGACCTGGATGGCTGAGAATCTCTACAGACTTTTAGCTATACAATTTGGGATGAACATCCTTTGAATGGTGTGGGAGTAGGAATGGATTTCCAGAGGAAAAATTGCAGACTACAGGAACCAGGAGCACTACTCAAGTGACCCTGAGGACACGGATAAACCTCCAAGTGCTTCAATGACCCTCTAAAAGGATGCAAATCAGGGGTGAAATCCAGCAGGGTCTGACAGATTCTGGAGAACTGGTAGCAGAAATTTTGAGCAGTTCGGAGAACCGGTAAATACTACCTCTGGCTGGCCCCAGGGGGGTGGGAATGGAGATTTTGCAATATCCTTCCCCCAGGAGTGGGGAGGAAATGGGAATTTTGCAGTATCCTTCCCCTGGAGTGGGGTGGAGTGGGGTGGGAATGGAGAATTTGCAGTATCCTTCGCCTGCCATGCCTACCAAGCCACGCCCACAGAACCAGTAGTAAAAAAAATTGGATTTCACCACTGAAAAGCTGCAAATGACCAGCTGTCTGCAAGGAATATAAATCCTTCCATTCCCCAGCATCCTGTCAGAACTGAAGAAGCTTCTTGTATAAGAAGAGAAACATCTTCAAAAGAAAAACAAAACAAAACAAGGAAGTCCAGTTGCCGTCTGAAAAAGCACCTTTGGGACAACCATGACCTGGATGACTAAGAATCTCTACAGACGTTTTTAAAAAGACAATTTTTAAAAATCAGTCTATCTCTATGAAGGACTGGCGCACACATGGCTTTCCAGACTGAATTCCACATCCCTTGTATAGCCAGAGGACAATGAATGATGGGAGTTATATTATATAGAGCCATAGAGAGCCAGTTTGGTCTAGTGATTAAGGCCCCGGGCTAGAAAGCAAGAGACTATGAGTTCAAGTCCTGTCTTAGCCATGAAAATCAGCTGGGTGACTTTGGGCCAGTCCCTCTCTGTCTCAACTTAACCCACCCCATAGGATTGTTGTGGGGAAAATTAGAAGAGGAAGATATGTTGGATATGTGTGCCACCTGAGTTATTTGTAAAAATAATAAAGGTGGGGTATAAATAAATATTATATTATTATTATTATTATTATTATTATTATTATTATTATTATTATTATTTTATTTCTATACCGCCCTTCTCCCAAAGGGCTCAGTGCGGTGTACAGCCAATTTAAAAACACAAGACACAACAATGATTAAAAATTAAAATAATTAAATAGATTTGGCCGGTTTAAAACCTCATCTACAGGTCCAAACATCCCATTCCTATTGAAGATTATGAGATTTTCAAATGTCACTGTCTTTCATTGAAAACAAAACTAGGCTTGGTGAAACCACTTACATAAGTTGTTAGTACAGTACAGTATATACTCAACAGATATGTAACAGTACCTATACTATACAAACCATGGTGCCACAGTGGTTAGAATGCAGTATTGCAGATTAATTCCCCCGACTGCCAACAGTTCGATTCTGACCATCTCAAGGTTGACTGAGCCTTCCATCCTTCCAAGGTGGGTAAAATGAGGACCCGGATTGTTGGGGGCAATATGCTGACCCTGTCAAGGGCTGTAAAGCACTGTGAAGTGGTATATAAGTCTAAATGCTATTGCTATTGCTATACTGGCATATATGCATGCACACATATAGAGTACAGACATCCTTGGTTAGGCGACTACATCTGTGCATTTTCCTTGTCCAAGTTATGGAAATAATTTATCATTGCTGTCTTCAGAATATTTTTTTTCCAACTTTCTAGTCTACCAATAGTCCTAGAATTTCTGAATGCTTCCCATTCAGTACTAAGCACGGCATGCTTAGTTTCTGGGATCAGCTGAACACAGCTAAGCACTGCCACCTGTCTGAGGCATTCATGCATATTTACACATATGGAATTAAATCTTTCATTTAATGCAATAAAGATTGGCCCAAAGATCATGCTTCTATCCTTTCGCCAAACCATGCTATGCGAGTGAAGATGAGAATTAGCTTTCAGAGAGAAACAGCACAGTAGCAGATCTGACCACTGCAAAAACAAGGGAATCGAGGGACAGTGGGTCTCTATTAGGTGAGAAAGAGGCTGTCTGCATGTTGATTTTATAAAAAAGGATTTCCTCTCAAAATGCAGATGTTGCTATGCACTGTAAAATTCTTTCGTTAAGGACTCCTTGCTTTTCAGAATTTTGTGGATTCTTGTGAGCTTGCCTAATTGGATGCAGTCCTGCCTGCCAGGATAAAAATAATAAAATAGAATTAAAAAGCCATTGCATGAAATCATAACAGAGGGACACTTTTACCCCACCTACCCTACTCTTGACTAAATGAACACATCTTTACTGTTGACTGAAGACCAGTAAAGCTTTCGTGAACTCCCTTGAGAAGAGGTTCCTCTTTTCTGCTTAGAATTTGTTTGCCAAATTAAACAAGAGAAAAGATGGATGAACTTATCTGAAAGACTGGGAAAATCAGGCACCTGCTTTCCCTCTCCTTCTCCCTCTCCCTCTCCCCCTCTCCTCTTCCCTCCCATTCCCCCTCCTTTCCCCTCTCCATCTCTCCATCTCCCTCTCTCCCTCTTCCCCCCCCCCCTCTCTCTCACTCACACACACACACAATTCTACATGCTTTGCAATATTCAGACAGAACAATCAAGGAACTGCATAGGGTTTGTCACAAGGTGCTCCCAACAAGAACAGACAAGGATTAAATCCTCCATTTCCAGTCAGGCTTGTTTCTTCCTCTTTTTGATCTCCACCAGGGTCATGTCAATGGATTTACCAAACATTGCTTACCCAAGGAGGCCTTGAATTCCTGGCTGTCCTTGGATCAGTGATCAACCTCCCAATGCCTCATTTGAGCGACCATTCCTTGCGGTCATAGAGCTAATTATAAATTGAAGGTTGCTGAAGGTAATATCAACAATCAAAAAAACCACAGTCTTAGCCAGTTCATTAATGGTTTCCTTTAATCTCCTGATATCTGAAGGCATCAGTAAGCCTATGTTATTAGGGGTCTTGAAATAACAAAGGTCATTGCATGGGACTCTAAATTCTAAGGATTTCATGAACTCTTCAGTTTAGGAGATCCTGTTTGAATTTGTGTGTGTTCTATGAAAAGCTAATCCCGTTTTCTGGACTACAATCTAAAGAGGATGGTTGCCACAGGTTCATTTATCCGTAGAAAGCAAAACCAATCATGGTTACTTGTGTGCATGCAGCTTGATAACATAAACCTGTTGTTTCAAATCTACTGATAATTGAAACTGCTGCGGAAGGCCTTGAACAAAGGGAAATCAGATTTAATTGTTGGTAAAACCGCAGTAAGTCTTGAATATTTTGCAAACTGCTTTGCAAGTTTTTCAGACTTGACAGCTTTAGGATCTCAAGCTGCACAGATATGCAGACCTCAGCTTGCAGAATGGGAGTTGAAGCCTATGCATTTTAAAATTGCCATGTTTGAAAAACGCTGCTTTGAATGCTAAAATGCCTAATTTATTTGTGTTTTAAAATAAAGCAGATACATATGCTCAAGTATTTGAGCACTCAAATATCCATACTTCTCAATAGGACAGGATAGAATTCTTTATTGGCCAAGTGCAATTGGACAGGCAAGGAATTTGTCTCCAGTGCATAAGCTCTTAGTGTACATACAAACAGCAAAGTGGTAAGTCATAGATCATAAATCATAAAATAAATCATAATTCATAAGATACAAACAAGGGACAGACCATAATATACCAATGAGAGAAGCTGGTAGGAACGATGAGAAAGTGAGAAAGATGAAAAGATGAGAAGGATAGTAGCAATACAAACTTCTACATGGGTAAATATCTTTAGGCATACGGCAGTGCTGTGGGCGGTTAGCAGAGTGATGGCATGGGGGAAGAAATTATGTTTGTGTCTAGTTGTTTTGGCATGCAATGCCCTACAGCAGCATCCTGAGGGGAAAAGTTGAAACAATTTATCTCAAGGATGTGAGGGGTCGGTAGATATTTTCTCAGCCCTCTTTCTAGTTTGTGCAGTTATACAGATTCTCAGTGGAAGGCAAGCTGATTGCAGTTGTTTTTTCGGCAGGGCCAACTATTCGTTGAAGTCTATACCTGTCCTGTTTGGTCACTGTGCCAAACTAGACAGTTATAGAGGTACAAATGGCATGTCTCTTAATTTTCTCTTCTCTCTCTCTCTCTCCCTCTCTCTCTCTCTCTCCCTCCCTCCCTCCCTCCCTCCCTCCCTCCCTCTCTCTTTTATATGGCTGCCCATCTCACTCTGGGTGGTGTACAATAAAACCAATAATTAAAAACATTCTGCATAAACCACTCAAAACAATGACACATAAATAAGATCATCAGAGGGAATGCATCAGATTACATATGATGCAGCGAATCTGTGGGCTCCTTGTTGCCAGGGGGTTTCCAGGCTTGTTTTAAAAAAAAACAAAAAAAACAAAAACCAAATTTTGAGGGATTTCCAGAAAGTAACAACGGTGTGAGCTAACTTAATTAAGAGCAGGGGGAGGTGTTTTCCTCCAGATGGCTGTCTGGACGCTCCCTCTGACATCATCATTTTAACACCAGGCCAAAAACCAATTTCCTTACTTTTTGTCTGTTTTAAGATATAGTCCTTTTCCCTGAGAGGCTCATGCTGCCCTTTTAGACTTGGATGCTTCAAATGTTAGTTAATGGCTTGAAGCATTCTGTTTTGGAGGGAAACTGCCCTACAGTAGGAATCTACATAAGAAATAAATAAAAGACAGATGTGGGGAGAGTGGGAGAAGTCAAAGTGGCAGGAGTGACTGCTGCATAAAAGCCATCTGATGAGGTTTCTAAGCACTGATGGGAGGACAAGGGAAGAATCAGGATACTTATAATTGGCAGTGCATTCTCAAATTCCAAGAAATGTCTGCTGACATCATACTGTCTCCTGAAGCACTTTCGCGTATCTGCTATTTATTTGGCTAATGAATGTGCTTTACTGGTATTTTAGGTGACTGCATTCAGGCAGGGAGGATGTCATCAGGTGGGGTTGTATAAGCTCAAGAAAAGCTAAAAACTCAGGGATAGCAGGACCCATAAACCAGCTCTGCTGCTTACAAAGGCAACAGGTAGTCCTTGACTCAAGGCCACAATTAAGCCCCAAATTTCTGTTGCTAAGCGAGACATTTGTTAAGTGAGTTTTGCCTCATTTTATAACCTTTCTTGCCACAGTGAATGTTAAGTGAATAACTATAGTTGTGACCTTAGTAATACAGTTGTTAGGTGGCTTCCCCATTGATGTCTTAGCCACTGAGGGATGCGGTGGCTCAGTGGCTAAGACACTGAGCTTGTCGATTGAAAGGTCGGCAGTTCAGCAGTTCGAATCCCTAGTGCCACGTAACGGGGTGAGCTCCCATTACTTGTCCTAGCTTCTGTCAACCTAGCAGTTCGAAAGCACATAAAAGATGCAAATAGGAAAATAGGGACCACTTTGGTGGGAAGGTAACAGTATTCCGTGCGCCTTTGGCATTTAGTCATGCCGGGCACATGACCACGAAGACGTCTTCGGACAGTGCTGGCTCTTTGGCTTAGAAACGGAGATGAGCACCGCCCCCTAGAGCCAGAAACGACTAGCACGCATGTGCGAAGGAATCTTTACCTTTGCCTTACCATTGATGTTGCTCGTCAGAAGGACACAAAAGGACACATGACCCCAGGATACTGCAACCGTCATAAATATAAGCCAAATATAATCTGAATTTTGATCACATGACGATGGGGATGCTGCGACGGTCGTAAGGGTGAAAAATGTTCGTAAGTCACTTTTTTCAGTGCCGTTCTAACTTCAAGCGGTCACTAAATGAATGGTTTTAAGTCGAGGACTTCCTGTATCATTGTTAGCATCTGTGATATTTTTCAGCCCTTTGGATTGGGGGTGGGGGTTGGTGTTGGACTTTTGTTCTCTTCATGCTTCTGTTCTTTTCATGGCTCATCTCTTTCTCTTTAAAAAAGTTTTCAAATTCTATATTTGGTTGGCATATGGGCCAGATGTTTTCACCGCTCTGCATCTGCTCCGGTTATTTACTGAACTGCCAATGTTTTGGGATGGATGATGGGGATGTGTGGAATGGAGAGGAAGAATAAAATAGAATCTCGGTCTCTTGCTATGAAAGCACTTTTAAAAACAACAACCTCAACAATTCCTCTCTGGTAAAAAGCTGGATCTCAAGCCACATTTCTCCCTTCCTCTTCCATAGTGTGAACCCCACACATAGCCAAAGAACCACCAGAAGTGTTGCATTGTTTTGGAACATCTCAGTGTTAATTGAAACCAGGGGCAGATTTCTCTTTTTCTTAAAAACAAATTTGAGAATCAGGCAAAACAAACCTCAGTCAAATGTTTGACTGAAGCTGGAAGTTCACAGCGCCGCTCAGCACTTTTCTCAGTTCAGTTTAAATAATTAGAGACGCTCTGGCAGCCCGAACTCCTGGGCTACTTAAAAGAAAGGATGGAAATAATATGTTTAACTAATTTGTGTAGTGTTTCCTCGTAAACCACATGCTATAAAACTCATTCGGAAAAATCTGTTTCTTTACAGCTCTGATTTGATGCACAGCAAAAACACTCTGGAGTGGGGGGGAAAGATGCCTTGCTGGTCCCTTTTACGCTGATTTCCATTTCTATATAATTGTTATTCATTACAAGGACTATTATATTAAAGACCTAATGTACTATAGTTATTCCGGCAACCTCAGGATGGTAAGGATTTAGGCCACCCTCAGCTACGGAAATTTACAGAGTCACTTTAGGCCAACTCTATCTCTCAGCCCAATGTGCTTGATAGGATTGTTGTAAATTTTTTTAGAGATATTTATATTGGATTTAGATCCCACTTTGTTTTGTATCACCCAAGATGGGGATAAATCATAGTCCTATTTTAACAATAACCCCCAAAAAATAGACAAAGTTTCAATAGCACCATTGTAGTCACCTTCTTCACTTTTTTTGGCTACACCTTATGGACATCCTTGTGCCTACTACTGATGTACCTCCCCCAAAGAGAAGTGGTCCTTCCCAGGAAAAATTGTTCCCACCCAAACCTAGGTGGTAGGAAATGTCATAAAAAATTACTAGCCCTAATCTCTCTTACTTAAACGTTTTTTGGCCCTGTGTTTTCTCAGAATAAAATATATTATGGTATGGTATGGTATGGTATGGTATGGTATGGTATGGTATGGTATGGTATGGTATGTACTGTATTGTACTACACTACACTACACTACACTGTACTATACTATCAGTGGTGGGTTGCTATCAGTTCGGGCAAACCGGTAGCGGCGGCAGTGGGAGGCTCCACCCACCTGCTGAGATGTCATCAAATACGCTCTGTGCATGCGCAGAAGCGAACCAGTAGCAAAGATAAGTGAAACCCACCCCTGTATACTATACTATACTATACTATGCTGTGCTGTGCTGTGCTGTGCTATGCTATGCCGTGTTTTCCCCAAAATAAGACCCCGTCTTATATTTTTTGAAATAAGCGCTTGGCTTTATTTTTGGGGGAGGTCTTATTATTATGGGGCTCATGGAGCAAGATGGGGCTCCTCTTGTTGTCTTACCTGATTTTCACCTCTGTCTCCCTAACCGTAACTTGAGGAAATGGCTGGCTGTGCATGCACTTAAATATTTTCGGGGAGGGCTTATTTTGGGGGAGGGCTTATTTTAGTGCATGCGCTCAAAGCTCGATTGGGCTTATTATCTTGGGAGGTCTTATTTTCGGTGAAACAGGGCACTCTACTCTACTCTACTTTACTCTACTCTACTCTACTCTACTATACTTACTATAGTATATATTATAAATAGATGAAAAAATAAAGATACTAAGCTAGGCTTCTTAGTATACAAAAATTATTTAAATTGTTGCTTACTGTTTTTTTCTAAAAAAACAAACTATTCTTATTATTGACTTTTTATATTATACTTTTTTTCCTAAAGAAAAGCTTCATCGCAAATATTAAGTTGTTAATAGCAGAATCAAAAAGCTGGAGTTATTTTTATCAAATAAATTAATCAAAAGCTAAACCAAGAACTTGATGATCAAGGTAGGTAGGTAGGTAGGTAGGTAGGTAGGTAGGTAGATAGGAAGGAAGGAAGGAAGGAAGGAAGGAAGGAAGGAAGGAAGGAAGGAAGGAAGGAAGGAAGGTAGGTAGGTAGGTTGGAGTGTTTTTAAAGAATTGCCTTTTTGGTGCTCTTTGATTGTTGATTGTAGTTTTTTTGTCTGGTCCATTTCTCTGGTGTACAAGAGTTGGCTAAGTGCCAGTGTGACAATCAATAACTCCTGAGCCCCTCTCTTCTGTTGGAGATTATTCCTTGGGCTCCTTTGTTTTACTGGTGGATGGGTGGGTGGGGGCAGGCAGGAAAGGGGGGCAATTTCTAAACTGAAACAGGATGTCCTGCTGGTGTCTCAGACTCTGAAAGGCTCCGTTTCACTGGCTGCGTTGGCGACGCAAGATGGCTTAAATTAATCCAGGAGGATTTAGGCGGCTGCAGGACTTCTCTGAGCCCACTTTCTTTTCGACTCAGAAAAACCTCAGAGGGACTTGCCGCTGGAGCTGGCAGCATTGTAGAGGGGACTCTTTCAAAGGCCCAGGAAGTCAAAGAGAAAGGATCATGTTTTAACATGTTATCAATTTTGGATAGCCCTTACAAAGGAAAGAGTAGCAGTAGAAATGTAAACTTCACACACATTCACACACTTAATCCATCGGATCAGGAAGCCCAAGAAACTGCATTACCTATTTCGGTCATGGTTGGTTGAGGCAGCTGGCCACAAAGCAAAGTTTCAGGCAATCATGTAAGCAGAACTGCCAGGAGTCCTCTCTGATTTTTATCTAGTGCTTGACCACACAGGAGGCAAGCGATATGGATCAGCATGCTCTAAATACAGTATATAATATACTCTGAAGACTTTTGTGACCCTCAAAATGTTCAGAGAGATAGACAAATCACAGAGCCTGTTGAATAATAATTCCTATTTTGGGATTTATACCAGACAACCTATTCTTTATTTTGGAAAGGCTTTCACAACACTTTGCAAGCTTTTATAGATTGACTCACACAAATGAGTTAAATTATTAGAGGCTTTTATGCAGTGGTGAAATGTAAAATTTGTTACTACTGGTTCTGTGGGCGTGGCTTGGTGTGTGGGGGGGTAATATGAGTAGGCGTGGCCAACTTTTTTTTTTTTACATTTAAAAGCATTTTTTCTACAACCTCTTCAGCTGAATGCTTTTAAAGCCTCTGACGATCCCAGCTGACTTGCTTGATCGGCAGAGGTTTTCTTTCTTTTTTTTTAAGCCTCTGATGATCTCAGCCGAGCCGTGCGATCATCAGAGGCTTTTTTTTTTTAACTTTTAAAAGCATTTTTTTTGGCAAAAGAGGTTGTAGAAAAAATGCTTTTAAAAATTAAAAAAAGCCTCTGATGATTGCACAGCTCAGCTGGGCAATGGAGGGGGGGGCAGGGATTTTTGCTACCGGTTCTCCGAACCACCCGCCTTCATCGCTACCGAATCGGGCGATCCGGTCCAAACCGGGAGCATTTCACCCCTGCTTTTATGCATAAAAAAGTATGTTAATATTTGTGAGTGAACATGAATGGGCTTTTCACACCTGCTCTGAATTTGCTCAGTTCTCTTTTGCTTTTTTCCCAAATCTTTTGAAATGTTCTGTGTGAGGGCGTGGAACTGATGGTTGTTCTTTTTTTAACCGTCCCCAACATAACAATGCTCAGATGAGAATCACAATTTAACATTTGCTAAGGGAGGGAAGCAGCTGTTAGTGCAAAACCCAGTTTGGGGAGTAACCACAAGGGGTAGATGTGATAGAACCATAACAAGGTAGGATGAACAAAAGCTCACATTTTGACATGTTCTGATCGTGTCCCTATATTTAAACCAAAGAGTTCAGCTTTTTAAGGATAGGACTGTATTCCCATTAAGTAGAGCAAGCTTGCAGTCCCCAGGGCTCAATGCTGCTGGCTTTGCTTAGAGAAACTGTGTTGAGGAAAGTGTTTTCACAATTAAATCTAGAGCACCAGCTGCATCTCCTTCTGAACCAATCAGATTTGATAAGGATTATCTATGCCTTAATTGCATCCTTGACAGTGGTGAAATGTAAAATTTGTTGCTACCGGTTCTGTGGGCATGGCTTAGTGGGCTTGGCTTGGTGGTGGGGGTCATGTGACTGGGTGGGCATGGCCAACTTTATTTTTTACTTTTTTTAAAGCATTTTTTTTACTACAGGTTTAGATGAATAGGTAATTTAAAAATGCTTTAAAAAAGTTAAAAAAAGAGGTTCCAACAATCACAGCTGTGCTGCGCGATCATTGGAAACTTTTAAAAACTTTTTTAAAGCATTTGCCAGAACTGGTAGTAAAAAAAAATGCTTTAAAAAAGAAAAAAAGGTTCTGACAATCGTGCAGCACAGCTGTGATTGTCAAAACATTTTTAAAAGCATTTTTACTACCTATTCACCAGAACCAGTAGTAAAAAAATGCTTTAAAAAAGTTTTTAAAAGGTTCCAATGATCGTGTGGCACAGCTGTGATTGTTGCAACCTTTTTTAAAGCATTTTTAACTACCTATTCATCTAAACCTGTAGTAAAAAAATGCTTTAAAAAAGAAAAAAAAAAGGTTCCGAGGATCACCTCGGAACCTTTTTTTTCTTTTTTAAAGCATTTTTTTACTACCGGTTCCGGTGAATAGGTAATAAAAATGCTTTTAAAAAGTTTTTTAAAAGGTCCGATGATCGCGCGGCACAGCTGTGCTGCCCAATCATCAGAACCTTTCTTTTTACCCTTTTAAAGTATTTTTTACTACCAGTTCACCCAAACTGGTAGTTTTTATCACTACCGGTTTGCCCGACCAGAGCGAACTGGTAGCATTTCATCCCCGATCCTTGACCATTGCAATGGGCTCTTGGGTACTCTTGAAAAGTGTCTTTAATCTGCAGTTTGTTCAAAACGTGGTGAAGCTACAAATCTTGGTAAGCTTAGTACAAGGCCTTGGTTAGACCACACTTAGAATATTGCATCCAGTTTTGGTCGCTACGATATAAAAAAGATGTTGAGACTCTAGAAAGAGTGCAGAGAAGAGCAACAAAGATGATTACTGGACTGAAAGACACGAAAAACAGTTGCCGGAATTGGGTATGTCTAATTTAATGAAGAGAAGGATGAGGGGTGACATAATAGCAGTCTTCCAATATCTAAAGGGCTGCCACAAAGAAGAGGGGTCAAGCTATTCTCCGAAGCATCTGAAGGTAGGACAAGAAGCAATGGATGGAAACTAATCAAGGAGAGAAGCAACCTAGAAATAAGGAGAAATTTCCTAACAGAACAATTGATCAGTGGAACGACTTGCCTCCAGAAGTTGTGAGTGCTCCAACACTGGAGGTTTTTAAGAAGAGATTGAAGAACCCATTTGTCTGAAATGGTATAGAGTTTCCTGCTTGAGCAGGAAACTAAACTAGACAAGGTCCCTTCCGACTCTGTTATTCTGATATTCAAACCAATACAAGCTCGGACATCCTGAAGGAGCTACTTTCTGCCCACTTTTTATGGTAACAATATTGGTCTTTGCAGCCTGAAATATTAAGAACCAGACTAAATGATCTCTTTTCCTGTTTGAAATGTGGTTGCTAAGATCGGCAGGAAAATCACCAGGATTCTGTTAAGTTCTCTTAGGCTTTGAGTTATTGATAATAGTAATTTGCATTTTCAATTTTCTATACTCTGGTGTTGTTTTAAAATTTTGTTAACTGTCTTGTGTGCTCACTGGAGTAGGAAAATAGGACATAAATCAAATATAGGCATTCCCCTAGCATAGTAAAGTTATACTTTATTATGGTCTTAGACCAGAACAAAACAGAAAATAAGGTTACAGACATTATTAGATGCTGTGAAAGTATGTTAACATTGACAAGGTAACAGAATGTCACGACAGATTCCTAGACAATATAATTAGCTACCTACTTCTCATGGAGGATATTCTATTTTTTATAATTATATATTTGCTATATGTGCTACACACACACACACACACACATGTATGTATTTCTCTTTAGCCAGGTTCTTCCTACGTAAACCAAGATTTTTATGCAGCCCTAGTTCAGTGAAATCACAATCCACTAGTTTCTAGGTTTTTTTTTTTCCTGGCAGCCAGCAAACACTCTGCTGCCCATTGGGAGACTAAGTCTTAGTCTCTACTTAGTCTCCCAATGGGCAACAGAGTGTTTGCTGGCTGCCAGAAAAAAAAAAAAGCCTAGAAACTAGAGGATTGTGATTTCACTGAACTAGGGCTGCATAAAAATCTTGGTTTACGTAGGAAGAACCTGGCTAAAGAGAAATACACATAAAGCCTATGAAAAGGAAAGAATATATATATATATATATATATATATATATATATATATATATATATATATATATATATATATATATAAATTTTCTTACTTCTTCGTAGGGTCTATGTGTGTTTTTCTTCTAGCCAGGTTTTCCCTACGTAGCCAAGGTTTTTTTGTAGCTCCAGCTCAGTAGAATCTCATCTACTCGGTTCTGGGCTTTTTTCCTTTCTAACACCTAGCAAGCTCTAACTGCTAGGTGGGAGACCTAAATAGATCCATTTCTAGCTCATTAGCTGTCATCAGTAGGCCACACCCATCTCCTCCCTGTAAAGGCATAGTATCAATTTTCTTACTTCTTCGTAGGGTCTATGTGTGTTTTTCTTCTAGCCCAGAACCGAGTAGATGAGATTCTACTGAGCTGGAGCTACAAAAAAACCTTGGCTACGTAGGGAAAACCTGGCTAGAAGAAAAACACACATAGACCCTACGAAGAAGTAAGAAAATTTATATATATATATATATATATATATATATATATATATATATATATATATATAAATTGTTTCATCATGTGAATGAAATCATTGGATTCAATACATGTCTCTGAGAAGAAGTGGAAAAGAAAAATTAATTTAAGATAAGACAAAACCAAGAACATTTTAAGAAAAGGAGAAAGAAGCATACGCAGCCTGAAATCAATATATATAAATGTACAGTATGTATATATGTAATCTCAAGGAGAAATATAATGTTTGAACATCAATATCTATTTTTCATAAAATGATATTTGCACAGACAAGAACAATCTTTTTTTTTTTTAATTTGATTTATATGCCGCCCTTCTCCGGAGACTCAGGGCGGCTTACAATGCGTTAAGCAATAGCCTTCATTCTTTTGTATATTTTTATACAAAGTCAGCTTATTGCCCCCACAAACTGGGTCCTCATTTCACCTACCTTAGAAAGGATGGAAGGCTGAGTCAACCTTGAGCTTTGGAGAGATTCGAACCAGCAGAAATTGCAGGCAGCTGTGTTAATGACAGGGTGCACTAAACCACTGTACTATCAAGGCTCTGTTAGGAAAGATGTGACTAATAAGTAGGGTCAATTTTTTTTAGAAATACTACAATGAAGGACAGATTCAAAACGTACTTGGGTTTTCCAGTTTTTCAAATAATGAACCAGAGTCTAACCTTAAAACCTGAATCAGCATCTTATGAATTGGGAAACTAAGCAGCCAGAGGATCCACAGTAGGATGTTAGATGATTTAAATCCAGCTGTAGAATAGGCTCCCTCAGAGTTGTCATTGATCCCTGCTCTTTCAGCATTAAGACATTTTGCAAATATGTATCTATTGGACTGAGCTTTTTAACCTTAATTCATGAATATTCATGGCATACTTTGTTGAGTAAAGAGAATGACAGAATAACAGAGTTGGAAGGGACCTTGGAGGTCTTCTAGTCTAACCCCCTGCTCAGGCAGGAAACCCCATATCATTTCAGACAGATTGTTGTTCATTCGGCTTCTTTAAAACTTCCAGTGTTGGAGCATTCACAACTTCTGGAGGCAAGTTGTTCCACTGATTAATTGTTTTACCTGTCAGGAAATTTCTCCTTAGGTATCTAGGTTGCTTCTCTCTTTGATTAGTTTTCATCCATTGCTTCTTGTCCTGCCTTCAGGTGCTTTGAAAAATAGCTTGACTCTCTTTTCTTTGTGGCAACCCCTGAGATATTGGAACACTATCTCAGTAGAAGGAACACTAGAAGGAAGGAAGGAAGGAAGGAAGGAAGGAAGGAAGGAAGGAAGGAAGGAAGGAAGGAAGGAAGGAAGGAAGGAAGGAAGGAAGGAAGGAAGGAGCTCTGTAACTGGCCATGAGCACATTTTCAACCATTTCAGAATATGCTGTCCAAGTTCCAAACAAGCTCACCAGGGCCAAGAGAGTTACTTCTGACCCTGCCCAGGTCAGGCAGAACTGAAGTATGATGAGTTGGAGATAGCTTTGTGGGCTATAAGAAAAGTATTGTGTGCTTAAGTTGCCTACTTCAACTCTGATGTTTCAAAAAAAGAAGTGGGTTTTTTTGCACAACGTATTCCCTGTTCAACAGTTAAACTTTTAGTGTTATTCACTTGAACTCTTAGGTTCTGATTGTAATAGAAATATAGGCAGCTATATCTGGTGAATTTAGATTTTATTTTAATCTAGAATTTTTCCTATTTCTTGTTTCTAGGCAGATTTATTATTATTATTATTATTGATAATAAAAAATTTGTCTTTAGGGGAAAAAAATTGCTCTGGCAGCAGGCCCAATTTATAAAACTAAAATGCCTCCCCCCAAAATGGTACTAAAACCCAAGGAAAGTTCTTAGCAGCATTTTCAAGGCAGAAAAATACAATTTACAAAATATTCAGCCTACATGCATCACCAGAATGGAACTTCCAGACTTTACCTAAGGGATTAGGATACTGATTCAATAACTTTGGTAACTATTCTATAGGAACAGCCTAAATGACAGGCAGATGAAAAACCTGAAATGAAATGCATTTTTCTCTCTCTTAATCAGATAAGACGCCTTTGATCCTTTGAAGCATGTGTCGAAACAACTGTTAATAGATCTCAGAAGATTACACAGTTACATTCCAAGATTATCAGCGTCTCTAAGCTGTGCCTAAGGATATATTAAACTGTGATGAAGAAAATGAATATTTTCTCTGCCCACTTAAATTTGTATTCTTTGACTCGTTAGGCCTGGAGTCATGCCATATGGCTCAGATTATGCTCAAATGTTAAATTTATTTGCATATTTAACCCAAACTGGCTTATTCATGTCTTCATAGAGGGAAGCCCTCATTTGAATAATCTGTTTTGAATTCCCATTTCCTCCGGTGTCTCTACTTCATTTATGTTCTTATTATGTGAGATGATCACAACTGACATAGAGAATCTGTTACCTCTGTTTTATAAATCTTTTTAATTTTTGCTTTGAAAGTCTCATACACAAAACAGGGACCCTTTACCTGAATGTTACACTCTTCTGTTTACCTAACAGTGTTGACACTGTAATTTTAGGGAAGCTGAATCTATGAAACATATATTTTTATACTGAATTGTTATAAAGGAGAGAGAGAGTATATTTACTCTAACCCTTTGGCTACTCCCAACTCCTCTTGCCTGCCTATTTGGAGCATTGCTGTTATTTCTGTGATGGTTAAAACAGTGGCCAGCAGAGCTGGCAGCAGATTCAGACAGTGAGGAGATTCGGGAGGAACGTGGGCCAGTCCTGGAGTCTGGGGAAAGCTTGGATGAGGGCTCTGAGTCGGAGGCAGAGAGGGGGCCAAGGCCATTTGGTAGTTCTTTGTTGCCTCCAGAGTCTCCGGAGTCTGACATCAGCGAGGCAGAAGAACAGCGTGAGCCTGTTCCCAGTATGCACATACGCAGAGCTGCCAGGAGACAGGAACAATTAAGGAAACAGGGTCGACTTGGGAGTAAGGCTTGGAGATGATTGGTCCCTCCCATAAGACATAAAAGAGGAGCAAACAGGACATGAGCTTTTGCAGGAAGCAATTTGTTCATCTGGCTGATTCAAGAGTTGAAAATTCTGTTTGTGACTCTGTGCCAAGTTTGGCCTTGCCCTGCACCTGGAAATTAGTTCTTTGGCAGCATTCCACATGAGATAGGTGGGTGTTGATAACCTTCCTCTGAAAGACTATTTATCAAGCCTTGCGGACTGTAAATGAAAGTAATTTACAGCCGTATGAATTAAAGAGGTTTGCCAAACTAAGTTTGTGCTGTTTACTTTCTAAGGAAGCCTAGGTCAGAACAAAAACATTTATAAATACTTATATTCTGTTACACAATAATATTATGTTGACAATAATCTGCTCTCTACATTAGTTGTTTGCTTGCAAATATTTCATTACCCAGCTAGGTAACAAAGCCAGTTTGGTCTAGCGAATCAGGTATCGGGCTAGAAAGCGGAAGACCGTGAGTTCTAGTCTCTCTTTAGTCATGAAAGCCAGCTGGGTGACCTTGGGTCAGTCGTTCTTCAGCCCAGCCGACATCATAGGTGGCAAAACCATGTCCTCAGGGCCTTACAAAAGAGTGTCAAAATGGAGGACAATCTTATCTCCAGAGAGATGATTTTCCACAGAGGGAGAGCCACCATGGAGAAGACCCTTCAGCCCTGAGAGGATAGTGGGGAATGGAAGAGCTGAAGAAGCTATCTTCTTCAGAAGAATGGAAGAGCTATCCTGTCGGATCTGAAGAAGCTTCTTGGATGAGAAGCAAAACACCTTCAAAAGTCCACTTGCCTCCTGAAAAAGCACCTTTGGGACAACCATGATGTGCATGACTGAGAATCTCTACAAACCCTTCTTCTTGGTCCCACTAGATGGTGCTCCTTAAGAGAGAGGACTCCTAACATTCCCTGCTATGGTGGGCCAGGTAGATATGTCTGGGAAAAGATGGTCTTTCAAATAACCTCCTCCCAGGGTATGTAGGGTCTTTGAAGATGATAATCAACACCTTTAATTAGACCTGGGAGCAAATCAGAAGCCAATGTAGCTCCTGAAAGAGAGGTGAAACACAGGGAAACCTAGGCTTGGGCAAAACCATGAAGGCCACTGCCTTTGACCCAGCTGAAGCTTCCATATACTTTTCAAGGGCAGCCCCTTTAGAGTGCATTGCAATATAAAGACGAGGTTATTAAGGCATAGGTAACTCTGAGCAGGGACAGTTCGTCCATGAAAAGGAGTAACTGATGCAAAACTCATAGATGAGCAAAGACCTTCTTGTCCATGACTGCTACCCAGGGATGGGATTCAAATTTTTTTACTACTGGTTCTGTGGGTGTGGCTTCGTGGGCATAGCATGGCTTGGTGGACATGGCTTGGTAGGCATGGCAGGGGAAGGATACTATAAAATCTCAATTCCCACCCCATTCCAGGGGAAGGTTACTGCAAAATCCCCATTTCTTCTTGATCAGCTGAGACTTGGGAGCCAGAGAATAGATGCGGGCGGGGCCAGTCAGAGGTGGTATGTATCGGTTCTCCGAACTACTCAAAATTTCCACTACTGGTTCTCCAGAACTGGTCAGAACGTGCTGAATACCACCTCTGCTGCTACCTTTTCCTCGAACAGGAGTCATGAGCCCAGGAGAACTCCCAGATTACACACCAAGTCCAAGGGTGAAATGTAAAATCTGTTACTACTGGTTCTGTGGGCGTGGCTTGATGGGGGCGGGTAATGTGACTGTGTGGGCATAGCCAACTTTTTTTTTTTTTAACTTTTCAAAGCATTTTTTCTAATGCTTTGAAAAGCCTCTGCCGATCAGGAACTCAGCTGGGATCGTCAGAGAGGCTCTTTAAAAAATGCCTCTCTGCCAATCAGGGAACTCAGCTGGGATCATCAGAGACTTTTCAAAGCATTTTTTTTACCGTCTCTTCGGCCAAGAGGTTTCAGAAAAAAATGCTTTGAAAAACCTCTGATGATCCCAGCTGAGCCGCTTGATCATCAGAGGCTTTTTTTTTTTACTTTTAAAAGCATTTTTTCATCGGAAGAGGTTGTAGAAAAAATGCTTTTAAAAGTAAAAAAAAAAAGCCTCTGATGATTGTGTGGCTCAGCTGGGCATGGTGGGGAGGGGCAGGGATTTTTGCTACTGGTTCTCCGAACCACCCACTGCCATTGCTACCGGATCGGGCGATCCGATCTGAACCAGGAGCATTTCACCCCTGAGCCAGTCTGTCTGGGGCAGTGCCACCCCATCCAAGACCAGAGATGGCAATCCTTCAAAGAACCGCCAAAGGACTAATGAACCTTACTCACAAGAGGGGGAAAAATCAAGCAAGGTTATATTCTCTATTTTCCAAGAATTTTTGCTAAAGGGCCACATTTTGATCTCATGATTAAGACACAGTACATAATTAGAAAGTTGTATGCCAGTTTCTTGTGCGTAAAATAAAACTCAGGGTCAATGCATCTTCCATCACAAACATACAGAAAGACATCCCCCCGCCCCCCACCAGCACCAATGCAAATTTGCTAGAAAATCATTTTCCACTCTGGCTTGTATTTCCTGGCCCTTGTAGCTTTCTCACAACTGACTTCTCGCCCTACCCTTAAGTAGCATTTTGTTAGACTGGATTTATTACTCTTTGATTCCAACAAAGAGATCTGTTTCCTCCCTACTACAGAATAAAATTCTCACATCAGGATGACAGCCACAGCTGTATGGAAATTTCAAACATCTGATACTTTGATTCTGAAATTTCCATTGTAGAGTTTGTTAATGAGTTTCACTGCTTTGAATGCATGATATAAATTCCATTGCTAAGTTGATAGGGGACAGACTCCAGATGGTCTGTGAAATGTCTTTTGAGATCCCCATTTTTAGTACAGTTACTTAAATTCTGTTTAAGGCAGTTCAAATGAGTTTCCTTTGAAATGGCTTTAGCTTCTCTTGGTATTTATATGAATGCAGCATGAACACTGCTTCTCATCACAGTTTGATGGGCTGCCTGCATAAATGCAGATGAAAATGCAAAGCGATTTTCTATGCCATCTCTGCAGTGAAATGAATCCTCTTTTTCAATGGAAAAAGAATTCTGAACTGTAAACCTCTGATATTGAGGCAATTATTCGGATCTAAAATGGGTAGCACTTTAATTCTTCCAGGATTTACTTCTGGAGATGAAACAGAAAGATGCCGCCATTCTACAATCCTCTCACTCTCTTCTGAAAGTAGATAGATAGATAGATAGATAGATAGATAGATAGATAGATAGATAGATAGATGATAGATAGATAGATAGATAGATAGATAGATAGATAGATATGATAGATTAGATAGCTAGATGAGATGAGAGAAATGATAGAGATAGATGATAGAGTTGATAGATGATAGATAGCTAGATAAGAGAGAGAAATGATAGATACATAGAGAGAGTTGATAGATGATAGATAGCTAGATGAGAGAGAAATGATAGATAGATACATAGAGTTGATAGATGATAGATAGTTAGATGAGAGAGAGAGAAATGATAGATAGATACTAGATAGATACATAGATAGATGAGAGAGAGAGAGAAATGATAGATAGATAGATAGATAGATAGATAGATAGATAGATAGATAGATAGATGATAGATAGATAGATAGGAGAGAGAGAGAGATGAAGCAGCCTTCTTGAGAAGAGATGGCAAAGCAGCTCATCAATATTGGTTGACTATAGAAGGAAATGGAAAATTACAGGAAGTAATAAGTAGGGGGATTATACTTCAGCATCCACCCAGCCAATCCCCTCTACAGGTAGTCCTCAATTTACAACACTTCATTTAGTGACTGTTCAAAGTTACAACACTGAAAAAACTGACTTATGACCATTTTTCACACTTATGACCATCGCAGTATCCCCATGATCACGTGATCAAAATTCAGAGGCTTGGCAACTGACTCATATTGATGATGGTTGCAGTGTCCCGGGGTCAAATGATCCCCTTTTGTGACCTTCTGACAAGCAAAGTCAATGGGGGAAGCCACAATCACTTAACAACAGTATCACTAACTTAACAACTGCAGTGATTCATTCAACAATTGTGGGAAGAAAGGTTGTAAAATGGGGCAAAATTCATTTAACAAACGTCTCACTTAAAAACAGAAATTTTGGGCTCAATTGTGGTCTGTATTTGTAATTTTTTAGAAATAATAAATTATTAGTTTAGTATTGATTGAGTCAGGGACGCGGTGGCTCGGGTTAAGATGCTGAGCTTGTCGATCGGAAGATCGGCAGTTCAGTGGGTCGAATCCCTAGTGCCATGTAACGGGGTGAGCTCCCGTTATTTGTCCCAGCTTCTGCCAACCTAGCAGTTCGAAACCATGTAAAAAATGCAAGTAGAAAAATAGGGACCACCTTTGGTGGGAAGGTAACAGCGTCCCGTGCGCCTTTGGCATTTAGTCATGCCGGCTACATGACCTCGGAAATGTCTTCGGACAGAGCTGGCTCTTTGGCTTTGAAACGGAGTTGAGCACCGCCCCTAGAGTCAGGAATGACTAGCACATATGTGTGAGGGGAACCTTTACCTTTACCTTATTGATTGAGTCCTTCTTTCATATATTCAAAGCTTCCAGAGTTCCAGAGGCCAGGAAGATATTGGATAACAAATATGTATAGAGCAAAAATTTCAGTTGCATATATTGTTATGAAGCTATTTTAGATACAGTAACTTAGATATCTCTTGTAAAATTTTTGAAGTATTTTATTACTTGATTGCTGATTAAATAAACTGATCTCTTTTTCAGTCCATATCCATCCCACCCACCCCCAAATGTAGCAATAGAAATGGCATTTAGACTTATATACTACTCCATAGTGCTTTACAGCCCTTTCTAAGCAGAGTCAGCCTATTGCCCCTAACAATCTGGATCCTCATTTTACCACCCTCAGAAGGATGGAAGGCTGAGTCAATCTTGAGTCCATCAGGATCAAAATTGATTTCATTTCTTGTATTAATTTTACTGTTTGGTTTTGAATCTGCTGCATTCAAAAGTACAAATTTGGTAGCAAGTTTTGACGATTTTTGGTGCCACCCTGTAAGATTTGATAGACTGCTTCAGTTCTGGCATCTCATTTGTACATTTCTTTTCTACATAAAGTGTCACTACAGTGGTACCTTGGTACTGAACTGCTTTGAAACTCATTGAATTGGATACTCGATTGATTTTGATGTGAAAATTTAGTCCTGATACTCATTGTTTGTTTGGTACTCAATGCAAAAGCTAGAACATTTTTTCCTTATGGGAAAAATGTGTTCGGTATTCATCATTTTTGATACTCACTGAACCTCCTGGAACCAATTAACGATGAGTACTGAGGTAGCATTGTATTGATATATGAGTTTGTCCATTTTTAAGTGTCAGGGGATTTCTAATTTAATGAAGACTGGGATGAACTAATGAAACAGGCAGGCAAAATGAGGAAAATGTTCGTCCTTGGGAATGAAGTGATGGGTCCATCATGTCTATCTTTTCCTTCAGACATCTGGAAACATTGATCTTATCTCCTGCTGGTTCTGCACTGAGTATCCAACCGAGCACTACTCTTTGCTATTCCTTTTGGCAAGTTTTCCTATGCTACCTTTCATTTTTTACATGCAACAGAAAAATTATTAGCTGTGGTAACTGGGAATGAGCCAGAGAGTCAACATTTAGATCAGAGGTGTCCAAGCCATGGCTGGCTGGAGAATTCTGGGAGTTGAAGTCCTCAAGCCTTAAAGTTGCCAAGATTGGACACCCTTCATTTAGATAGAACTCTTATTATCAGCTGGAAATTCCCTCTCTGACTTGGTTGCAGCAATATAGACTGAGCAGGCCTGTTGCCTCAAATCTTTCAGCCTGGATTTTCTTACCATTCGTTTAGTTCACCTTAAAGTTATAGTCGTCCAATGTAAAGGGGGGCTTATACAAATGTTCTTTACCAAATAAGCAAATAAAATGTTTGCGTTTTCTTCAAAAAAGATGAAGAGTTAATAAAAATTTAAAAATATGCTTAGAATATTAACACAATACTCTTGTCAGTTTGAAATAGCCCAACCACCCGTGTTTTATAAACACATTTTTATGTTGTTCTGTAATAGGAGGTGCCAACGGCTTAAGATGATCCCTAAGGCAGCAACAAATGGTAACACTCAACATTTGTCCAGCTTGTTTGCTGCACTATACAGGACAGATGCTGGCTAAAGGGCTTCATCTAAGAGAAATCTAAAATGTATCAGCATATGTTTTCAAAACAGAGCCTGGTGTAGAATTTACAATATTCACCTTGTGGTCCAACCTATGAAATATAGGTAATCCTCAATTTACAACCAGTGGTGGGTTGCTCCCGGTTCTGTCCGGTTCTATAGAACTGGTAGTAAAACCGGCGGGAGGCTCCACCCACCTGGCACGACATCATCATTGGTGATCTGCGCATGCACAAAAGCTTCTGCAGATGCGCAGAAGAGCGTGTGCGATCCCGCTACGAACTGGTAGTAAAGCTAAGTGGAGCCCACCCCTGCTTACAACCATTTAATGAGCGTTCAGACAATGGCACTGAAAAATATGAAAATTATGACCAGTTGTCACACTTATGACTGTTGCTGCATCCTTACCGTCACATGACTTTGGGTGTTTGGCAACCGGAATGTATTTACGATGGTTGCAATATCCCAGGATCCTGGAATTGTCACTTGCAACCTTTTTATGGAGCTTTTGACAAGCAAAGTCAATGAAGGGAAGCCGGATTCACTTAACAACTGCCTGATTCACTTAACAACTTCAGTGGTTTGCTTAACAGCAAAAAGGCCGTAAAACAGGGCACAGCACACTTAACAACTGTCTTGCTTAACAATTGAAATTTTACGGTCAATTTGGTTGTAAGTTGAGGTAACTGTAACTGTATTCATGTATTTCATTTTAGAAAATGAGGGCCTGTGGGGTTTTTTTTTCACACTGAAGTAAATGATATGGATCACCTCATCAAGTCTCACAGGCTGTTCCAGAAAACCCTTCACTTATTTTTAGAATAGAATATAATTCTTTTGGGCCAAGTGTGATTGGACACACAAGGAATTTGTCTTGGTGCATACGCTCTCAGTGTACATAAAAGAAAAGATACATTCGTCAAGAATCATAAGGTACAACACTTAATGATAGTCATAGGGAACAAATAAGCAATCAAATCATATTAGGAAACAGTCAATATAAATTGTAAGGATACCACAACAAGGTTACAGTCATAAGTGGGAAGAGATGGGTGATAGAAAGAATGATGGCGTTCGGGGAAAAACTGTTCTTGTGTCTAGCTGTTCTGGTGTGCAGTGCTCCATAGCGTCGTTTTGAGGGTAGGAGTTAAAACAGTTTCTTTCCAGGATGCGAGGTGTCTGTAAATATTTTCGCAGCCCTCTTTTTGACTCGTGCAGTATACATTCACTTATTTCTCCAGTTCTAATGTCAGGTTTGTAAACACTGGCTTTAATTCTAGTTCAAGCCTTGCAAAGCTTTTCCTTCCCATTAGCCACCAAGTTCTCTGAAGTGTTGAAGGCAAGGGATGGGCAGAGTCCAGTACTCAATTAAACATGTATTCTAAATAATTCCTAACTAGGAGAAATTTTATAAAAGGAGAACAGAAACATACACTCTCAGCTTTAGCTTTGTCTCCCTGTGATGTGATATATATACACGATATATTATACAGTCATACAGTCATAGTATGGTTAAACCTAGCATGACATACAATTCTAAACTGTAAGGTTATAATAGATTTTTTAAAAATAAATTTTATTAATTTTCTATTAATTACATTTCTTGGTGCTTAATAAACATAGTGTTGTCTAGGTATTTAATTACCTAGAAAGTAAGATTCCATTCTTACTTTCCATCTCTTTTTTCCAACCACGGGTAAAATAAGTTCCATGTTTGATAATATTCTGTGTCTTCTTTCTGTTTGATTTTCAATGTAAGTCTATCCATTTCTGCACAGTCTAGTATCTTCTTAATTATCTCTTCATCTTGCAGTGTTTCTTCATCTTTCCAATATTGTGAGAAGATAATCCTCGCTGCTATTAAGATATGTAATGTAATACTAAATACATACTTTTCTTCAAATTCTTCCAATTTTTCTGATATCATTCCTAATAAAAACAGTTCAGGTTTAAAATCTACATGTTTCTCTGTTATCTTTTCTAGCCATCTATGTATTTTTGCGCCCCCCCAATTTTTTGTTTTAGCACAAGTACACCACATATCATAAAATGTGCCTGTCTTTTGATTACATTTTCAACATTTGCTAGACATATTTTTAAACATTTTAGCTAACCTAGCAAGTGATAAATGCCATCTATAAAACATTATAGTTTATAATAGGTTATAATAGTTAAGGAGTGCCTTAATACCACTTTATACCCATGGTCTGTTTGGCTTTCTGGGTAGTTCTCATTTAGCAATTGCCTCATTTAGTGACTATTTACAGTTACGACAGTGATGAAAAAATAATTTTATGAACAGTCCTTGTATTTACAACCTTCCCAGGTCTGTAAAGCACACACACACACAAAGCTGAAGTAAGATCATAAGCAGGTTCACTTAATGACCACTTTGCTTAATAACCAAATTGCTGGTCCCAAATGCTCTCGCTAAAGAAGGATTCAGGGGTCCTTGGTGCTCTCTGAACTTGCTTATTTTCTTGCAGACATTATCTTAACTAACTATAAGAATTAACTGAGAGAGCACCAAGGACCCCTCATTTCAACCATGAGCTACAAATATTCTCTTTTAAAGGACTACCTGTTCTTATTTTAATAGCGCTACATGTCCTTTTTAATAGCGCTGTGTGTTATTTGAATCTGAACTACGATTATCTTAATATTAACTTCCCATATGGCAGGGCTGTCAAACTTGCAGCCTGTGGGCCGGATGTATCACGCTTGGCCATGCTCACTCTTGGTTTAGTGAAGGGGGGGGAAAGTCCCAATACAGTCACGTGACACTACCGTGATGACGAGAGTTTGACACTCCTACCTTATGGACTTTGAATCTAAAATAACAGGGAAAAAGGTAGTAAATGAAGAAAGTCCAAAAACCATGGCTGATTGTGGCTTATGTTATTTGGGATGACAGGTATGGTTTTTTTTAAAAAAAATACTTCTTGTCCTGGGACATCTCCATATTTGAAACATAGACGTATCATTTCAGATTGCAAATATGTTTCTATCACTTTTTGATAAGATCTGAGCTGCAAGTGTTTTGTAATACGAAACCCACTAACAGATAGTATTTTCATTTTACAAGCCATTTATGTCCTAGATCTTTTATGACTGTTTTGATTTCAGAACAATTGTCTTTATAAGAAACAGGCAAAATTTCAAGTTGGTTATTCTTTTACGATGGAAAGACTGTGTCATCCTGCATTTACTATCTTGGGTGGAAGATATGTGCTCTCTTTCTGCTTACTCAATTTGGCTCTGTATCGGTGTAATGGAAAAAGTGACCAGCTTCATTCTGCATGGCCATTGATTATTGCTGTATTTAAAATATAGCTAATGTTTCTTATTATTTAAGAATAGTTATATTTTTTTGTATTAATTTTTTTTGTATTCCTTTCTCTTATTTTTTTTCTATGTGTGAAATGTTGAAATCCATCTGAATTAAATAAAAACTGTCGTACTTCTAAATATTTATTTCACTCTTACAATTTTTTTTTAAAAGTCTCTCTCTTTTTTTTAAAGTTTTTTTGGCCTCTCAATGTGTGAGCTGCATTGGCTTCCAGTGGTCTTCTGGGTGCGCTTCAAGGTGTTGGTCACCACCTTTAAAGCGCTCCATGGCATGGGACCTGGGTATTTGCAGGACCGCCTTCTGCCGCCGATAGCCTCCCACCGACCAGTACGCTTCCACAGAGAGGGACTCCTCAGGGTGCCGTCAGCCAGGCAATGTCGGCTGGCGACCCCCAGGGGGAGGGCCTTCTCTGTGGCAGCTCCTGCCCTCTAGAACGATTTGCCCCCGGAGATACAAAGGATATCGGATCTCTGGGTTTTTCGCTGTGCCCTAAAATCTTTTCTTTTCCATCAAGCAGGGCTGGGGTGAAAACGCCCCCCCTTCTTTTTTTAGTCTTTTTTAGCTTTTTAAATTGTCAAATGGGTTTTAGTTTTTAATGTTTTAAATTTTGGGGCCACAGTTATTTAATTCTTTTAATAATTTTAAATTTTGTATTGATATGTGTTTTAGTTCTGGCTGTGCACCGCCCTGAGTCCACTAGGAGAAGGGCGGGATATAAATTGAATGAATAAATAAATAAATAAATAAATAAATAAATAAATAAATAAATAAATTTATTAATTTGTTAAATGTGTCCATCTCCCCTGTAAGTGATTTCTCATTATGCCTGTTATTAATTTTTACTAGGCGCAATTAGCATGACATAGGATAATGGAATTGGTTAATGTTCTAAACATGCTTTTATCATTTTACTCTTTAATTCACTGATGTAAGAATGGGCAGAAGTCTTAATTAACAGCTTTGTTTCCTATCTTATTTGTCAAGATGTATAAATGAATCTTCAGGGTAAGAGGAAACATGTAGTTCCTGAAAAACATCATATATCAACTGCACCCTCCCAATACTGTGGGGTAGATTCCATCTTACAATTATTAACTAGACTGCATTGGTTATAAAGCCTGCTTCCTTTTACAGTATGTGTATTAAAGCAGTCTGAACAAATCTAAATAAACACTGCTAAACAAATTCTAAGATGGAAAGTCAAATTACCTTACTCAACTCATGGGAATGTATTGCTTTTTTTTTTTTTTTTTTTGCATTTAAGGACCTTAAGAAATTCACAGTGTAGTTACTTTCTGGATGTTTTCTTGAGCACACCCTGGCTACTTAGCAGAAGCAAATCACAAGGAAAGTGCAGCTTTCTCGCAGATTTAAGGAACTTCACTTATCACACTTCTACCCCCTTAACCACTGAAAACCTTGACATTAAATATTTACATAGAACTAACGCTTGTGTTTATCTGTTTCTACCCCATTGAGCTTTTACAATCTTGCAGTGCTGTCTAAGATCAGGATTCCCTGTTTAGTCTAAGGGCCTTTCAGCATGAATGGGGTCCCTCCCCCAAACAGTAAATGAGCATTCATTTCTTATTTCACACAGATGCTGCACACCGGGGTTTGCCAGAAGTTTGTGCTTCTATTATGAGGTTATGTCAGGATCAGAAGCGGGAGATCAATTGGAATCTTTTGGAACCTCTGACAAAAATCCACTGTCTTCTTGTTGGGCTCATTAATTCTTGAGTCCAACTACAAATAGTCCTTGACTTACAACAGTTCATTTAGCAACTGTTTGAAGTTACAACAGCACTGAAAAAAGTTACTTACGACTTTTTTACACTTACTATCATTGCAGTATCCCCTGATCACGTGATTCAGATGCTTGGAAATTCATTTATATCAGGGATGAAATCCAGCAGATTCTGACAGGTTCTGGAGAACCGGTAGCGGAAATTTTAAGCAGTCCGGAGAACGGGTAGCGGAAATTTTGAATAGTTCGAAGAACCAGCAAATACCACCTCTGGCTGGCCCCAGAGTTGGGTGGGAATGGAGATTTTGCAATATCTTTCCCCCAGGAATGGGGAAGGAATGAGGATTTTGCAGTATCCTTCCCCTGGAGTGGGGTGGGAATGGGGATTTTGCAATATCCTTCCCCTGGAGTGGGGTGGAAATGGAAATTTTGCAGTATCCTTCTCCTACCACGCCCACCAAGCCACACCCACAGAACCGGTAGTAAAAAAAAATTGATTTCACCACTGGTTCATATTTATGACAGTTGCAGTGTCCTGGAATCATGTGATTCCCTTTTGAGATCTTCTGACAGGCAAAGTCAATGGGGAAGCAGGATTAACTTCACAACCATGTTACTAACTTAACAACTGCAGTGATACTTAACAAGTATGGCAAGAAAAGTCATAAAATGGAGCTAAACCCATTAACAAATGTCTCACTTAACAACATAAATTTTGAGCACAATAGTAGCCATAAGTCAGGGACTGTCTGTATTCAGTTCAGTACGCTTCTTTGCTTTATTCCTGTCTACTAAGAGCCACAATGGCGCAGTGGTTAGAATGCAGTACTGCAGGCTACTCCTGCTGACTGCTGGCTGCCTACAATTTGGGAGATCAAATTTCACCAGGCTCAAGGCTGACTCGGCCTTCCATCCTTCCAAGGTTAGTAAAAAGAGGACCCAGATTGTTGGGGGCAATATGCTGACTCTGTAAACTGTTTAGAGAAGGCTGTAAAGCACTGTGAGGCGGTATATAAGCCTATTATATACTATATATATACTATACTACTACTCCAATTCTCCTTTAGCCAATTCTGATGCCAACTTGTTAACCAACCTTCAATATTAATTTTGTCATCTGATCGTTATAGTTCTGCTTTTTAAGAAAAGATTTCATAACACGGCTAATGGGCCAGTAACACCATCCAGAGTTTGGGTGGCTTTGGTCATTTTGAGGTCATTTCTAAGATATCCACTCTGACAAGGAACTTAATTTCTTCCTTTCTTTATTAATGCCATTGGACTTTGAGAAATTTGCAATTGTTCATTCACTTGATATCCAACATTTTTTTTTTTTTAATTTGATTTATATGCCGCCCTTCTCCGAAGACTCAGGGCGGCTTACAATGTGCTCAGCAATAGCCTTCATCCTTTTGTATATTTATACAAAGTCAGCTTATTGCCCCCACAACTGGGTCCTCATTTCACCTACCTTAGAAAGGATGGAAGGCTGAGTCAACCTTGAGCCTTGGCGAGATTCGAACCCTGCAGTAATTGCAGGCAGCTGGTCTTATTGACAAAGACTCATTGACAAAGAAGAAAATAGTTAGATCACCTGAAAAAAACAACAACCCCAAGAAGCTGCCCCAGCTCTTGGCCTGCCAATATTCAAATCAATAAACTTGCTGAAACTAAAAAAGTTTGGGCCTGGTCAGTGTTTAGATGGGACACTGGGAACTACAGATATACTGGCTTGAATCCTCTAATGGAGGAAAGGTGGGAAAGACATACAGGTAATCCTCAATTTATGAACACAATTGAGCCCAAAATTTATGTTGCTGATACATTTGTTAAATGAGTTTTGTCCTCTTTTACGAACCATTTTTGTTAAGTGAATCACTGCAGTTGTTAAGTTAGCAACACAAATGCAAATATTTCCATCAATGTCTCTCCCTCCGCCCCCCATCTACCCACCCCCCCCACACACATAAGGAAAGAAGTTCCATATTATTTCTATCATCCTGTTCTAGTTTCCCTGGCCACTATACAAGAATTCTTATGTTATGGCTTACAATTATTGGTGGGCTTAGAAGGAGGAAGAGAGAAAGAGAGAAAAAAAAAGATTAAATCTCTTCATGAAATGGGTGCTCTCATGCTAGAGCCAGACTTGAACTTCCAGCTTCTGTAGATGCCTCCTGGGTAGGATTTACCCAGCACTATGCACCTTTTAATAGGCTTCTTTTCAAATAGAGCTTTTGATAATGATGCTAATGAAGAATTAATGTGTAACAGGGAGACTTCCCTCCCTCCCTCTCCATACAAACGAGTTAAAACCAAAGCTTTGAGGGGAGATTACTTGCCTCCCAGACAGGGAAAAATAATTGGTCACCTTGGTTAAGACAATTGCTTTTCTTCTCATGCCTCAAACTTGCCATATTCTAGTCTCCATCAAGTTTTTTTTTAATATAGACCCCCAAAAAACATTTAGTCATGCATACGATTCCTGCTACAAAGTTTAATATGGTGCAAAATAGTTATTTTGGGGGAATTTAGTCAACGCTCATTCCCTCACATTGCAAAGAGGGAAGGATACTTTGTTTTTCTGAAGGATGGCTGGATGATGCTAGCAAAGTCTCATAGTTTCCCTCTACTGCTCAGAAACTAAGCCATCTTGCCGCCCCTCCCTCTCCATTCAGAGCAGACCACCCACCCAGATAGGAATACACAAACCACATGGGTTAGGAATGTCTGCTCAGCGCCCAAATCAATATCAGCATCACAACCTTATTACTTGAAGAGCCTGGCTTTTAGCACAACTCATTTCTTTTCTTTTTTTTATATATTTTAATTTTCAGCCCCCCACCCCCACCCCATAGCGCATACACAATTCCCCCTCCAAAAGAAGGGAGGAGAGAGAGCGAAAACGTCCAGCGAGAAATCCTTTTTAAAAGGAATAATGTCAAAGGAAATGTACCCTTGCTCTCTCACATCTGGATAGGAACCTGCAGTTGACATCTTAACCACGTGGATCTGGAGTTACGTTCTTCCCATCCTATAATAGAAAATTGTCATTTGTACCACAGAAAGGGAAAGTGTGGTATATTTAAGAGCCATACTATCGTTGCCAAATTAAGAACACCGACAGAAGCCCAATCAGAATTGTTCCATTCTTGCAATTATTTGAGAAACGAATGCAATACCTTTCTAGTTTGTAAACATACTGTTGCTTATGTCTTATAACTTGCAATTTCAATTCTATACATCTCTACTCAGAACTAAATTTAACGGGGTTCCTATCACAAGATGCTCAGATATTGCTCCCATTTTACCATTCTATTCAAATCCACATCATTCTTCACCATTGGGCATCTCAGCTAGGGTCCTGGGAATTGGCTTACAATCCGGAAGGCACATGTTGTCTCGATGTCCTACAGATAACACATTACAGGTAGTCCTCGACTTACAACAGTTCATTTAGTGACAGTTCGAAGTTACAATAGCACTGACAAAAAGTGACACAATCATTTTTCATACTTTTGAGCATTGCAGCATCCCTCATGAGCCTGAGATCAAAATTCAGACACTTTATTTTTTATTTTATTTATATTTGAATTTATATACCGCCCTTCTCCCCCTAGGGACTCAGGACGGTGAACAGCCGAAATTAAAATACATACAATATAAAAGTTAAGATAGCTAAAATAAATTAAATCAATCGGCCCCCAATTTAAAACCCCAAAGCTATACAATTAAAAACTAGCCCATAAAAACCTAATTAGGCTAGGCCGGCTTGCTGAAATAGAAAAGTCTTCAGGGCCTTACAGAAAGTGCGGATATCCGGGATTAGTCGTATTCCGGGAGGAAGCTCATTCCAGATGGCGGGTGCCCCCACAGAGAAGGCTGAAACAACCTTCTGACAAGCAAAGTTAATGAGGAAATCAGATTCAGTTAACAACCATGTTATTAATTTAACAACTGCGGTGATTGACTTAACAATTGAGCAAGACTAGTGATAACAGTTTGAGAATGTTCTTCAGAAGAACTTGAGGCTGATGGAGCTGGAATGAAGGAAACAACATGGCCATTTTATTTTATTCTGGCTGGAATCCAAGTATGTTTTTCTCCATCCAGACTCCATCATGTTTTCCACTACATCTCCGACCAAGCCCAGGGTGAAGATATATAACTGAGTATCAATGCAGAAAACTTCCTCCCTGATCTAACGGATAGCTCTTTTAATGGCATTGTGCTGACATTGAACAGGACAGGGGGAAAAACTGAACTCTGTGGCTGAGCACGAAAAATTATTTCAGCTTTTGACCAGTTTAACAAGGAGTGAACTGAACTGGCTAAACAGAATTCTTGAAAAACAAGAAAAAGCACAACATAATCAACTTCAGTGTGAAATTTCAGGCAAAGGATGTTCAAATATGACACATTTCTCTGTAGCATTCATTTTCTTACCATGCTGTTAAATCATTTGAATTAATTATCTAACTCAGACTAATGCTGAAAGAGGCATTCTTTAAAACACTTGGCAAAGGACAAGTTAGTGTTTGGATTTACAATGTATGAATTGTACTTCTGAAGGATGTTTGCAAAGGGCTGTAATGTATACTATGTAAATAAGCAGTAATTACACCTCAAAGGACTCACCCCTTTATGACTTGTATATACGATCCTTATGTCTTGATATTTACCAAAGTTCTGCACTACTGCAATTCCACTCCCAATAACTAATTATTATTGTAATAATGTAATGGTAATATAGGTAGCTTTGATACTACATAGATGTAATATTACATTTTGCCTTGGATATCTCCAGCCTGATGTTTTTCAGATGTGGAATTTTGGGAATTTCCATCCCAATTCATGTGAAGGGTACTAAACTCGCTATTTAAATTTGAAACTCTAAGCCATGAACACAATATCCACCCCTACTCTATCAACTCTGGTTCCACAGCTTGACTTGACAATCAAGATTGCGTATTCATAAACTTGTGAAAAAATATATTATTTTCATTAGAAAAGGTCAAAAAAGGACAAGGGAAAAATAGTGGTTTTTAATACAGATTTTGAGTTCTAGTTCAGATGAAACACTACAAGAATATTATGTAGTTGTCATAAAGTTAGGCCTTGTGCTACTGTATATCGTTTTACCAATCCTAAATGATCAATCTTCCATGCAGCTGAGACTGAATTCTTCGCCAGAAAATAGGACTATTTGAAATTAATTGAAAAAGAATTTATTTTGTTTCAGCATACAAAATAACTAAAGTAAATTGTTTTTTTTAAAAAAAGGACACCACTTATCAGCTCTTATTCTACCAGAATTTTGTGGAAAACACTCTTCACTTTCAATACACAAATGCAGCTGAAATGTGTTTATTCCATCCTCATTCTCATCAAACTAGAGAACTAACATTTTATAAGGATGACTGATGAGCTACATGCAAGTCAGAGTTAAGAGTCTACTGTAATTTCAGTAATATTCCCTTTACATAGATAACCCCTCCACCCCCACAAATTCTGTACATCAGCTACTATTTTTTGTGGCTCAAAGGACTTATTTTGCCTTTTTAAAAACAAAGAAAAAATACATGTCCAGTATATAGTCAAAGTTATGTTGGCCTGTGCTCCTTCCAACAATCTCTCAAGAGTTTTTGCCACAAAATTTAGTTAGAAAAGTCAACATTGACCCCTCCCGCAAAGCACACATTTTGTGCTCAATTGAAATGAATTGTGTTGAATGTGTACTGTTAAAAAAAGTTGAAAGACAGCTTTAGATTTTAAAACATTTCATATAAAAATGCTAACAAAAATGTAAAAAACCCACTCAAACATCTCCCGCCACGCTCCAAGATCACATCATATGCCTGATGTCAAAAGATTTCAAAAACCTCCCATCCCAACAATTGCACATTTAACAGTTGGACTTAAAAAAGAACATAACACTTCAAGTATGTTTCATGCCAATCATCAATAAGAGTCATAACATTACTGAAGAAAAGTACACTTGTTCTTTTGAAAGCCTAGGATAGACTTCCATAGTATAGGTCAAATATTTTAATTTAAAAATAATTAAAAAAACCCCACATTCACACACATACATACACATACACAAAAGGAAACAATTTCTTTGGACTTAAAGAAACAACGTTAAGAATTCCCATTTGATTATGAAGAAATAACCTTACTACAAACTTAATTTTTCATACTGCAACATACTGTGCGCATAGAACAAGGAAATCCATTAGATGATTCTGCAGGATGATTCTGTAGCAACAGATGACAATCTGGTAACTAAGCAGCAATTGGATATACAACAGCCTTTCAAGCACAGCTTATTTTGAAAAGGCTAACAAATCCTTCAGATCCAAAAGTAGTCCTTAAGCAACATCTTCTATCAGGGTATCACTTGAAATCCCTACTTTAATGGCTTCAGTAAGAGAAGGCCTTTTTTCTGCCCTCTTTCTTTAAATGGAATTTTACTCTGTTTTATGAAATCACTTTTGTTAAAGATTAAAAAATACTTCTGAAAATTAGGGCAGCAATGTTTAGTAGATAATTTCATTAACAAAAGATGTTTCTATTAGATGGCTTTAAAAAACAAACAAACATTATTTTACCATTAAAAAGTTTTAAATGGTATGACCGATACAGTCATGGCCTAAATGTTGGCACCCCTGAAATTTTTCCAGAAAATGAAGTATTTCTCACAGAAAAGTATTGCAGTAACACATGCTTTGCTATACACATGTTTATTCCCTTTGTGTGTATTGGAACAAAACCAAAAAAGGGAGGAAAAAAAGCAAATTGGACATAATGTCACACAAAACTCCAAAAATGGTCTGGACAAAATCATTGGCACCCTTTCAAAATTGTGGATAAATAAGATTGTTTTAAGCATGTGATGCTCCTTTAAACTCACCTGGGGGAAGTAACAGGTGTGGGCAATATAAAACTCATACCTGAAAGCAGATAAAAAGGAGAGAAGTTCACTTAGTCTTTGCATTATGTGTGTGTGTGTGCCACACTAAGCATGGACAACAGAAATAGGAGAAGAGAACTATCTGAGGACTTGAGAACCAAAATTGTGGAAAAATATCACCAATCTCAAGGTTACAAGTCCCTCCAGAGATCTAGATTTGCCTTTGTCCACAGTGTGCAACATTATCAAGAAGTTTGCAACCCATGGCACTGTAGCTAATCTCCCTGGGCATGGACGGAAGAGAAAAATTGATGAAAGGTGCCAACGCAGGATAGTCCGGATGGTGGATAAGCAGCCCCAAACAAGTTCCAAAGCAATTCAAGCTGTCCTGCAGGCTCAGGGAGCATCAGTGTCAGTGCACTATCTGTCGACATTTAAATGAAACACTATGGCAGGAGACCCAGGATGACCCCATTGCTGACACAGAGACATAAAATAGCAAGACTAGAGTTTGCCAACATGTACTTGAGTAAGCCAAAATCCTTCTGGGCAAACGTCTTGTGGACAGATGAGACCAAGATAGAGCTTTTTGGTAAAGTACATCATTCTACTGTTTACCATGAAGGGAATAAGGCCTACAAAGAAAAGAACACAGTACCTACAGTGAAATATGGTGGAGGTTCACTGATGTTTTGGGGTTGTTTTGCTGCCTCCAGCACTGGGTGCCTTGAATGTGTGCAAGGCATCATGAAACCTGAGGATTACCAACGGATTTTGGGTCGCACTGTAGAGCCCAGTGTCAGAAAGCTGGGTTTGCGTCGGAGATCTTGGGTCTTCCAGCAGGACAATGACCCCAAACATATGTCAAAAAGCACCCAGAAATGGATGGCAACAAAGCGCTGGAGTTCTGAAGTGGCCAGCAATGAGTCCAGATCTCAATCCCATTGAACACCTGTGGAGAGATCTTAAAATTGCTGTTGGGAAGAGGCGCCCTTCCAATAAGAGAGACCTGGAGCAGTTTGCAAAGGAAGAGTGGTCCAAAATTCCAGGTGAGAGATGTAAGAAGCTTATTGATGGTTATCGGAAGCAACTGATTTCACTTATTTATTCCAAAGGGTGTGCAACCAAATATTAAATAAAGGGTGCCAATGATTTTGTCCAGTCCATTTTTGGAGTTTTGTGTGACATTATGTCCAATTTGCTTTTTTTCCTCTCTTTTTTGGTTTTGTTCCAATACACACAAAGGGAATAAACATGTGTATAGTGAAACATGTGTTACTGCAATACTTTTCTGTGAGAAATACTTCATTTTCTGGAAAAATTTCAGGGGTGCCAACATTTTTTTAAAAATTTGATTTATATGCCGCCCTTCTCCGGAGGCTCAGAGCAGCTTACAATGCGTTAAGAAATAGCCTTCATACTTTTGTATATTTATACAAAGTCAGCTTATTGCCCCCACAAACTGGGTCCTCATTTAACCTACCTTAGAAAGGATGGAAGGCTGAGTCAACCTTAAGCCTGGTGAGATTCAAACCTGCAGTAATTGCAGGCAGCTGTGTTAATAACAGGGTGCATTAAACCACTGTACTACCAAGGCTCATTTACGGCCATGACTGTAACATTTTGGAAGAAGTCCAATCATCTCTGAAAAAAAATGGAAGGAATACAAGTTCTCAGGTGGCCCCTATACATACACAAATGTAGATTTTTTTTTAAAAAAAGAAAGGACGGGGTAGGGGAGTGGTTTAGAACTCATTTATTCACATCCAAACATAGTATGTATTAATTATGTAATTGAAATTAATCTGATTAATCAGTTAATTTATTTAATTGAGGTAAGAGCCCTATTACAACTGAATGTGAAGTATGGAACAAGTAATGAAATTTAGAAATAATTTTCAGCGTATTGGCCATAAATACAGTAGTTCCAAATCAAGGACTTTCTATACTGTGAAAACTGAACTGGTATTCCTCTTACGGCAAACATCTCCTTGTAATGTTATATTTGTTTCTAATATAACCTTAAAACAGACGCAGAAATGTTGACGGGAAAACAATTCTGAATTGGGATAGCATATTATTACATTTGTTTTTTTTTTCCCCTTAAGAAAAGTTCTACTAATTTATTGACTATAGTCTAGGAAATAGGTCAGAATCCTGTTTTGTTTTGTTACATATAGTCTAAAATGAACATGTTAATTATAACCTGGGTAATCCTGCTACAATAGACTGAGCATTAAAAAAAAAAAAAAGATGGCTAGGAGACTTTTCTGCCTCACCCCACAACCAGTATCTTATTTTGGGGAACCACAGAAATTGAGACCAAACAATGCAGGGGGTTTTCACACCATACTAGCAAAAGGTCAAGACAAAGTGGCATCAAAGCAAGAGTAAGGTCAGAAGGCCCGTGATGGTGGTGTGCTGGATCCAAGGAGCATCTGTGAGACACAGGACATTGTAGTGTCTGGTAGTGTCATTCCCTCAAGGACGTTAGAATATGCATATGCAGTAATAAATAGATCAGTTATGTAATAAGGCAGTGTGTTGAACATGCATTTATCTTGTGGCCTGGAGTACCACAGAGAGAGACACATGATACCATACACATTCATTGTTTTTTTTTTTCAAGGCTATCCAGGCTAACTCTTCCAGAGCATTTCCTTGGTGAGGAGAGCAATTCGCTGAGGCTTGTCATTTTTCTTCTCCTTTATCAAGAGATGATGAACTGGCTTTAACAAAAAAATAAAGCTGAAGAGAGCTGTTGGGGTTTTTGCACCATGGCTGCATCGTTCTGAATGTTTTATTATTTTTTTTCAGATTAAAGAAAAAAAACCAGCAGTTTTTAATGCAACCACATCTGATGTCCTCAGGATGCTCCAGATGTTTCCAGGTAACTCTGTAATTTTCTAACTGTGGTTTTGTCCAGTGAGCAAAGGTCAAAGTCAAAGGTAGTGTTTGTGATGTGAAAATGTCCCGTTTCTTCTATAAGATTTACAATCTGTCATTCAAAAACAAAAGAAAAGGATAAATTTAAACACTTCTGATCATCTCATCTGTAAGATTTTCAGATAAAATTTAGCACTCACTTATTTCTTTGTCCATGTGCCTGAGCATGATACATGAATGCCAACAATAGCCTCATGTTTGTTATAACCTTTCTTAGTTTTTTTTATTTGTTTGTTTATCTCTCTTAAATCAGGCAGAATGCTTTAAATATTTGTAGACTGCTACAGATCTTTCCAGGCAAGTATCCTACAAATTGGAGAAATGAAGTACCAAACTGAACAGCAACTCTTAATTGGCAATTCTCATTTATGATTCGGCTTGATTCGGCTATTTCCTGACATGAAAATGTCTCGCACATAATGTACTTTACTATGATCTCCTCAACCCTTTTCTGAACTAGTGCCCTTCAAATGTTTTGGAGATGACAATTATAATAAAATATATTGTATCAGGTGGCTTTAGCATTCTTAAGCTTCATTTAGAGGCCCTTTCTCCCTCTTCTATTTAAGAACTTTTTAACTGAGATGAAACCAACCTAGATTTTTGCATCTTGTATATGCAAAGCACATGCTCTGCCTCTGAATTATAACTATTCCCAATAATCTTATACAGCTTAATTTGCAATTGCCATATATGAATGTATAAGGCAGTGTGAAACTATAGTATGAAATTTGCAAATATTTCTCCGATCATCATATCCAAGCAGGCAGCCATACTATAAATAAAATAAAAGTACAGGTAGCCCTTGACTTACAACAGTTCATTTAGTGACAGTTTGAAATTACAACGGCACTGAAAAAGTGATTTATGATACATTTTTCACACAACCATTGCAGCATCTTCATGGTTATATGATCAAACTTCAGATGCTTGGCAAATTGAATCATATTTATGAAGATTGCAGTGTCCTGGGGTCATGTGGATCACATTTTGCAACCTTCTGACAAGTAAAATTAACGGGGGAAGCCGAATTCACTTAACTGTGTCAGTAACTTAACAACTGCAGTGATTCATTTAACAGCTGCGTCAAGAAAGGTTGTAAAATGGGGCAAAATTCACTTAACAACTGTCTCACTTAGCAACATAAATTTTGGGTGAATTGTGGTCGTAAGTCAAGGACTATCTGTATATGCTTTTGATACTTAAGGAACAGCAAAACCTTAGAACATTTTGGACTGAAAGACATAGAAATATTAAGAGCTGTACTATTAAGTGAGCAAGAAGAAAGCAATTCTGGTGAGATAGCCCAACTGAATAGCCTGAAACTCTGTAGTATTAAGTCTATATATTTCCACCCATGTAGTTCCAGATCAGCAAGAGCTAATGAAAGGTTTAACCAGTCCACAATGTGAAACATACAGCATTACTAAAAATTAAATGTCAACCTGCTGAGAAGCACCATGTTTAAAGTAGACATTCATTTATTTCTGCCACACTGGTTTATATAGTAACTTTGGCTCCAACACTCTATAGCTTGTGTCGAAGTAATGAGTTAGGAATGCAATTCTGAAATATGCTTCATTTAACCTTAGCTAATAAACCAGCCCAGGAAGATTTCTAGAAAAAACTTTCGGAAGTATTTTTTTTTTTAAAAGAATGATCTATATTTGATATTCCTTCCTGTGATACTCTGCCAAAACAGGGCTTTCCATTAACTCCCTTGATAATAAATTTAAGGAATTCAAAAGCTGTTAGGAAGTGTTAACAGATGCATTTTTAACCAATGCAGTACTCTTTAGAGGGATGAGAAATGAAACTTCGCTTTGGTTTGATTACTATCTATCCTTTTTAAGCTCCTAAATAAAAGCAGCATGAACACTGGAATCCTGCTCTTCATAAGGGCCTCTTGGAAATATAGTCCCAGTATTACAACTGAGTGGGATGAATATTCACATTTAATAGAGGTGCAGCTCACGAATATAGCCAGAAAACCTGAGGGTTTTTTCTGACCACCTGCCAAAGGAAACCAGGTTTTTAGATTCTTAATCTATTAAGAAATATTTGGCCGAAAAATAAAGTAACAGCTGGCAAGATTTCAGATTATCAGCTTTAAAATCACATTAAAAGTAATTCAGCTGAAGATGTAGGATGAGTTTTATTTGCTTTTGATGAAGTAAACTACACTTTGTTGTTTAATATAATTTATAGACCTGGTTGTTCCTTTAATTTCACTGCAGTCAATCTGTCAGCAACAATGTAAATGCTTCTACAACAGAATGAATATAGAAGGACTGGTATTAGCATTTTAGATACTAATGATTTTCTTTAAGTGTTTAAGAATAGGGAAAAAAGTGTCTGGTAAATCTAAACGTAAAGCCAGTTTGGTCTAGTGGTTAAGGCACCATGCTAGAAACCAGGAAACCAGGAATTCTAGTCAACTGGGTGACCTTGGGCCTGACGCTATTTCTCTGTCCAATTCACCTCATAGGGTTATTGTTGTGGGGAAAATAGAAGGAGGCAGGTGATTGGATATATTTGCTACCTTCAGTTATTTGTAAAAATAATAAAGATAGGATAAAAATAAGGGTAAAGGTTTCCCCTGTCCAATCATGTCCGACTCTAGGTCGTTTCCGTTTCATAGCTGAGGGAGCCAGTATTGTCCAAAGACATTTTCTATAGTCATGTGGCCAGTATGACTATATGCTAAGGATCACGGAGCACTGTTACCTTCCCACCAAAGTGGTACCTATTTATCTACTCCCATTTGCATGCTTTTGAACTGCTAGGTGGACAGGAATTGGGGCAGGTAACAGGAGCTTACCCCATCACATGGTGCTAAGGTGTCGAACCTGTCCTCATCTATTCTCTGCCTCCCAAATCCCAGATGATTGGGAGGAAATGGGGATTTTGTAGTAACCTTCCCCTAGAGTGGGGAGGGAATGGAGATTTTACAGTATCCTTCCCCTGCCATGCCAACCAAGCCATGCTCACAGAACCGGTAGTAAAAAAATTTGAATCCCACCACTGATTGGGTGAGTGTATGTAGGACAAAGGCAGAGAGAATGAATATGTGTTATACTGAGGAATTATTATTATTATAGAAGTCAATATTGTAAGCAGTGTTAAGCACAGAAAATTCTGTATTTTAAAATTTTTCATAGTGAAGCAGTAATTTCTGTGAAAAAAGAATTGTTTTGTCATTGAACCACACTAAAGTGATAATGCACAAAGTCCATAAATAAATGAAAATAACTAATTCAAATTTCAGTATTGCAGAACTAAATTGAAATCTGAATTATATAAATTCATTTAACATCTTCTGAATATTCGGTTATAATTTGAACATTCAGAAATTCATTTCAGTATGAATTATGCTTTTGTAGGACTGAATAGATTATAAAAAACTGTGAGATGCTAATATTTTGATTGATGGATTTGCTTTCTGTTGAAAAATCAAATTTAGATTTAGACTTTGTTCTTTTAATAAAATTTTAGTTTTAGAAAACTGTTTAAAAGACATAGAAACTCTCACCTGTTGCAGTATATGTCTTTCTCTTAGAGTCATTAATCTTCTGTGAAGCTCAACTAATTCATCAAGATATGCCTGAAAATAAACAATTACAGATTAAAACAAAAAAGACAAAATTTGCCAGTTTGTGAAACCTCCTACTTTTGCTCAAAATATTTTCAATTTTATATGATTTCACCAACATAACAATAATAAACAATGTACACATGTAGTAATACAAAATGCTAAAGGAATAATAAAGAAATATTTTACGAAGTCACATATCGTTTACATATAAATGCATGTACAAATTTACATTTTTATGTAGATGTTGATTTCAATTAGATTTTCTGGTTAAATTTAGATTCTAATGTATAGAAGCATGATTTAAACATTTTTTTTTCTATTTACCTTATCACAATCACCATTCTTAATCTGTTTTTCAGATTTATTTTGTTTTATAGGACTCTTTACTTCCAGAATCTACAAAATGAAAAGAATAAATATTTAAGGACATTACAAATTTAAAACTGAAATGTTTTAAACTATGGTGGTCAGACACCTTTATTCTGTAAGCAGATTTAAAGCCAATTTATATATCCTATCTATATCTCATGTTATATACCTTAAGACAGTGGTGGGATTCAGCCAGTTCGCACCACTTCGGGAGAACTGGTTGTTAACTTTCTGAGCTGTTTGGCAAACTGGTTGTTGGTAGAAATCATTAGGGCAGAGAACCTGTTGTTAAATTACTTGAATCCCACCACTGCCTTAAGAGCAGTTTCAACCAGAAATTAAAGCAACTAACTAATTATAAATAAATTTGAACATCAAAAAAGACTTTGGAATTATCAACTAAATTAACACCAGTGGAAGAACTTTCAGGAATGATTCAGTAATATACTGTGTCTAATCTAGTATCAACTCTTCAATTTATTTATAGTTAAATGTGCCATATTGTTAGACAGTAGCTTTAAAACCAAGTCATGGCACTTGAATTTTGTTTCTAAACTTCTACAATACTAGAATTATATCCATATGTTGAAGTCTCTGTTTTGCACAGTTCTTCTACAAGCAGGGACATACCATTTCCAGAAGAGTTTCATGAGCATTGATCTACTTGAGCATTGATCTAGAAGTATTCATTTTTCTACTCAAGTAAATCAATAACTTTAACATGGTGCTTAATAAGCGTGAAGAATACAGTCTTTTGAAATAGTCAGACGACAACAAATCTAACAGGAAATAACAACAGATTGTTGTTGACTAAATTGATTCATGTATATATATGACATTACTTGAAACTGTCATTTGCTGATTTTTGGTTATTTTAAAAAGTAATAATTTGAGCTAATTTTCTATGAAATTTAGAAGTATGACTGATTTGTAATAATTGAATCACAGATGATTTTACACAGATGTGTTTACTCTAAGAACAGATAGGCCTTGATTTACAACAATTCATTTAGCAACTGTTTGAAGTTACAACAGTCCTGAAAAAAGTGATTTAAAACTAAAACTTGCACTTATAACCACCTATAGCCGTGATGGCGAACCTATGGCATGTGTGCCACAGGTGGCACGTGGAGCCATATTGGTGGGCACGCGAGCGTTGCCCTACCTCAGCTGCAGCGCGCATGCGTGCACCGGCCAGCTTATTTTCAGGCCTTCTGGGACCACTGGAGGTCAGGAAACAGGCTCTTTTCAGCCTCTGGAGGGCCTCTGAGGGGGTGGGGAAGGCCGTTTTCACCCTCTCCAGGCTCCTAGAAAGCCTCTGGAGCCTGGGGAAAGCGAAAAATGGCCTACTGGGCTCATTGTGTCATCGCGTGCCAAAAGCGGGGGGGGGCGTTTATGGGTATGGGTATGTGCACGTGTGACCCTCCTCCGCTCCCACGCTTTTGGCACGCGATGGCAAAAAGGTTAGCCATCACTGTCCTACAGCATCCCCATTCAAAATTTGGGTGCTTGGCAACCAATATGTATTTATGACAGTTACAGTGTCCCAGGATCATGTGAACACCATTTGTGACCTTTCCATCTGACTTTCTGACAGCAAAGTCAATAGGGGAAGCCAGATTTGTCTAATAAATGCACAATTTACTTAACAACTGCAGGGATTCGCTTAACAATTGTGGCAAAAATGATCGTAAAATTGGATGCCCTTCACTTATAGGGGAGATAAATATTATGCACCTCAAAATAAAACATAAATACATCTTTACACATATCTTTGGAAGGATTTTCCCCCTCAGAAAATATTTTAGGCTTTAACAGTACTAAGCAAATTCAGTAAGATCTGCACAAACTGAAAAGATTCAGGACAAATTAACACTAGTCACTTATAAAACTAAAGAAGGCTCAAATAGTTGGAAAAATAAAAATGTTTACTGTAAAAATTTGGCATGTGCTCATACCAAAACACAATACCTGGTTATTGTTGGTTTTTAATAAAGGTGGAGGATCGTGGTGTAGAGGTGAAGATGCAGAACTGCTATCACTGTCACTTCCATCACTTAAACTAACCCTGAGCAAAAATAAAAGTGGCAGAGGAATGAAAAGGAAAGAAGCAGGTAGATTTTGGTCAATACACAAATGAAAAATTCAAGTGTTTCTAACTTAATACAGATTATGAACACCCTATATTCTATTTTTAAGATCACTACATCTTATCTGGTGTGGCTAGAGTTTTACATTACTGACAGCATATTAAGACAGCAGTCCGCAACTTTTCCAGCTTAGTGGACCGGAGAAAGAGGAACCGGGCTGCATGAGTAGTGGGTTGGTGTGCACACATGTCCACACACCTCAACTTGTGCAAATTGACCTGCAACATGTGTGCTGGCCTACCACTTGTGCAAGTTAAGCGACATGCATGCACGTGCCAGTCACATGGCCTGGTTCCAAATAGGCCACGGCCCATATGGGGGACCCCTGTATTAAGATACCAGATGTAAGAATCAACTTAAAGGAATTAAATTTAATCATTAGCTTTCCATTGCTATGTCAGCAAATCAAGAATTTTCTTGTTTGAGGATACAGCTTGAATGTAAAAAAAAAATCCTGACCAGTACAAGCTTCAAAGTATTAATTCGCCCATGCTTAATAATTCAAATCTGTTAGCCTGTTAAGATATACTATATATTCTGATATGGCAATTTTAATTACATAAATTATACCAAAGTGATATATATTTCACTTTATGGGTAAGATACACATTGAAACTCTTGATTCAAGAGACAGGGATTTGTTCTCTCCAAATATGCATTAAAGCACCTACATCATCTCAGCCATTTTTGTCATTTATGCAACAATAACAATATCAAATGATAGAACTTGTCATTACCACAACATTAAAGAAATTGACACAAATCACTTAATTTGCCTAATTTGCGTAATGCTGCTGTTACATAAATTGCTGAAAATAAAATAAATTCAACTTCTGGCTGGAGGATTTTTTGGGAGGCATCTTATCTGGATTGTTTTGGACGCTATGGATATGTCTATCACCAATTTGCATTGACCATTAATAGTTTAGATTCTTGTAGAGAGCGGAAGCTTGCAATAAACTTTTATACTCATTTGAACTGCCTGGATTCCTTATTTCCTGTGCTTGACGGGGTATTTTGCAGAAGGTAAGGGTGGTGGAAATAGTACATTATCCATAGCATTATAAAAAAAAAATGAATGATGAGTTTGGGGAAACAGGGCCTTATTCTGAAACTAAGAAAAATGCAGACTCATTCCTTGTAGTATGAACTGTAACTTTTAAGTCAGTGGTCCCCAACCTTTCCGGCTTTGCGGACTGGCAGTGATGGTGGGGAGAAGGAGGGATGGTTCTGTGAGTGCAGCAGGCGAGTGCAGCTTCATTTGCGCAAATGGCAGGCAGGCACTTGCCCACCGCTTGTGCAAATGGGGCTTCATGTGTGAGCATGAGCACCTGCCATTTGCACAAGTAGAGCTGCATGTGCTCGCACTAGCCCACTTGTGTGGCCCAGTTCTAAATGGGCTGTAGCTCAGCAGTGGGCTACAGCTCAGATGTTGGGGACCCCTGACTTATAAAACAAACAAATAAATATTGTTTTATCATGGAGAGACAATGGTGGAAGAAGTTTATTGGAGGAAGCTCAAAAATAATATTTTCAAACCAGGGAAATATGAAAATAGGAAGTGCAGTTTAACATACCTATGTGAAGCAAACTGGGGCAAAAAAATATTAATTTCACAGATCTCAGTCCATTTATGTCCTGATGTTTAACCCCTGCTTTGGCAGGAATCAAAATTAAAACCTCCTTGAAAAATATGTACCAATTAAAGGAGTTCCCATTGCTGCCCTAGATAATTTCTTTCATGGTCAAACCATTTTATCGGTTAGGAAGTCACCATCTACTCCAGGGCTGTCAAACTCCCAGCCCACTGGCCGGATGCATCACATGCTGGCCACACCCACTCTCAGTTTAGCGAAGGGGGAAAAGTCCTGATACGTCATATGACATCACCATAACGACTTGAGTTTGTCACCCCTGATCTACTCACTCCTTAAAATAAGTCTATTTTCCATACCTCAAGACCATTGTCTTGTAACCCTGGGATGACAGAAAATTGATCATAGCCTTCTAATATGACATCGTATACCCTGTTTCCCCCAAAATAAGACATCCCCTGATAATAAGCCCAATCGGGCTTTTGAGCGCATGGCAATAAGGCCAAGCGTTTATTTCAGGGTTCAAAAAAATATAAAGACAGAGTCTTATTTTCAGGGAAAAACGGTATTTGAACATAACAATGTTGCCCTTTAGTTGTTTTTTCTGAAAGCTAAAACTTCCTTCAGTCTCTCCATATAGGACTTAATTCGCAGTCCCCCTGTTGATCCTCACTGTCCTTTCCTTACATCAGTCTCAATCCTCTGAATTGTACTGAAATTACAGAACAGAGAACTGAATATAATAGTGAAGTGGAGAACAGAATGGAACTATCACATCTCATGAAGTGTAAATTTCATTTCAGTTAATGCAGTTCAAAACCATGTTTGCCTTTTTTTTTGGCAGTCACATTATACTTAGTGTTTAAGTATAGCTTCAAAGTTTTCCACAAGTACTTTTACAAAACCAGATGTTCCCATCCTATAACTGATAATTTAATGTCCTTTCTTTCCTAAAATAAAAACTTCCAATTAGCCTTTGTTAAAGTTCAGCTATGTTCAACTCATTTCCCTGATTTCTGAAATTCGCCGTATATGGCCTAAAGAATTAAAAGCACAATATACATGAGAGTGAGTGTGTGTGTGTGTGAGTGAGTGAGTGTGTGTGTGTGTGTGTGTGTGAGAGAGAGAGAGAGAGAGGGGGGGGGGGAGGGAGGGAGGGTGACTATATACTAGAGTGCAGGAGATCTTACTCTTCTTTCTTGGCATGCTGAGCTTTTAAAACAACTTCCCAGATTCTTTCTTAAAATGTTTAAAATTTCCTTAAATCCCTGCGTATTTTCTTTTCTAGCATGCAGTGTTTTAATGAATCTAATAAATATTTCTACCTTATCTCAAAATCTAAAAAAATCTCTTTACTATCTTTGGCTTGTCTTAGGCTGTCAAATTATCTGGAATTTATTTTTCTAATTCCTAACCTGCGCACTCTACTTCCTCCGTGAGTATTTATAGGTCTTTCCATCTCAGAGTCATTGTCATTCTCATCTGCTTCATCAGATTCATCTTCATTATCATCAGAATGCAGATCTTTCATTATAGACCTCAAAGGACCTAGTGAATAAAAACAAAAAGGAACACAGTTCAACAATAGGAATTCACATGAAGCCTATTTATGGTTAGCTTTATAATAAAACAAGTCCTAACAAAATTTTTAAGAAAGGAGAAAGGAGGATCTGATCATTAAACAAAAGATGCACTGCTTGGGGGAGCTTATGAAGCAAATGCTTAAACAAAAGTAAATTTATTCAAGGACCAGTTGACTTAAAACAGGATTATTTCTGTCAACAAGGAGATTAGTGTTTAAAGTGTTTGCAGAATAAGCCCCTTGGAATGTTAAGTAAAGCAACTTGGCATTCTACAGAACCAAATGGATCTTTAAAACAAAACAAAGCAAAATAAGATGCTATAAAAGACCCTTAAAGGTATCTTATACTGGAAAAATCTAAAGAGGCCACAGTAACAGTACATTTTGCTAGACTAATCCGTGTATTGAAAGTCATAGTCTAATAAATCACTGTGATTACAAGTTGCTCTAGCCAAGGCATTCTTTGTCTGCCTGTTTTTGATCTACTTAGAATATAGCTGTCTTCTTTCGTCTAAGGTCAATATCAGGTCAAGCCAGCTTTTTGCATGCTCATATGTATAAAGTGTATCAATTCCAATAGAAGAGACCTATTTTTATCCAAGAATTGGATAGAGATCCTACGCCTCCTACACTAATAAAGTTGTATAAAATAAAAGTTCTACAATTAGATACTTAAAATGTGAATGTATTTTAATAACATTAAAGGCATTTACATAGAAGCATTAGTTTCCAGAAGGAAATAAAAATATTTAATCTGCTCAGAGGTTGGGAAGCAAGAAGAAAAAAAACCTTTGAGCTAATTTTTGAGCTAAAGCTCTAAAAATAATTCTGCCACTAAAAAACAGAACAGCTTTACAGAATAGTTTAATCCTTAACATCATTATTAGTGGTATTGTTAATTACAATTTGATACGCTGCTCTATGCCAAAATAAAGATTGGCTGTTGTTAAATTACTAATTGTTTTATTAATTAATTCAGAAAGGCAAAAGACCTACAGTATGTGGTCTGAAGAGAAACGGGTTAATTAATTTATATCCTGCCTTTCCATATGTTCAGGATAGCTAAAATAAAGAAGCAAAAAGACAAATTTTAAATATATAAAATAATCACAGTCAGGGTTTTTGTTAAAATATAGAAACATGATAAATGCCAGTTATGTGTGTCCACGGTATTAAACAGGAATTATAATCCAAATTAAGGCTGTAGTTATTCATTAAGAAAGTATTAAAAACTGCATGCTACCCTCCAAAACTAGATTTTTAAAAATGTGTCTTATAAAAGCTGGATAAAGAACTTGTTTCTGGTAATCCAAATTAGGTCATATTTTAATGGATTTGCATCATAGTCATTAACCAATTTTATACTTTGCAATAAACCATAGTTCTTTGTGTTTGTTTAGCACACTGTGTCAATCCAGCCACTGTGGCTAAACCACAAAAAGTGGTTAATCATTTAATAATGATTAAAACAAATGGTGGCTTAATGTAATATATGAATGGAGCAAGAGTTTTCAAGTAACAGTACTAACAGCTTAACTTAATCATTCATTTCCAAGGATGTCTCTGTTTAAAAGAAAAATAGGTTGTTTTATTTTGTCTCCATGTGGTTGTTTCTTCTATAAATTGGCAGTGAATATACTTAATATCTTCCTCCTTCTATTTTCCTCATAATAACGATCCTCTGCCAACTCAACCCTTTTTAAATTGCTTGTTGTTTACACCAGAATAAATAGGAAGTAGAGTAAAAGACAGAGAATTAGAGAAGTATCAAGATTTGAAAAATTGAAAGATTATGGCATAAAAAAGTGCGTTGACAAAATTTCCATCTATCAATTATAAAAGGTCACACTGCTTGGATCCATACATATACTCTGCTGATACATTATGGCATCCTAGATTCTCAGGAAGAAGTTGATGCACGTGACAGCTAACGACAGCTAAAAAACTGGCTTCATATTGTTGTGTACATAATAATACAATCGTTTGTGATACTGTCATGGAAGTTACATATATTTTAATATTCCCTGAAAAGCAGTAATCGGTTGGCAAAGGAAGACTTTTCATATAATCATTGCAGGAAAAAAATATCTGAAGAAATTTAGAAATATCAACTGATGAAAGAGCTGAAAAAAAGCATTTTTACTTAATTTTTTTTTTGAATGACACAATGGGAACTCTCTCAACTATTTAAATATAAACTACAGTATGTTTTTGCATATCTAAATATGAAAAAATACGTTTTTGCATCCAGTATCTAAATCCTAACTTACTGAGAAGTCAAAATTCAAAAAAGGTTAAAAAATCTATTTGCTCCCTTTTGTAAAAAAGAGTTTTTTTAAAAAAAAATTACAAGTTCTAGGTTCTTTGGTTTATTCATTTCTGCAAAATTTAAGACTGATAGACTTTGGAAGGACTACTTTTTTAAATGAAATGTATCATGCAAAATACATCTTAATTCCAATTGTACCACTGCTCCGTGAGCTGCACTGGCTGCCGGTTTGCTTCCAGGTGCAATTCAAGGTGTTGTTATTACCTTTAAACAGAGGTGGGTTTCAGCAGGTTCTGACCAGTTCTGGAAAACTGCTAGCAGAAATTTTAAGTAGTTTGGAGAACCAGTAGTAAAAATTCTGACTGGCCCCACCCTCATCTATTTTCTGCCTCCCAAGTCCCAGCTGATTGGGAGGAAATGGGGATTTTGCAGTAACCTTCCCCTGGATTGGGGAGGGAATGGAGATTTTACAGTATCCGTCCCCTGCCATGCCCACTAAGCCACACTCACCAAGCCATGCCATGCCATGCCATGCCATGCCACGCCCACCAAACCACACCCACAGAACCGGTAGTAAAATTTTTTGAAACCCACCATGCCTTTAAAGCCCTGCATGGCATGGGTCCAGGTTACTTGAGGAACTGGCTCACCCCAATGGGATTGGCCCACCCTACCAGCACCAGCAGAGGAGGCATCCTGCGGGCCCTGTCAATCAAGGAGTTTTGGCTGCCAGGGTCCAGGAGAAGGCCTTCTATTCTGTGGTTTTTGCCTTTTGGAACATCTTATCCCTTGAGGTGAGATCGGCTCCCACCTTTCTGACCTTCCCCAAGGGCTTGGAGAGCAGATGGCCTGGGGCCCCAAACAGGGGAGTATTACACTAGAGGTGGTTGATAAATTAACAGGCAATCCCACCTCCCACCCCTGCTCCCTCTTTTCCCATCATTTAATATAATTTTATTTTTGATTGTAATTCTATTTTTATCATTTTAGAAATATTTATCTTTCATAGTTTTAATGCTTTTAATGCTGTAAGCCACCCAAAGTCACTTCGAAACGAGATGGGCCGCAAATAAACCAAATAAATAAAGTACTTTTTAATTTCAAAAAGTCATGCGTTTATGCAGCCAAGCTGCTGCCATCTTCTATTGGGACATAGCCTGATTAGTTATCCAAAATAACTAGAAATACAGTTGTTTGATTTCTGAAGAAAGGTATGATGCTGAGTAAAATTTAACTACTTCAGGCGTTAACAAGTAAAACTTAAATGATCTAGGAATTGCCGCAGCGCAGTGATGCTAGGATCAGCCTAGGAGTGGGGAGAACGGAATTCAAATCCCTACTGAGCTATCAAGCTCTTGCAGGAGTTACGATCACAAATGGGATCAGAATTTCCATTGCTAAGCCAGGCGGTTAAGTGAGGTGTGCTTGATTTTACAACATTTTTTTGTTAAGCGAATTACTGCAGTTGACAAGTGAATCACATAATCATTATGTGAATCCAGCTTTCGCCCCACAGACTTAGCTCATCAGAAGCTGGCTGGGAAAATTGCAAATGATGAGCCTATGATCCCAGATGCTACAACTGTTGTAACTACGTAGCCGTTACTGAGCCCTCAAATTTTGATCACATGACCATGAGGATGCCACGATAGTCCTCTAAGTGCAAGAGTTGGTCGTAAGTCACTTTTTCCAGTGTTGTTGTAACTTTGAACGGTGACTAATGAATGGCTCTAAGTCAAGGACTACCTATATTATGATTCATTATCAGTTCATTTATCCATTTTTGCATGAATAAAATGAGAGGATAAAGGTTCTTAGAGCTATCCCTAATAGGATGACAATCCATCTTTAAAAGTAAAAATAAATCCATCTTTAAAAATAAAAATAAATCCATCTTTAAAAATAAATCCATCTTTAAAAATAAAAATAAAAATGCCATCCTTTTTGCTGCATGCCCAAGCACTTGACCCCCCGCCCCCAACAACTCTATTTTTTTAATGTTACCTTGCTGTCGGCTGTTCTGAGATGGTGTGAAACTGGAGCTAGAGCTGGAACTTGAACTTGCGGGGCTGGGTTGCTCGGACTTGGAAAGGAGGGAATGTGGCAGAGTCAAGAGAAAATAAAAAACACAAAATTAGTTCATCTGCTTGCTCAACAAAACAACAGAAACAAAATACAGATACAGTAAATGATCTCATTTACTTTGCAATAAATGGAAGGTAGGAAGAACACACTTTCCTGTGATTACACAAAGGGATAAGATATTATCCACTGTGGGCAAGCTTTCTTTTTCATCCCATATACTCTAGTCTAGGTGGAAGACCCATTCATGGTTTTGAAGGCAAAACCCATTAATGGTTTTGAAGGCAAAAGGCATACCATTAAGAGTCAAGACAGAACAACTATGCACAGACAAGTTGCAAACTCATTCATGAAATGTATACAAAGGTATTTCCTATGCAATGGTCCAGCAATAAATTGTGAATAGGTCCAATTTTGGTTTTAACCTTTTAATCAAATGATCAGTGAATTTGATTTAGTAAGGCTATACCAGCCTATAAATTGGACCTTCCAGCTACATTTGCTGAAAATCCTCCAGATATCCAGCTAACCTATCTCGATAATACCTAGTGGGAGAAAGCTGTTAAAAATGTAGAATGATTGTAGGCAGAACTATAGAACGAATGAGAAACCATGACATAGGAAAAGGCCTATATTTTCATTAAGCTTGTATATTAAGAACATTATTCCCACAGCTGTCAAACAACTTTATAATAATCTGAAAAGATTGTGCATGAAGATGCTTAACTTAAACAGGATAGAAGTAGGACTCATAACAAGTAATTGCAGCAATTTTTTGTTCCTCAAGAACAATGCTCATGATGCTCTCAGGTTTTCTAAAATACATGGAAGAATTTTAGAAGGAAAAATCTGCAGCACATTTTATGCCAGCCTTGTGATCTTTACTGATTGTGCTAGGGTTAAGGCTCTGTGTATGTATTTATGGTGGCCTGCTTCCAATCAGAGTAGAAAATAAAGATTGGAGAAGGTAAAGGACCTGATTGGCCACAATGAAAATAGCAAACAGATTTAAAACTGTTTCATACCAAGTAGGTGGTATGAGGATAATTCTTACATACTGTAGGAATATTTATTGCATTGCATTGTATCGTGGGTATCTATGACAGCATAATAGCACCAAAAAATTCTACTGTGTATAATTATATATACCAATCCACCATGCTGTTAATTTTCAGAGTAAACCATATAATGGAAAGTGAGGAAAAGAGAGGTAACAAGTAAAAGAACATAAAGGTAAGAGATAAAAGAAAGATAACGAGTCTAGTTAAACTTTCATTATAGCCTCTATATTATGCTTACAAACTATGCTTGCTTTTACCACATTCAAGCACTGTTTTTTGTTCTTTAAAATTCTCCCTTCCCCTCTCCTTCTCAGGATTTCATCAACTTTATCTAGTCCCAAGTTTCTTGGTCCTCTTTTTCCTCTCAAACCATTTGTTTCTTTTTCATGTATTTATTTGCTTCTTTTCTACTGGTCTTTTTCACTTTCCTTTTCACATCCATTTAGAACTCCTTCATTCTTGAACCTATCTCTTGTTCTACACACATTTCTTAGGCACTCAAAATTGCATTCAACTTATTCCTTGGCAGCCCTTGCTCACCACAATCCATAGCACATATTTGCTTGCAACACCCTGCCTTCCTATGGCCTCTCTTGGTCCTCCCAAAGCCCCCTGAATTACCGAATTACTTCTCCTAACTATTCATGACAGATCAGTTGGTCTGGCATGTGATGGCAGTGCAAAGTGGTAGTGGCAGATCCTTTGGGAAGCTGAGATCCTTTGGGAAGCTGAGAATTTTGATAGCCAGGTGACCAGCGGTGATAGGAGTGGGAGCTGGTTCTTCAGCTGCCACTTAGTCGGTCATGTGGTACATTCCCCACTTAGGCAGATCTTCTCTCTTTTCTACGTGAACTAAGTTGGGACAGGACTGGCATTGTGCTGGAGATCTCAGGGCAGAAATGTTTAATGGCTATCTTGTACGGTGGCATGCAGACTGCAAAAATCAGGACCGGCAGAGACTTTTAAATAAATTGGTGGCAGGTGGTGTATAGGGTATGTTTGGTTGGAGCTGCCTGCTGCTCTCAAGTGAGAAATAAGGATAGGTTAGTAGAGGTCTCTGCCTCAATAGCTCTCTGGGTATCAGACCCCCTGCTGGCCCATGTGAAAGCGGGGTGGCATATCTGTTTGTGTGTTAGAGTGGAAGAAGGTTTGGGAGTTGGTTATTGTGAGATGGAGGGCCTGCTTGCTCAAAAAACGAATAGAAACAAAATATGAATAAAGTTGGAACCTGGAGATCAATGGATGCAGATGATGGATCCGGTACTTGTTTCCCTTGGACTTAGTATTTATTTATTTATATTTTGTATTTCTAAACCATCCATTTCCCTGAAAGAGGGGCTCTGAGTAGTGTAAAATATAATATGACCGATAAATTTAAAAAAAAAATGTATAAAAATTAACATTAAAATTAAAAATTAAATTACAATTTTAAATTATAGAATAATGACAATTAAACATCAAAAGGGAAAAAATCCTTAAATGACCATTTAAAGTTGAATTATTACAGGTATGTGTGGCTCTCTAGGCACTAGCCAGGCTTATGGTTGCAGGGTCTTCTGTGTCCCCCCACCCCATGCAAGGCCACAGAGTCAAGTTTTGACTCCTTTGTAGAAGATCAAGAGATTGAGGCAGTGGTGAAATCCTCCGCCAGTCGCCATTGGTTCGCTGCACGTGCATGCATGGTGCACGCCAGACACGTGCTGCACACGTGCATGCAGTTTGTGCCAGGTGCATACTGCACACGCATGCACAATACACACCATACACTGTGTGCATGAGCATGTGCGGTGCGCACCAAACACGTGCTTTGCATGGAAAAAGGAGCTGTTTGAAGGTAAGTAGAACAGCGAGGGGGGAACAGCTCTGCCGCACAATTTAGATTCACTAGAAAGCAGGATTTCCTGTTTCCTAACGAATATAAATCATGTGGCACAGCTGATCATCGGAAATACTGGTTCAGACCAACCGGTAACTTATTTTTACTACCGGTTCGCTGAACCGGTAGACTTTTTCACTACAGGTTCAACGGGTAACTTTCTTTTACTTCCGGTTCGCTGAACCAGTAGGATTTCACCACTGGATTGAGGGCTTTCCTCACCTCTGGGGTCAGGATGTTTCACAAAGTATTTACTACCCGGATGCCCTTCCTGACACCTACATGGAGTTTGCAGCAATTAGTCATTGCTCCCAGAGAGAGAAATATTGCTGCTACCTAGCACTGAACTCACAGCTTCCTGCTTGTGAGGCAAGAGCTCCACCACTAGGCTACCATGCTGCTCATATAAGTCTAATAAATAAATGTTACCTAATAGTTATTTTTTTCTCCCAGATCACATCCATTTGTCCAAAATGCATCCCTGGTTCTTATATTATCGTAAATCACTAGGGCACAATACACACTTATCAGCAATCTATGAATTCCTTTTATACATATATAACTTTTAGATTGGTTCAAAATTGGGAAAGGAGTCCGGCAAGACTGTATACTGTCGCCCTGCCTATTTAACTTATATTCAGAGCACATCATGAGAAAGGCAGGGCTAGATGAATCAAAAGTTGGAATTAAGATTGCCGGGAGAAATATCAACAACCTCAGATATGCAGATGATACCACTCTAATGGCAGAAAGTGAAGAGGAACTGAAGAGCCTCTTGATGCAGGTGAAGTAGGAGAGTGCAAAGGTTGGCTTGAAACTCAACATTAAGAAAACTAAGATCATGGCATCCAGCCCTCTCAATTCCTGGCAAATAGATGGGGAAGAAATGGAGGTAGTGACAGATTTTATTTTTCTGGGCTCCAAGATCACCGCAGATGGGGACTGCAGCCAAGAAATTAAAAGATGCTTGCTCCTGGGGAGGAAAGTTTTGGCAAATCTAGATAGCATACTAAAAAGCAGAGACATCACCCTGCCAACGTAAGTGCGTATAGTCAAGGCTATGGTTTTCCCAGTTGCAATGTATGGTTGTGAAAGTTGGACCATAAGAAAGGCTGAGCGCCAAAGAATTGAGGCCTTTGAACTATAGGGCTGGAGAAGACTCCTGCAAGTCACTTGGACTGCAAGGCGATCAAACCGGTCAGTCCTAGAGGAGATCAACTTTGACTACTCTTTAGAAGGCCAGATCCTGAAGATGAAACTCATATACTTTGGCCACCTAATGAGAAGGAAGGTCTCACTGGAGAAGAGCCTAATGCTGGGAAAGATTGAGAGCAAAAGAAGAAAGGGACGACAGAGAATGAGGCGGCTGGATGGAGTCACTGAAGCAGTAGGCGTGAGCTTAAATGGACTCCAGAGGATGGTAGAGGATAGAAAGGCCTGGAGGAATGTTGTCCATGGGGTCGCGATGTGTTGGACACGACTAGCAACAACAAACTTTTAGATGACATCAATTCATATTTTTGACATCCATTTTAGCTCTTTCAATTACATCTATTCCTTTACTTCCATGTACATATTCTTCATTCCATGAGAACACACCAACTTTACTCATCTGTATACTACTAAAACTTTTGTGTCTTTAACCCGTACACTTGATACACTTCACCATAGAGAAAGTTTTTTTCAATAAAGGTACCTGAACTTAAAAGGGTAACTCACAGAAGTTAGGGGCCCATTGCTCCCAAGGAAATGAAATTTGGGGAATTTTCTCCCATTTCAGCACTGCTGCAATCAGCCGCAATCACACAATCCTTATTTTCTGTTTAAAAGATGCCACCTCATGTATTGCTTGAATAGGTTACAACTCTCCTCCAGCAATTATTAACTGAAAATAATGTAATAAATGAGTGATTTTATTTCTACAGCAAAATGAACTAAAGGGCAAGGAATGTTTAACAAAAAAATAAGGTATTTATTATTGGTTCAAAATCAATAAAGAAATAAAACTTGATTCATGGACACGATTTTTTTTTCTTTCATTGGTATGGCCATCAATAGAGTTTCCAAGAAATAGTTTAATCTTGTTGAGGAAAGTGAGGTAGAAAAGGCTGCCAGGCAGTGGTGAAATGTAAAATTTGTTACTATCGGTTCTGTGGGTGTGGCTTGATGGTGGTGGTGGGTAATGTGACTGAGTGGGTGTGGCCAACTATTTTTTTTAACTTTTAAAACCATTTTTCTACAATTTCTTCGGCTGAAGAGGTTGTAAAAAAATGCTTTTAAAAGCCTCTGATGATCCCAGCTGAGTTGCCTGATTGTCAGAAGCATTTTTTCTTTTAAAAATATTTTTTCTACAACCTCTTCAGCCGAAGAGGTTGTAAAAAAAATGCTTTTAAAAGCCTCTGACAATCCCAGCTGAGCTGCGTGATCATCAGAGGCTTTTTTTTTTTACTTTTAAAAGCATTTTTTCGGCTGAAGAGGTTGTAGAAAAAATGCTTTTAAATTTTTTTTAAAAAGCCTCTGATGATCGGGCGGCTCAGCTGGGCATCGGAGGGGGGGCAGGGATTTTTGCTACCAGTTCTCTGAACCACCCGCTGCCATCATTACCGGATCGGGTGATCCGGTCTGAACCGGGAGCATTTCACCCCTGCTGCCAGGGTTCCTGTAGGCTGGTCTTTCTTGAGAGATTCCTGATACCTCCATTAGAAAGCCACAAAACAAAAATTATAATTGTAAACCATACCGAGTCATTGACTGAGTTGGGCGGTTATACAAATTGACAGAAGAAATGAATGAACGAACGAATAAATAAACAGGGTGATATCTATTACTCATACTTATCAGAAGGAGGCAACCACAATGACTATTGTAGGATTATCAAGAGAAGTAGAAAGAGTGAAGTTGCTACAAATAATCTGTTTTTAAATCTTAAGACTTCCATTTAGGTTATAGTAAAATGAAAGGAGACGAGTTTGTGGTTTGATTATCTCTGGCCAACTGAAAATTGGTCTCCAATGCTCACCTTGTTTTGTATTGCAACCAGTTTTCTACAGAGTGGCTGTAGCTTCCAGTTACATTGAATGATCCATTGAATGAACAATTTTAGTTCAATTTAACGAAGAAATACAAATAGTATATTTCTAGCCATAAATCTTCCAATTAATTACATTCAAAGTCCCCCCCCCCGCAAATAGCGCAATAGTAGTATGTGGCCTCTATTAAATTCAGTGCTAAGTTGCAGTTTCATGCATTGTGCTTACATAAGCTCAACAGTTGTTCATCTACCATAAATCAATCTATTGTTGGCCTTTGTAATGAGAAGGCAGATTTACAGCTTTTTAAAGGCTTGCTTCACAATCAAAAAGATTGTGAGGCAAGCTAATGGAACATCTCTCTTTTTCTGAGGGTGCCAAAGGAAGGGGGAGGGAGTAGAGTTAGCATCTGTTCCTCTCAAACAAATGACATCTGTAGTTCTCACAGCTGGGACTGAAAAAAGCAAGCAATTTCAACATTTTGTACATTCATGGAGATTCATGTGTTTCTCACTTGCCTCACACAAAACACTTTTTATTTTGATTTGATGGAACGTGATCTCTGTGCAAAATCTCCTATACATATAAGATGGACCTTACTCCAAATTATCAGCAAAAATATGTGGACCTTTGATATGTATTTTGGATTCTATATTAAAAGGATCAATGAATTAGATCCTAATGTATGTGTTAAATAGAGTTATAGAAGGAGAAGTATTTCCCAAGGGTAGATAATTAGATAACTTTGCAAGCAGATATTTTTTTTCATTTTTCCCCTTCTTGTTTTGCAGTTATTTCTAATATGAATATGGAGAAAACAGACATGATTCAGAGAAGGCAACAGAGAAGCACTCACATTAGAAAGTCTTAACTACCATATATAAAGTCCAATGTGTAGTAAAACACTGATTTCCTGATCAAAAGAAATGTTCTTACCATTTTAGAAAATTAAACTATAGGTTTGGTTTATTCATCAAAGTTAAAATTTCAATATTAAATGAAGTATGTTTGAGTCATAAATTTAAATGTATTGTTGAGTGAATAATTTTCTCTTCTTTTCTGAAGAATGCCCTAAAGCCGCAGGTGGCACGCAGAGCCATATCGGTGGGCACATGTGTATGCCAGCCAGCTGATTTTCGGACCTTCCAGGCTCACAAGAAGTCAGGAAACAGGCTGTTTCCGGCCTCCAGAGGGCCTCCAGGGAGGTGGGGAAGGCCCGTTTTTCACTCTCCCCAGGCTCCAGAGGCTTTCTAGGAGCCTGGGGAGAGCAAAAACGGCCTTCCCCACCCCCCCGAGGCCAGAAACAACCCATTTGCTGATTTCTGGGGGACTGGAAGGCCTGTTTTTTGCTCTCCCCAGGCTCCAGAGGCTTTCTAGGAGCCTGGGGAGGGTGAAAACAACCTCCCCCCCCCCCGGAGGCTAGAAACGGCTTGTTTGCCGACTTCTGGAAGTCGGGAAATGGGCTATTTCTGGCCTCTGGAAGGCCTCCAGGGGAGTGGGGGAGGGCCGTGTTCGCCCTCCCCAGGCTCCTAGAAAGCCTCTGGAGCCTGGGAAGAGCAAAAAACGGGTCTTCCGGTCCCAGTTTAAAATAAATGTTGGACTTTCAAAAAAAGTTGTATCTATTCTCCTATTTTGGAAAAATAGTCTTAAATTCAAGATAAACACGGCATATAAGCTTAATAAATAAATAATAAACAAATAAAATGGTATTTATTTTATTTAAGAAAAATTATATGGTCACTGAACTCAATACAAGCACAATAATATTAGAAATTATTCAAGAAAAAACAAGGGAAATATCTCCAAAAAGGAAATAAGGTATCTTCACAGTTTTAGCTGTGAAGTATTAGTTTATTATTAATCTGTAACCTATTAGTATAATCTACAGTTTTATGAGTAGCACAAAATCACATCCATTTTTATCTAAGTATGCATTTTATATTTTTAATATTTCTTTTGAGATCAAATATTCTATTCCATAGACAGAAAATTTTGCCACCCAGGAATACTTCAAATTTCTTATGAAATTCTCAGTCCAAAAGCATTCAAAGAAATACAACAATAACTTATTTTTTCTATACCTCAAATCACCAGATGCTCCTTCAAAAATCAGTTACAAGCAATGCTTTGATTCGCTTATACAGAAACACAGTTGGAAAATAATTGTGTTAGCAAATATTGAAGCAAATTATGAAGAGTGTAAAAGCATCCATGCTTATTCAAATCAAGCAATCATCTAGTCCAGTAGATGCCTAAAATTCATAAATAGAACAATGATTACAAGTACTATTATATTTACAGTATGCTTCCCCGGAACTGATATTGAGAGGTTTATCATTTCTGTTCCTACTATACTCTATTTCCATCTCTTTATCATTTTGCTTATTCCTTTGTAAATTACTTCTTAAACAATAAAACTATAACCACCACACTACAACCATCTCCTTATGCTTTCCACACTCAAAGGGAGCACAACTTATACCACTAGAGTTAGTAATCGTATTGCTTATTCCAAGATATATTTTCATTAATCAATATTACTACTATTATACATAGCCTGTAAGTCATTAATTTATCTCAAATGATACAATGCACAAGAGCAAAGCTTAAGCATCATCAGATTCCAAAATCCCTTTACATCACAAGGCATAAAATAGACCTTGATCACATTTAGATATGAAGCTTGCACAATTATAGATGTTTGTATATATTTAGCTGATCAGTTGTGACAAATACAAAGCATTCAAAAGGAAGCAAAGCAGTACAATCACACAAAATAATTAAAATGCCAATGTAATTTTGAACAATGAAACTTTTTAAATTTCTACATTTTGGATCTATGCGAATTTTATGGTTAAGTGAAAGAATAAAGAAAAATAGGTAAATAAAATGTTATGACAAGCAGAACACTGCTGTAGTCAAGGATATCTACATGCTGTATCCCAGTAATTTTCATTAGGAACATTCAGAGGAAACATTGAGAGGGAAGGGTCTGTTTCAGATTTAATAATTAGTAATGTATACAGATGCAGTAGTGAAACAGTTGGCATAGTTCCACTATCACAGAAAAGTTGGGCTTTATGAGAAAAGCAACCAAGTCATTAATGAAACATGGGATTCCTCGTAATCTGAATGTGAGCAATTAAGATGAATTAAACTGCTTCATCAAAGGCTTTGTCACTGGATCTTCCAGAAACACCTTCTAGGAAATTTTAAATAAAAATGATTAAACAATACCTCAGTAATTTTAACCTAACACAGTCTACATTGACTGTCAATCATTTGAACTGTAATTTGAAAGGACACTCAGTAGAAAGAAAAAGCTTCTTTTAACCAATATATTTTGCCTAATTAGATGTGAGCTTGTTATTTCAATATTTACAGGTAGTCCTCCACTTACAACAGTTCATTTAGTGTACCCTCAGAAGTTACAACGGCACTGAAAAAAGTGACTTATGACCGTTTTCCACATGAGTGTTGCAGCATCACCATGGACACATGATCAAAATGCAGGTGCTTGGCAACTAACTCATATTTATGACTGTTGCTGTGTCCCAAAATCATGTGATCCCTTTTCTGACCTTCTGACAAGTAAAGTCAATGGGGAAACCAGATTCACTTAACAACCATGTTATTAACTTAAAAACTGAAGTGATTCACTTAATAATTGTGGCAAGAAAGGTCATAAAATGGGGCAAAATTCACTTAACAACTGTCTCTGTTAGCAACAAAATATTGGGGCTCAATTGTAGCCGTAACTTGAGGACTACCTGTATTGGTGAACTCTCTGTACATCAGCAAAATAGAAGATATGTAAGCAGTGTTATTCTTCACTGCTCAGTGTCCAAGAATAATCAACACTTTGGAAATGTAAACAACTATCATCCTCTATGAACTGACATCCTAAATATTTCAGCATATTTAAAATGAAGTGAACCCAAACAACTATGGTTTATCTTAAATGCCACTCTTGGCATTAAAAAAGATACAAAATTAGATTCAAAATGTCCACTAGTTCCTTACTATACTTTATCCATTGTTAATTTGGGTATGTCAATAGTTGTCTTCTATAATATTAAGGTATTAATAATGTTTCCTTATTCCCAATTCTCCTAAAATGTTTTCAACCAAATAGTGGAGAATGTTATCACTTCTTTAAATCCTTTCTTCAGATTTTCAATATATTTGAAAGGTATCTTAACAAACATCAATATTTTATTTCTTCACAATAAGAGATCTTTGTCCCATCCAATTTATCTTATAATAACAGCAAATTGCCCCCTTTATCAAAATTTTAACAACATAATGAACTCCACTGTAAGGGTTTTTGCGAAACATATTAAAGAACCTGGGGAAATAGATAAGATTGTTTGTAGCATGAGCATTTTACCTGTGGGCTGGATCCATACCTTTCTTAGCTCCTTCTGTCTGCTATGTGTGGTGTCAGTAGCAAGATTCCGGAGGTCGTTGGTGTTTCTCAAAGGGAAGGTGTGGTGCCATCTGCCTTGAAGAAAGCACTAGTGTGCCCCCTCTTGAAGAAGCTATCTTTCAATCAAATCATATTTGAAATTTTTACCTACTCTCAACCTTCTGTATCTGGGAAGCCTGGGGAGAATGCAGGAGGGGCCCAGTTGAAAGAAAAATGTCCTATTCATTCCAATAGATAGCCCAGCCCTACATGATGGCTGTTCATATGAAGCATTATCATTTATAAAGATACCATTTATCTACTTTTTAAATAAAGTTCTTCTCAGTCTACAGAAAAAAGTAAAGGTAACGTTTTCCCCTGTCCAGTTGTGCCTACCTCTAGTGCAGGGTTCTGCAACCTTAAACACTCAAAGAGTGTATGTGGTTAAAAAACACCGGGAACCACAAAATCCTTTTGACATCTCTCTCTCCCTCTCCGTCTCTCTATGTCTCTCTCCCCCTCTCCATCTCCTTTCTTTCTCCCCCGCTCTCTGTATCTCTCCCTGTGTGTCTGTCACTCTCTCTCCCCCCCCACTGTCTCTGTATCTCTCTCTCTCTCTGTGGGTGTCTCTCTCTCCCCCTCTCCCCCCTTTGTATCTGTCTCACTCGCTCCCTCCCCTCTCTCCCTCTGTATCTCTGTCTGTCTCTCTCCCCTCCTCTCTGTATCTCTCACTCTATGTCTCTCTCTCTCCCCTCCCCATTCTCTCCCCCTCTCTTTCCCTCCCTCTTTCCCCTCTTTATCTCTTTCCCTCCTTCTCTCTTTCCCTCCCTCCCTCTCTTCCCCATCTCTCTCTTCCTCCCTCTTAATTTCTCTTTCCCTCCCTCCCTCTTTTCCTCCTCTCTTTTCCCCCTCTCTTTATCTCTCTTTCCCTCCCTTCCTCTCTTTCCCTCCCTCCTCTCTCTCTCCCCCCATCTCTCTCTGTCCCGGGGTGGGGGGGGGAGGAACCCCATAACTGGTACTGGGTGGTGGGAATCTAAGTCAGAGGCTGACAAACCCAGGAGCAGTGCATTGAAGACCAGCTGGCTGGCGAGGAGGCTGAGCATCACAACACCGGCGGCTCAACAGGAAAAACACAGGAAAAGCAACTGACATCCGGGAGGCAAGAGTGAGCTGAGTAGGGCAGGGTTGCATTGTGGCTCCTGTGAAGGAGGGGACCCTACTTCTCCCATTGTGAAGCACCCTAAATTTCACTCTGCTGCACAAGGGGCTGCAAGTAGCGGCAACAGCAAATGTATGCGACGAAGGCGCACAAAGGCAAGTGCAGGGGTGCTTTGCTCCCGCACTAAGGCTCCGGCCATTGCCACCGCCATGACAGAGCAACAGCTCTTTCATCCCTCTGCTGCGACAAGGTGACAGGGAGCTGCAGCAGCAGGATGCAAGGCCCACATGCAGCTCTGGAGTCACAGGTTGCCAACACCCACTCTAGCAAGTGGTGTCATCTCTGTTTCTTAGCCAAGGGAGCCACCATTCTCTGAAGATACTTCTGTGATCATATGGCCAACGTAACTATATGCCAAGGCACACAGAATGCTGTTACCTTCCTGCCCAAAGTGATGCCTTTTAATGTACTTGCATCTGCATATTTTTGAACTGCTTGGTGGGCAGGACCTGGGGCAAATAACGGGAGCTCACTGCATCACGCGGCACTTGGGTCTCGAACCCAGGCTGTTAAGTTTTCCAACTGACAAGCTCAGCATCTTTAATTATTGAGCTATCACGCCCCTAATCTACAGAGAAAGGGTCCTTGGCATTCCAGCATGTAACTAACTTTATATATTTTTCTGGGCACAGAAAATACAATATAAAAAAAGAGGTGAATTCCATTCCTGAACCTGGCCCCATGATGAACTTATGAGAGCCACTGCCTCTCTCTGGGATATTTGTTCAACCTACAGCCCTGGTTATTTCCAGGTAGTGTCCTATCCAAGTATTAACTAGATCTGATCCAGACAGGGAGAAAAAAGTTCATTAGAGTTGAATTGATTAGAAGAACGTTTTTCACAATCAATATTCAATGCACATGGTATATCTATGTTGTTGATGTTGTGTCTTTGTATGAGGACAAATATATTATCATCAATGATACATAAACTTTGAAAAGTCAACATGTTCTAGACTGTCATCAGTTTGATTGTGATCTTAACTGTGTCTTTTGAAGCAAATTTATATGTTTTAAATTTTCAAGAAAAAAAAAACACTCACACAATGACTCTATGTAAGTCTAAAACCGACAATAAAAACAAGCCTATATTAATTTATTACAGAACTAATAAGTGGAGTTACAACAGCAGTTTTAAGAGCAGAGGAAATAGAAAAATAAAAAAGTAGAAGTAAAATTTCCTGCAGCCCTTAATCTTTTCAAACCAAAACTGGTGGCACATATGTAAAGGTATGTAGTTTTTTTTTTAACTTGTCTTTCCTGAAACGTATTTCTAAGAACTGCTTTGTAGATATTTTGCTAGAAAATGGCCAGCAAGGTGATAAAAAGGGCAACACTCAATTAGCACAATTCTCTTGCTTAACAATGGAAAATTTGGGCTCAGTTATGATCATAAGTTGAGGACTACCTATATCTGATTTCTTGCACATCCAGAAATCCTGAAGCAGCAAGGAACCAGCCAAAGAATGAATACACCTTAATAGATGTAAAGGAGGAGTACTAGATAGAGTACTTCTCAACGACTAAGAACAATTAGATTTTAACTTTATTGCAATGTTAATAGTTTAACTGGTAATTTGGTACCAGTTAAATCATTTAACTGGTAAACTGGTAATGACAAAAGTACTGTATTTAGATATTTTAACACTCTAGGAATTATTTTGGCTAAGAGTATTTCTGTTTAACAAATGCAAGTAAATAAGGGCAAATGTCGGAATCTAAAGCCATATGTAGCTAATTCCATATTTTCATCATTGTCATCAGCAAAAGATAAAATATTTCCATCACCATCCAAAGTGAGTGTGCACAGAATCAAAATCATCTAAGGAATTTCACAGCTCTGAAGCACGATAATAACAATCCAAGCATTAATGAGTAATGATAACTTCCTTTGTTTAGTAGGTTTTTGTAATGAGTCCGAAGAGGTTCATAGCTTAAAACCAACACTAATTAGAATTTATTTTAATAGACTAGAGAAAAATGTAAAGATTTCGTATGCTTTACTGAGGTCATATTTTTGAGATATATGAGGGACATAGATTAATTAGGGTTCCCCTCTATCTTTAATAAATTAACTTAAGTCCGTGGAAAATAATAAGACTTAGATTTGGTTGAAAATCATCTTCCTATATATTAAATAATTAAATAATTAATTATATTTATTTATAAAATTTATTTGCCATCCACTTCATATCCAACAACTCTGGGTCACTTATAACACAAAAAACATTTTTAAAAATCCATTCTAAAATTAATGCTGGATTTTTGTCATTAACTGCCTTGGGCTGCCTTATCCACATGTGGACAAGGATAGAAATCTGATAAAACAAACAAGCAGACAAATTATCATCATTTTAGCCATTGTTTATCCACTGCAAGATGAAGGTCTCTTTTGCATGTTTTCAATTAATACTGTCCTGAGCAAACAAATAAGACATGAGAAACCCTGTATGAGAGCAATCTGATTCCAGAATGTTTTGTTTCCTTATCTAAATGCACAAACCTCTGTTCTGCTTCAATCTAGCCTCTAAGCAATTTACAAATAATACAAACAAGAAATGCAATACAAGCAATATAAATGTATTAAAGGCAGGATACAATAAATAAGTATATCAATATACAATGACGTTTCCTAATGAATGCAACACTCACAGTGCTACAGCTCACCCAGAGCAATAATATTACACCATCTTAGTTGCTGACTACCTTTGCAAATAACCAAGTTTCTATAAGATTGTGAGGGAAGGGACCACTATTAAGTCCAGTGGAAAGCTGTTCCACAGGAGGTGAGCTCCCATGGAAAATGCCGCCTTCTAATCACTTACCTGCAGGTTTCCAGTAGCTAGAAACTCTTAGTAGGCAAACTCTGTTTATCCATATTGGGCAGACTGTCCAAAACAGGCAGTCTAAAAGGTACTTTAATGATTATGATTTATTTATAGATATTGAAACTCTACATTCATCATAAAAAAGGGTTCACTAGGAATTTAGCCTCCTCATAAGTAAGTTTCTCCAATTCTACTTTAAAAACAGATTGGCTAAATTCACAGATCTTCCTAAATCATGGTTCAATTATGTTTTACTTTTATCTATTTCCATTTATTTTGTTCTTCACTAGCACAACAGATAGAGCTTAAATAGAATTTTATCCAGAAATATTTGGCTGATGGGAAAAGAGTGAGGAAGATATGATATTCCCCAATTCCCTTGCTTCTACCACACCCAATACCATTTCCTATGCTGTTTCAGAGAATCCTCAGCCTTCCCCGAGAAATAAATCAAGATAAAATCACCTTCTTTTGCCAGTAGCAGAAAGAAGATCAAGCCTTCCAAAGAGGGAGCCAACTTCCTTATCTGATAGTTAAGACACTTTTTAAAAAAAAAATATGCATATAATTAAGACACAGTATAATTGCTATGACATTTTAACTTTGAATTTCTCTATTCAGATAGATATCTATTCAGATAGATATGCTGATAGGAAATCTACAAAACAAATACTGTTATCTTCTCAACCATAGTTACTCTATTAACAGCAGTTGCAACATGAAATAATCCATAATGAGATCAAATATTTCAATGTTTCTATCTTCTACTTTGCAACTTAAATAAATATTATAAAGCTGACATAGTTATATATCATCATACACAGGCAATGAAAACAAAGTCAAATGTTCTCTTATCACACAGTTACATGGTCCAGTATAGGAAAACAGTAAGCAGGTTTTCATGAAATTAAACATCCTGTCATTGAAGTTTTTCACAAAGCAGTTTTTAAGGAACTCAAGATAAAAGCAGACATGTTTAGAATTTGAAGTGGTTTGAACTATTCTCCCATTGCCTCAATAGTAATAAATTTGCAAGCTTTCCTTCCTTTTCCTTTCCTTGTTGCCTAATACTTTTCTAATGAGAGCCAAAAATTACAGGCTGGGATTTAGAACAGGCTGATTATATAAAAGCTTCTGAAGTACTTTGCTACCTCATACAATTTGATATTGGAACTTTAACATTAACTGACGTTCTTGGTATTCACCTGGCAGTGGATCCTTTCATGTTTAAAGTTTTAAAAAGAGGTATTTTAAAAAATGGAGCAATGGTCACACTTAAGATTAAAACTAACTTGCATATTAATGCTTTTTTGCCCATTAATACACATGAGCAAAATTTTAAACATTATAGTTCTAAAGTAAAATCACAGCATATTGCAGTGCTGTAAAATGCACCTAAACATTTAAAACAAACATTCCAATATCACAAATGTTAAAAGTACTGAAGGTATTCATAATATCACTTTGTTTTTATTGTTTTTGCAAATTCTTTACCCCTACATTATAGAACAATTATATATTATAAACTGTAGGAAAAAAAATCCACAAATTAAAAACAAGCCTGTTTTTACACTTTCAATTAGAGTAATGATTGCATATTCTATGGTCTATACTCAACAGTCACACTCACTAGTTTTATAACTGAGGAATCACAGATGCTTGTAGCTATTTTAGGTCAATCATTCAACAACAATGACAATGACTGACATCTCTAAAGAGAAATGAAGGAATCAACTAGTCATATTCACATACTGTACCTTCTAAAAAATATTGAGTACAGATCATCTATAAATAAATCTTTTAGATCAGGCATGTCCAACCTATGGCCTACATGCCACATGCAGCCCTGGACAGCTAGTTATGCAGCCTCACAAGACAATAAATATATATATAAAAGGATGTTTGTTATTTATATACATTAACTATATTATATATTATACGTGCAGGCCAAGACAATTCCTCTTCACTCAATGAGGCCCAAGAAAGCCAAAAGGTTGAGTAATCATTTTTTAGATCTAAAAAGGAATTTAATCTATACTTGAAATTACATTCACTTTAACTCCTATATTTTTCTCAATATGGTATTTTAAATTAATTTTAACAGGGAAATGTAAATCATTTTGCCTTCACCATCTTGTGTGTTCTTATCAACAACTTATTTAATTGAGGAGGGGAGAGAGACTGAGAAAAAAGAGGGGAATAGAATAGAAATATAATTTTGGTCACAACTGTAGCACGGTTAGAACATTATAAAAATGTTTTTGTTTTCATACTTTGTCTATCTAAAAACAAACAAAACCTACCTTAAAAATAACATACCTGCCTACAAGAAATTTCCATCACTATTTAGTTTTATTTTATTTTTCATTTTTCAAAATTTTAAAAGTTTTAAAATATTTTAATGTATGATTTTAATATTTAGCTATAATTTTAAATTGCAAACTGCTTTGAGATTCTTTTTTTTAACTGGAAGCAATATAGAAACATTTTAAATCAAGAAAAAAATCAGAAAAGGGCTAAGGATTATTTCTCTTTGGGGAGCTACTTATTTTTATTTATTTTATTTATTTTTATTTATATTTGAATTTATATACCGCCTTTTATTGCTTGGGACATTTCAAAACATGAACAAAAAAGATAGGATTAAGTAATGAAATGAAAATGGGAATTAATATTGAAGAAATTAATATTTTACTGAAATCTTTATTCCTAATAATCTTTTTATTGACTTCTTTATATCTTGGGGATATTTAATTTACTTCCATTGTTTAAAATGTACTATTATAGATAACTTATTAAGCTATTGGAAGCACAACTTCCTTTTCCACAAAATGTTTTATTTAATAGATTGTACTGATTGGGAAGTAAAACAGAAAATAATTTTAAAGAAAAGTCCAGGCATGATTAAAGCTCCTAATATTACTAAGTTTTAAGGTAATTAAAATAAGACCTGTATTCTATTGGTTTTCAAACATTTTGGGACTGTATCCACTTTCATCTACAGCATTCAATAATAGGGCTAGTAAAGTATCACATTAATTTTCTTTTTAGTATTCATACTTGAAAGCAGCTCTAGAAGTTATGAAAATTCTCTGGCATACCGCACATCTGAAGCACTGCACTGGTATGTGCCTGAAACCGATAGCAAGATAAGCTTTTATTACACAAGGGAAAAACCTGCTTGTAAGACATTGGATCTGTAGACTTTGAATAAACTCACTGAACTTATTTGGATTTTTAAAATGTAAATATGATTATAAATACAATTACAATTACTTAAAACTATTTCTATTTCTATATTTCCAACAAAAGTAATTCCTGTGGCAAATAGAAATATATACAGGATATATGCTTATGAAAGCACGGAGTATGCCCAGAGTTTTCTTATTTGCTGATTCATGTATATCAGTACGCCAAAGTATTTTTGTATATTATATCTGCAAAGCAAACACAAAGTCCTAACAGAGCAGCCTGACATGAAACTATGTTTAATAAACTTAACAGTATGAAGATATAGCATTATGTATTTTTCCCCTCTTTTCCAATAAAGCAGGATTTAACATAGAGACAAAGGCAGAGTGTTCCTTTATCATTCCTTCTCTTATCTCTTTTTTAAATTTGTTTCTATCATGGCTGTCATAAAGAAAATGTGTGTTTCTATGTATATGTATATACCGTGTTTCCCCTGTCTTATATTTTTTTGAACCCTGAAATAGCGCTTGGCCTTATTGTCATGCGCTCAAAAGCCCGATTGGGCTAATTATCAGGGGATGTCTTATTTTGGGGAAAACAGGATATATGATGATACGTGTGTGTGTGTGTGTGTGTGTATCAGGGGTGAAATGCTACCGGTTTGCTCCGGTTCAGGAGAACCGGTAGTGATAAACACTACCAGTTCAGGCGAACCGGTAGTAAAAAAAATTTAATTTAATTTAATTTAATTTCCAATTTATATACCGCCCTTCTCCCTGAGGACTCAGGGCGGTGTACAGCCAAGATAAAAAACATAGAATACAAATATTAAAACATTTAAAAATATATATAAATTTGGGCCGAAAGTTAAGAATCACAAACTAATTAAAAAATTTAAAAATTTCTTCTAAGCCAACCCGACTTGCTGGAAAAGATGGGTTTTCAGGGAACGACGGAAGGCATTGAGGTCATGGATTCTCCTTATCTCCGGGGGCAACTGATTCCAGAGGGTGGGAGCCCCCACAGAGAAGGCCCTCCCCCTGGGGGCCACCAGCCTACATTGTTTGGCTGATGGCACCCTGAGGAGGCCCTCTCTGTGGGAGCGCACGGGTCGATGGGAGGTCGTTGGTAGCAGCAGGCGGTCTCGGAGATAGCTAGTGGTTCAGGCGAATGCTACTGGTTCAGGCGAACCAGCAGTTTAAAAAGCTACCAGTTCCTCTGAACTAGTATTTCCGACGATCAGCTGTGCAGTGGGGTTTAGCTTTGCTAAAGAGCAGGAAATCCTGCTTTCTAGCAAAGCTAAATCGCGCACCACAGCTGACCCCCCCTCACTGTTTTACTTACTTTCCCAAGCCTCCTTTTGGCGCATACTGTGCATGCTTTTGCAGAGCACGCTTTGGTGTGCACTGTGCATGCACACCAGAGTGCGTTTGGCGCGCAGTATGCATGCGCGGCCAGTGAATTGGTAGCAAACCGGTTCGGATTTCATCACTGGTGTGTGTGTGTGTGTGTGTGTGTGTGTGTGTGTGTGTGTGTATATATATATATATATATATATATATATATATATATATATATATATATACATACACTGCTCAAAAAAATAAAGGGAACACAAACAGAAGACATCCGAGATTGGAATGAATGAAATAGCCTTATTAAATACTTTGTTCATTACATACAGTAGTTTTGTGTTCCCTTTAGTTGTTTGAGCAGTTACTTTGTTCGTTACTGTATGTAACGAACAAAGTATTTAATAAGGCTATTTCATTCATTCAGATCTTGGATGTCTTCTGCTTGTGTTCCCTTTATTTTTTTGAGCAGTATATTATTGTTATGAATTTTCTGTGAAACCAACAATATATTTTAATTGAAAATTAAAATTTCAGTTGGAAGTGTTGTGCTCATTACTGAATATAGAATTCATCTTAAGCAGGCATCTCATTCCAGCAAGCATCAAACAACTGCCAGAACTGACGTATTTCTGATAGCCAAAGGCAATTCTTGTTATCTAATACCTAAAGTTCCAAGTTCCAATATTACAATTTTGAGAAATTTGCATATATTCACTTCTCCTTAGGCTGGTTTTTCTCTTTATCTTAGCAGATATACTCATTTCTGTCTTTCAGTGCTTGGATAACTTTTTTTTTTTATTTGATTTATATGCCGCCCTTCTCCGGAGACTCAGGGCGGCTTACAATGTGTTAAGCAATAGCCTTCATACTTTTGTATATTTATACAAAGTCAGCTTATTGCCCCCACAAACTGGGTCCTCATTTCACCTACCTTAGAAAGGATGGCAGGCTGAGTCAACCTTGAGCCTTGCAGAGATTCGAACCAGCAGTAAATTGCAGGCAGCTGTGTTAATAACAGGGTGCGTAGACCACTGTACTATCAAGGCTAACTAGTGCTGCAACAGCCCAAAGTAGTTGTCCAGCCTTTCCCAACTGTTCTACTGACTAGAATGATATCAATCACATGATTCACTGATTGGGCTTATTATCAGGGGATGCCTTATTCTGGGAGAAACAGGGTAATAACAACAAAGATATCTAAACTTGATCTGCAGTGGAGAATTTCCGTATAGTAATAACTCACCCTATTCAATGTATTTCATCACTTTATTTTAACAACAACATGGCTCATGGCTTCAAACCCAAAAATCTCTCTCACGTAACTGTTAGATTTTGAAATATCTAACAGTTATTTAGATAGAGAGGCAATTAAAAACAGATACTCCATCTTTCCCTATTCATTTCAAGGATGTAGTCCTATATTACAAAGACAGAAATATTACAAATTGAAAAACTTCCCATTTCTAAATTTCAGCTTTTAATGTATGAATTTATCTTGTTCATAAATGTGCTTCCATCACTCACTAATCCTCATCAAGCTTATGAACGGAATTATAACTAAGAATATAAGCATGTTTTCAAAACTGTGAAAGCCAATATAAAGTATTATATTATAAAGCAGTGGAGACAGCTCAAATTAATTGTTAAAATGAAATGGAAAGAGATGAATATACCTTGGTTAATCAGTCTTGAAGTAACACTGTGATTCAATATCATCTTGAACATAAAAATGCAACCAGGGCAGCACAGTAAATATCATATATATATATATATATATATATATATATATGCCGCCCTTCTCCGGAGACTCAGGGCGGCTTACAATGCGTTAAGCAATAGCCTTCATACTTTTGTATATTTCATACAAAGTCAGCTTATTGCCCCCACAGTCTGGGTCCTCATTTTACCTACCTTAGAAAGGATGGAAGGCTGAGTCAACCTTGAGCCTGGTGAGATTTGAACTTGCAGTAATTGCAGGCAGCTGATGTTAATAACAGTGCTTTAGTCTGCTGCGCCACCAGGGCTCTTATTGACCCTGCTTGCATATATATCTCCTCTATTGACTTTGCATAGCACAGCACAGCACAGCACAAGATAAATAGATAGATAGATAGACAGACAGACAGACAAATAAACAAATAAATAAGCTCAAGCAAGTCAGTCCTACTCAAAAAGCATAAATATTTATTTCCTGGCAACCACTGAAAAAGCCTGCATTTGTTGACTTCCTATTTGATTAATAAAGAACAATCATGAATCAATTCCCTGGAATAAACCAATTACCAAAATCATCTGTAAAATGAAACTACGCATTTTATCTAATGATACAAATGGAATCCATTCAATATACATATATATGCATACATGGATGATAAATAAGATTTTTTAAAAATTAGGTAAACAAATGAAAGCCTGTAATCGGACAACAAAATAAGAATAAACACAAACTCTTACTTCTGATTTTGAAGACACATTCTCCTCCATATCAGAATCATTAGGGTCCACAATATCATCGAAAGGTGGCAATGTATTTTTCTTTTTCTCCAGGGGCTCACTTTCCATTTTAACTTTCCCAATTTTAAACTGAGATTTATCTTTTGTCTGTTTTTTCTCCACACTGGAGCAGGTAAGTATCAGTGGGGGAGCATTAGAAAAACTTTTAAATAAAGCCTCAGATCCACTTTTCTTCTTCTTTTTGGCTGCAAAGTCCTCAGAATCCAGACCAGGAGGCCTTTTGGAGGCAGCCTTCTTTTCTTGTTGCTGTCCACCACTTATGGTCAGTATGTTATTTTCTGATTTTGGCTCCTTTGACATAGGTTTGGGCTCTTTGAAGGCCATCTTAGGAACAATTTTTTCATCCTTTAGTGGTTTGTTTTCTTTGGGTTTTTTAGAGGATTCTTTGGAAGATTTGTTGTGTTCCCTGGAAGGTTCTTTGAAGGCACTTTTATGTTCTTTTGAGTCTTTTGAAGATTTTTCCTTGTGCTCCTTTGATAATTTATGGGGCTTTGAAAAACTGTTACTACTACTGCTGCTGCTACTAGTGTTTATACTCTTGCTCAGCTCCTGCAACAATGGAAAGTAAAAAGTTAACACTTTGCTCTTGTCTTCTGTGTTTCAGAAACACCTACCATAAGTTGCTGCTCTGCAAACTTTACTTACATTAATAGATTAATGTATAAATTTACATTATATATCAATAACAAACTTGAAATTGTTGTCTACCATATACGGTCTAATGGACTATTTCTTTGCTTAAATCACAACAAATAAAATTTCAATGTACTGTGTACAGGTAATCCTCGATTTACAACCATAATCAAGCCCAAAATTTCTCTTGCTAAGATGTTAAGTGAATTCTGCTCCATTTTACTACCACAATTGGTAAGTGAATCACTGCAGTTGTTAAGCTGGTAACACAGTGGTTAAGTGACTCTGGCTTCCCTATTGACTTTGCTTGTCAGAAGGTCACAAAAGGTGATCACATAACCCCGGGACACTGCAATCATCAGAAATATGAATTAGTTGCCAAGCAGTCAATTTTTGATCACATGACCATGGTGATCCTGCAATGATCGTAAATGTGAAAAATGGTCATAAGTCACTTTTTTCAGTGCTTTGTAACTCTGAACAGTGAGCAGCATGATGGTCTAATGATGAAGACGCTCACCTTGGAAGATTGAGAATTGAATCCTAGTTACCAATAGAGTTTTCTGCCAGTTAGGGGACAAAGAAAAAATCAGGCCAGTAAACTCTCAGCTCCATCCACTCACCCCAAACTACACTGAATTAAGGGATTACAGGGTCGTAAAAAGGGAGTTTTATTGTAACTTTGAACAGTCGCTAAATGAATGGTTGCAAGTTGAGGACAGTCATGATTTACATATTTTGTGAAGAGGTATCAAAAGACATTTTTGTGAGATGCTACAGGTATTCCACGGTACATTAAAGACTTCTAAAATTGTTTACACGTGAAAGCATCTGCTGAGTAGTAAATGATTAAGTACTATGAGGATGGTTATTCTCTATTCTGAGCAAAACATTAAAAAATTTGTTAAGAATATTCATTGTTGCTTTATATGAAACAGTATTATCATGTAAGAGTATTAACCATGCTGAGATAAAACAGAATTCACAACTTGGTAAAAGTGAGTAAGCAGGATGGAATTACTAAAAAAGTAATGAAATATGCCGGTATGGCCCTGATAATCGATGAAACTATGATTTTGGAACAAGCCTAAGTTTTAATTTAGAGAATTTTTAACCAAGGGGTGTCCAACTTAGCAACTAAGACTATGCTGGCTGGGGAATTCTAGGAGTTGAAGTCCATAGGTCTTAAAATTGCCAAAGTTGGACACCCATGCTCTAACCAAAACATTTTTAGAAATTTATACAGGACCTTGGAGAGTTCCTGCCTATCGATGTAGAAAAGCTTTTCCCAACCTGAAGCTCTCCAGATGTTGAAACTTCTGCTCCTAAAATTCCCAGCTAAACTGGAAAAGGCCAAAGTTAACAAAACTGAATTGAATCACATAAAATGTATTCATAGTTTCATCTTGGAAAACTAATAAAATCACATGCAGCTTGGTAGTTTCTGTGTTGTGAGTTCATGTAACTTTGAAATAAAATTTTCTAATGCTGAAATTAAAACTTTAGGATGAAACAGCACCACTACCATAGAATTAGCAACAAATCTCTGAAAAAAAGGGAAATATATCGAAACATAATAACCTTTTAGGTTTGGCATAGCTATGATTTATAGCTAAGAACATTGCTCAAAGCAAGCCTGTGTAAATTCAATCAATATATAGCTTCCAGTGGTTACATTTAAACCTGGATGTATGGCCACAATAGGGATTGGAATTTCATTCACAACTAATGTGTTGTTAAGTGAGTCGTCATGTGAGTGGACCTGATTTCACAACCTTTTTTCCAGTTATTAAGCCAAACTACATGTTGTTAAGAGAATCATGCAATCTTTAAGGAAATCTGGCTTTCCCAATTGATTTTGCTTGTTGAAAGCCATCTGGGAAGATTACAAATTGCAATCATGTGACTGCAAGAAAATGCAACCATTGTAAATGCAAGCAGTTGCCAAGTGACCAAATTACGATCATTTGACCACAGGGATGGTGCAATGATTATATTTTCAAGGATGGGTTGTAAGTCATTTTTCCCCCAGACCATTGTAACTTTGAAGTGTTGTCAAACAAATGGTCATAAGTCAAGGACTACCTGTAACTATATTTACTTATAATTTAGCTTAATCAAGAACTTGCTTCCACCTAAAGTTGCAGAATGTTCCACCCTCAGTTTGACATGCAGTGACTACAACCTCATCTTTAAAGTTCAACAGCTGAAGTGTATCTTATGGTAGACTGTAGAAGAAAAATTACACTTAAATGAAAACAGAAGAATAGAAGTGTGGGTAGAGTAAGAAAACAATTCTTATAAAATAATTTAGTGAGTCAAAAAACTCCATGTTAGGTTTAATTATGCATAATTTACACTTATAATACCAAGCTGCACATTTGGTATTGCAAAAAGCACCATTCAGCAGGCTTAGTTGAACCAGTTTAGAAATGATAATTAATGTTTATAAAATACACTTCCTTCCATTATGACCAATTCTCGAAATCTTGCAAATGGGTCAGAAAAAGCAGTAAACCATGAGGAGAAAATTGTAACCTGTTTCATAATTGTGCAAGACAAAAAATATGTTTTGCATATGAAAAGATGATTACATTTTGTTTCCAAACCAGAACAAACGATCATATTCTGGAAGATCTGCCAAACCATTTTGGCTGGCCATAGTTCAACAAAACAGATGCTTTGATTTTCACTGTTCCGGAGAGATCCTTGCGAGATGAGTAGAGCATGGAAGAGCATGTTGTCCCTCTTTCCTCTCTACAGCTCACAGAGTGGCATATCTTACTTACCTACCCGGTTCTGATCTTCCCTGTGCTTCACCTTCCCTCCCTAACAGTTGCCGTGACTGCCATGAACATATTCCACTAATATGCCCATCTGTGATATCTGGAAGCCATTTCTATCATCACCTCAAGGTAACCATAAGACTATTGTTAAACGGCATGATGTAATTCTTATCTCCTATTTCAATACTCAAAATCTGAAATTAAAATTCTAAGCAATAATAAGCAATAATACAATGATTAGTGATAAGAGCTTGACAACCTTTGTGGTCTTTATAAATTTTGTATTGACCATGAATTGTCTTCTGTTGCACTGTAATTTTCTCACTAACTTGAATTCTTAGCAATTTTGAAAAATATTTAAAATTGTAAATTCAATTAAAGTATTTGCGTGCACAAAAACATACTTCCTCCCTCCTTTCCCCTTCATATTTCTCCTCAAATATTTCTCTTGCATAGCTATACTTGAGAGATTGATATAAATATGTAAATATATCCCACTCCCATATAAACCTAGATGCTAAATCAGTAGGAATGAAAAATAGGACATCCTTGTTTTTTATGTGTGTTAGCACCTCAGTTGCAGAATTATCTTGGAACGATTTTATTTCACTTAGCTTTTAGTGATTTTTGTTTTTTTAAGTACACACAAATACACTATGATTATGAAAAGTCTTCAAAAGAGATATTTTGTATTTTAAGGGAATATGCATATAGTAACATGAACTGAATCATTAAAGAGCTGGTCATGACTATTTCTGAAACTGCTCCCAGGTGCTCCAAGCATAGGTATTTCACTTTAATGTTTTATATGCACTCTCTCATAATAATAATAATAGCAAGGTCTACTTTTTCTCAATCTGAGCAAACTGAGTGACTTGGCCAAGACTCTGGTTAGATTCACATACCGTGTTAAGCCAGTGAAAACCCAAGCAAGCTAAATATAGCTTATTAAATATTGAACCAGTTACTATTTCATAATGCAATCCTCTTCATAGGATTATTCTTGCAATAAAATGGGAGTATGGGAATTACTGGGTATGCCACCTAAGGAAAGCGAAGATAAAAGGCAACAAATAACTAGAAGTATTCTTAGAACTGAAATATAAAATTCTTATAAATAAATGTGAACACAGACTTTCTTTCTAAAAGCTTATCTTCTGTGAATTAACAACATGTGGAAATGCTCCTATAACAACAACCGTATTTTTCGGACTATAAGACGCAATGGAGTATAGGATGCACCTAGATTTCAAAGAGGAAAACAGGAAAAAATAGTTTTTGGCCTCTGCGCGTCCGGTTTTTGCCCTCCCTGGCCCTCAGGAGCACTCTGCAGGCCTCCCAAACCCTCTTTTGGCAAAAACAGGATGCGCAGGGGGTTTTGGGAGGCCAAAAACAGGACTGTATTCGGTCTATAAGAGCACATACATTTCCACCCACTTTTTTTGGGGGGGGGGGGTACGTCTTATAGTCCAAAAAATATGGTACCTTCATGTCCCAAGTATTGGAACTAAGAAAGAGATCTGGATTTTAAGAAGTAACTCCCCATAATGAGTTAGTTAAAAGTTGATCACCGACTCTAGAAGCCAAGAAATGTTTTGTGTGGTCTTAATTACTTAAGAAATGATAAAATGTACTTTCTGGAAAACAAAATAATGATCCAGGACTTTAGACTGGGTAATTATCTGAATATCTGTGTGTGACAGGCATTATCTCCACCTCTGGCTAGTATTACCAGTATTCTTGACAATGTGCTAATGTAATCAAGAGAAGAGTTCACCTCTAAATGGTTCAATCAAATAAGGTTGGTGCTTTTTAAATAATAATATTTCTTTTCAGATTCCCCAGCAATGTCATTATCCTTCCAGGAATATTTCTCTGTTTTGGTGTGCTAAAGCCAATCAAAGTTTGCTCCAGCCTTTGTTTCTTTTGTTGCTAATCTATAACTACAACATCTACACTGGCAATTACTGAATGGAGTATGCATCTTTTTACCTTCTTAGTCAAGCAGAAAAGAGTGCCCCAGAGCTCCAAAGTTATGATCTTTTCTCCCAACCTTTTAAAGAAAAGCTAGAGAAAGGCTATAAGCCAAGAGGGAGAAGTTGCAAACCACTGCTTTCACAGATATTGTGATGGTTCCAGTAAGAAAAGATTCTTGGAGACTACTGATCAATATTTTCCTCTCATACAACCTTAAGGTAAAGGTTTCCACAGTCCAATTGAGTCTGACTCTAGAGGCGGTGCTCATCTCCGTTTCTTAGCCAAGGGAGCCAATGTTGTCTGAAGACATTTCTGTGGTCATGTGACTAGCATGACAATATGCCATGACGCATGGAACGCTGTTACCTATTTATTTACTTGCATTTTCATGATTTCAAACTGCTAGGTGGGCAGGAGCTGGAGCAAGTAATGGGAACTCATGTGGCACTCGCATCTTGAACCCGGGCTGTCAGCCTTCCAGCTGACAAGCTCAGTGTCTGTTGAGCCATTGCACCCCTTATATTGACTTAGCCACCCCTTAGTTCAAAGGTCTAAGCTGTTGTATGTTTGCATGAAGGAGGTGGTGGAAAAAACTAAAGAAAGTTTCTATTTCTACAGGGGAATTTCCTCTCCAAATTGGTGCCACCGCTACTTTCACATTGGATTTTGTGGAACTTTTTTTCTGTGAAAGACTATTTAGCAGCAGGAGGCAAACATTCACAGTTTATCTTAGATCTTTCCAACACTTTTTAAGATTCATTTCACAACTGTATATTAGCTTGCAAATCTATCTCCCTGCCACACACTTTCCCAAACAAATCCTGCTCCCTATATTTTCCTGAGACACCAAAGTACCACGTGAATTTGGACTTAATTTAAACTGCATTTAAGTCATTATTATAAAGATTTGAACTGAGTTATTACCCCCCTACCCCAATTAAAATTATTTGAATTTGTGGTAGGATGTGGTTACATGGTCGAATAATCAAAGATTCTGTAGGTTTTATTTAGGTATCGACATAAACTTTTAAGTTTGAAAAGACTTTTAAATCTGTGGTAACTTCATTTAATTCACAAGCACATAGTTTTGAACATTTAAATAGCCTTTGGTTAATACATATTAGGGTGTGGCCTAAAACTGAACCATGGCAACATAGGAATCACTTCTATTTGGACAGTGGGAACTTCCTTTGCATTCCTCTTTCTTGCAACCAAAACATGTGATAAATCCAGACCAGATTTGGGGACTGATAAATACAAAGGATCAAGAGAATATAGTCCTACCATAACATGTGATTTGCTGATGAAACTTCCAATAGGTTTATATCCCTAATCAATACATGTTTTATTTCTACTAATTTGTTTCTCAACAGGCTGTGTCAACTCTAGAATTCAGGTGTCAGGACAAAAAGTGGGTAATTGTATGAAGTACATTTAAATTTGAATAGCAAAATAAATAAGGGTAATGCATATATTTATAAAAATTTCAGGAGATTAGTTTAATTTAGAGTTAAATATAAAAAATTTAACTCTAAATATTCAGATTATGTCTATTTTTTAATTGTTATGGGTTTGCTGAAAAGGTTGAAGCATTTAACTAATTAATTCTTGACTTATTGATCATTCAACATTCAAAACAGCTGCTCAAAACGTATTCCAATTTCTAACCATAGGCAACATCTTACCTTTGGCCCATGAGATGATTTTTTCTTCACTTCAGAAAAAGACAGGGAATTAGTGGGAAGATTAGGGAGATGAAGACTTTGCCCTGAAGCAACTGATGTTCCATCTGACATAACCATGATCTACAGTGATAAAGTAATAAAAATATTAGAAACGTTTATAAAATAAGATGGAATATAAAGTGAGGATTGTGGAGGTAGACGATTAAATAGCTTAGATAAGCTGACAATTATGATTTCTTCTGTGGGTTGTACGACAACTATTTTATTAATGTCACATGGCTGTCACCAGAATAGAAATGACAGATTGAAGCAATGAAAGTATCTTCAACAGTGGCTTTTGAAGCTCATAAAAATTAATATAGTATATAAAGAAATAACATGAATAAAAATTATAAGCTTGATGAATTCATTCTGGTGGTATTTCCCTTACACCACAGGTAGCAATGTTTGAAGGGTTAGGGGTTGCAATTCAGCCTCCCAAACTTTTGAAAAGCTGCATAAACTTAAGCGTTCTGGTAATGTTCTTAGAAGGAGCAGAACTGTTTTGTATGCATATGTGTGGATTTATCTCAATTTTAAGGAGAAATGGGTCAGAGAATCTTTAGGGAAGCAAGACACTCCTATTTTCATCCTTAGATCCTCTCAAAACGAGGACGTTGGAGAGTTTTATAGGACTGGAAGCAGTTTTCTAGATTCCTTCCACTTCCATACCAATACTTAACCACAGTGAAGCCAGGCCAAAATAGGCTAGGAAAAGAATGATAAATAGGACTGTTTGGGGAGTGAAGTGATTTGCTTTCTGGTAAGGGCATTTATATTCATTTTCACATAATCAGTTTTCTATGTATACCAATGCTTTCTGCTCCATTGATTTTATTTTTTTAAAAAAAGCATCCGAAAAATACTGAAGATCCTAAATTCATCTATTTTGCCACCACATTTAGACAATACATATATTTTACATGGTTTATGCACCTATGCAGGCTGTCTTTGGAATGTTCATATTATGTATTCAATGAAGTCAGATGTACCATCTGTTGAATCACTTAAGATTCTGAGACCAACCTAGACAGCCCAGAGTTCACTTGAAACCAAGTTCCCTAGGAGGGAAATCATTTGAATTCAAAAATGATCAAATGAAAAACTGCAGTTCCAGGTAAATAATCATTCTTTTTGTTGGGAATAGAAATAAGCATTAAAACATATCAATCAAAACTTTATTATGGTCAAATACCAGAGGAGAATGGAGTACAAAGGATTTAAAAGCATAAAAGATACATCAGGATTTTTAAAAAATCACAGTAACAAGCTTTAAAAAATAATGAAATTCTAAAAGGAATCTTTTAAAAAGATCTAAAAAGGGGGGATAGGAACAATAGATAGGCATAGAGAAGAATGGCAATTTAAATCTATTACAATACAAATCATTCTAGAATAATGAAGTAGATGCTCATTAAAACTGGCTTATGCCACAGGTTATCTTCTGATGGATTTTCAGTGCTGCCATGTAGAACCTGGCAACACTGTGTGTTATCAGGGCTGGTGTCTCAAAGCAGCAGGGAGAAGTAAAATTGTCCTATGCTTCCTGGATCTTTACACAATAATGGTGAGACGAGGCTAAGACAAATGTCTCTGTAGTATAAGCAATGGAGAAAAACATGTTCTGTTGTTTCTGCATGTCCAGAGTTACAGATACACTGTCTCCCCAGGTAGGGGGCCTTCCTGTATCAGGATAGTTCAATTGAGGGGAGGGCATGACATCATGCCAGAGTAAAGGCACTCCAGCAATTAGGTACTTCAAGTTAAATGGGGGGGGGGGAGGTACCTGTTGGGTTCATTAGCAATAAAACTTGGAGATATAGCTAAATTATATTGGTGCTGTGTCTGCTGTACATTGTTTAATAAGTGGTTTGGCCTAATTGTATCCCATACTGAGCAAAACATCTGGAGAGAAGTCCAAGGATGAGATTTTTTTGTTACACTGTCTTTTTCCATGTGGACTGATAATCATTACTCATAGTTAGTGAGACAAGGTTAAGGGGAGAAAAGGTTAATGCAAGATAGCAGTTGAGCATGGTTACCCATACTCTAACCCAGTGATGGCTAACCTTTTTGCCATCGCGTGCCAAAAACGGGGGGAGCGCAGTGGGGTCACATGCACGCGTGCCCATATCCATAATTCTATGTGCCCCGCTCACCTGTGCTCCTCCAGAGCCTTTCTAGGAGCCTGGGGAGGATGAAAATGGCCTTCCCCACCCCCCAAGAGGCCCTCCGGAGGCCGCAAACCGTGTGTTTCCTGACTTCTGGTGGGCCCAGAAGGCCCGAAAATCAGCTAGCCAGTGCATGCATGTGTGCCAGAGCTGAGCTCGCGTGCCCACCGATATGGCTTCACGTGCCACCTGTGGCACCCGTGCCATAGGTTCGCCATCATGGCTCTAACCTCTACTTTCATGAGACCTGTCTCTAGTCTCAAGATGGTATTAGAGACACACATTAAAACAATGATGGCAGGTATCATGGCCAGATTATCCTTACCCTGATCAATGTGATTCACTGATATGTATAAATAACAAGATTCTAACCAGGAAAACAATGGTCATGTGAGGTAAACAGACAACTTTTCTAAAGATTTATAATCATTTTTTGGGCAGTCCGGATACTGTTGCTCTTTTTGGCTTGTAAAACTAAAAGCCAACTGAGAATACATATCATGTAAAGGCATAATGTGATTTGCCTATTTCAGTTTAGCATGATATATGAATAGGATGTGTGTGTTTGTAAGATTTGTTTGTGGTTTCATGGCTTATTCTAAGTTTACTTTTGTGAACGCTCAGGAACAAAATAAAGTAATTGATCAAATTATAGTCATCTTGCACCATGACAAAAGTAGATCTAATTGCAGATTATTCTGCAAAAAAGTATGAATTTCTTGGTGAATGTGTGTGTCGAGTATTTTATATGAATAAAATATCCTATATCAGTGACAGCTAAACTTTTTGGCACCAAGCGCTGGAATCCGGAAGAGAGCAGCTGGCTGGTGCGCATACACCCTGGACCAGCTGACTGGCGCACATACGTGCGATGGAACCCGGAAGAGGAGCTGGCCGCCTCACACATGAGCATCAGCCAGCTGCTCTCTTCTGGGTTCCGGCGCTCGGTGCCAAAAAGGTTAGTAGCCACTGTGGTATGGCAATTACCAATACAGCAATTTTGTGGGTTAGTTTCATGTAAGCATGCATGCGACAGAACCAGAGCAGCTGTCCGGTGTGCATGCGTATGTCAGAACCCAGAAGAGCAGCTGGCGACAGCGCACATGCCCACAGAGAGAGTTCTGCGTACCACCTCTGGCACACATGGCCAGCATGGTCCTATATGCTTCATTAACCTAAATTACATTCAAAAATTAAGCTGGAAACTATGAATTCAAATGAAATTTACACTTTAAACAAATGTGTCTGCAATGTTAGCAGAAAGAAACTGGGCTTTATTAAGTTTTTACACAAATATTTAAAAGTCAGAATGTAAGTTTCATTTCATATTTTGCAGAAATTTTCAATAAAAGATGCTAACCCCACCCCAAAATTACTCTGCTGGAGGAAATTCTTTAATAGATTGTTATGCACAGTAAACAATAAAACATAAAGTAATCTTTCAAAGGATTTTTGGGGGTGAGGGAAGCCACATATCAATTATTAACAGTGAATCTGGTATTCTGAAGTGAATGAGCTTTGAATTTCTTAACAAAAAAAATCTTCTTTTTTCCTCAAAGAAGCAAATCTGTTTTTATAAACCCAACCTTACTGTTTCAATTACTGTGTGGGTTAAACACAAGAAAAATGGAAAAAATATTAATTTGAAGATGCTTTTAAAGCAGTCCGTATTTAACTCTCAACTTGACTCCCTGTAAAGGTTCTTAATAAAGTGGTAAACTACTACTTTTTCTTTCACATGTGCATTCAATCACCTGAACATTAAAAACTAGGTTCCCGAGCTCCTTTAGGGAGCAGAGATCTGAGTCTTTTTTTGCAGTATTGGTTTTATCCTGGTATGTAATATTTGCATCTCTGCTACTATTTCACTTTTATTTGGTGTCATTGGCTTAATGTTGTACCTCAGGTACCTAGTTTATGTGATCAAGTTCATATGTGCCAAAAAAAAAAAAAGAGCTGCTTTTCAACTTGAGAGATTTTGCTATGGAGGGAGGGAAACAACTTTCACTGTGCTTAGAATCTACTTCATGATTTGATGTTTGTTTTTATATAAACTCACCCCGCCAGCTTTAAGCAGCTTTCTTCTGAACTCCTCTGTTGGGTTGTTGAAAGTAAGCTTTTCACAGCGAAGATGGTTTACAGGTGGGTGTCCTTCCAGATGCAGGAACAGATCATAGTCAAAGCGGACTTTCTTCGGTTCTTCCTACAGGTTAGAACACAGTCAGAAAAAACTGGAGGGAAAAACCTGACACTGTATGACATAAATTAGAATAGAATAACAGAGTTGGAAGGGACCTTGCAGGTCATCTAGTCCAACTCCCTCCTCAAGCTGTAGACCTACATGCTGGCTTTTATCCCAATACTATAGATTACATTCATTTCCTCATAAAATATTGTGGTAATTGGTTTTTAAAAAGTGAATAGACATTTGGGGCTTGGGACTTCCCAGATTGAGTGACCTGGGACTCACTAAAAAAATAGGATTTTTAAATTATTGAGAAAGAAAAGGCTATTTTGATTCTGATCAAATCAAACTTCCAAAATTACAGTTGATTTTGTGTCAGTCACTCACACAGCATTTCTTCAACCATTTTTTTACCCTGTAGATGTATTGCATTAAACTTTGATAGATATTGTACTGATGCCTACCATAAGCATATTAATTAATTAATTAGGGAATTTATATCCTTGTATTGCCAAGTTGGCACTGATTATCCATAAAAAAAAATCAAGGTGCTAATTATTATGTACAAAGCCTTAAAATATATAAGGCCCTTTTTAGTTCTTTTTTTCCTTATAGTTTATTGCAGTTATTAAGATCAACCAAGAATTCCTAATTAATAATGACAACCATGTAGCAAGTCAAATGCTTTTTTTTTTCTTTATTACTAACAACACAAATACTTTCAACTACTGCTTGATGATATTACCTGAGTCTTGGATTGGAAACAGATAAATTAAAGAGTGAAATAGAAGTATTTATGATCACATATAAATTTAAAGTAATAGTGTAAAAATCAATTCTCCATAGTGTAGAAATGGGAGGTGCCGGTCTGGGTATTCCTTGCTCTAGCTCTATGTCCTGAGCTGAAAAGTTCTGAAGATCCGCCTCCCTGGTGACGTCTCTTCAGTTTTTTTCAGCTCAGCACAGCTCATGGTCGCAAATTTTTTAGCTCCTGAGCTTTGAGCCAGTGTAGTTATTTTTTTCCCCTGGATTTTCTTTCTTTTTCCTTCTATTTAATTTTTTTCTTTTGGATGTGGATCCCTCGGAGTGGAGGCTCCATCCCAACTTGTTTGCGGAGATAGTCGACCGGTTCAGCCACCCGGTAGTGGACCTCTTCGCCTCCCCAGCGAACACACAACTTCCCCTTTTCTTCTCCCGGTTTCCTGCCCCAGGAGCGGCGGGGGTGGACGCTCTGCGGACCCCGTGGCCCAGGGGCCTCCTTTACGCATTCCCTCCCCTGCCCCTAATCCCGGCCGTCATTCGGAAGTTGATGCTGGAGGGGGCGGAACTGGTTTTACTGGCCCCTTATTGGCCCAGATGCCCTTGGTTCGCCGACCTGGTCGACCTGTTGGTCGCCACTCCCTGGCGGATCCCCCCAGACAGAGTCGCGCTCAGCCAGGGCCCGGTTCAGCATCCGGACCCACAGAGACTGCAGTTAGCCGCTTGGAGGTTGAGCGGGGCCTCTTGAGGCGAGAGAACTTTCCGACCAGGGTCATCAGGACTATGCAGGCGGCCAGGCGGCCCTCCACCACGCGAATATATGAGGCAACATGGAACAGGTTTGCCGGGTGGTGTGCCTCCAGACAGTTGAGCCCGACTTCAGCATCGGTGGTGGAGGTGCTGGAGTTCCTGCAGGACGGGTTGGACATGGGACTTTCCACTAACACTCTACAGCGACAGGTGGCTGCGCTAGGCACTGTCTTGACATTTGGGAAGTGGGGCTCCCTCGCTAACCATCCGAGGGTGAAGATCTTTCTGCATGGGGCGACTAATTTAAAACCGCTGCCTCTTCACCGTTATCCCACTTGGGACCTTGCTAAGGTTCTTCAGGCTTTGACTAAGGCACCTTTCGAACCTTTGAGGGAGACTAGTCTCCATCTCCTATCATGTAAGGTTGCTTTCCTTGTGGTTGTCACGTCGGCCCGATGGATTTCGGAGTTGGCAGCTTTATCGGTGCGGAAAGACCTCTGTATTTTTCATCCCAACAGAGTGGTTCTGCGGCTGGGCCCTGCCTTCCTTCCTAAGGTCAACTCCTTGTTCCACCGAGCACAGGAGTTGATCCTGCCAGACTTCTGCCCTCGGCCTCGGCACGCCTTGGAGCAGACCTGGCACACTTTGGATGTGAAGAGGGCCCTCCGTATTTACATTTTTAGAACTTCTTCTTTCCAAAAGACGGAGGCACTCTTTGTCTCTTTTCAGCCGTCGACTCTTGGCCACAGGGTGACCTCTTCCACGGTGGGACGCTGGCATAGGACGTGCATCTCATCTGCATATGAGCTCCAGGCTCTCCCAGTGCCTCCAGGGATAACAGCCGACTCTACCCGCAGTGCTGCCACGACTGCGGCCTGGTCTACTCAGGCGTCGGTGGAAGAAATTTGTAGGGCGGCCACATGGACTTCTCCCACTCCCTTCATCCGTCACTATAGATTTGACTCCTTCGCTTCGGCGGAGGCAGCCTTTGGGAGAAGGGTACTGCAGCGGGTTCATGAAGATCCGGGGTCGTCGGCCCAGGACAGCTCCCTCCCTTAGGGCTGGTCAGTCTTTGGTATATCCCAGACTGGCACCTCCCATTTCTACACTATGGAGAAGGGACATTGGTCTTACCGTGATACTTTCCTTCTCGTAGTATAAAATGGGAGGTGCCAGCCCCACCCTGCTTGTGGCTGCCTGGACCGGCTCCCCTGGTGGAGCATGTTGTTTCTATCTTTCAGACTGCGTACATTGGCCTGGACTGCATACCATTCGCTTTGGCTTCACTGGCAAAACTGAAGAGACGTCACCAGGGAGGCGGATCTTCAGAACTTTTCAGCTCAGGACATAGAGCTAGAGCAAGGAATACCCAGACTGGCACCTCCCATTTTACACTACGAGAAAGAACGTATCACGGTAAGACCAACGTCCCTTTCCTCTATTTTAAAAACAAAGAATCAAGGCTAAAAGACAGTGATTTACCAGAATTACCTAGTAATCAGTGCCTAAATTAAACTAGACAAAATTTAAAATAAAGTTTAGTTTAAACTAACCAAACTTATCTGGTAGTCAATTACAACAGTAGAAATTTAGTCAGCAATGCTGACTGGAGCCCAAATATTTAACACTGATTTGCATCATAAGCTTAAACATATTTGCTCAGAAGTAATTTCCACTAGATTAAGCTGAAATGTGCAGAAAATAGCAGCCTTAAATCAAACTGTGTTTAATTCCCTAATGTTAAAGACAGAAGAAATGTGTACAAAACTCTGTGTGCCTAAATGACTTTAAACTGATGGCCCCCACTGCATCTCAGTGAAAATTCTTCCTCTTTGTCTATGAAAGGTTTTATTACATATACTGTAAAAAGTTTAATTATTACCTCAGCTATCTCAAGATAGAAATGAATGGTTATACAAGCTATACTATTATTGCTTGACAAGAAGTCTATTTGTTTAGCAAATTCTCTAAGAAAGGACCACCTCTATGTTATTGGACAACCGTAATACAGTTTATATAATAAGAAAAAGAATTAAATTACTATTGTGCTGTATATATAGCATAGTAATTGCTAGAGAGCCAGAAGAGGACAACTGCTGTACAAGGAAGACTTCATCCTGAAGCAAATCCATATTCAGCAGGATTTTGGGGTTTTTACACCTGAGACTGGCTAAATTCTGACTGCCAAGAAATATAAGTTGAAAGTGACAGTCATAAAAGAACGCTTATTTCCAAGCAAAATCTAAAGTATGAGTAACATATAATGTAATATAGAATACAATATTTTAAGTTAACTGTTACAACCAAAAGGACTCATCTTTTCTACATAAAAATCAACATGGATAGGACCGAACATGAACAAAATATATTTGAAATCAATTGAGCAAACTCCACAAAACTACTCTGTTCTGAACTTCTTGCACATGGCATAAATAACAGCTAACTATCAGTGCTCTATACAGTTCAGAATGGCCAACAGCTTTGTTAAAGGGTAAAATAATGATGTGTGGACCAGGATTACATAATGAATCATAACTAGGATTCATGTAGTATTTTCATAAGAAGCATAAGCATGCCGTAAGAGCTCAGTTTCCCACTCTCATTTTCCAGTAAAAGGTACTGAAAGATTTATAAGAGTAATACATTGCCATTTAATGTTTATATAGATATAATGGGAATTTAGACTGTGTTTGTCAAAAGTAATTCTTTCCATTCTATTTATAAAAGTAGAAAATATATTCCAGTCTCTTGGAAAAAAATAATATTTCTATCCTGAAAGTCAGAAGTTTGGGTGTTTTAAGAAATTTCTAGATACTCAAAATATCTATTGGCCAAAGCCAATTATTTTAAGGATGGCTACTGGCTATGATTTGATTCTACTTTATCTAATGAAATATTAAAAGTCACAACACTACATTAAAAAGCTTATTTTCAAAACAGTAGAATTGAATTAAAAGAATAAACTCACTTTTATTCCCAGTGACATTCGTTATTTTCCAGTGAGTGAAATATATTTAGGGTAAAATGAAGGAGCTTGGCCAAAACAACAGATGGTAGATATAACTTCAAATCCTCAATTTCCTCTAAACTATACTAAACTGTACTAGTTTTACATTTTACATTTTAAATACCACAAAGAGCAGCCTCCTTCCTTTACAAAGCATTATCTGTCTTATTCTTCTAAAATATAATCTCCATCTCTCACCTTACAAATTCATTTCCCTTTTCAGAAGAAACCCAACATCACATGAGCCGAAGGCAGTTTGACCAAAAGACTCTTAAATAAACATAAATACCCTGTATAAAAATGACATTAATGAAGCTAATTAAAATATCCTAACTAGCTGTATTAGCTGTTTTAGGTATATACCGCATTTTTCAGACTATAAGACACTCCGGACTATAAAACGCACCTAGATTTAGAGGAAGAAAACAAAAAAAAATAGTTTTTGCCTCCGCGCGTTGCGTTTTCAGCCTCCCTGGCCCCCAGAAGCACTTTGCAAGCCAAAAACAGGCCCATTTTTGGCCTGCAGAGTGCTTCTGGAGGCCAGGGAGGGTGAAAACATGATGTGCAGAGAGTTCGGGAGTCCAAAACCAGGGCCGTTTTTGGCAAAAATGGGCCATGCAAAGAGTGCTTCTGGGGGTTGGGGAGGGTGAAATCGCGACGCATGGAAGGTTCGGAGTCCAAAAACGGACCCATTTTTGGCAAAAACAGGCTGTGCAGAGCACTGCAGAGTGTTTCTGGGGGCCAGGGAGGGCGAAAAAGCGATGCCCAAAAGGTTCAAGAGCCCAAAAATGGGCCCGTATTCAGTCTTTTAGGGGAAGGGAAAGGTGCGTCTTATACAGTACTCTGAAAAATATGGTATGTTTCTGTGTATCTCTTGGTTTATTGACAGAATATAAGCAGGTAATTTTTTTTTTCTGAAATAACAGTTAAGAACTTAAAGTATTTATTCAGAGCAACTTTAACACAAAGGTAAGTTACTTATAAAAAATAAATTATCTCTTAAAAAGCAGTGTGTTAAAGGTTTGAACTCATCTATATGATAATTTTATTCAATTATAAATCTCTATCAATATTCAAAATATATTCTGAAAGTTAATCACTTCCATTAAGACTGAATCAGTATGTACAATGTATTCAATTTCCTTATCTATTGGATGTTGCATTAGTGGTTTTTTTAAACAACAAAACTTCTCCATCTGTTCTTGAATATCTGTTAGGCAGCATCTCACAACTCACTATTTTGCAAGAATAGCAAGGGACTGCAAGGGAGATAGAAAATCTGCTTCTTGGATTTATGCCATTCCATCGGCAGACCCTTCATTTGGATTTTCCAGACATATTTCAAGGACTGAAAAGGGTTTATGAAATCTATGACAAATGAAATTTTATCAACAGATTTTACATTGACATTTATTAAGTTATTGATAATTTAAAGGAGAAATCTAAAGAACTTAATGGGTATGTGTAGAGAAATTGAAAGAACAGCATTACGTACCTTGTTCTTGAAGTAAACCTCTATTGGCAAAATAAACCCAGCATATCCAGATTCTTCAACTTTGTACGGTGGATCTTTGCACACTGAGGGGGGAAAAGAAAAAAAAGCTTGAGTTTATAGTTTGAACAATAATTCTATGGCTAAATAAGTTCAAATTGCCAAATAATGGCTTCAATTTTTTTTGACTACTGTATTTTTCGGAGTATAAGACGCACCGGAGTAGAAGACACAGCTTAGTTTTTGGGGAGGAAAATAGAAAAAAAAAATCTGCCTACCAGGTATTCATCTGGCTAGCATCCTTAGTCTGGTCAGCTTCAGCACATTAGTTTGCTGGTTTTTATCCCTTGCTTGGGGATAAAAAAACAGCTTCTAAATCACAGCTGAGAGGAAGCAGCAATGAGAAAAACAGGCAAAGCACGGGGGAGATCGCTTCACTCGGCTACCGCCTAGTTAGGGCTGAAAAAAAGCTTCTAAAGAACAGCTGAGAGTCGGAGCAAAACATGGAGATCACTTCACTCGCTAGTACCTCAAAGCACAGCGGAGAATCGAGGAAGAAGGCAAAACTGGGAAGATCACTCGCTAGTGCCTCGTTAGCGCCTCATTAGGGCTGAAAAAATCTTCGAAAAAGCTACATTCGGAATATAAGACACATCCAAATTTTCAGCCTCTTTTTTGGGGGGGGGGGAAGGTGCATCTTATACTCTGAAAAACATGGTAGTTAGCTATCCACAGCATAATTATAACATTTCTTCTGATCCAGGATCAAGACAAAACTAGAGAATGGATTTGTTGGAGGATGATCAGAAACATGGCATGCTATTTTGTTTTCAGGAATTTTCATTTTTGGAAATATCTAATTTTATGAAATTAATTCATATCAACAAGAAAATACTAGAGATTCTAACAGAATTACAACAATACTCATTAATAGTTTCAAGTGCTTCTTAAAAGCACATATAGGTGGCCATAGCACTTGAAGCATGCCACAATTAGAATATTAAAGATTTTAATGTTTGTCCCTTTGTCTTTCAAACCCTGTATAAGTTCAATAAAGAAGTGTATATATTATTTGACATCTCACAATATATCCAAGAAGTCCAATAAAAATATCCAAGGAAGCCTCTGAATTTACTTGATTATGCAAACTGACTTTTTAAACAATAATAATTTGCTTCCATTATTTTTGGTCTCTTAGATATTTGTACAGCATTAAAAATACACATGCCTCTTTAGTTTTTGTTGAATAAATTATTGACTTGACCTCACAGATACGATAGACAAACAGATTTCACCTTTTTTAAAACAAACCTGGACTATAAAGCAGTTTAATTGCCAAATAGATAGACCAATTTATATACAAGACATTTCTATGGCAACTCTGTACTCTGCAATAGTATTATGCTGCTTAAGCTCTTTACTCTCCAAGCACTTATGAGTTCTTTCAAATAGATTTTCTTTAAGTGTAAGGAAAGGCTGGCTAGTTAATTGTTAAATCCAGAACTTTATTCTAGAATATTACTTAGGTTTAAAAATATATGTGCAATATTATCAGATTTTTAAAAACATTATTTTGTATATATACATACGATTCTTGATTGTTCAAATGTATAAATAGTTCTGGATTTTCTTAATATATTTAATTTTATGTATTTGTTCATTAAACATTATAATTGATGAATAGATTCAAACTCTGCTCATTTAATACAACTGTTCCTGAACAAAACTGTGCTATTATATTGCCTCTAATTGTAACGATAAAAAATATTACTACTTTTTTATACTATTAATCACATCTCACAATCCTAATAAGAGTTCCAACAACATTAATATCTCATAATAAATCAATTTCAGTAACTAAACCAAAACACAACTTTAATTTACAAAGTTCAATCAAAATAATCTTAACCTGGATTAAAATATAACAAGGAAAACTAAGAAACATGATTTGGGGAAAGGGACAATTTTAGCAAGAAAGTGCTAGAGTTAGCAAGGATATTTTTAACAAGACAATAAAAAGCAATGCTAGAATAGATGGAATGAGTTAAGTGGCTGCAGTACCTTCTTGAAATGTACATTTTCATACTTCCAACATGGTGGGCTTGAAGTCAGGATTTATTTCACGGCAACGCAAGCTATTTCAAGAACTAACAGTAAATTATATTCACAGAGAGTGGAAATTCCACTAATACAAGCATCCGGCTTTACTAGTTTTGGGCTGGCATAGAATCTGCATTAAGAAATGATACCTAGAGCTCCAGAACAAGCACAAAAGGTAAGACTTTTACCTTCATGTCTTGCTCATGGATTTCCAGGAAGCATCTGTCTGGCCACTGTTGAAAACATGATGCTGGACTAAATGGACCCTGATCTAGCCAAGCTCTTACGTTCTTATTCTGGAAATTTAACACATACATATTTTGGAAATAGGAGAGCAAATCAATTTCAGAAATGGTCCGTGTTCATATATCTCAACCCACTGAAGGTCAGAACAGTGAAACCCATTTAGACAAGAACTGCCATACACTTAGCCCCAGTTCTAACAGATGAATTCATCTAGGCACATTTATTACTTCATAACTGAATTCCTGAATGAAATATAATCATAAAGTATAACAACATAGTTAAATGTTTCTTATCTGCTCGCATATATTTTTCAATGAAACCTATTCATACATTTTCATTGGGAGTGACATTTTTATTGATGCTTGTTTTGAAAGCAGAGGCTGATACTTTTTTGATTACCGCACACAGGTAAAATTAATTTTTCTGAGCTTTTACATTCATATACAGATTATTTATCAACTGACTGGATGTGTATTTTAAACTTCTGGGTATCGAGATAAATCAATCACAGGAAAAAAAACCTGCTTAAATTCATATAGATGGAGTTGTACTTGCAACAGAATTAAAGTAATTCTGGAAGCTTATTTGTGATTTTACCTAAAAACATTAAGGCAAACTCCTTATATACACTTTGGTGATCCCTAAGGCTGTAGTGCCTTTAATCATGTATAGATAGCCCTTGTTTAATAACATGAAAAGTGGCATTCAACAGAGAATAAAAATATTAGGATTTTCATGTTCATGATTATGAGATGATATGACTGCTAAACATGAAAGCATACCCAGCCCATATAAGCTGGATAAAGTTGCTCTTATTTTCACCTCATTTTCTGCTACATAATTTTCCAGTTTATAACAGACCTTCAATAAAAGAATTATGCAACATTGACAGATCTAGATTATATACTGTGTTTCCCTGAAAATAAGACTCAGTCTTATTTTCTTTTGGGTCCCAAAATAAGAACTAGGGCTTATTTCCAGGGGTATCTTAATTTTTTTGAGTGCCACCGCCGTGGGGCGTGGGGGGTGGAGCTGCCCAATGCACACATCAGCTTAACTCAGGGCCCCCCATGGCTCCATGCCTCAATAACTGCCTCACAGCGGCACCAGCAACCATGTGCAGCAGAAGCCCACATGGCCCCCAACGTACTTCTTCCAACACCCACAGCTCCAGAACAGGAGGCCGAGTGACCCAGCCAGGCAAAACGCTCCGTCCCCAAGCACTCCATAGGCACCCGAACACCTCCCCCCCCTTTGTGATATGTGAACAAGTCAGGCATTTTTTGAATTTTTGACACACTGAGCCCAAAAGTTTCATCATCACTGGTATACACAAATGTCTTATTACACTTTATTACATTATGACAATGTTCTTTGCCTTATTTATAAAACATAATAATGGATGGATGGATGGATGGATGGATAAATAAATACCAACTGAAATTTTCTTAAAAATTGGTTTTGCATGAAATACAAAATTTGAAATAAACAAAAATCTCATGTACTTGATCAAAAGATCTCAACTGAATCTCTTACCTAATTGTGATGTGAAATATACCATATTCTGCCCTTCTCAAATTAAAAATAATTACATCTCAATTGACCTTGCTGAATTTCACAACACATACCCTTTAATAAGGTAACAAGCATTCAAATATATCATGCAAAACATCCATCCATCTTTGTATAAATCAACAAAAGATTTATCCTCTTGTTGAATAAGAGGAATGTTACATGTTCACTAGAGTTTTTTATAAAAATATAAAGGATAAAAATATAAATAAATAAATAATCAATCAATCAATACACCTTTTCTGATAAGGTAATTCTGTGCTGTGTTTAATTAAAAGGCCACTGAGTTCAATATTGTTCCTCCATATGTATAGCATTTTTGTTTATTTATACATCACATATTCTTCAGGAAGTCAAGATGTCTACAGTATATCCCTATAATTTTATCTCTGTAATCCCTTCAGTGCCATGGCTGACTATGATCAGCTATGAAACTTGATCTTCCACTCACATCATTATACTTTATGTTGATTCATCTCAAATGAGAATGAAGGTTTCTCATAATATCCTTATTTTACTCCTTCGAAATATAATTTTCTTGGCACAAGTATACTTGCTTGACTGACTCTACATAGCTGTGTTAGCATAGAAAGCTGAAGTATAGAAATTCTGACATGAGAAATCAAAGTTCAAATAAGATGCATATTTCAAGCATAACTCAGGCCTATTAGATATAATATAGAAAGGATAAGTTTCACTATGTTGAACTCAGAACATGTAAGGGAAAATTTTAACATGTAAATTTACTTGCAAAACATTTTTATTGCTGAAAAGAAATTAATTTATGGTAGTTCCTATTTTCTTATAAGCATATGTTTTTACTCATAAACTTAATTGTGATTTAGAAATGATAGTTTTAAGAAAAAGCTGCTTACAATTACTTAACTACTTGGAGTTCCACACAGTTTTGTCTGGCTTGTGCTCAGATTTAGTTAAACTAGAAAATTGAGGTGACGAAACATGCTAGAAAAATCTCTAAGCTAATATAAACAGAAAGGGTGTTCACTTATCTATAAAATATACAACATTCAATGGCTGTGTTAAAAAATGGTTTGTTTGTTTGTATATTTTATTCATTTTTTACTTGGCAGGCTGCATAGACTTAGCCATTGTAAAAAATTAAGCCATGATTAAAACAATGTAGGGCTTAATACAATGCTAATCTCAGGCTGTTAAATCTTTATAAGACTTTTTTTTACAAACTGCATTAATACTCCAGAGTATTGAAGCACTCAAATCTTGTGGTAGGTTTAACCCTAGAGTTATTATTGAATGAGGTCAGAAAGAACCAAGGAATTAGAGGGCTAAGAATCAGAGGGGAAGAGTTTAAGCTCCAAGCCTTTGCGGTCGATTTGATATTTGTCTTGGAAGAACCTTTGGAATCGGGACCAATCTTGCTCCAGGAGTTGGAGGCTTACAGGAAAGTTGCGGGATTTGAAATTAAATAAAGATAAAACCAAGATTCTAATTAAGAATATGACAAAGAATCAAAAAGTGCAGTTAGAGGAAGAACTAGGAATTCAGATAGTTAAAAAACTGAAATACTTAGGCATTTGGCATTCATTCAAATGCTTGACCATTAAAGAAGATAACTACCAGAAACTACTTGGTCAAACTAAAGAAATGCTAGAAGGATGGAAAGGATTACAGTTATCATTATTAGGTAGAATTGCAGTAATTAAGACGTATATCCTGCCTAAATAGATTTTTCTTTTTCAGACAGCCCCACTTTTATTAGATACAATTTTTTTTCAATCTCTAGATCAAGGTATATGTAGATTGGTGTGGCAGAACAAAAAACCAAGGATTAAATTGAAAATGCTTCAAGAATCCCCTTCCAGGGGAGGATTTGGCCTACCTAAATGGGAGCTTTATCATCAAGCACCGTGATGGCGAACCTATGGCACGTGTGGCACAGGTGGCATGCGAAGCCATATTAGTGGGCACACCAGCTCAGCTCTGGGGCGCATGCGCGCGCCAGCCAGTTGATTTTCGGGGCTTCTGGGCCCACCAGAAGTAGGGAAACAGGCTGTTTCTTGCCTCTGGAGGGCGGGGGGGGGGGGGAAGGCCCGTTTTTCTTTCTTACTTGGCTCCAGATCCTCTCTATTTATCTGGGAAGGGCGAAAACAGCCTTTCCCACCCCCTTGGAGACCCTACGGAGGCTGAAAGGGCCCATTTCCCGACTCCCGGTGGGATAGGAAGTGACGTTTTTTTCCTGTCCCCAGCCTCCAGAGACTCCTAGAGAGGCTCCTACAGACTCCTAGAGAGGTTCTGGAGGCTGGGGACAGCAAAAAATGTCACTTCCTGTCCCACCGAGAGTTGGGAAATGGGCCCTTTCAGCATCCATAGGGCCTCCAAGGGAGTGGGAAAGGCTGTTTTCGCTCTTCCTAGATACACAGAGAGGATCTGGAACCAGATAAGAAAGAAAAACAGGCCTACCAGGCCATCATGTGCCAGGAGCGGGGGGGAAGGGGGAGGGGGTTGCGCACGCATGCGCGTGGACACATGCGCGCGCGACCCTCCCCCGCCCCCTCTCCTGGCACGCGATGGCAAAAAGGTTAGCCATCACTGATCAAGCAGCTGTCTTAAATTGGATCAGAGACTGGATTGCTTTGAGGAGGAGGAGAATCCTTAGTTTGGAAGGCCACAATTTGCAACAGGGGTGGCATTATTATCTGAGTCAGGAAAGGTCCAAAAAACATAAATACTTTATGGATCACTTTATCCGAAAGGTTTTGATGACTATTTGGGATCGAATAAGAAATAAATATTACCTGATGACTCTGATTTGGCTTTCCCCTTTAGAGGTGATGATATATCCGACTCTTTATAACAGAAATAAATCATTAATTTACCAAGTTCTGTTGGATCCTTTAGGCAAAGTAAAATCTTGAAATACATTGATGGAATTAGGCTATGAGTTAGATTGGTGGACATACAATCAGATGCAATCCAGGACAGCTAAGGACAAAAGCAAGGGAGGAATCTATAATTCCTTACAGGAACTTGATAAGATCTTGTTGGGAAAGGATGAGAAGGTATTATCCAAACTCTGTCAATTCTTCTTAATGGATTGGATTGGAGAGGAGGTTATCAAGGACTCAATGATTGCCTGGGGGAGAAATTTGGGATATCTGATTGAACTTGAAAAATGGGAAGAAATTTGGGGGAAAACCTTAAAATTAACAATGTCAGTTTCCTATAAGAAAAATTTATACAAAATGCTGTATAGATGGCACCTGCCTCTGGCTAGATTATCGAAGATGTTCCCGGCAACCTCTCCGGTTTGTTGGAAATGCAACACCGCTATGGGAACTTATTTTCATAGTTGGTGGACCTGTCCCCGAGCAAAAGAATATTGGGCTAGAATTCAAAAATGGATTTTAGAAATCATAGGATGTAGGATAGAATTGAACCCGGAAACGTTTTTATTAGGCATGAAACCAGAGAACTTAAACAAATCTAATTGGTATCTCGCTCTTCACATCATCATTGCAGCCAGGATCTCGTTTGCGCAAGAATGGAAATCCAAAAATACGCCATCGGAGGCTACGTTAACCGCAAAGATCTTGGACTGTGCAGAAGCAGACAAGCTTACTGGACTTTTGCAAGATAGATAAGAATTGGGGTTATATAGGAGCTGGGAACAGGTGGTATGCTTGGCTGCAAAAAAAGAAATCTTAAGAAGAATGGAAATATTAACCTTAGTGTGAACGTGGGTAAATATTTATAGGAGCATTGCATGGCAATTGAGAATTTTTTTTTCTGGATAAACTTTTCTTTCTTCTGATGAGTTGGTTTAATGGAGCTTTGTAGTATCTCTAGGCAAAAATTGATACTATAAAACTCTATATGTATTATATTACTCTGCAATTCTAGCCATATTGCTATGCTTTTTTTTCTATAATTTTTAATAATTTTCAATAAAATTTAAAAAAATCTTGTAGTAGGTTTGTGGGGATGCTTTGAATATTATTCTGATTGTATCTATATGTATGCACAGAAAACATTTTCACTAAGATTAGTGACACATGCACAGAGAATCATGGAAACATCTGAAGCAACCTTACGAGCCTTCCAAACGATATGTTGCCTTAAGACTGGGAGGTACTCACTCACACTAATATGCTTTGCACAATACAGTATGTAGTTCAAGCATTTCTTTTGAATGTAATGAACTGCATTCAGCCTAGAAAACCTTGTGTACTCAATTATTGGACATCTTGCCAAACAGCTTCTTCCCAGCATGTAACAACAATTTTTCGTAATAAGCCTTCCTTCACTTAGCTGAATTAAATTCAGCATAACACACTATTCATATTTCTACAGGGCACATTATATAATTCTATAACCATTTTGCAGAAGCCAAAAAGCTCTCTAAATCCTAAACTGGAAAAAGTGTATTAGATTAACAGAAAACTATAGTTCAAAGGAAAATGTACATATACTGAATACTTATATTTCAAGAATAATAGTCCCCCACAGTTTATGAACTACAACTCTGTTTACCCAACCAATTTGACCTGGCATCTCTCTACTATATTAAAAGGACTGTGACTCCTAATCTGGGAGAGTGGTTCTAATAGATCCAAGGAATAACATCAGATCTCTCTGTTGAGAAGAGTGCTGTGTTAGGAATAGCTAAGATACCATACAGAATCTTCAAACTCTCAGGCTTCTGTTAGAGATCCTGAGATTGAGAAAGATACATACCATGAATGGAGGTGAGAAAAGTTTTTTTCCCCCTGCAGTCTATATAGACTGTTTCAGTCATAAGTGTACTATAGACTATAGTTGGATTCAAACGCCACAAATTGAAAAGCTCTGACATCTGTTCTATGAATAAAAATGCTTTGAATTAAAAGTGTAAATTTTGATTAGCATTCAATACATTTGCAATAATTAAAGACACACGGCCAGATTCTTCAAATTCTTTCAATGTGCAATGTACAAACAATTTCTATGCTTGAAAAAGGAACTCGGCAGCACTACCACAGCTAACCCTCCCACAATAAAAATATATCCAATTATCTTCCAGCTGTCACATTCTTGTGCAAGGAATATGCATGCTGGAAAGTTTAAAATGCCTAATTTTAAATAGCCTAATTACAAAATAGCTTAAACACAACAAGTATTTTAATACATTTTTTTGTCTTAGAACACAGAATAAGAGAGTTGGGAAGGGACCTTGGAAGTCTTCTAGTCCAATCCCCTATTCAAGCAGGAGATCCTAGGCCAGTGATGGCTAACCGTTTCCGGACTAAGCGCCCAAAGTGCGCGTGTGCGCACACAAATGCACACATGCATGCCCGAACCCCCAAAATTCAAAGCCTGTGCAGCCCCCCCGCATGAACACCCCCATGCATGCGTGTGGTCCATGCATGCACCCTGCCCCCATGCATCCACATGCGACCCCCGCATGCGCCTCACCCCCATGGCAGACCTGAAGACCAGCTGGCTGATGGGAGGCGCGCATGCATGCGTGGCCGAGCTGAACTGGGGCGACGGCTCGCGTGCCCACAAAGAGGGTGCTGCATGCCACCTCTGGTACGCCATCACGGCCCTAGGCCATTTCAGATAAATGGCTTACAGTCTCTTCTTAAAATCTTCCAGGGATGTAGTATCCACAACTTCTGAAGGCAAGCTGTTCTACTGCTTAATTGTTCTCACTATTAGGAAATTTCTCCTTAGTTCTAGGTTGGTTCTCTCCTTGATTAGTTTCCATCCGTTGTTTTTTCTCTTGCCTTATGGTTCTTTGGAAAATAGGTTGACCCTCACTTCTTTGTGGCAGCCTCTCAAATTTTGGAACACTGCTATCATGATTTGCTAAGCTTTACTTTGTTCTTGTATTTTTTCTATTTTTTTGGAGTATGTATTTTAAACTTTCTGAATAAAATTATATTTTTATTGGGGGGAAAAAAAGGAGTCACAGCCCTAAGTTCTTCTACCACTACTGGGACCACTTTGGCCTTTATGCTGGAAATATATACACTATAAAAAAGCTTGTGCAACTCTTCAAAACTATTAAACATTTTCATGTTCTTATGCAAGAGCTTGATGTGAAGTCACCAAAAAGTCATACAAATGGGTGCTCATGACATATGAATTGCTTTAATGCTTCTCTGGAAAGTATTGCATAGAATCATTTCTGCAGTGTTTCTCAGCATATTACATTTGAATGTAAGTACAGGTTTGTGTTTCACTGTGTATATCATGCTATTATGGGGATTATCTCTTGGTTGGAAGTTGGAATTTTCAACCTAGCTTAATTGACATAATCTATGCTAATCATTTAAATCAACCTGACCAAATTTGGAACTTCCCTATATGATCAAGTACAGCATCCATCATGTTAATATTGGTTAAGCTCAGTCTCTAGAGGGCACCAGGTTGGGGAAGACCATATAAACAACATAGATTTCCCTCAGGCTACCAGCAGAGAGGCATTAGCTATAATTAAGAGATTGCTGCTTGCTCTGTCAATACATTAAGTTATTTTTCAAAAATCTGTTCCCGAGGTCAGCCTTTCTTTATCATGAATCCAACGGCGTGGAGAGGAAGAAAGGTGCCTGTAAGTTAAATATTTACAAACTTTGCAAACAAAATGACAAAATGAATTTTTGTTGTTGAGAAGCCACAGACTTTTAAAATGAATGTTTAACCTTTTGTTTTCATACCACTGACTTGCTTGTAACTATACCCTTCAAACACATGCTTTCCATTTCATTGGTTTACAAACCTTTCTTGACAAATCCAAGTGCAAATCTATTCAAATCCAAGATCATTGTTTTATTATTTTAAAGCTCTGTCTCCCTGCTTATATCACCTGAAATTTAAATATACCTGCTTTCTTCATATTTTAAATCCTTTAGAATATTTTCTTGGTTTAAGCAATAATTCTTTCTTCTTACTCTATTTTTAGAAATAATAAAATTAAATTCATTTGAATTTGTGTTTATTTCAAGAAACTCAAGGCAAGAGTAAATTATTCTTCCTCACAATTATATCATAACCACCTCACTAACACAACTACTTTACTCTTCATGGAATACCCATGTGTAATCTCAGTATTATTGTATGTGGATATCAACTTCCCTTGCTCCTGGCACATGGTGATGCCCCTGCAGAGATGTCTTCATAACTTTAGGTCACAATTACTAGATTCTACTTTATATGGAGGCCTCCTTGAACAGGTGGTCCTCGACTTAACAATAGTTCATTTAGTGACTGTTCAAAGTTACAAGGCACTGAAAAAAGTGATCAAAATTCAGACACTTGGTAACTGGCTCCTATTTATGACATGAGATTGCCTTTTGCAAATTTCTGACAACCAAAATCAATGGGGAAGCCAGATTCACTTAATAATCGCTTTACTAACTTAAAAACTGCAGTGATTCACTTAACAACTGTCTTAAAATGGGAAAAATTCACTTAATATCTGTCCCATTTAGCAACAGAAATTTGGGGCTGTATCGAAAGTTGAGGATTATCTGTATGTGATGGCTCTCCTCTGTAGACAGTTATATCACTGGATGAGATGCTGTTTGCTGACAACATGGTACAGTTTGGAACTGTTAACTTCTTTTTGCATGTTGGATTTTACATACAACTACGCAAATACTGCCCAAAGCCACCTTTATTATGGCAGATAGATTTGATCTTGGTTTTCCTCAGTCCTAGTCTTTCTGAGCAATACAACACAAGTAACCATCTATCGCTGTTATAATCATCACTGGATGTCTATCATGATATTTTCTACAGAATTTTGAGAACTACGATCTAGTCCTATGCCTTGACATAGAAAAACCACCTGAAACAAGTGGAAAAATGATTTGGAGTGGTAACAACAACAACAACAACCTTGATGCATTATTTAGAAGCATAAAATACATATCATAAAATATATTTCTTGGCTTAAGTTGGTTCACAATGTAAGCCGTACATTTTTTTCAATTAAATTTAATATTCAAAGATGCTAAATAATCCCAACAATAATACCGTTTCACCTATCACACTATAAGTCATCATACGCTTAACTTAGTTCACTGCATAAGCCATAATGTCTGACTTCATGTATACTATTAAACCATGAACTATGCTAATTTATAAAATATGACAGTGTTTATCCATGTAAGTAAGAACATTACTTGGGACTGATTTTCACAGCCACATTTTATTTTTGTCCCTGAGAACCTTATTTATCAGTTTGAACTAGGCAATCTATTTTGCAGTTTTTACACATCTCTTCTTTGGTCTCTTTACTCAATTACTCTACCTCAACTCCAAGGCTATAAATATTAATGCCTTCTGCGCTGTATTTTTGAGGGGAGGGGAAAGGCATGGGACTTGTCTGTGACCCATCAACATATAAGGTGTTCTTTGCCTTATTATGTGCACAAAATGTACCATGGAAGGAATGACAACTGTTATATAGATAATAGAATGACTACATTAACTTATTGCCCTGAGCCAGGTTGGTTTAACTTTGCTTTGCCGAGTAAGCCTTTGGTTGGACTCACATAGTATGCTAAGTCTTAAATCATGGCATACAAATTACTGTGTTTATACAATATGCTAACCCAAAACCAAACAAACCACACTATGACTTAGTATGGTATGTAAACCCAGTCACTAGCTCACTTTTCTGCTGAATCTCTAGGGAATCAGCAAAAGACACACACACACACACACACACACACACACACACATATATATATATGAAATTTACTAATATTTTACCTGAATTCACAGTCTAGACAGAGGAGTACAGAAGGTCATCAAACTTTCTTCCCCCCAACAATTGCAGCAAACACAGAGAGTATTAGAAATAGCTTAAAAATGGAGGATGAATAAATATGTTATGTTGTCTTAACCTCTTCAAAAATGTGTTTTACACACCTGCCATTTTGCTTGTGTGTAAAGTAATAAAAAAGAAAATCAAAACTGCAGATAGCGTTACACATATAGTCAGGTCTGGTCTCTACTATGAATATGCAAATGATGGCTAATGAGATACTCTCGTATTCCAAAAATATGTAAGAAAACAAATTGGCATTTTATGATGGAATGTAGCACAAAGGGTAGCAGGGTTCTTAATAATTACTTATTTCATAGCTCCTGCCATTGTATGTCCATAAGAAATTGGGTTTATTTATACTGTAACTGATACAAAATTGTCAAGTTTCATATCATGGGTTAAGCCCACCTGGTGAGCAAAAGAGCTACTGATGATGGGTTTGCTATTTTGATTATAGAAAGCTGGGCTAGCATTGTCAGAGTTTTATGCACAATTATGTACCATGTAATAATACTCTTTCCTGTAAGTGATTGATGATATTGGAAACATATAAAGTATTGTTCCTTCAAAATTTAGCCACACATTTGTTTTCAAGAGAAGCTGAGCTCAGTTTATAGTGCACCCATAAAGGCACTTATGTTTGGATGTTAGGTTACACAAGAAGAACAGAACTGAATTACAGCAAGAAATTCTTTATCAAATTTTGGTAAATTTGGAACTGCGGTTTTAGACAGGGTCTCAGCCAGCTAAATTTCTTTAGTCTATTGCTGTTTACCCCTGGATTTTTTAAAGAGTCATGCAGACTGTTAAACCTCACCCTTGGCAGACTTCCTTACTCACATACACAACGCAGACTTTATACAAAAAAATTAAAAACTTACTACCGTGTTTCCCGAAAATAAGACCCTGTCTTATATTTTTCTTAACCACGAAATAAGCACTTGGCCTTATTTTTGGGGAGGTCTTATTTTGGGGCACTTGGAGCAAGATGGGGCTCCCCTTGCCGTCTTACCTGATTTCCAGCTCTGCGTTTAAATATTTTCGGGGAGGGCTTACTTTTGGGGGGAGGCTTATTTTAGCGCATGCACTTAAAAGCCCGATTGGGCTTATTATCAGGTGATGTCTTATTTTGGAGGAAACAGGGTATCACAGTTCTTATATTTAAAAACAGCAGCCAACATAATTTCAAAGTACAGATCTATTAGATGGGGCGTTGGTCCTACCTGACAGGCTCCTTCTCGTTGTGTGGAGACAGCAGCCAGCATGGGTAGTACTCGCCCAATCAGCTGAAGGACTGAGTCAGCCAATCGTGTTAAAGTCCTCCCTTGTTGCCGGGCAGATCCAGCTTTTGATGAAGGACTATAATGGCAGACTCAGCGTGTGGGTAGGCAGAAAGGAAAAACTCAAGAAGAAAAAACACACAAGAGTACCAGACAGGCAAAGGGAGGGTCTGGCTGCTGTCTCCACACAACGAGAAGGAGCATGTCAGGTAGGACCAATGCCCCTTCTCCATTGTTTGGTGGAGACAGCAGCCAGCATGGGACATACCCCAGTTCACTGTCCCGAAAGCTGGGAGGGGCCAGGCTGGTCCGAAACTACATCACTGGCCACAATCTGTTGCAACACCTGACGACTGAAGGCAGCTTCAGCCGAAGCAAATCTGTCCAGTTTATAGTGCCTTATGAACGGTGCGGGCGATGTCCAGGTAGCCGCACAGCAAATTTCCAACAAAGGTGCCTGAGTAGCCCAGGCTGCCGAAGTAGCCGCGCTACGGGTGGAATGGGCCGTTACTCGAGAAGGCCACGGCAAGGAATGAAGGTCATACGCTGAAGCGATGGTCTGACGAATCCAGCGGCCTATAGTAGAAAAAGATACCTTGAGCCCCAAGGAGACAGGGAGGAAGGAGACAAATAACGCTTCTGTCCGGCGAATAGCAGCGGTCCGTTTGATGTAAATTCGCAGGGCCCGTCGGACGTCCAGAGTGTGCCAACGGCGCTCTCGAGGATGAGAAGGCCGCGGGCAGAAATTTGGTAGAATAAGTTCTTGTGCGCGATGGAAGACGGAGTTCACCTTCGGCACGAAAGTAGGATCCAATCGGAGGACAACACGGTCCGCATGGAACATGCAGAGGTCAGCTCGGATGGACAAAGCCGCCACCTCCGAAATACGGCGAGCTGAGGTTACCGCCACCAAAAAGGCAACTTTGCAAGAAAGGAGTCTTAGGGAGGCCGTCGTCAGTGGTTCATACGGAGGACCCATGAGGGACTCAAGTACCAACGGAAGGTCCCAGGTAGGGTAACGATGCAGGACCGGAGGAGACAGGTTTGTAGCGCCCCGAAGAAAACGTCTAATCAGAGGATGTTGGGCCAGAGATGACAGTGAACCGCAGGTAAGTACAGAAGAAATGGCAGCCACCTGATGGCGTAATGTATTAGGGGCAAGGCCGTCGGAGACACCCCGTTGTAGAAAAACAAGAATGTCCATAATCGAGGGTTGTAGAACATCTACACCTGTTCGACCATACCAAGAGCAGAAGGCCCGCCAAGTCGCAGAATAAATTCTGTCAGTGGAGGAACATCTCGCCGCCTGGATTGTCTAAATAACGTCCTCTGGAGCCAAAGCACTCCTCAGGGAGAGCCGCTCAATCTCCAGGCGGTCAAGTCTGAGACAGGGAAGGTCCGGGTGGCTCAGTGCCCCCTGCGTCAGAGCGTCCGCCTCGACAGGAATGCGCCAGGAGGGAGCGACAGAGAGGGAGACTAAGTCCGCAAACCATGCTCTGCGCGGCCAACGAGGAGCCAAGAGAATTACCTCCGCCTGTTCGTCCAGAATCCTGCGGATGACCCTGGGTAGTAAGGAGGTAGGAGGGAAGGCGTAAAACAGACCTTCCGGCCATGGAGCCCGAAGTGCATCGATGGCCTCTGTCTGAGGCTTCCGGGCAAAGAAACGGGTCAGTTGAGCATTGACACGAGTTGCAAACAGGTCCACAACTGGCGTTCTGAACCGACGGGTCAGGGACTGGAATATCCTGGGATGGAGCCGCCATTCCGCGTTGTCCACCTCCTGGCAGCTCAGCCAATCTGCCTGGGTGTTGGCAACACCGGAAATGTGCTCCGCCCGTAGAGACCCAAGATGACGTTCCGCCCAAAGACCGATCTTCAGGGCCAGGGACAAAAGGGACTTGGATCTGGTGCCTCCTAACTTGTTGAGATATGCTTTGGCGGTCACATTGTCTGTCAGGACAAGTACATGGGCACCGGAGAGGACATGACGGAAGGCCTTGAGCGCGAGGAAGACTGCCTGTAGCTCCAGCCAATTGATTGGACGAAGGGAGTCCGCTGCGCTCCACGTCCCCTGAGCCAGTTGGCCTTGGCAATGGGCACCCCAGCCCCGGAGACTGGCGTCGGAGGTCACCACTACCCTTTGAGGTTCCAGGAAGAGACTGCCCGCTGATATCGCTGGGGACCGTCACCACCAAAGGGATCTGAGGACAGAGGACGGGACGGGAACCGGCCTGAGAGACGTGCCTCTGCCCGATTTCTGTAACGGTAATAGAAACCATTGAAGTTCCCGGGAGTGGAGCTGAGCCCAGGGAACAATGGCTATAGCCGAGATCATCTTCCCCAATAACTGAGAAAGAACATAAGGAGAGAAAACCCGACACCCCTCAATCCGAGACACTAAGTCTCGCAGGCTAGCCTGGCGGTCAGGGGAGAGAAACACCCTACCTTGAACAGAATCAATGAGGGCCCCTAAATGAACTAAGGAAGTGGAGGGGACCAAACTACTCTTTCCCAGGTTCACAGAGAATCCGTGGGAGGCTAGCGTATCTAACGTGAGCCTAACGTCCTGAACAGCTTGACAAGTCGACGAGGACAACACCAAAATATCGTCCAAGTAACATAACAGTCTAACAGACTGAACCTGAAGGGAGGCCGCCAAAGCCGCCAACACTTTTGTAAAGGTACGAGGTGCTGACGAAAGACCAAAGGGTAACGCCCTATATAATGAACCCCCGCCCGTAACAAAAACGTAAATACCTTCTATGGGAAGGGAGGATAGGAATATGCAAATAGGCTTCAATAAGGTCAATAGAAGACAGGAGATCGCCCCTCCGAACACCGTCAAGGATAGATTTCAAAGATTGCATCTTAAATTTACGGTATACCACATACCGATTAAGCCGTTTTAGGTCCAGAATAGGTCTCCCCCCCCCCCGAGGCCTTAGGGACTAGAAAAACCCGGGAATAGAAGCCCGACCCGATTTGCTCGGGTGGGACAGATTGGATAGCCCTGATGGAAAGAAGATGCTGTACCGCCGCGTCCATACGTGCTCTTTTCTCCAGATTATGAGAAATCGGACAGCAAACAAAGGAGCTCAGAGGAGAGGAAAAGAACTCTATGGCCAACCCTGATCTTAAGGTAGCCAGGACCTACTTATCGGAAGTTGACTTCTCCCAAGCAGCGGCGAAGAAAGCCAATCTGCCACCGATGGGAGGAGAAGCGATGCAATTAACGACGGCGTCGGTAGGAAAGACCTCCTCCCCCACGAAAGGGCCGCCTAGACACAAAGGGTCTGCCGCGCTGGGACCTATCCAGGGACCCTCGCTGCCTGTGAAACCCACTGTACTGCCTAGGGGAAGAGAAGGAAGCCGAACCAAAACTATCAGGACCTCGGACATGAGGACGAGGAGGATAAGGGGCAAATCGGGAATCCCCCCTACGATGTACAGGAGCCAAGATCTTCTTTTTGTCCCTGGTTTCGGTGAGGAACAGCTCCAGGGCAGAACCGAAGAGCTGAGATCCACCAAAGGGGACTGAGGCCAAGCGCCACTTATGGCGAGTGTCTGCTTGCCAGTGGGAGAGCCAGACTAGACGACGGGCGACGACCATGGAAGCAAGGGCCTTGGAAGCGAAATGAGCGGCGTTCAAAGTGGAGTCTGCCGAAAATTGCAAGGCCGCGACAACTTTGTTCAAGTCCTGCCGGACGCGGGTGTCTTCCAGAGGGAGTTTCTCTTGGAGTTGGCGAAGCCAAAGTAAGGTGGTGCGATTAAAAAAACGATGCCGTAGTTGCAGCTTTGATGGCCCAGGCGGAACCTTGATGTGCCCGCTGGAGAACTAAATCAACACGATGCTCATCCGGGCGTAGGCCCTCGTCAGGATCCCCCGAAATGTTCGCGTTGGATAACAGAGCAGCAATAGGGGCATCAATCGATGGCACCTGAAGAAGGGAGTCCAGTTCGCTTGCGACCTGGAAATTCTTACAGTCGTTCGTCGATGGAGAAGGAGCCGTCCCTGGTGAAGACCACTGCCGTTTCACGACATCCACAAATAGAGGAGGAGTCGCAAACAATCCAAATCCAATTAGCCAGAAGAGTAACCGTAATCAATCGGAGGTCAAACCAGTAAATAATCTTGAGAAATAGCAATAAAAGAGAGAAATAGAGACAGAGCCAATAACCCACACGCCCGATCAACTGAAAGGACTGAGTCAAAAGCTGGATCTGCCCGGCAACAAGGGCGGACTTTAACAGGATTGGCTGACTCAGTCCTTCAGCTGATTGGGCGACTACTACCCATGCTGGCTGCTATCTCCACCAAACAATGCAGAATGATTTAATTCTACAGCTAAAATTCATGCTAGATTTATCTTTCACAAATTGGAATATCTGATAGATGGAAATAACATACTGGAGAAAAAGGAGACTGATTTTAGGAAGGATGCTGAACAATAGATAATACTTTATTCTGCATTATCTGAGAACCAAAAACTCATGGATAGATGGTTGCAACATTTATTGACTTAACTGCATTTTTTATTCCATAAGCAGAGATAAAATATGGAATATACTAGCAAAAGCAAACACAGTAAAAAATTACATTTTCTGCTTAAAACCTTATATGTGTTTGAATATACTGAGTAAACTAGTTATAGATCTAAAAACAATTTTTATCACTTTATACTTCTATTTTTTTAAAGGTCCAAATACATTCTTTTGTATGTCTATGACATGGCCCTTTCATATAAGTGGATCTGACAAAGTCATTTAGGAAAGTTCATCATTACTTAAAGAAAACGAGTAAGTTGCTTACGTGTAACTATGGTTCTCTGGGTGTCATCTGTACCATTCCCAAAAAAACATTTTGCATTTGTACAATCACTACTGAATTTGTTTGTGACTGAATTCTAAGAAAGTGTCTCTTCTTTGCAGTTCCTTGAGCCATCATAGATGACAAAGAGTTCAAGGAAAAACAATTAAGAAGAATGGTTTATATGTTGATAGACAGGTAATTTATAGATGAACCCTCAAAAAGCAACACTTAACCAGTTAGTTCTAGTTTCTTTCTTTCCAAACAAATGGGGTGAATACTATGGCTATACTTAGAGGAGTTAAATCAGAAACACCTGCTTTGTGTTTACATAATGTTGTTGTCTGGTCTAAAAATACCTGGTTCTTCTACCTGGTTCTCCTATCGCCAGGCTCACATGACTGGCAACCTGAAGAGAAAATGTTGCAAAATTATATGGTTTGTTCCTCTTACCAGAAACCAGAATTGTCTGAGATTTTGGGGAAGCATCCTCTTTGTTGTGGCTTCTACAACTAGGGAATAAGGTATGGAATACTCTGGAGAACTCTACAAAATGACTAAAGTCGCAGAAAACAATGTGTTAAGAAATAATGAGAAACAGCTTGAAAGAGTTGCAGAAAATGGCTCCTGAGAGAAGGCAATGAAGAAGTTATCTCTGAAGGAAAGTGAGGAGATGGTGGGAAGCAAATCATTAAGCATGCATAGTGGAATGGAGAAACCTATCCCCCCCCCCAAAGAACTCAGCTTTACAACGATCAAAATGATTTCTGTGCAAGTATGTAAGGCAGAGAGATCAGAAAAATGAATCCATTATTGATAATGTCATACGTTGGAAAGAAGAATAGGCTACATAAATGGCATGTTTTAGAAAAACAGAACTACTGATGTCAAGGGAATCAGCATGGCGTATTTGTTAAGATGCTAAACTAGGAGCAATGAAACCCAAGTTTCTAAGTCCTCCCTTAGGCATGGAAATCAGCTGGGTGATCTTGGACCAGTTGCTCCCTTGTAGCCCTAATTAGCACCAGATTCTGTGGCAAAACAGCTGGAAACCAGACTCCTTGTTGCATCATGCATTCATGGCCTTGCTGTGTGAACTAGGCAAGCACAGTGCAGAGCAAGCAGACTCTGCTCATACAGGTGAGTCAGTATGCAGACCCAAGAATAAAAGCAGAATTTAGTGAGCACTTGGTTGAAGATACCAGACAATTCAACGACAGCTTGGTCCCATAAAAGCCTCCCTTCCTACTTCTCGCCTGTATTAAAGACATATGCGAGTTTAGTTATTATTGTGTACCATAATTCTGTAGGAAGAGAGGTAGAAAGTTACACGGGAAGAAAAGAATGCAAGTCTGCTGTTGAATTATAGCCTCAGAGGGTTTATTATTAAATTTGAACCAAATAAGGAATTTAATATATTGGATATTTTAAAAATCAGTTGTGAGCCAACAATTGAAAATATAACTACTGAAATGTAGGTAGGGGATAGGTATTAAAATCCAAAATCTTAACATATTTTACTTGTACAGTACACAGATCTTCAAAGTAAAGAATTTCTATGTATAGTTGCATCAAACATTTATTATTCAACACAAATAGAAACAAAGAGCATTTCAGAGATATCCTAGTATTGTCCTATGCTGTAATATTGTCTTTTTCTCGCATCAAAATTAAGAATGTTATAGTAACTGGAGTGCTGAAATTGTTTAAAAATATTTAGTGATTTTACCAATTATTAATCTAGAATAACAAAGAAAACTTTTCTCCAGAATGAAGAATATAAGAAAGATGTTGTTTTCACTGTTGAACTTTTCTCCACCATGGCACACAACTAAAATATGGTTTATCACCTACCAAATAGTAATTTACAGTAGTATTTAATTAATTATGCGAGGAAAAAATGAACGTCCATCTGCATCCGCTTAAATGTTTGAAAACCAAAGACAGAGTAACATTCTCCTTGCTGTTTAGAAGAATTCATTTAAGAAATGTTTACATATATTGTAAACTGTTACCATAAGGAAAAATAGATTCATGACCATTTTTAAAAAAAAAATATCTAAAGAGTATTTGTAAAATCAGAAGTTAAACTAACCTTCTTCACTGGAATCGCTTTCTGAAGCTTCATCTGGACACATCTTGAATATCTAAGTTCTATGAAGTTCTGTGTCACAAAATACCTAAAAATATTTCTGTTGTCTATCTGAGGAAACACTAGTTGTTTTGCTTTTTTATGGAAGAGTGTAAACAAAAAATTTGAAATTCGAATTTCAAAAAAAATATTGTCATTCAATTGGATGAAATTTACCAGTAATGAAAATGACAAAAAGCAGTATCCATCACTTTGTACCATAAAAAGTAATGAGGATAAAACAAATGTAATCAAGAAAATCATCAGAAAGACGGCATTATTTAATGAATAGTCTCTTTGTATTACCATTTCTCTTTCTATCCCTGATAACTTTAAATAGGGGGAAGGACAGGAGCTATAAACTTATAAGGTGCAAAGTAGTATGCAAATGAAGAAAGTCTCCTGCATTATGAGCAGATGAAATAACTCTTATGTCATACAATCTAGTTACCCTTAAGGCCAAGTTACCTTACTTTAAACCAAGTATTATACATTATTATACATTTATCAGGGAAAGAGGCAACAGCAGCAGAACCTTTAAACTTTTAGGATTTCTACACTTGACTTAGTCAAGTCCTTGTCACAAAAGTTGGTCTAGAAGAGCCAATTTGGTCAAATAGTTAAGGCATCAGGCTAAACACCAGAAGACTGTGAGTTATGAATGCTATTTTAGTAACTTTGAGCCAGTCATTCTTTCTCAGCTCAACTCACTTCACAGGGTGGTTATTGTGGGGAAATAGAAAGAGGAAGGAATATTAGGTATGTTCACCACCTTAAATTATTTAAAAAATAATGAAGGTGGGATTAAAAACATCTAAAATTATATATCAGTTCGATGCAGGTAGCGTTGTAGTGTTATAGCGTTGAAAAGCAGGCAAATAAGACAACGAACTATGAAGGTGGCTGTCTTTTATTAGCATTACCCAGAGGTGGTATTCAGTCGGTTTGCACCAGTTCGCGCAAAGCATTGGCGGAAATTTCGCCAAGGTCGCCGAACCAGTAGCAATGGCTGGCTGGCCATGCCCCCGAACTGGTCTCCCGCTCACCCCGCCCATGTTCGTCACCGCCACATTCTTCGCACATGCGCGTTCCATTGCCTTGCAAGTCCAACGGGATGCGCATATACGTAGAAAATGGCAACGGCAGTAGTTTTTTCCGTGACCTCCGGTACTTTTTGGTGACTGGCTGCCCACTGCCTCTTTGAGAGTCGCTTTCTGGCTGCGGCGGTTGGCTGGGGGCTGCCGAAAACTCCGGTCAGCTTGCCTTCCAGACTCTGGACCAGCCACCGCAGAAGGTAAGCAGCCCAAACAAAGAGGCGGTGGTGGGGGAGGAAGTGGGGCTAGGGCCGGGGCCACTAAAGGAGGGGAAACAGGGGCGACTGGTGAAGGGAGGGCGGGGGTAGATAGGTGGAAATTTCAAAAATTTTCCTACCTTTTCCTCTGGGTGTGGCTAGGTGGGGAAGCATGGGACTGAGTGGACATGGGCGTGACATCAAGTTGGCCATGCCCATTCAGTCACATGCCACCCCCACCTAGCCATGCCCACCGAACCAATAGTGAAAATTTTTGAAACCCACCATTGGCATTACCTGATGTGTTTAAAGCATATTAGAAAGTAAAGTAGCCAACAAGCGAACACCCAGCATTCATGCCTAAAATTTGGAAAGCAGATAGTATCCAAAGAGAGCTAGAAAATGTGATAGAAACATTTCAGAAAATATGAAAAGAAATATCAGATAACAGCTAGATTTAGAAAGCAGGTTAGAAAAACTGAATCTCAATGAGTACATCCTTTGTTAAAGAATGAACATCTACAGATGAGACCACAGATAAATTTAGAAATGTTACAAAAATGTACCAACAAGCAATAATTTTTAATGGCAGGAACTCTACGCTGAATATATTTTAACTCCTTCTCTCCAATATCTAATAATGAACTCTAGGTTGTCACTGTCTCAACCAAGTGATTATGGAGAATAAAGAGGAGAAAATTAGTACAAATTTTCAGTCATTTGAGAAAAGGCAATACAGGTAGTCCTCAACTTACAATCATTTGTTTAGTGACCATTTGAAGTTACAACAACACTAAAAAAAAGCTAATTTATGACCATTTTCACACTTACAACCATTGCAGCTTCCCCATGATTACGTAATCAAAACTTGAGATGCTTGGAAAATGGATGGTTGCAATGTCCCGGGGTCATGTGATCACCTTTTCTGACTTTTTGACAAGCAAAGTCAATGGGGAAGCCAGATTCACTTAACAACTGTGACAAAAAAAGGTCATACAATGGGGCAAAATTTACTTAACAACTGTCTCACTTAGCAACAGACCTTTTGGGTTCTGTTGTAATGATAAATTGAGGACTATCTGTACATGTGGTGAGCATAATTATGTCTTTAGAAAGGGAAAAGTGAGGAGACATGGTTTGATGGAATAACTGACCACTGGAAAGGTAATAAACTATTATATAGTAACTAATTTCAGACAAAAATTTAGATGGATAATGAATTAGGGCATGATGTTTCTTTTCTTTTGGGTTAAATCATTTCAAAATATATTGGTAAAACCTGATTGGTAAAACAGTGCTGTTTTCAAAATCTACTCCAGATAGTTGTGGGAGCTCTCCAAAACAGATTTGGGTATCAGAAGAAAAAGTTCTGAGTGTATTTCCATTCATCTGAGGTTATATTTCATCCAATACCAGATTTAACAGAGGCATAGTTAGCACTCCAAGATGTTATTCAGTACTTCCTGTTCATTCACAGAAGCAATAATAATGAAGTTAGAGGCAGAAGACAAAAAGAGATGGAGAATAATCAACAAAGGCAGCAAAATAGCTGTGTGCTGAAGATAAGGTAGGGAACAAGTGACAAAAGGAACAGGGTTTGCAAATGAGAACATGCAATTAAACAGAAAAGCAGTGATTTATTTGCATCATGGGACCAATATCATGTGAGCAGATCCCAACTGTGCCTTATTTTATCACCTCCCTTGTCTACCTGCAAGTAAACAGGAAGAGAGAGAAAACAAAAAACAGATTTAAGGTGCACTGTGATTTCCTCACAAAGATCTCTAAAAACCTGTTTATTTCTACCAAGTTTGAAAGGAAAAAAAATACTTCAATATTCTGACATATAGTGAGGCACAAAACCGAACCTGGCTGAATTTACCATCCTAAATTTAGAACTTCTGTACTTCAAATATTTTTAGAAATGCAGAGGCAACTCCTAAAAGATTTTACCAATGTAATGGATACTTTAAAGACAGCAAAAGATCATATTGGAAGTATTATTAAAATACATTTATATTTTCAAAAAATACATTTAAATGTTAATATAACAGAAGTATTTATATCCAAGCTTGCCATAAGAAAATTTAATTCACAAACTAATGTAAGTATTTGAGGAAGGGGGTGTAGTGTTTTTAAGCAATTTAAGTAAAATGATTTTTTTAAAGCAAAGAAAAAATTATTTAAAAAGGTAAGCACAAAAAAGTTGTAGTTAATCTGTATTTAACATGAGGGAGTAGAATGTAAGGAAAAGAGGAGTAATATACACAGAGCACAATAAATTAATACATTAAATGTATGAATCTGCATTTCTCCTGTACATTCGCTTTCTCCTTGTAAATTTTGCTCACAGGACAAATCCCCCGATTCTCAGATGTGTTATTCCTGATACATAATCTACCCACTCTACTCTTGTGTGTTTGAAATACCACATCTACGTTACTTAATTGGCTCCACACTAGGGACCATCACAGTTGCTGAGTTACATTCCTTATGTGGCTCTCGTTAAAAGGACATTAATGACTGCAATCAGTCCAATTCTACTTCCTTGGCCAATGATTTAATTTCCTGTACAGTATTCCTTTCAGCTCCCTTTGAACATGTTCTCAGCCAGTATTCCTTTTCTTTGAAACCTCTGTTCTCTATTATGTAACAGAACCCACACTGATGGGTCACAGACAGCCTACAAGTTGTAACAAATTATGCCTCTCGCTGCCTTTTTCAGTATTTTGCTGAAATAAAATGGTATAAACTTAAAGTGTTCGCTGTTCATCAGCACACAGGTACAATGAAGAGAACAAACCAAGGGCTAGATAGATTTAAATGGATTATAAGGTGAATTGTTGGTAGATAGTGAACAACTAAAATGATGTTCACAGTGAAAAATACCAGAAAGTTAACTGATACAGCAATAAGGAAAGGAGGCAGAAATATAGTTTTCCAAAATTATTGCATGAACCTCCTTTTGAAATGTGACGCACAACTAAATTTGCCATTATATTTGTACATCAGTGGGGTTGTTAAGAATCAATACCTTTAAATATTTGTTCCTCTTCACTCTCAATTGGTTTATCTTTTTAACACCTCATATTGATATAAAAATATTTGTAGACACATTTTTGATAGGAAAACTGAAACTTGTACGTATTTTTATGTGCTGGATGTGGATTAGGAAGATCTAAACTTAAATCCCCACTTAGCTATGGAGCTCACTGAGCCAGTTATTCTACTTAACTTACTAATTGTGCTTAATGCTAAAAAGTTTCATTGATGCTGTATTTGCCGTATTGAATTGTTCAGATGAAATGCTTATTAAAATATAAACTGTTTGATTTTGTACAGGGAATAGGCACAAAGAACTATAAACGGTTATATACTATTTAGCACATTTTTATTTTTTGTCTTCTAAACAGGAAAACCTAAACACTGAAAATCAAAGCTATCAATTCTGAATAAAAAAGGAGCTACTTGCCTCACTTAGTCACAAAATATCAAATATAGTGTGAGTCCTGAAAAAATGTTGTAGCACTTAACTCTTCAATAACATTTTTCTGCAAATTATATCATGAACAACATTTGTCACATTTAAAAAAGAAACATAACTTAAAACACTATCAGACTTTCTAATCAAAATCATTAGATTTAAAACACTCCATTTTTATTTTTAGATACTTCAGAAACTTGACTATGTCCAGACTCAAAAATTTTGGTTTTATTTTTAATCTGGTACTTTGAACTTGAGTCAGGTTCTTGCACATTTCACAATAAAATTTTTATCTTAGAAAGCATTTAATTCATACACAGGTTACAGAATGTGACATAACTTGACCTAAGAAAGCAAAACAAGAACACATTAAAAAATAATTCCAAAACAAGTTGCCACGTCAAACACATTCTCTGCTTACAGACATGGAACTGTTCAGCTACGATAATATCTGTCCATATTATTTACAGTCCAAAGAACTCCGAAGAACTTTTTAGGCACTCCTGTAAGGGTATAGAAGGTTTCTTCCAATTTGCCATGTATAAATGTCTTAATTTATTTTCTAACATTAATAGCTTTATCTGCAATTTACAATTTAGTCACACCAAGAAAAAGAAATAGGTTACTTGGTTTACGCAAGTTTGAAACTGCTTATATTATACACTTCAAGTGAAATTAAAAAGTAATGCATACAATCTTCCTATATTCTCAAATAATTACTTGGTAACCACATTATTTTCTTTATGTGATTAGCTTTACTGTGCTGTGGTGAATTATTTTTACCCAACAAAATCCCACTGAAATTATGTAACTGCCTATTAATTTTAATGAGAAGTTACACAGTAAAATGTACACAGCAAAATTACTTTTTGAATACATCGTAGAGGTTTGGAGGAAACTATGGTCTAAACATAATCCAGGTATTTACAGCTAGTAGGATGAAGAAAACTGTGCAGAACATTTACTTTAAATTATAGGTAGTTCTCAACTGATGACCAGAATTGATCCAAGAATTATAGTCATAAATTGCCACTGGGTCCAATTTTACAGCCTTTTTTGCAGTGGTTTTATTAAGTGAAGAGTGGTGGCTGTTAACCAAGTCTGTTTTTTGGTGTTTTTTGCCAGAAACTAGAAGTAAATGCCAAAAATAGACAAAAACCGCTAAGAATTGTAGACAAGTGACCACAGGATGCTGGAAATGGTTATAAACAAGAGCCAATTGCAAAGTATCCAAACTGTGATCATGTGACTGCCAGGAAAAAAAGGGGGGGGGATGTGGCTGCCATGGTATCAAACAGTCATTAAGCATTGACTATCTATATATATTTAATCATGATTAATAAATCAAGATTGATGTTTAATATGAGACATACAAAAACATGGTAAAAGAAATCATTGACTTTTATTTGATCCATGATAATATAGCATAGGAAAAACTTGATTTATAGTGTTTGTAATTATTCTGTTATGTTGTTTATTTATAGAGGTACAACTGGCAAGTGAAACATAGAGCACTTGGGGAGGATGCAATTAAAATTAGGTAGCTAATTTGAGTATTAATAAAATGTTAAACCATAATAAATATATAGGAATTTAAGTGGTTTTGACCTCTGAGCATGTACATAATAAAATAAGCGAAGAACCCTTTCTGTCTGTAATTCTCTAATTTTGGAAGGAAGATAGGCAAGCAAATCAGCAAGGGAATAAAAAAGAACAAATTATCAACCTAATTTGAAATAATTCTCTGCTCCTATTTACATTAGACAGAGTCTTCCCATTTCATTCTCCACATTATCCAGTTTTTATTTTTATAATCATTACCAACTTTTAGCCATTTTAAGTATAAATATTGACAGATGCTTTGGGATTGCAGGTATCGTATGCCTAATGAAAAAGTACACAGCATAAATTAAATATCAGACTTCCATCAAGGTACAGAAATAAATCTATACTATGCCTTCCTTCTTCCTTAAAATGTGCTGATTGCCCAAAGAATGCCAACAATTTCTCCCCAAAGGCCTGTTCACTACCACTGTGAAGCTTTCCTGGTAACCGAAATAGACATTGTACAATACAATACAACAGCATTTTCCTTTAAAGTGTGTTGCTACTAATAGCTGCTGAACTCTTCTATATCAAAATTCATTTTATTTCCAAAAATGTGCTATTGAAAGTGTTAATGATGCTTTTATGTTTTTTCTTATTTTCTTATTTTGCTTTTAGTATTTCATTCTTTAGTATCTATATTCTTATTTTATCATCAGCTTGAAGAATGTAAAGTATTATACAATGACAGTAAAGTTGGGGTTATTTTGAGAAATAACTCATGTTATTTCTACAGACAAAAAACTTCACTATTTTGGAATTCATATCATAGATCCATTTTTATTTCAGCTGACAAGACGGCACAATCTTGATCTGTCAGTTGTCTTGGCCTTATGGGCAGGCAAGGTGAATACTTCTCTAGATGACAAACTGCGTGAGATGTCAAGTGACTGCAACATGGTGTCAGAAAATGTCAGGCACAAAAGACCAGGTCCACATGTGAAGATCAAATTAAACTGATTTACTGCTACACAGGCTATGTACAGGAATCTTCTCAACTATTGGTTAGGGCCTGCTTGGATTAGATAAGGACAAAGGAAATCAAGGGGAGGTTAGTCTGCTTATGACTATGTAGGATTCTATACTTATTCCTCTTCTAATTCCACTCCTAGGTTTTGCCACTCCTTCTCCTATAGAAAACTACAACTGTGATCCAAGTAGATTTATGGAACGTACTGAATCTAAATTGAGGAAGATCCTTTTTAGCTTTTTAGCTTCAAAAGTTTTACCAACTGTTCCAGCATTAATGTCAAAAATGGTCATGCCTCCCCAAAATGTTTTGTTCTAAATAAAAATCAGTGGAACAGACCTTTACTTTAAGGTAATGTTGCCAAACAAGATAAGCATCACAAATATGGTAAATATTATAAAAACTTCAAATAATTTTTAAAAAGGAGCAAGTTATCAGAAGACTATTTCAAAATAAAATAATTTTCCTTATTACTTTCAAAGATTGAGCCCAATAATTCTAAGTTAGCTGCGAATTATGTTTCCAAATTATCGTCAAAGTTTATTTTCAAACTTAATGAATTTGAGGGCTATTAACTAAACTAAGTAAAAAAATATCCAATGATAAAATTTAAAAAATTCTATGAAATGAACAGAAAATTTTGAGCTTCATCTGCAAGTATCGCTAGCAGTTTAAGATTGCTAATATTAAGATATTAAAGTAAAAAAAATAAATTAAACTTCAAAACTAAATTCTGAATTATTGAATATTTAAATGTGTATATAAATGTGTATATGTGTATAAATTTTGAAATATATATATAAATTAAAATTAATCAAATATAGCAATGGCTAGTACTCTTCTCTGGTGGTGACACAAACCTTGTAATATTAAAATACTGAAAAATTCAAAATTCAATTTTTTTTTGATAAGTACAAGATTTGACAATATTTCAACAATTTTTCACAAAAGCTTTTGATGTTTCTGAGCTTTCATGCAATCTATTACACAAAATACTTGAAAGGTCCCAAGAATTTTCAAGGTAAATTAAATTTCTAAGAAAGGTTTATATTGGAGGAATTAGTTTTTTAAAAAATGCTGTTGAATATTGTTGTGCCTGATTCCGAATTGCAGCAGTTTTTAAATCTGTAAAGAATTCATTATAAAAAACAATTGTTTTAAAAATGTAGGATATAAAATTTATATCAAATTTATAGATAAATCTAACTAAAAGCACTTCTGATGTGAGGCTCATGTCCCACTAAGCCAGCGGTGAAATGCTACCAGTTTGCACCAGTTCGGGCGAACCGGTAGTGAAAAAAAGCTACCGGTGATTTAAAATCGGTAGAAAGCAGAAAATTTAGATTTAGTGAATCTAAATTGTGTGGCACAGCTGTTCACACCCCTGCTGTTCTACTTACCTTTCCAAGCTTCCTTTTTCCGCACAAAGCATGCATTTGGTGCATACTGTGCATGCGCGGGCAGTGAACCGGTGGCAAACCAGGGAAGATTTCACCACTGTATTAAGCCATGTTTAGTTATCTATTTTTGTTAAATATATTGTTAAAATATATACTGCTCAAAAAAAATAAAGGGAACACATGCAGAAGACATCTGAGTTCGTTACATACAGTAGTTTATACACTGCTCAAACAACTAAAGGGAACACAAAACTACTGTATGTAATGAACAAAGTATTTAATAAGGCTATTTCATTCATTCAGATCTCGGATGTCTTCTGCTTGTGTTCCCTTTATTTTTTTGAGCAGTGTACATGGTTTATTGAATGATTTTTGTATAATCTGCCAATGAAAACTAAAGTCTGTACTGGCTTGTCTCCAGATTCCCATTCAGTCGTGGATTGCAGTACGTAGTTAATCAGGTTTACCACGATAACATGGGATGTCAGATATCAGAATTCCTTGGAAGTGGATAGTTTTTATTTGTATTCTTGTATTTAAATACAAGAGGGACGTGGTGGCTCAGTGGCTCAGATGCTGAGCTTGTTGATTGAAAGGTCGGCAGTTCAGCGGTTCGAATCCCTAGTGCTGCGTAAAGGGTGACCTCCCGTTACTTGTCCCAGCTTCTGCCAACCTAGCAGTTCGAAAGCACGTAAAAAATGCAAGTAGAAAAATAGGGACCACCTTTGTTGGGAAGGTAACAGCATTCATAAATGCCTTTGGAATTTAGTCATGCCGGCCACATGACCACGGAGACATTTTCAGACAGGGCTGGCTCTTCGGGTTTAAAATGGAGATCAGCACCGCCCCCTAGAGTTGGGAATGACTAGCACATATGTGCGAGGGGAACCTTTAGCTTTACCTTATGTAAATACAAAAAATCATTGTTACCACAATTTTCTCCCATTTCTTTAAAAAAAAGCTAAAGTTTCCTTTTGCCACTTTTTAAAGTGCTAACATGAGTAGGGATCCCGAGATCTATATCAGTGAATACTCCTGAATGAAAATCTTTCCCAGAGTGTCCAAAATTTCAACATCTGTCAGGATTTGTAAGACATTTTTCCACACCAGGTATTAAGCTAAGAGGAAGCTCATTTTACATCTGCTGCTGAGCGACTACAAGTTGGCAGTAACATTTGGTCAGAATTGTCTTGGCTAAATTTCAACCAAAGTCTTTTACTGCTTTCAATTAGTTATTTCTCTAGTATTGCAAGTCATTAACTGTTCACATCCCTTCTTCTAGAGGATATCATTTTATGCAAAACAAGTTTCAGTTATTACAAAATAAAGTTCACATGCAGAGAACTGCCTGTTTGATCTATCTTTCTTCCTTTTAAGTTTGCAAAAACCTTTTTACCCATTGCACACACACACCCCCGAGGCACAATATAACTGAATTTCTAAAACAGGCCAAGAACAACAAAATGTGTTAAAGAGTCTCTTCTCTAGTACAGAAAAATCATTCATGCCAAAAATATGAGTGCTTCACTTCTGTTCTCTAAGAAGGAACTTGGTACAGTATGAAGTTTATTATAGAAAACATTATTCTTCTATAACTGTATTTTCCAAAATTTGTTTTGACTATATAGTCTACATTGGGAATTTCATTTGAAAAGTCAAACAGCTTAGTTAAAAACTACATAAATTATCTGAAAGCTTTTAAAATTGAAAGTATAAACACCCATAAAGAAGTAGAAATTGAACTGACAACCAACACTAGCATAGATATATTTATCCTGATTAAACTGACAATTTCAAGAAGACTGCCTATTTTCTTTTTTCTTTGAAACATGCCAACATGTCTGATTAATCAAACCATTCGTGGAATACTAGCATTCCCCAAATCATGCACAAAGAATTTGTATCATAATTAACCACAAACACTAGTGAACACAAACACTACTAAAGAGAGGAATCTAATTTATATATATTTGTATTTATAAAACTGCTTTTCAGATAATCTGGAAGAGTAATAAATTCTTAAGATAATGAACCAAGAAGTACGTTGTCACCTAGTATTTTGATTGTCTCCCTAATTATAAGAAAACCTTTATATGTATATAAGGTTCAGGATATACTTAAGGAACATCTGCAGGAACTTTCTATAAGATGCTACAACAGATAAATAAACAAATCTTGTTCTCTCATATATAATATATAATTAAAATATGAATCCAATGGTTAAATAGAACTGTTATCAAAAAGTATATAGTGTACTTCATCCACTCAAAGTCATCAATATACATTACATCAAAATGCTTTCTATGTTGTTATTTCAATAGGGCTCCTTTACAAGACAGCACTATCTCTCTCTTAACTACAAATTGCCCTAGAATATCAAAGCATGTGACTAGAAGGAGTGTATCAGGTAAGACCAATGTCCCATCTACCAAAAAAACATAACATCAGAAGAATTGGAAATTTTACAATAATGAATAATTAAGATATGCTTATCTTCACTTGAGTAATGCTGCACTCCATATTTTAACTGAGGTTTACAAGGATCTCAGTTTAGATCATAGGGTCTTAAAATACCACACTTTTATTTTGATGGTCATTCCAACTGGATCAAAAAATATGTCTTAACAACCTCAGATCTAATCATTACAAAAAAACCCCCACCAAAATCCTATGCAACAAAACCAATGCTTTTAATTATTTTAAGTTGTGAATAAAATAATACAAGACATGATAGATGTAATGTGGTAGAACTTTAGTTCCAAATTCACTTTGGCTTTAAATCTCATTCTCGTTGGGTGGAGATAGCATCCAGGAATGGGTTGACCTTGTCTGATGGCTGATTCAACTGATTCTGTCAGAGCTGTGAGGACACGCCTCCTTCACCAACGGTCCCCAGCTTTTGGCGAAGATGAAGTGACAGACTTGACGTGTCTTATTCTGAAGTTTTTCCCCTAGGACCCAGGACCAGACAGTCGTTAGGGTGGGGCTGGATGTTATCTCCACTCGACGAGAAGGAGTGTATCAGGTAAGATCAATGGCCTTTCTCCATTGTGGTAGAGATAGCATCCAGCAATGGGACATACCAAAGCTGGCTTGTCCTATGGGTGGCCGCAGTCTGGTCTGAGGTCTCCTGATCAGAATGGAACCTTTGGAGGACCTGACTGCCAAAGGCTGCTTCAGCCGAAACGAAGGATGTCCACCTTATAATGTTTGATGAAAGGGAACGGACAGGACCATGTAGTTCTCGACAAACCTCCTCAATAGAGGCTTGCATTGCCCACACCGCTGCTGTGGCCGTATTCCTTGTGGAATGGATGTTATCCATCTAGGCAACAGAAGGGCTTGTAATTCGTAGGTCTTGGCAATGCATACCCTAATCCAGTGGTCCATGGTCAATGGAGTGACCTTTTTGCCTAGGGTAGAAGGTTGGAAGGACACAAAGAGCGACTCTTGTCTTCCTGAAGGAGGAATTCCTCTTAATATAAATGCAGAGGGCCCTCCTCACATCCAAGGTGTGCCACTTCTTCTCCAGGGCATGGACTGGGCCCAGGCAGAAGTCAGGCAGTATAAGCTCCTAGGCCCTGTGGATCCAGGAATTCACCTTGGGGATGAAGGAAGGGTCCAGCCGCAATACCATCCTGTTAGGATGGAAGATACTGAGGTCCTTCATGACATAGAGTGCTGCCAGCTCTGAAATCCGCCTAGCCGATGTGATGGCTACCAGGAAGGCCACCTTGCAGGTTAGGAAGCACAGTGTGGCCGATCTCAGTGGTTGAAATGGAGCCTCGGTCAGCTAATGCAGTACCTTGGTTAGGTCCCATGTAGGGTATCTGTGAACCACTGGAGGCCGTAGGTTCATTGTACCCCTAATGAACTTGCGCACAGTTGGGTGATGAGTGAGGAACTCCAGATTCCCGCGAGAAAGGACCGAGGACAGGGCAGCCATCTGACGACGGATAGTATTGGGCAAGAGCACCTTGTCAAGCCCCTCATGGAGGAAGTCCAGTATTAGGGGCATGGAGACCTATGCTGAGTCCAAACCCGACCTGGAGCACCAGAAGTAGAATGTTTTCCAGGTCGCATCATATATCAGATTGGTGGACGGCCTCCTGGAGGCCTGTATTGTCTCGATCACCTTGGAGGAGTAACTGTCCTGGCTCAGAGAATTCCACTCAAATGTCAGGCGGTCAGTTGTAGCCACTGTGGATCCGGATGGACCAAGGCCCCCTGGTTTATGGAGACTCTGTCTGGCAGTATCCTCCAAGGTCTGGCCACCGACAGGTTGACCAGGTCAGCAAACCATAGTCATCTGGACCAGTGAGGTGCAAGGAACAGCACCTCTGCCCTTTCCACCAAAACCTTCCGGACCACCTTCGGGATGAGGGGAAGAGAAAGAAAGGCATAGAGAAGCCCCCGGGGCCTAGTACTGTGAAGAGCATAGACTCCTTCTGCCCCCGTTATCACAAACCTTGCGAACAATTGTAGTAGTTGAGTGTTGTCCTGGGTGGTGAAGAGGTCCACGGCTGCCCGTCCAAAGTGCTCCATCAGCTCCTGAAACAAAGTCGGATGCAGGCACCACTCCACGTGGTCAACTTTGGCTCTGCTAAGCCAGTCTGCCTGCACATTGGTAACTCCTGAAATATGCTCCACCTTGACAGTGGAGCAAGTGCCTTGAGATGCATCTGGGCTGAGATGCTGGGCTGAGCATTTCAGCTCAGATACTCAGCACAGAGCATCTGGGCTGAGAGACAGATGGTGCCTCTCAGCCAAGAGGCACAGTTGTTCTGTCTCTTGCATAAGGGACCTGGAGTGGGTTCCCCCTTGGCAGTTAATGTGAGCCTTAGTGGCCACATTGTTGGTGAGTATTAGGACATGTCTGTCCTAATCCGACATCTTGTCCTGGAACTGTCTGAGGACCAGGTGGACTGCCCTGCGTTCCAGCCACTTTATATTGTGGCCCAGGTCTGTGTGTGACCACTGTCTCTGAACCGCGCTCTTAAGACCTTCCTATTCCAGCAAGCTGGCCTGGCCTAACCTTTTTTCCCCTTTTCTTTTAAATCGAAAATTTTAAATCTGTTTTTAAATTATTGGGATGTTTTAAATTTGTCTCGGGCTAAATTGTTTAATCTGGTTTTATTTCTGCTTTTAAATTTTGTATTTATGTATTTTATTTTGTGCCTGTTCACCGCCCTGAGTCCTTCGGGAGTAGGGCGGTATATAAATCTAATAAAACAAACAAACAAACAAGCAAACAAACCATCCTGGCTTGGAGATGGGCCCCCCAGCCAAATAGACTAGCATCTGTGGTAATTGTTAGGCAGTTTGGTTCCTTGAATAGGCTTCCCCTAGAAATTGCCTGGGAAGCCCACCACTGGAAGGATCAGATCACATCTGACAGAACCCTGACCTTGGCTGGGGAATTGCTCCTGCCTTTTTTTTTGGTAAGGCAGGAGGAACCACTGAAGGGACATGGCGTGCAGGCGTGCCCAAGATACGATGGAAATACATGAAACCATCTTGCACAAGAGCTGTGAGAGAACGGCCAGTGGTACTATACGTTCCCTTCTGACACGACTTACTAATTCCCTTAGACTCATCTGGCACTCCTGGGAGAGGTAGACTTTGCACACTATGGTGTCTATTACTGCACCTAAATGGAGCAAGCAGTTTGTTAGTGACAAATGGCTCTTGGTTACATTTATGGAAACCCGTGGTCCTGGAGCACCTGGATGGGGGCCAGAAGATTGTATCAGGATATCATCCAGGTAACACTGGACATGCACGGGAAGAGCCAGGAGATGTGCCACTAATGCGGCTAACAGCTTCATGAACGCCCTAGGCACCAACGAGAGGCTGAAGGGCAAGGCCCTATACTGGAAGTGTGGACTGGTGTAATGAAAACGGAGACATTGTCTATGTGCCGGTAAAATGGGGACATGCAGGTATGCTTCTGTCAAGTCAATGGAGGTGAGGAAGTCGCCCTCTCTAACACTGTCCAAAATGGACTCTAATGACTGCATCTTGAATCACCTGTAGATTAGAAGGCAATTCAGCTGTTTCAGGTCCAGAATTGCCCTTCACCCACCCACCCCCAAGGCCTTTGGAATCACAAAGAGGATGGAATAGAATCCCATGCCCTGTTGGTCCTCTGGAACTGGTTGGATTGCATGAATATCCAACAGATGTTGAATAGCGGTTTCCATGAGGACCCTCTTCAACTTGTCCCTTGAAATGGGACAAAGAATGAAAAACCTTGGGGGTGTCGAGAGGAACTCCAGGGATAGGCCCAACCAGACCATCTCCAGGACCCAGGAATCTGTGGTAATATCCTCCCAATGGCTTGCAAAATTAGCCAGATGTCCCCAATGGGAGGGTTGGTGATGCAGTTACTTTGAACGACTTCCTCCCCCACAAAAGGGCTGCTTGGCCTGAAATTGCCTGTTTCTACCTGACTGGTCCTACTGCAGCTCTTACCTGGGGATGTAGGGTCTCTGGGCCCGTGGAATCCCCGTCCCTGCGTCCATCACCCGAAAAGATGGGCAGCGAAAATACGGCATAGAGCGAAATTTGCCACATCTAGAACAAGACGGGATGATCTTCCTTTTGTCTCTCGACTCTACCAAGATGGTATCCAGAGAGTTGCCAAAGAGCTTATCCCCTTTGAAAGGGGCCAAGGCTAGCCTCCACTTAGGTCGGGAGTCTGCCTGCCATTGGTGAAGCCATAGCAGCCTGCGTGATGCTACGGAGGAACCTATGGTCTTGGAGGCGAACTTGACACATTGAGTGTGGCATCTGCAGAGAATTCTACGGCAGCCACAATCTTGTTAAGACCCTGGTGTATTCTCACATCGCCTGGTGAGATCCTCCCCTGCAGCTGGCGAAGCCAAATCAATGATGCCAGGTTGAAAAAAGAGGCCACCGTGGAGGTTTTGACTGCCTAGGCTGTGGCCTGATGTGCTTTTTGGAGTGTCTGCTCCACTCTCTTATCCTCTGCCTTCAGGGACTCCTCAGGATTGCCCGGTATGGCCAAAGAGGATTGCAGAGCAGCCACAGAAGCATCCACTGCCAGGATCTGGAGAGCCCTCATGAGTTCTGGGCCCACATTGTAAAATCTCCTGTCCTAGGTGGAAGGATTGGGACCTAACCCAGATGAAGCCTATTGCCTCTGGACCACGTCAATAAACATCTGTGGTAAGGGAATGACCTTAGCCTTCATGGTCTGTTCAGAGAAGAGGGGTTCAGTGGTGTCAGTTGAAGCCACAGGTGCCTCAGGGCCAGAATGATCCATCCCCAGATGGGTTGAATTCCGGGCCTTAAAGAGAAGGGACTTGAAAAGAGTGGGGCGGAATAGCCCCGTAAAAACCGGCTGGTCCGGTGTCAGCCCTTCATCTTCAGAGAGCTCCATGTCCCTTTGCCCTTCCTCCCCAGACAGTGATGACTGGCTCCTCTAGGAGGTAGTGGGGGAGCAGCGCTCTGGAAAGAGTGGAAGCTCCCTTGGTAGTTGCTCTGCCTGGTCTAGGCCTGAGTCTAAGGACAACCCAGATGCTATGGAGGGTACCTGCCTGGTCTGCTGCATTCCAGCAGCTATGCCTTGCCTGATGGCATCTGCAATGATTAGTTGCATATTGACTGAAAGCTCAGGCACTGGTGCCTCCACTGGACGTAATCCTGCTGCATTGGGTATGAATGTTGCTTCAGTCCCCTTAGAGGCTTGTTCTTCAACTCCTGCAGCTGCAGGCAGATTTGAAAGGGAACTCCAGAAGCCTGCAATGTTGACAGGCATTTGGTTGACTGGAGGGGAAATTTGCTGTCCAGCTCCCCTGGTGGTAAGTCTTGCGAGTGCAGCCTGCAAGCAGAGATTGGCTCGCCTTGAAATTCCAATGGTTGATCACCGTTTTGGCGGGAACTGGCTCTGCTACCCTTGGAGAGTGTCTGCAGGCTTCCCTGGGCAGCCTCCCTCTGCCCCTTGGCACACAGTTTTTCCAGGGCCCTGTTTCTCCTGTGCATATCCTTCTCAGCCGTTTTAGAGCTCTTACAAGCAAGCGCGGTTCCTTTCCCAATGCATGAAGTGCCCTGCGCCGCCGATCTTGTTAAAGGAGTCAGCCTGGCACTGCGGGAAACAGCCAGTGAGTCCCTGGCGTCAGCGGCCTTCATGTGCTCACTGTCGCCAGCTGCCACCATCTTTTTTTCCTCTATGCCATGCAGACTTGCTCATGGTGGAGCTCTGCTACCGGCACAGTCTCAGAGCCTTTAGAGAGTGCCCGGAAAATGGGCAGACCTCTAATCCCTGTGGGAGGCTCAGGGAGGAGGTTAGAGGCCCTGCTGGTGTGAGCCTGACAGCCACTTTGCACTTTTTTCAAGGTGTGCAGTTTTTCTGTCAGCAGCTTCCAGCGTGCCTGAGCAAAAAGCCCTTCACACCGGGCATTGCGCTAAGGCTAGAATGGTCGTTGCTTACCTGAACGACCCTTTTATACTCGCTGTGAAGACACTCCTCAGACTGGGTAACAATCACTCTCATTTGCACTGCTGAGTGTCAATCAAATCCCTCTGGAGCTGGATCCACCTCACTTCCTGCTCCTTCCTCAGACTTTTCACGAAGACACTTGGACCAATAGCAGTAGAATCGACAGTGAGAGACTCCACCAAGTAGACAGACAGGAAGCAGACAGCTACAGAGGGAGAAAAAGCAGACCTCCACCAAAGCCAGGCACGGCCAAGAAAAAAGGGAGGGACGGAGTGTCTTCACAGCGAGTATAAAAGGGTCGTTCAGGTAAGCAACGACCATTTTCCTACTCGCTGTTCAGACACTCCTCAGACTGGGACATACCCAAGTTAGAGTAAAAAGGGGGGGAACTAAGCCGTAGACTGGCCTTGGGGAGAGATTACAGCCTGTAATAACCTTCTGCCAAAGGCAGCATCTGTCGAAGCAAACTTATCCAGCCTATAGTGACTTACAAAGGATGAAAGGGATGACCATGTGGCCGCCCGGCAGATATCATCTACTGAAGCCTGGGTAGCCCAAGCCGCTGAGGTTGCGGCGCTACGGGTAGAATGGGGCAGTATCCCACCCGGGACGGGGGCCTCACTTAATTCATATGCCTTAGATATACAGGCCTTGAGCCACCTGCCCACTGTAGTCGAGGAGACCTTCTGACCCAGGGAAGAGGGAAGAAAGGACACCAACAGAGCCTCAGTTTTGCGAAAGGGGGCAGTCCTCTTAAGATATCTTCTCAATGCCCGTCGCACATCCAAGGTATGCCATCGCTTCTCAGCCGGATGACACGGGTTCGGGCAGAAATTGGGCAAGACGAGTTCTTGGGCTCGATGAAAACGAGTGTTCACTTTGGGAACAAAGGCCGGGTCGAGGCATAGAACAACCCGGTCAGGATAGAAAACACAGAGATCACTCCTCATGGATAAAGCGGCAATTTCGGATACTCTGCGCGCTGAAGTTACTGCCAACAAAAAAGCCATCTTGAAAGACAAGTAACGTAGGCTGGACGAAGCAATGGGTTCGAACGGTGGATTCGTTAAGGCCTGCAGCACCAAGGTAAGGTCCCAAGTGGGGTAGCGATGGATCGGCGGCGGCCGCAGGTTGGAGACCCCTTGGAGAAAAGAACGAATCCTGGGGTCCTGAGCCAAAGGAACACGAGCCTCCCCTGACAGGACAGTGGCCAGGGCCGCCACCTGTCGGCGCAGAGTCGCAGGAGCCAGGCCCTTGGAAAACCCCGCATGTAGAAAACCCAGAATGTCTGGAACAGATGCAGATGTGGGGTCTACGTGATGATCTCCGCACCATCTGGTGAATGCATTCCATGAGGCGTTGTAAATACGAATTGTTGATGGCCTTCGAGCTGCCTGAATAATGGAGATAACGTCGTCAGACAGGTTGTCCTTGAAGAGCTTTATGCGCTCAAATGCCACACGGCTAATCGAAGCCATTCTGGTTCCGGATGACGGACGGCCCCTTGAGTTAGTACTAACTTGTCGAGTGGAATCCTCCACGGTGGTTCGACCGATAAGTTCTTGAGGTCGGCGAACCACTCTCGACGGGGCCAATACAGCGCTACTAGTAGAAGGTTCGCCCGTTCTTGAATGACCTTCCGCACTACCTTGGAGATGACAGGAAGGGGGGGAAAGGCGTAAAGAAGGCCCCGGGGCCACTGACTTCGAAGAGCATCCAGCCCTTCTGCTGCTGGAGACGGGTAGCGGGAAAAGAATCTCGGCAATTGGGTGTTCTGAGCCGTCGCGAACAGGTCCACTAGGGGAAGGCCGAACCTCTTGGACAGGTCCTGGAACAGGCCGGGATCCAACCTCCACTCGGCGTGATCTATTTGGTCTCTGCTGAGCCAATCTGCTTCTTGATTGAGAGTCCCCGAAATGTGTTCCGCTTTTATCGACGAGAGGTGAAGTTCCGCCCACGACAGAAGACGCTCCGCCTCCTGCATTAGTGTCCATGAGCGGGTGCCCCCTTGTTTGTTGATATGGGCTTTGGTGGCCACATTGTCCGTTAGAATCAGAAGGTCCTGGCGATATACAAGGCGTTTGAAGTGCATCAGGGCGAGACGGACCGCTCTGAGCTCGAGCCAATTTATATTGTGTTGCAGTTCCTTTGACGACCAGACACCTTGGGCTAACTGACGGTCGAGGTGCGCCCCCCAGCCTCGCAGACTTGCGTCCGTGGTCAACACCATCCGAGCTGGTTCCAAGAAGGGGGAGCCCTTGTCGAGGGCCAGAGACAGCCACCACCTCAGTGAAAGGCGCACAGGAGCTGGAACTGTCACCTTGAGAAGAGTCTCTGCTCGACCTTGTCTCTGGTAAGGGAGCAGAAACCATTGAAGGCGACGTAGATGGAAACGTGCCCATGGGACAATGTCTATGCATGAGATTAATTTCCCCAGAAGCTGGGAGAGTGTCAGTAAGGTCACAGTCCTGTGTAGTAAGACTTGAGACACCAGATTCCGTATGCTGACTCGTCTGTCTGGAGATAGGAAGACCACACACAGGTTGGAATCTATTGTTGCCCCGAGGTGCAGAATGCGAGACGTGGGAACTAGATGGCTTTTGGCCAAATTCAAAGTGAACCCGTGGTCTTGAAGGGTCTGAAGTACTAACTCCCGGTCGTGGGTCGCCTGTTCTGGAGAGGACGACAGGATCAAAATGTCGTCGAGGTAGCATGCCAGACGAACAGGAACCTCTCTGAGCGACACTGCTAACGCCGCCAGCAACTTTGTAAAGGTCCTCGGAGCGGACGAAAGGCCAAATGGCATAGCCCGGTATTGGAAGTGGTGGTCTCCAAACGCAAAACGGAGGTACTTTCTGTGGGAGTGGTGAATGGGTACGTGCAAGTACGCTTCCTTCAGATCTACAGATTGCATCAGATCCCCTCGTCGGATGCAGCCGAGCAGAGACTTGAGGGAATGCATTTTGAACCGACGGTACAAGATGTGATGATTGAGACGTCGAAGGTTCAAAATGCCTCTCCAATCGCCCGAACTCTTCGGGACCAGGAATAGCGTTGAATAAAAGCCGGTTTTGAGTTGGTCCGATGGAACTTGTTCTATGGCCTGAATCTGTAACAGATGGGAAATTTCGAGCGACAGAAGAGAACGCTTCTCCGGCTGAAGTGGCCAAGGGCAGTGAACATAAAAGTCCTGTGGCATGGTGGTGAATTCCAAACGTAACCCTTCGGTGACAGTTTGGACAATCCAGGCATCCGAGGTGGTAGTTGGCCACAGGTGAGAGAATGCCTGGAGCCTGCCCCCGATGGGGACCAGGTGCGGTGAGTCACTTACCGCGCCTGGAAAAACGACCCGCTGACTGCCTGAAGGGTTGCCTGAAGTTGGATTGTCGGCGACCGCGGTCACGAAAGGGCGCCCTGTCCAAAGCTGGCTGGTACTGAGACTGCGAAGATCTGTAGTAAGAGGCGCCACCAGCTCCTTGCTCCTGTCGAAAGGACTGTCGATTATAAGGTACATAGCGCCTATCCTGACGTCGGAAGGACGTGGGTAACACCTTCTTCTTATCCCTATTCTCGATCAGCACAGAGTCCAGGGAGGAGCCAAATAAGGCAGAGCTTTTGTAAGGGGCAGCAGTCAAACGCCACTTGGACTTGGCGTCAGCTCTCCAGTTACGGAGCCACAAGAGACGTCTTGAAGATACTGTCGAAGCTAAGGCCCGGGAAGCAAACTTAGCTGCGTCCAAGGACGCATCAGCTGAATATTCGGCAGCTGCGACCAGTTTGGCTAGGTCCTGCTGTAATCATGCATCTTCCGGGGGAAGTCTTTCCTTCAATTGGCGCAACCACACCAGCGATGCCCAATTAAAAAATGATGAGGAGGTTGAAGCACGAATAGCCCAAGCCGCAGCCTGGTGTGTTTTACGAAAGCCCATTTCGGCTCCCTTGTCCTCAAACTTGAGACCATCCCCCGCCTCACCTACCAGGATGGAAGACGATGTGAGACTCGCCACCGGATCATCAACTGTAGGTAACTGCAGGAGAGCGTCCAACGCAGGAGCCGAGGCATAGAGTTTTCGATCAAATGAATTCGGCCCCAGCAATGAGGCGGGGCGGTCCCAGGGCTTTTGTACAACCTGGCAGAACAGATCCGGACAGGGAACAAAGTCCTCATCAGGCTGAGGCAGATTGAACAAGTTATTATTGGGGCCTGATGGAGCAGAAGCAGAGGAACCTTGAAGAGGTGTGGAATCCATATTAGTGGCAGCTTTTGCCTTGCGCAGGAGAGAGCGAAACAAAGAAGGCTTAAATAGTCCCGGAAAGGCCAGCTTGTCCTGAATCTCCTCCTCATCCCCTGACATCTCAAAGTCATCTAGGAAATCTTCCTCCCGGGCTGATTCAGGCTCAAGACTACAAGCACCAGATTGCTGCTGATGTTGTGTAGCAGGGGGATGCACAGAACAGGCAGAAGTAGTAGGACACGTTGGAGCAGGTAAGGCACCAGTGGCTTGCTGCAACCCCATTTGAAACATATGTGACATAGCGTGAGTAAAAAAGGACTGAAAATCCACAGACTGAAGGAAGCCCGGGCCCGTCTCAGGACGGAGGCCGGCTGCAGTGGGTGTAAAGGTAGCTTCAGGACCTGACCTGGAAGCTTGAGAAATATGACTTGCAAAACTAGATGAGCGAGACCCAACACTAGGCCCTGGCTGATTAGTTGCAGAATTTTGAACCTCCTGAAGGGCCAATGGCTCATCCTCCCTCAGATCACTGGCCAACAAACCTCAACTATGAGAGGCCGAGGGCTCTCAGGTCACCTCGTGGCTCAAGTCTTCAGGAGTTGGACCTTGACCAGGGTCCTGGGCCTGTTGTCTAGCCTTAGCAAACCACTTTTCTAATGCCTTATGCCTTCTTTGGGCATCCTTATCTGCAGTAGCAGATTTGGAGGACTTCTCTTGTCTAGAAGCCTTAGACTTCTTCCCCCTGAGCTGTTTAGGGGAAGGTACTGGGGAGGGAGATGGACTTCTGTCCAGATCAGAGGAAAGAGCAAGTTCCTCCCTGTCACCCATGATCAATCACCCCAATGAATTAATATATTTTTACCAATCAATTGTAAATAGACAAGAATTAATTCTATAGAAATAATTGAATATTAGCAAGCTAAATCCTAGTATATATATATCTAAATGTTTTTTTTAATAAATAATTATTTCTAAGCAAAACCGTGCTATCAGTAAAACAAGGTAACAGCCCCCTCCTTTTTTTTTTTTTTTTAAGAAATATAAATTAATTTAAACAATATATACTTCCCTGGGGCTTTCAGAGCACCGTGCTGTAGACAGATGCCAAGTGCAGGTACGATCAGGACAGCGTCCTCACCTGCTGCCAATCTAGCGACCCTGGGAACCAAAGCCCAGGTCGCTAAGGCCACGGAGAGAGCAAAACTGCGGCGATGATCAGGGCTCAAAATGGCGGCCCGCGAGGCGAAGTTTCAGAAGTCCTACAGGCGAAACACAGCGCCTGCGGCCGGACTGAAGCTGCAGCAATAAGGTAGTCACTATCTTTCAAAAAACGGCTAATGAGTATGCCAGCCGGCAGGGACTCAAGCCGATAGACCTAATGGCCACAAAGGCAGTCCACAACCTCGCAAAATGACTTGGCGCAATGGCGGCAATGGCGGGAACAGCTGAATAGAATTAACCGCCAGCCAAGCCAAGCCGCTAGCGGCGGCCGGAGCCCCGAACCGCCGATACACGCTTTAAACTTCACCAAAGTGAAGGCAATCGAAGCGCAGCACTTTTAAACAGTAAACAAACAATATTGAGTCAATTCCCTGAAATAAGACAAAAATAATAAAGAAATTTAAACTAGAGAACAGACACTCGATGCTATTGCAATGGCTGAGTGAAAAAGTCTGAGGAAGGAGCAGGAAGTGAGGTGGATCCAGCTCCAGAGGGATTTGATTGACACTCAGCAGTGCAAATGAGAGTGATCGTTACCCAGTCTGAGGAGTGTCTGAACAGCGAGTAGGAAAATCCTTTGCTGTGCCTCTGAGACCATGGCTGGTAGCGGTGTGGAGCCAGGCTCATTCACTCTACTGCCGGCACAATACTTTCCCATGCCTGCTGATCTGTCGGTCTTCAGTGGGTCCAAGCTGAAGCCCTTCATGCTGAAACATCCAGAGGTTCCACCAGTCAGACCAGGACCAGCCAGGTGCTGAGATCTGAGTAGAAGGAAGGAATGGAGAATTTTTTGAGATGTCTGTCCTAGCTGAGAGACTGAGCCAAAAGCTGGGGACCGTTGGTGAAGGAAGCATGTCCTCACAGCTCTGACAGACTCAGTCCAATCAGCTAGCAGACAAGGTCAACCCATTCCTGGATGCTATCTCCACCACAATGGAAAAGGTAGATATTTGCATCAACTAAAATTAGTCATTATATTTTTTCCAAATTCAGTTTTAGTTATTAATATATTAAGGAGATAGCTTTAAATAAACAATCATCAATCCTTAAAATAAACTTAGTTTTTTCAACTCTAAAAGTAACAGTAGATAACAAAAATTACTTTCAATTTACGCTTACAAATGAACATTTAATATATCTTTTGTACTATACAAAAATATTTAATATGAAAAAAATTATTTGATTTGAAAGATACTACAGATGTAGTTGAAAATTGAAAGATTTGATTTTATGATCAAGCTCAAGGTTCTCTAAGGAGGCATAGAGCTATATTGTTTTTTAAACATTATTTTAGGAGTTTGTAAATCCAGTTATTTGCATCATAGCTTGACTTTTTTGCATTTATAGTTTATAACACATGGAACAAACTGCTTCTAGGATAATTCTGAAACCAAAAGGTAATTGATTTAATCAATAATATACCTGTTATCCTATTCTTTGTAATAAATTGGAACTTTTTCATTTTTTATATACTATCTTTACCCATCAGCAGTACATAATTTCTAATTTGTTTCAAGCCACTTGTAGACAAATAAAAAAACATTGTACATTAAACCATTTTAACTGACATCTTTATATACCATAACTGGTACAACCATCAGAGTCTTCCCGTGTCCTATCCATTCTCTACAGTATTCATCTTTCATTTTTGGATTTGTTGATTCATTAAAATATTTCATTGTTTCTATGTTGAGAGAATATCACAAGGAATGCCAAGGAAACAGGAAACATCAATACTAAATGTATTTCTCTCATAATTTGAGTTAATCTTTGACATAGGAAAGGATTTGGAAACCAAAGCTTCATGTACTGTAATCTATTCTACTTATGTATCCATTACTCTAGTACAGCATTTTTTTTAAAAAAAACCCTACTATTATAAATCATTAGTTTGGATTTTAGCAGTGCTAACATACTAATTTTTGCTTCATCACAATCCATTCATTTTCCTTAATAGGTTGTATTCCTTAAAAAACCCATGAATGTTCCTTCCTCCAATTCTGTCATTTTGAAATGGCTTATGCTTAGATTAATTTAAAGTGAAATTAAGATGGAGTGATAATATATGCTTAAAATTAGCTGCTGAATGAGATACAATCAGTTTGGGCATTAAGAATCATCACTATCCAATATTCTTTCATTGTTGGCACATGCTACAATTAATCACATTTTAATGCTTTTAAAGCACCTGTTAAATGAAACTTTAAAATATTCTCTACTAATATAAACATAGCTGATAATAAATCACTTTTTAGTTTCCTCCCAAAGTTAGCCAGCATCAATGACACCATTCTTCCTCACCAACTCTATACTATAAACAAATCTATCAGTTCTTTCTGAATTCAGGAAATCTGGAACTGACCTGAAAATTATCTTGATGATTTCTAGTAAGTATTCTCACTGAAGCCAATAGACCAGGACTGAAAGTCAAGGAAAGTCAATAGCAATTTCAGATTACTTTGTATATCAGATATTTTACCACAGAAACATCCTGGTAAGCATTGATTTCTTATTTATTTTAAAAAGTAGACTTATGTAAGATTTGTCTAAGGACATTCAAAGTGACTTGGATATTTTATATCTGCTACTTTAAGTTTCTAGATCTTGAATAATTTTCTCAATTTTTCAGTGATTTACTGAATAAGTTATAATGGAGTCACAAATAATGGCAATGGCAAGATCTAGATATTTTCAGGGCCCAAGACCATAAAAAAAACCTGAAAACCTTCAAAAACTCCTCATCACCAAAATTCTTTTTATTTTAACAGAATGGGGATATAAGCAAAATACATGGGAAGTAATCCCATCAACTGTATATTCTTTAATTATAAATTAAATCCAATAATTTAATACAATTTTAACCTGCCTGCCTTTCTCTTGCTGAAGTACAGTTCCTAAAACAAAGGTCGTCAGCAAAAAATGTTATCCATTGTTTCCATGGCTTATAAATTATA